>JAVLUX010000034.1:29540000-30140000 GCA_032164185.1 Moxostoma hubbsi | reverse complement strand
TTTAAAAATCTTCATGATGTTATCACAAATGACTGGAAAGATCATGATAAATGAATGGAAATTAATTTGGAAAAATGTGTGGGAGCCCTGTGGTTAGGAATATGGTATGGCCTATAATTGTTATATTGGAATGTTGTTTGAGGACCAACAAAGGATATTGATTCAGGAATTTAGCAAAAGCACCAGTTAGATTCACCTTCAATTTTGTTTAATATTTATTTTTTTGTCTGCTTCCATGTCTCGTCTTTATCTCCATTTGTCTTCTTAACAGGACGACATGGATTTGAAGGCACTGGGGTTTGACATAGCAGAGGGGGTAAATGATCCTTATTTACCAGGGGATTGTGGGATATGTGTGACCAGGGTGGACAAAGGAAGTATCGCCGATGGAAGATTGAGGTTAATTCAGAAATATTGAACGCTTAGATAATGGCCCCTGAATGGTTACATGCTCATTTACCAATTGTTTTGTCCTGATGAGCTGTGCCTCTCCCAATAGGGTTAATGATTGGCTGCTGAAGATAAATGACGTGGACCTGACTAACAAAGACAGGAAGCAGGTCATCAAAGCCATAATTAATGGAGGAGGGCTGATCAATATGGTGGTTCGCAGGAGGAAATCTTTAGGAGGAAGACTGGTTACTCCTATCCACATTAATCTCATCGGACACAAAGGTATCACTTACTTCTCTAACTTCCCATGATGTCTGAACTGGGTGGCACATCTGGCTCATTTAACCTCTTCATTGGCCAGTTTCCCTTGTTTTCTTATTAATGACTGTTAAAGGAATAATTTACCCAGAAATGAAAATTGCGTGGTCATTTACTTACCCTTGTGTCGTTTCAAACCCATATGACTTTCTTCCGTTGAACACACAAGGAGATGTTAGGAAGAATGTTAGGGAGCCTCAGGCATCATTCACTTTCATTGCATCATACGAGTTTGGAACGACATGGGGGTAAGAAAGTGATGTCAGAATTTTTTTTTTTTTGGTGAACAAACCTTTAATTTGGATCTGCTCTCTTGCAGACACTGGTATCACTCTTGAGAGTGGTGTGTTTGTGGCCGCTATCGCGCAGGGCAGCCCTGCTACCAGAGAGGGATCCCTTACCATCGGAGACCGCCTTATGGCAGTAAGTCTTTTGGCCGTCATGCCATCCGTTCTCAAATTGAAGCAAGGAAGATCGGCGCTATCAAGGATCTGATTTGCTCTTTATAAAAGTCTGACCTTAGCTCTTGTCACAGTCTCCTATTTTAAGCAGATTTTTAATCCAGTTCCTTATCTTAAATGCCAGTCAAATCAAGTCTTATAATGACTATAAGACAGGTGGTGTGCTAAGGGATAGCTGCCACAGTGGAGATTAGTAACACAGATGTTAATCTGAAGATCACAGATCAGGTTTTAGTTCTACTTATCAATGCTAGATACTGCGTATTTTGATATCTGTAACCTTTCTACTGTAATATTGGACACATCTGACAGCTCAATTAACAGAGCTATATATGCCGTTTCTTATTATAATAACAATCCAGAAATGAAAGTTGGGACCCACTTTATATTAGGTGTTTTTTTAACTACTATGTACTTAAGCATTGGATACCATGTTCTCATTTTGTACATATGTGCCATTGCGTTGTACTAACCTTTAAAGTACCTGCATTTAATTACATCTGTAGTTGCGTTGTTAACCTTACCCTACACCTACTCCTAAACCTACCCGCACCTCATCCTCAGTAGCAGCAAATGTGACTCTTGTGAGAATTTTGCAGAACAACATGTAGTTACACAATAAATACATTGTATTGTATGTATTTTAAGGTTACTACATAGTAGTTATATACACCTAATATAATGTGGGGCTGGAAATTGTAATCATTTACTATATATTCTATTACACTCATGTATTTCCAAAAGTTGTTTTTAAGACTAACTTCCATGGAACACAAAAGGAATATTGTTGACGTACAGTACGGACCACTCATTTCCAAGGAAAATAAATGAGGATTCAGAATGTCAGAAAAGTATTCAATATGACTGGCGCGTTCTCAGCTGCAAAAACTTTGTGTGAAGAACAGGCAGAGATTTGTCATTATTCCCTGATAATCTTCCACTTTGTAAAGAGGACTACAAATGTTGTATCGAAAGATGATTCTTGTGTGTCTTGTGGCCCGATGTCAAACTTGACGCACGCATCTGCTGCTGCCATATTTGATCTGTGAGCCACAGCAGAGGGAAAGATTTTCAAGACTTAAATTCCAGTCTGTTCCTCTCACAAAGCGATCGTATGGCTTACGGTGTCGTATGAGTCGTATTGACTAGTTTTATTGTATTTCTGTGGTTCTATTTTGTGGGACTGTCCAACTCCCCATTTACTTTCATTACATGGAAAAGTGCAGGCAATAAAATCTTCAAAATTGTTCCATTTGTGTTCCACAGAAGAAAGGAAGTCATAATTTACAGGTTTGAAAAGGATGAACTATTCCTTTAAAATATCAAATGGGAGATCTTAAAAGACTACCATCTTTTTTTTTTCACTCTTTGTCTCCATTCTAAAGTTTCCAAAGTCATTTCTGGGTTTGAAAATAGAAGGATTGAAAAGTCTTCTGGCACTTTTCTGTGGAGAAGCACTGACCTAAATTTCTCCCTCTTCAGATAAATGGGATCGCACTGGATAACAAATCTCTGAGTGAATGTGAGGCTCTGCTTAGGGGTGGCCGGGACTCGCTCAGTCTCTCCCTCATGAAGGTGATTGTTCTCTCACTGCTGTCTCGAGTGTGTGCTCTGCTCTCATTACCACATGCCAAGGTGCTGCTATGACATTTATTGCTAGTCGTATTTGATGCAGCGGTGTCTGATGTAGAATACCAACTCAAAGGCATTACTGAGGAATTCTGTAAATAGCAAGCTTGGAAAATTGTCAATTTTGAATTAATTCATAAAATTGTTCACTTCATATAGAATAACTATTAATCAATAACTTCATTTATGAATGTTGTAGAAACATTAGAAACCGTTCTGTTGACTAACACAAATTTTATATGTTGTAATGATTTCAAATGAGGCTTTTCTCTTTTCATTTGGCTTTGATAAGTGTTTGCTTCAATTCTTTTGCAGTGACTGCAGTTTTTAATCACGTTACTGGAGAATTTGCAATGACAGCAGATAAAAATGCTTTGCCGTGTCAGACTTCATTCCTGCTTGCAGAAAATCATACTCTCCATACTATAACTCAAGTCTCATACTTCTGTAAAGTTTGTCTGAGAGAGCTACAGTTACCAAGGGGGTGGAGCTTAAGTGAATGATCAATTTGTTTATGAATTCAAAATTAAGCCCAAGAGACCTATTAACAATAGTTTTATGTACATTTGAATGTTTGTGTTATTGATGCTGGGCCTTCTAAGGATTTTGATAAAATGGAAAGAACAGGGTTCCCACATGTACTACAAAAAAGAAAATCATAGAAAAATGTTGTCTTTCTAACATTCATTCGGTATCTCACTAAGTGATGTAGAGAACTCCTGTATTGCAGATATGCTGAACTAGACAAACGCAAAAAACGAAAATAAAAAAGGCAGTCAAATAATACAAGAAAACTTTCTCTCTTGTACGGTTCCCTGTGTTTAAGTGCTTCGAGCGCCTCACACGCTGCTCCTACAGCAAAAAACTTAATGGTCCAGTGACAGCTCAGTCACATCCAGCCTGTAGTATTTCACAAATGTGTGCGGAGATGCCCAATACGCTGCCGCGCATATATCTTGAACGGAGATTCCGCTAAATAAAGCCCAGATTGTGGCCATACCCTGAGTGGAGTAGACTCGCTTACTCATTTTGCTGTTGTGAGCGGCAATAGTAAAGCCGTCTTGAGAGAGAGGAGCTTTAAGTCAACGCGCTCTAGTGGTTCAAAAGGGGGCTGTGAAAGCATGTCTAAGATGGGACCTGCGATTTAGATACCGGGTGTTACCGTTGCGCAGCCCTCATAAACAGACATATCTGTGGGTGCTGACCTATCATTCCTGAGTCAATCCTAAAATGACATGCCGAAAAAGCTTCCAAATAATCCTTTACATTAGAAAAAGCTCTGCCTTTATCCAACAAATCCTGAAGGAAACATAGAACATCAGTCACTGAACACAAGAATGGATTGACCTCTCTATGAGCACACCATCGTTCAAACACTCCACATTTATGATTATACAAAGAGCTCGTTGAGGCTGCCCTTGCGCTCTGAATCGTCTCGATCACTTTAGGGGGTAAACTGATGGAATCTAGATTCATCCTCTCATGCACCAAGCCCAGTGGGTGATTATGGGAGGGGAGGGATGAAATATTTCCCTGCGTGCTTGAGAAAGGAAGTCCCTGCGCAACGGAAGAGGCCAGGGCTGGTCGTATAGGAGTTAGATATGGTGCAATTAGTATCAGTGAATGCCCGTATTCCTTCACCCTCCGTAATGTTGGCATGATGATGCACAGCGGAGGGAATGCATACAGTAACACGTTTGACCAGGGGTGTGCATCTACGGCAGCCCGACTGTATCTCTGCCACAGCTTATTCACCACCTGGGGGTGGAGTGCCCAATTCCCGTATACAGGATTTCCCCTGGACAACAGACCAGCACCCGTGTTTATTACCACTGGGACATGGGTCGCGCGTAGTGATAGAAAGTGATAGTTACACCATACTATCAGTCTCTGGGCCAGACTGTGAAGTTGTCGTGAACAAACACCCGCTTGCTGGTTTATGTATGCTACCACAGTCTGTTCTGACTAAAAAAATGGTTGCCCTGAAGGAAACAGACTACTCTCAGTACTACATACTACAAACACACCACCCTCAAGAGTGATACCAGTGTCTGTAAGAGAGCAGACCCAAAGTGTTTCAGAGCTAAAAACACTGTTAATAGCTCCAGATAATTTACGTGTTTCTCCATTAGGGATAGAGACCACACACCCCACACTGCTCTGTCTTTGAACACCGCACCCCAGCCCATGAGTGACACTGTCATCACCACCTTTCTTAGAATAACTGTACCCAACGGGGTCCCCTTTCTGGGAAAAACTGAGCTTTCCAGAAGTCTAATTTCTCCTTTTCAGAGAGGCTGGACAAGCTGAGCCATAATGCCCTCTCGCCCACCACTGCTAGACCCATACTCCTGCCGTAGCTCTGAACCGCCCCATGTGACGTGCAGAGATTCAGATCTGCGATTACACAGATCTCCTCCCAAAGTGCTAGGTTAGGAGGACCTGAGTCCAGCTGCTGCCCCATTTCCTACCCAGCAAAGAGCAAGACTGAACTTATCACGTTTGCGATGTTACCTCGCAGTTTTTCCCGTTAACTGTTGGGCGATAACCCTAATAATGCATCTGATGATTGCAACTTCCACAAACTTCACAAGAGAGCGAGAATGTCGCATTATTGGGCTGCAACGATCTATATATGAGGGAGGCGGGACTCCCTGTTTGCTAAAGCGATTGGTCTGTCTTTCTGACGGACTTTGTCTTTGGGTGCTTCCTCAATCGGTCACGCCCGAGGCGTTCCCTTAGTGAGATACAGAACGTGGATTAGGAAAAGTGACAAATCCATTTACACAGCAATTTTAATTGCATAAATGTTATGAGATTAATATTTTAAATATAAAACTATGACTATAGAAATACTAAATGATTGAAAACATGAAATTATACTTTTAAATATGAAACAAAGTTATTAAAGAGATGCTTTATCATTACAACAATTGTTGTTGGACCCGGAAAGAACAACTTGTTATTAATTTATGCCAGTTGAGCTGAACCTGTCCATTTAATAGTTCTTTCCTCAGAGCACATCAGGGCAGAACATCTTTGAGAGCTTGCGGGAGGCTGAAAAATCCAATGGCAGAATCTACCTGTCAGAGGTCCATTCTCGTAACAGCAGGAACCTCAAACACAACAGCTCTACTCAGACGGACATATACAGTGGGGAGACTGGCGGAGGAGGGAGCGAGAGAAGAAAAACCAGGTCAGACACAGAGGAGAGCAGTTACTCCGAGAGGAAGATCTTGCACCCGAACACCCTCCGACCCGCATCAGAGCTGGGGGAAAGATACAGTGGCAGTGCCTTTCAAGAGATCTGCTACACCCGTTCAGAGTCAGTCGGCCCCGAATGTGTTACCCTGGAGACCACCCTAGAAAGGAAACATAGTGGCAGCACTTGGCCCAAAATAGTGGTGGGTGTCGCTATGACGAACGACAGCCCAGCACAACTCTCCATCTACAGGTCGCCCAAGCAGAGGAAGTCCATCTTTGATGCCGATGCCTTTAAATGGCCAGATACGCCCTCAAATTCGGACTACCTTGCCGGATCGCAGCTAGCAGGCCATTCTCCACAGCCTTCCAAAGTAGACTCCACACCCCCAACCCCGCCCACCCGTAGCGACTCTTTCAAGTTCACGCACAAACATCAGGGTAGCTCTGCCTCTGAGTCCACCATCACCACGATTTCTTTCCCTGATCCAAAGCAGGAAGACCGCAATGGTAACTTGTACTTCACCGATGCAGACCGTGAGGGCAAAGTCCTGAGCTCCAGAAAGTCCTGCGAAGAGGATATTGGCCGGATGCGGCTGGAGGAACCTGAGGTAAAGCGTCCGAGGCCCAAATCGGCCCCAGCACTCCGGCGTAGGATGACTCCTCAGACTATCCCTCTCCAGAGTTTCCAGGTGAATTTATAGATCCACTAGGCCTGACATAGCAAGCAGACCTGCCTGTTTTAATTAGACTCTCAGCCTGAAATCGATCTCCCACTGCTCCAGGAAGAGAAATATAGGAAGAGAGCATTAGAAATGCTGACGCAAACTTTCTGATTATATGCAAGATGTTAGCATAGGGATTAGACATTTCTAATTATAATAATATATTCAAATATATTGCATTATACTAATTAAAAAGGCAAGGATTAGGGACATGTTGCCTTCAAGTGCACCTGGGAAGCTCTTACATCAGAGTTGGGAATTTGTTATCACTACATAAAAACCTTCAATTTGGCAACAAAATTCGGAATTAGCCTAACTACACTGTGTTGTAGTAATGACCTATTTATTAATGCACGGTATCTACAAAATAATACATTCATTCATGTGCTCCTAACTTGTAACTTGTGATTAGATATCCACTTGAAGGCTGCATTAGTTCCAAACATTTCCATGGTATCGGAGCTGGGCTATATTTATAGATTAATTTGATTTTGAACAGTCCAATTGGTTGGTTCAATGATTCGTTTGATGTCATCAGTCAAAAATGTCTATAGTACTACATGGTATTACCATTTATTTTAATGTGGTACAACAATTATAATATATTTTTTTGACAAGTACAATGGTATTCTTTTAAGTATCTTGAAGTTCCATTTGAATACCAACGTTCATTGTAATTATTCAATGCCATGGTGTATATATATATGTATATATATATTAGTACCATGGTATCATTGCAAGTGTGTTTTGTAATATCTAAAGAAGTTCTTATTGTAATTTTTGTAGAACTGTCTACTACATTATCTAATGCTGTGCATGTGTGTGTTTGTCAGAGTTATTCAAATGATGGTGACTGTGTGGAGCAAAGGGAGATGCTGCGATCCTCTCCTAACAGACCTCACAGACACAGTGTGGGTTTTGTGCCTTCAGCGTATAATGGAACCTTGCCTCCCAGTGAGTTACAGCCAACCTTATCAGAGCCCGAGCGGCCCATGCCACATTTGAATTAATCTCTTCAACAACACTCCTACTCACTCTCTAACTGCATTTACTCTGTGGAGATATTATTCTGATCAAGACAGGCTGCAGAATTAATATTTGACTTAATTTTATGGTGAACTCCATGTAATTGAATTGCTTATTTATGAAAATCATGCAAATATGATTGAATGAGCTTGTTGATTTACCAGATGAAACCCATTTATAATTTTTGCTGTTAATATTCGTGCCGCCAGTAAGAATGAGTTTATGTCCATTAATAATCCTCTAATGCAATAACATGCAATATTTACTCTTCTGCTTGCACTTCAGGGTCCCTTTACTCAGTTAGAGAGATTAATAAACCCCTAAAACATAGACTTGTTGGTGAATGTTTCTACATACTCATCTAGGTGTAAAATAAAGGAACAGAGTTTAACTAGAGATACATAGTGGAAACAGTGTAACTATGTATGCTTATAATATCCAAGAACATGGCTCTTATATCGGTTCATGATATGTAGTTCTTAAGTCTTTTAATGCTGAAGTATGTCATTTCTGCGACACTATCTCTGCCAAACGGAATTGCAAAAATAAACAATGTTTTCAAAACAGCTTTTCCGAATATGCCCCTTGTCTGCTGTAGTTCGTCAGATTGTCCCGCTCCCAACAATGTTACTCAACCAGTGAATTTTTTTTTACTTTTTCGAGCTTTCGAGAAAATTAACTTATGAATGCTTACTTGTTGTTGTTTATGCATATTAAGCTGGTATATAAGCTTGTATTTTAACACTGAAAAAGTTACATACTTCAGCTTTAAATTTTGTATTAGGACATGAATGTTGTCTAAATATATATTTTGCTAATGCCATGATTAGTTTAGATTATTTTGAATTAGGGCTGTCAGTTGATTCAAATATTTAATCAAGATTAGTCACATATTTTTTTTTCATATTAAACACATTTCTCAGAAATTCAGTTTAGAGAAAACAAAATAGGCCTGTGTGTATTTATGTTCGGCAATTTGTATGGATGACACTCATAACGAAACTTGTCTCACTTGCTTATTTCTGTTTTATTCAAACTGCATCAATACACACGGAAAAGGCAAACACAGAACTCCATTCACAGAAGACCTGCAATAATTAAATATAACATTTTCAAAACTATGAAGGAAATAATGTCTTAATCATATTGAATTAATCACATGCATTCATATGTATGATATTGCTTATATATAATAGATTTATAAAGTTATTTTTAAGTAACATGTGCTTTAGATGCAATATAACCAGATATTTTATCAATTTTTGCTTAACCAACAGAATGAGTTCCAAAAGAAGACAAAGCAGGATCAAATGTTGCATGTTGCCAAGCTTTTTACAGAATGACAACCCATCTGCAACATTGCGAACACCTACATGCGTAGTATATACAGTTGAAGTCAGAAGTTTACATACACTTTGGTTGAAGTCATTAAAACACATTTTTAAACCACTCCACAAATTTCATATTAGCAAACTATAAGTTTTGGCAAGTACCTTGTGCATGACACAAGTAATTTTTCCAACAATTGTTTACAGACAGACTGTTTCACTTTTAATTGACTATATCACAATTCCAGTGGGTCAGATGTTTACATTAAGTTAACTTTCCTTTAAGCAGCTTGGAATGTTCCAGAAAATTATGTCAAGCCTTTAGACAATTATCCACTTAGCTTCTGATAGGAGGTGTACTGAATTGGAGGTGTACCTGTGGACGTATTTTAAGGCCTACCTTCAAACTCAGTGTCTCTTTGCTTGACATCATGGGAAAATCAAAAGGAATCATCCAAAACCTCAGAAAAAAATAGTGGACCTCCACAAGTCTGGTTCATTCTTGGGAGGAATTTCCAAACACCCGAAGATACCACGTTCATCTGTACAAACAATAGTACGCAAGTATAAACACCATGGGACCACACAGCCCTCATACCACTCAGGAAGGAGATGCATTCTGTCTCCTAGAGATGAACATAGTTTGGTGTGAAAAGTGCAAATCAATCCTAGAACAACAGCAAAGGACCTTGTGAAGATGTGGAGGAAACAGGTAGACAAGTATCTATATCCATAGTAAATTGTGTCCTATATTGACATAACCTGAAAGGCTGCTCAGCAAGGAAGAAGCGACTGCTCCAAAACTGACATAAAAAAGCCAGACAACAGTTTGCAAGTGCACATGGGGACAAAGATCTTACTTTTTGGAGAAATGTCCTCTGGTCTAATGAAACACAAATTTAACAGTTTGGCCATAATGACCATTGTTATGTTTGGAGGAAAAAGGGTGAGGCTTGCAAGCCAAAGAACACCATCCCAACCATGAAGCATGGGGCTGGCAGCATCATGTTGTGGGGGTGCTTTGCTGCAGGAGGGACTGGTGCAAAATAGATGTCATCATTATGAAAGAAAATTATGTGGATTTGTTGAAGCAACAGTTAAAGACATCAACCAGGAAATTATGGCACTTCCAAATGGACAATGGCCCCAAGCATACCTCCAAAGTTATGGCAAAATGGCTTGAGGACAACAAAGTCAAGTATTGGAGAGGCCATCACAAAGCCCTGACCTCAAACATATAGGAAATTTGTGGGCAGAACTGAAAAACCGTGTGCGAGTAAGGAGGCCTACAAACCTGACTCAGTTACACCAGTTCTGTCTGGAGGAATGGGCCAAATTTCCAGCAACATATTGTGAGAAGCTTGTGGAAGGCTACCCAAAACGTTTAAATGTTAAACAATTTAAAGGCAATGCGACCAAATAATAACAAATTGTGTGTAAACTTCTGACCTACTGAAAATGTGATGAAAGAAATAAAAGCTGAAATAAATAATTCTCTCTACTATTATTCTGACATTTCACATTCTTAAAATAAAGTAGTGTACCTAACTGACCTAAGATAGGGAATTTTTTCTATGATTAAATGTTAGGAATTGTGAAAAAGGTGTGCAAACTTCAAACTTCAACTGTACAAACAGTGAAGTATTCCAGCGCTGTTTTACAAAGAATCAATGCTCTTGGAGCGCCACTTATCATATTAGATTAGAGGACCGGAACTAACGTTGTGTAACGTTAAATAAATTAACCAGAAAAGGTATATTGTTTTCCAGTGCAAAGAAGAAAAACAAATTGTCAGGATATAGGTTTTTGCAAAAGCAGGACAAACCACAGCGGGTGCTGCTAGATGCCTCTGTCACATGAATATATAGTTGGCATGGAGTTTGTGTGATAATGAGCTCTATTTTTGCCTGAAATGATAATTCATGCTTTGGCCAGGGTGGCTGCCTTCCGAGACTCCCCACCATCTGCTCATCTGTCACCCAGTGTATCTGTCAGTTCACAACACATGCAGTAACTGTTCAATCAGTGTGCAAAATTGACACAAATGCTAGATAAATTAGGCTCTGCCTATTAAATTAAAACAAATTAAAAATTACCTGAAGATTAATTTGAGAACTTCTCAGAAGTTGATCAGTTACTATTAGGAACAGTAACTATAACAAACGATACAAGCTTAAAATACATTTTTAAGAATGATTGCCTGATCCTCGCTGATGTAATTGACTCATCATTGATTGGCAATTGATTGACTCATCATTTTAATTGATTGGCAATTCAAGTCTAATGTCTACTAAATAAAACAACTTCCACACTTCCTTTTACTTTTACCATCAGAAGTTTATCTAGGATGCTTAAGTTTTGTTTTCTTCAGAACTTCGTGTGGCAACACATCTGTGGAATATTCTTCACCTAATGCCACCAACACGAAAATAAGACAAACAAAATTATGCCTTCTCGTTTTTGTGACCGGTGCAGTTTTACCAAGAGGCAGAAACTAGTTGTGAGTGACGCAATAACTTGCCCTGTATGTCAGCAATTGTGACAGGGATAAAAATATGATTTTTAAATAGAAATTATGCCATAATAAGTTTCATGGCTGGTAAGAAATTGTGCAATTTATGTTAAATTTGGACAATACAATACATCTTTCTCAACCATGCTAGGAGAGCGGTAGTCGGCGTAATAGAGTAGAAATGAAAAATATGGGCGCAGCAGGCAAGTTGAAGGGTTGTGTGTGTTTCTCATTGAAGTGTTTTATTGGTGATAATGTGGTTGTTTAAACTCTAGACTCAGCACATCGAGGACTGGCCCCCTGCTCTGCCGTAACGGCCGTTATGAAGAACCCTGTTTACATGGTTCGGAGTCACAGAGTAACAACTAACAACTGCCCTACTGTTGTCAACCAGATCAATCAACAGCACACACACCCCAGGTACCAGTCTTGCTGAGATAACCAACACTGCACACACTCACTAAAACACTCCACGGTTAACACTGCACACACCGAGATAAACATACACAACCACATGTACTATATGGGTTTGTCAACACTTATTTGTGCAGTTCTGCTTGGTGCCGCTAGTGGCACAGAAGTTACACACTTCACCTTTAAGATGCTGTGGTATAGAATGGAAGTGCTTGAATTATTGAAATTTTTTGATATCATCAGACTTTTCAATTATGTCGCACTAAGTATAAATTAGCGATGGTCATTTTGTCTATTCGAGTACTTGGACTAATTACTCGTACTCACCGAGTAATCAAGGGGCAATTACATGTTCATATAACTGTAACTTTATATATAATGTGGCTGCTGCATTGCGTCTTATTGTTCCAGTGTATCGTCTATTCATTGTTATCCATTAATGAGTCAAAGTTCTTATTTAAATTATAATAAAGCGTGTTTAGCAAACGTTTTGCAGAGACATTTTGTTAAACACGGTTAATCACACTCTCTTTGTTTTGATTATTGTTATGATAGCATTGCATTGTCATATCAGTTTGTTTGCCATAAGAAGTCTCTGATAATCAATGTACCCCTCAAATTCACAAAGTAATCAATCTCAAAATTAAAAATAATCTCCCTCTTTGACACATTTGTGTTTAGTTGTCAGGTAATTGTTACTGGATTTCGAATTAAGTAAAAATTCACATAATGCGTGATTACTATCCATCATCGTTTTCATTATCGGTCATTGCTGCCACGTCCAAGTACTCACGCCCGTCTCTAGTACAAATTACCCTTTGCATTGGAGGTCATAAACAGATGAATTGTTTATACGTCTCTCAGGAGATTAAATGTCACCCCATTATAAGCATTTACCAATCTGGTATGTGTCGACCTGTTCAGTTTGCCCTTCTTGTTTCCTTCTCTTTATCTCAGTCCTCAGCATCAAGGACGTCTCAGTCTAGACTCGAGCCAGAAACGCTCCACAGAATACTCTGAGTCCTCCCGCAGCAGCCAGGCCTCAAATGGCACCAACTCACTGCCGTCCAGCGCTAGACTCGGTCAGTCTCTCTCCTCAAAAATGTATACACTCATGACGTTTTATCTTAGGTCTGCACATTGACACCAATAATCATAACTGTTGATTATTTTCCTTGATATTAAAATCATGATTATTCATTACCAATCTGTGATTTAAGTATTGTGCTTTGCTCATGTTTGTTTTAGTCTCCTCATCTTGTCCTCCTTGTTTCCTGAAGGTTCATCGAATAACTTGCAGTTTCGCAAGGATGAAAGGATAAAGATCCCCTCCACGCCACGTTATCCTCGCTCAGTACTGGGCTCAGACAGAGGTGAGCTTCCTCATGTTAATGTGCCTGAATTCTTCCTTTTTGCATGGGAAAAATTTCCTTTGAAAGGAAATTGCGGAAATCACTATGGACCATTTCAATTTCAATTCTGCAAAAGGCAGCTATATAAATAACCGCTTGTAGCATAAATATGGTACAGGAACATTGATAAAGTATTTATTTAATTTAGCTTAGTCTAACATTTTAAATAGGGGATGCTTTAGGCATAAACAAGCCACAGAAATATTGGAACCTTCACTAACCAGAGACACAGAGTCAGCAAGTAAGAATTCATGTTCAAGAGTGTTGTTTTGTGTAGAACTAACTTTCTGTAGATTACAAATTTTGAATCTTACACACAACATTTGAGTTTCCATTGACATCTAAGGTTCTGAGAATGTAAACAGATTAGAGATTTTTAGCACGGCTACAACCAGTTTAAAATGCTTCAGCTAGACTTTTGACACAGACTATGTCTTTTAATCATATTACTCCAGTTTTAGCTTCTTTGCATTGTTACCAATTCATTGATTTTAAGATTTTATTAATTAAATATAAGGGATTACATGGTTCGGCGCCTGATTATTTAGCAGAACTTTTTAGACCGTATGAAACTGTTGGACCTCTTAGATCTTGTTGTGAACTGTTGGCTGCAAATCCATACAGTACAAGCGTAAGGATTTATATCAAATATTGTCAAAAGGCTAAATAATTTCAAGGCATAGTTGTTTTAGCAATGTCCCCCCATCCTGTTCTGCAGTGTCTTTGTGGGGGGGGCAAAATATTTTCACTCTAGCACATTATACTGACTATTATGTATCCATGTTCTTCATTAGGGTCTCTGTCTCATTCAGAATGCAGCAGTCCCTGTCTCATCACTCCACCCCTGTCTCCTCTCAATCTGGAGACATCCTCATTCACCTCCAGCCAATCCCAAGGCTCCATCTCCACTCTACCTAGGATCTCTGTCAGCCCCATGCCTGTTGGAGAGCGGAGAAAAGACAGGTAAACACTTGCAGCCCCCCTCCTTCCATCAGGTTGCCAAGCAACTGCTCCTTATCCACATGCAGCAGCCCGACCGAGCTCTGGAAGCCCTTTTATCTGATGTGAATAATTGGACTCTGCTCTTAAAGTACATGAGAATAGAGAATTATATATCTGGAAGGATCTTAGAACTTTCAAAGCTGTTCTCCCAAAAATCATATCATTCCAAACATTTCATATGTTGTTTTGTTTATGGAATTCAAAATTAGACATTTTTGAAGAAGTTCTGAGTGATCAGGTGCTGTCAAGCTCTAAAAAGGACAATAAATACCATAAAAGCACCATTAAATTATTAGATCTATAAAATGAGTCCATACAATGTGTGTGCTATGTTCCAAGACACACAACAGCTTAAAACATGTAGACACGTAAAAACAAAACAAGCTCTGGTTGTTCTCGTTACATGTCAGGCAGGAGGCCCTTCTTGTCCAAGTGGGAGGTTTTTGGCCACTAAGTTGTAATGCCGGCAAGACCTTTTGGCATTTATTTAAAGTTCTGACATCACGAGACTATTAACACACGTGAGAATCAATGGCATTTTTTCTAATGACATTGGAGCTAATTTTTTAAATGTGGACGCAGACTAGACACAAGTTTTGGTTCATGCTTTAACTATTCCCCTAATCTTTACAATCAGAGAAATTTTTAGAAACACTTTCAGGAAATTTGGTAAACTAGGTCAGCCATCTGAGTTGTTCTTGTGTATTTATTATAATTTCCTCCGTGTGCCTCTATCTCCTCACTGTTTTCAACATATTTATCTTCTTTCAGATTCCCTTGTGTGTCTCTCTCCATAAGATTTTCACAATCTGTTTTTCTCTCTTTGCCGCCTCTGAATCTTTCAGATCTCTGTATCGTAACAGATCCTTTCTAAAAATCCCTCTGGCTGCTAGGCCTAGGTTCTCCTCTCTCAGATGTCTGAGGTTTGTTTCCTGCCAGTTTCACACAGGGAATGCCTGACAAACTTACTTTTTGCTACAACTGGTTGGCTGTAGAAATCCCTGCTGCTTCTGTGTTTTTTCGTAGTAAACAGCCCAGGTTTTGTGTTAGATGTGCCATGATAATTTGATTTACTATAAGGGTATTGGAATTCCATTTATACAGGGATATTTCACACAATATTACAATTATCATAATTTTCTGACCCTTATGTCTTTTCCACCCATATTATTTTCTGTCCTCTGTGAATTATAAAAGATGTTCTTTTCCATACAACAAAAATGGATGGTGATTTATAATTCTATTTACTGCCAAACTCCCATAGGACTAATACCTTAAAAGTACCTTAAAAAGCAGTCCATATGACTCATGTACTATATTCTAAGTCTTTTGAGGTCAAACAATAGCTTTGTGTAACGAACAGACCCAAATTTACCCTATTTACTGATTATCTTCCCCCTCCATCGAAGCACTCAAATCTCATTTGCGCTTGTCTTATTCAGAAATATGAATAATGTATCACGCCAGGTTTGATGTCATTGACACAGTGCAGTTAGTTCTCACATGTCATGTGACTGATAATGCCGCAGCAAACTTGAAAAACCTGACTGCAAATTAGAATTAAGAGCAACTGCAGGGTAGAAGCTTATCAAGGAATGCCTACTTTAATTTTTGTCTTTCTCACACAAAGCTATTGTATGACTTCATAGAATGCTTTGCATCATAAATCACCATACACTTTCCCTATATGGAAAAGCTAATTACGTATGTTATTGTGGTTCTGTGAATTCCGGATGACTGCCAGAGGCAGTTTTAAGCACTAGAGCAGTGGTTCCCAACCCTGTTCCTAGAGGCCCCTCAGCATTGCAGTATCTCCCTTGTCTGACACACCCAATTAAGGTATTGTAGTCTAATCAGGTGTGTTTGATTAGGGAGAAATCTAAAAAATTCAGTGGGTCCAGGAAAAGGTTTGGAAACCACTGTACTAGAGAATTATCACCACGCCAGCCAGATAGGTAGAGAGAATATACAAACAATGTCACGTGGTGACAAGGGCTGAGCTTTGAAGGGATAAACACCACAGTAGCTCAGCACTCCACCTTACTGCCTTTCTTGCACATTCCGAGTGACTAAGAACTCTGGCGGTCATCCAAAGTTCACAAAACCACAGTAACTAGCATTTTTTTTCCATTCCTTCTGACCACTAGAAGCTGTATTCGACAATAGTGGATGACCCTTACCAACATAATCATAAGGAATACCACCCACCTGAAAAAGTAGTTAAAGCTGCTCTCAAAGAACTTCAGAACTCACAACATGAGAGCAGCAACTTTGACCTTGTAAAATCAAGTGACGGTGCACAGAGAAGCTCAAGTGGCAGCAGCACGGGCCTTCCTGTATGCCATGGTGATTACCTCAATGATCTAGTGCAACAACATCTGTTTGACATGGGGACCCTTTTACTCACACCACCATAACAAACAAATAGCTGATCTGACTGCCTGAGTTGAACAGTAGACTTTTTTAATGCATGTACTGAACACAATATGTAAGCCCTTGTGTTATCAGACTCCGAAGGTGGCTAAAAAGTGGCCAGGTCAATGAACTGATTAATTAATTGAGGAAGGAGGACTTTTGAAAGAAAAGATTGATTGGGTCTAAGGACAAACCCAGAGTCCTCCAGCAACCAATGCAAGCACAGTTTGCTAAAAGTGCATATAACTTGGTAACTCATTTAGCAGAAGATGATAGCCAGCAAAAATCTGTCTTCAAGGATGTCCATTTAATATCATCCCTCTGCAAAGGCTCAATTGGAGAGAAGCATAGGGATGTAAGCACAAATTGCAAATCCTACATAGGAAAAAGGGAATTACGGGTTGGTCTTAAACATCTTGCACCCTTCAGAAAGCTGTAAGCAAGTCCATGAAAGCCAAGAGAAGAACCACCAACTGGTACATGGTAGGCAGACATGGCAGCAACACACACTTGCAGTGTGAAGGCTGCCTTGCCATCAATCCTTGGGATCTATCCTATGCTCCCTGCCCCATGCAGAAAAAAGTTTACAACATGAAGCAGAGAGCTGCCATGTGGAACTATCCCTAGCACTGTAGTGTGAAACCCCACAGGTTCACAATCCTTTAGAAGTGGAGTGAAGTGTTTCACAATCCTCATGAGTGCATCCAGACCTAAAATAATTTTGTCCTTGCAAACTATATGTCATGAGTGGTCACCTCTAACGCGAAGGACCTCGGGACCCAGGGGTCTGCAGAATAGCGGTGAGTAAATTATGGCAATATGTAATTTTGTGGTAAACTACTTTAATATGGCTGTGTGAGGCTGTCTCCAGTAGTCTAGCTGTTGCATTGAAAAACAACCAACAGATGTGTGTGCAACTTTTGGTGGCAGTGTGGAATCACTGCCATGGTTCCCCAGGTGACTGTCAATTAGGTGGTCAAAACCACTAGCATCCTCAGCAGTTCGAGGCCTCTGAGGGTCCTGTGGCTGTAAAGTAGGGTGTTGGAGGAAGCATTGCCCCGGCGTTGCGTAACGATTGTGAACTTGCGCTCTCTGCATTTTAAATGGAGGAGTGTCATCTGGCGGGTGGCCTCAGACAACTTCACCCTATTTTTTAACAGTTCTGGGACATTAGGTCAGAAGAGGGAGGTGCCTGGGAATGACTGAAAGGTCCCACAGAGTCTTCTTACAATCCTCAGACAGTCTGTCCTGTGCAAGCCAAATTTGGTTGCAGGCTTTCAGGAGTGTTAAAAGTACCCAACTCACAGGTCACATGACCCATCACCAGAAGACCCATTGTAGGCAGAAGACTTGTATGCCTTTTTCAATAGCAAGCCTGTGCTCCCACATCGCACTAGGGCAGCGCGCACATTATACCTTAGAGCCTTGTCAAGGCCACGACATGTTGTTTTATTTCCAGTGCACGATCCACCCCGATAGATGCTAGAATACGGGCTGTCTTCTATCGCCGCTTAAGTACACCGCTCCAAAAACTGGCCGGGTGGATTGCACTGCGGGACACAGAGTATCACAAATGTAAAAAAAACCACCAGGACAACGAACCCTATGGAGAGATAATCATGTCAGTGGGAACTGCCAACTTATCAGCGTGGTTGACACCAGCCACCGGATAGCACCAAGAAGCAAAAAGTTTTACCGACGAGTCAAGAAAATGTCACAAGTGAAATGTAAAACTCACTGAAACTATTAAAAACTCCAAAATCATAAGGTAATCTGAATTCGTCAAAGACTATGCTGTCACAGCTTGTGAGGATGATACTTCACTGCTCTTAGTATGCTGCACTTATCAGCGTAAATATCATACAAAAGAAAAACGACCTATCCTTATTAGGTGAGAAAACGAAAGAGTCGGAGTGCTGAGCAATATTTACATTTTCTTGTATATTTTCTTGTCCTATCTGGCTGGTGCAGTGATAATCCACTAGTGCTTTACACTGTCTCTGATGGTCCGTTGGAATTAAAAAGAGCAGAAGCTCTGACATTATACATGACATCTCCTTTTGTGTTTCTTGCAACATAGCAGTGAGAAATTATGACAAAATGTAAATTTTGTGGTGAACTACTTTAATACGTCTGTGTGGGTTTCAAGTTTATGAATCTGTGCCGACAATTGTATTAATGTGGAGTCTTTAAGTTTAATTGGTGTTATTGAGTAATTTTACCTGTGGCTTGTAATTTCCTTTTTGATTAAATAGCTCAGTGTGGGATTCATCATGAATGATAAATCTGTATAATGGAGATGTAGCTATTTTTGGAGTAAAATACAGTGCATCCGGAAAGTATTCACAGCACTTCAATTTTTCCACATTTTGTTATGTTACAGCCTTATTCCAAAATTGATTAAATTCATTATTTTCCTCAAAAGTCCACACACAATACCCCATAATTACAGTGTGAAAGAAGTTTGTTTGAAATCTTTGCAAATTTATTACAAATAAAAAACTAAAAAATTACATGTACAGAAGTATTCACAGCCTTTGCTCAATACTTCGTTGAAGTACTTTTGGCATCAATTACAGCCTCAAGTCTTTTTGTGTATGATGCTACACGCTTGGCACACCTATTTTTGTGCAGTTTCTCGCGTTGTTCTTTGCAGGACCTCTCAAGTTCCATCAGGTTGGATGGGGAGCGTCGATCCCCAGCCATTTTCAGATCTCTCCAGAGATGTTCAATCGGGTTCAAGTCTGGCCTCTGGCTGGGTCACTCAAGGACATTCACAGAGTTGTCCCGTAGCCACTCCTTTGTTATCTTGGCTGTGTGCTTAGGGTTGTTGTCCTGTTGGAAGATGAACCTTCGACCCAGTCTGAGGTCCAGAGCGCTTTGGAGCAGGTTTTCATCAAGGATGTCTCTGTACTTTGCTGCATTCATCATTCCCTCGATCCTGACTAGTCTCCCAGTTCCTGCCGCTGAAAAACATCACCACAGCATGATGCTGCCTCCACCATGCTTCACTGTAGGGATGGTTTTGGTCAGGTGATGAGCGGTGCCTGGTTTCCTCCAGACATGACGCTTGCCATTCAGGCCAAAGAGTTCAATCTTTGTTTCATCAGACCAGAGAATTTTGTTTCTCATGGTCTGAGAGTTCTTTAGGTGCCTTTTGGCAAACTCCATGCGGGCTGTCATATGCCTTTTACTGAGGAGTGGCTTCCGTCTGGCCACTCTACTATACAGGCCTGATTGGTGGAGTGCTGCAGAGATGGTTGTTCTTCTGGAAGGTTCTCCTCTCTCCACAGATAAATGCTGGAGCTCGGTCAGAGTGACCAGTTCTTGGTCACCTCCCTGACTAAGGCCCTTCTCCCCCGATCGCTCAGTTTGGCCGGGCGGACAGCTCTAAGAAGAGTCCTGGTGGTTCCAATCTTCTTCCATTTACGGATGATGGAGGCCACTGTGCTCATTGGGACCTTCAATGCTGCAGAAATTTTTCTGTACCCTTCTCCAGATCTGTGCCTCGATACAATCCTGTCTCGGAGGTATACAGACAATTTCTTGGACTTCATGGCTCGGTTTGTGCTCTGACATGCACTGTTAACTGTGGGACCTTATATAGACAGGTGTGAGCCTTTCCAAATCATGTCCAATCAACTGAATTTACTACAGGTGGATTCCAATCAAGTTGTAGAAACATCTCAAGGATGATCAATGGAAACAGAATGCACCTGAGCTCAATTTTGAGTGTCATGGCAAAGGCTATGTATACTTATGTACATGTGATATTTTTTTATTTATTTTTGTTTGATCTTTTTTTTTTTAATAAATTTGTAAAGATTTCAAACAAACTTCTTTCACATTGTCATTATGGGGTATTGTTTGTTGAGGAAAATAATGATTTTAATCAATTTTGGAATAAGGCTGTAACAACAATGTGGAAAAAGTGAAGCGCTGTGAATACTTTTCGGATGCACTGTATATGTAGGGATGCACCGATCCAATACCTGGATCAGTATCAGCTCTGATACTGACGTTTTTAAACGGAACTGTATCGGTCTGATGAGCCGGTACCAAATCAGATACGGTGTGTTAGTCATGTTCGTTACTGTCAAGCTCCAAAAATGACATAACCATTAAAACACAATTAAAGCAGTTCAAATGACTCATGCATTTTATTCAAAGCCACTTGAAGATGTATGATAGCTCAGTGAATCACAAAAAGCTGTGTTTTATAAGTAAATATATAAAACGCACACGCAGCTCCAGCACGTTATTGAATGGTGCTGCTCTGTTTAAACACCCGCGCACCTATTTTTAGCCTTCATGCAATGCACAATATTTGAGTGCTGCTCACGAATAACATCTCGGATGTAGATGCTCAATAGTTCGTTTCACTTATAATATGAATTTATTTTACCAGAATTTGAATAAGAAGCTAATTAAACTACTGTGAACTTTCCTACAAATGGACACATACAAGACTTCCTGGGGAGTTCAGAATGTGAAAATAAAAGTGTGTCGGTTAAAAAGTTAAAGTTGTCACAGATATATGAACTCAGTAGCAGAGTTTATTGAACAGATGATTGATACAGTGATGTAAACATTGTGAGTAAATCCAGTTGAGCAGAGTGGCAAACAGCATGTGAGTAATATCCAGTATATAGACATGATGAACAGATAACTCACAACAGTCTTATGATACTTGCAGGCAATAATGAAGACACAGGTATGTTTGACATAGTAGAAGGGTGTGGAGTGAACAAACAAAGAGTGTGTGTGAAAGCGGGGTATATATGCTGTCCTTGATTAGCCACTTAATGATATGCAGGTGTGTGTATTCAGATCTAGGGGAGAGTGTTCTGAATACATATAATATTTAAGTTGAACCGGTCTTAAAAACTGAATGAAAAGTGAGCTGATGTCTTGAAACTAAATTGAACAAAAAAAGATCTGAATCCTTTAAAGTCCAGATACAAGTTGAAAAAATAAATAAATGACTTATACTGGAATTATTGTTAATTTTGCTGCTACATTATCCAGTATACTATTTAACAATGTTTTTCTTAATAAGTTATACATTTATATTGAAATAATGTGTAGTTAGAGGTTTGTGTTTCTTTACTTATTAAAGAGCACACCCAATTAGTTCCACACAATAATGTGAAGATATTCTAAACCGATTATGCAAAAAAAACAACACTGGTATTGGATCGTTATCGGACGATACTGAGATTTCCGATATCGGAATTGGATCGGAAGAGAAAAAGTGGTATCGGTGCATACCTAAATATATGATTGGGACAGATTTGGATTAGAGGAGACATTTAGTATTTGCATGTCAGCTTGGCTGCCCTTGTCCTGAAAAGATCCAGATTTTGTTGATTAATAAAAAATGGTAAAGTTAGTATAAAGCTGCTGTAAGCATTTTTTTACCAAACATAAAATATCCCTGATATCTAATAAATGAAATTGTTCTGAGAGAAACAGTGGCAAGAAAATTGATGTTCCTTTGGAATAAGCTGGTTTTCTGCATGAATTGGTCATAACATTTGGTCTCATCTTCATCAAAGTCACAAGTATAGACAAGCACATTGTGCTTATACTAACAACACACAATTATAATCTTGCATATCTTTACTGAATGCATCCCATTAAACATTCACAGTGCTGTGGAAAAGGTTGAACCCTTGGATTTAATAATGGCCAATCCTCCATTGGCATCAATTACCTCAAACAGATTAAACCTGCACCACGTTAAAAAGGAATTTTGGACCAAATCAAACAGATTTTAAGACAAATTTATGCACAGATGCAGGTAATTCCAAAGGGTTCACATGCTTTTTCTTGTTGCTGTATATTTTACTGCCTTAGGCTCTGTAAATGGCAAATCTATCTAAGCATGGCCCACACTTGTTAGCCAATCAAAAATCATTTTTGCGTGGGAAATGTTTACATTTATTGTGCAAAATGTCAATGTATGTTCCTTAATAATGATTCAGGTTGAATTTTATGTAATTTAAAGTAAATCTGTGTGAGTGGCGCTCAGTGTCGCATTACTATTTCTAGCAGCCTATGAAGGCGTAGCTGTGTGCCATAGATGTATGCTGAACGATGGTGGCGGTCCGCAAACTTTCACAGAAACAGTGGTTTCTAATTTTAAGACTCTGTATATCGTCTGCCTGACATGTTCAGAGTGCAACCCCCTTAAGTCTGGTGTGAGTTAGCAAGACAGCTAACACCACTTACAGCAGCTTTAATCGTTTCTTTACTCAGAGATGTAGAGTTTTGTTTGTGTACTTAATATGCAAAAATGTTGTGTACCTGATAGTAAAATGTGTTGATATTTTTGTACAGGCTTGCTGATACATTAAAGCATGTTTTACTTGTTTGGGCTATAAGTCACTCTTTGGTAAAGGCATATTTAAAATGTGTAAGATAGATGTGTGAATACAAATCTTTCTGGATCTTTTATTGACATCCTGTGTGCAAACTCCCGCTTTTTTGCCCTGTTTGTGTGCGCTCAAGTGCCTATAATGCAGTTATTCCTCAACTGAAAATACCCACTTGCATGGACCTCCTCTGGTGCAGTATTTTGGCATCCACCCTGACTAAGCCCTGCAGAGCATCTCTGTCTCATTTATTGGTTATGTTTGACTTTTATATTCACTATAATTGGCAGGCCATACTTGGAGGAGCCACGGAATGTCATCGTGCACAAAGGGGCTGAGCCTCTCGGGATCTCCATTGTGAGTGGAGAGAATGGAGGTATATTTGTCTCCAAGGTGACACGGGGTAGCATCGCACACCAGGCTGGACTAGAGTATGGAGACCAGCTGCTGGAGGTTAGTTATTATGAATGTGCAAATTACATATTTTCATAATCTGCTTGTCAGGGGGTTGTCTGAGTGACAAGTGTGTCTCAAGGAAGACCTGTATAATTAGTCTGATTTAACACCACGTCCACCACATCCTGATCAAGTTAGCATATTGTAGCTCAAATTAATGCTGTTTATAAGATTTTAACTGTGTTGTGACCCTGCAATTTTGCTTTTTTCCTTTTAGTATAATGGGATAAACCTGCGGAATGCCACCGAGCAGCAAGCCCGCCTCATAATTGGCCAGCAATGTGACACTATCACCATCATGGCCCAGTACAACCCACACATGTACCAGCTTGGGAACCACTCTCGCTCTAGGTACAGCCCTGATCCCTTCGCTTTCTGTTCATGAGAATGCAGATTTGAACACAGAGGTGGGATTGTTGATTCGTGTCCATGTTGTGTTGTAGTTCCCGCTTGGAGCCAGTGAGCGCTCAGTCCACTCCCCAGGGCAGTGGAGCCGCAACTCCAGATAACCACTCCACCATAGACACCCTGAGTGAACAGGACGAAGGCACACTTACACCATCCTCCAAACAGACAACACCCACCACAAGCCCCCACAACTTTATCAGGTACTCCACAAATGTACACATCATTCCACAATACCAAGCCCCATATAAGATGTTTTATTTTTTTTAAGTACCCAAAATAAAGAATGGTCTAGCTAATGTACATGTGCGTGTTGAGTAAACTGACAGACAGTGTCTCAATCAAAAAGATTATTTAATTGTAAGGCAGAACATCCATTCTTACAGCCACCATTTTTAGCATTAAGGTTTCTCCTATTCCTGTGTATACGAGTGACCGTCTCCTCCTATAATGCCTCAGACAGTACATTTACATTAATATCTCTGACAATACTTTACCAAAGACTATTAAGTCAGAGATGGAGCACTTGCATTAAAATTAATGGGAGACATTAGAATGCTCAATATGGCATATGTAGAAATGGAAGTCCTGTCTTTAATCCTATTCACATCAAGCCTGAATTATGTTTGCGAATGTTTGTTCCAAACAAGCTTTTGAATAGAAAAAATGTATACCTATGGCACTATTAGGACACAACGGTTCTGAGTCCGACAAATCATTCGCAGACACTCCAAAGAGTCAGCAGTCAGCAGAATACTTTTTTTGGACTGCGAAGAAAACTGACTGACCAATGAAGTATGAGGTTTTTGTCATTTTTCCAGAGTTGTCGCTGCTGCATAATCCAGTGCATTGGTAGTACAAATCAACTGGCAAACACAGGTGCAGATATGCAATAAATAAATAACATAGAACCTGAACACACTATCTTTCTTTTTAGAATATTTATGTGTTGTGCTGATACCTCAGATTTTATAATATACATGGTGTTTTGTCTTAATGTACATTATTTAATATGTATAACTGTGCCTGTTATATTATCCCAGCATTTAAAATAGCAGTGAGGTTCAGCAAATCGTTTGGACTAGCACGTAGTAAATTATCACATAAAAATGCTCTTTACATGCAATATTATTTACGAATGAAGCTAAACAATTTGCCAAAACTCACTGCATTATTAATGCCAGGATAATATAAAATAAGTGTTATTTTAAATTATAGGTGTAATAGTTTATGCTATAAATTAATATAAATATGCTAAAAAAAAAAAAAAAAAGAAGCTAGTTTCGGGAGTCAGTTTGGAATATGCATGTGAAAATATATTGACACAGGATGTATATTTATGCAACAATGCTCTTTGCTATCTTACAAAAAAAAAAAAAAAAAATGATTCTATATTCCTCAAATGCATCAAAACATGGAAAGAACACAATGAAACCAAATGCCAAGTTAGTGAAATAAATGCCTTAATAGCATTAAATATGTTAATCTCATCTGTTGACAGCTGAAAGCCAGGTCCATGCAGGAAACCGGAATAAGAGTTTTGGGGATCCTTTGGGGGTTCAACATTTGCTAAATCCAATGTACTGGTGGTGGCAAGGAGTAACTGGCAGATTGTATTTTTTGTGTGCCTTCATTGTGCGCTAGGGCACCGCACAATTCACCTCAGAGCATTTTCAAGGCCGAGACAGGTTGTTCTATTTCCAGTCCACGATCCACCTCGATGGAATCTACTTCAGCTGTGGATTGCTTGTAGAACAGCACCACCTACTGTAACTTGAGAATGTGCATATTAGCTGGACCAGCCTGAAAAATAGCATTTTTTAGCTTGCTCTGTAATTAAGAAGCACATTTATGATGCCATTTTGATCGTCATTTTTATTTGTATAGCGCCTTTCACAACACACATTGTTTCAAAGCAGCTTTACAGAAGATCATGCATTAACAGAAAATGAAACTGTAAAATCTATATGTCTTAGTCATCATTGTGCAGTTTGATAAAATACGATTGTGAATTGTGTTTAAAAATAAGTAATTGTATTTATAACCCCAATGAGCAAGCCGAAGGCGACTGTGGCAAGGAACACAAAACTCCTTAAGATGTAGATTAATGGAGAATAATAACCTTGGGAGAAACCAAGCTCACGGTGGGGGCCAGTTCCCCACTGGCTAATATCATGAATATAATGCAAATATTACTTATGTATAGTGCAAGTCATGGTTTAAAATTATTAAACTAAGTTAGTGTTAAGGATCAGTGTTTAAACAAAGATTTTGTATGAAATGTAAGATTAATGACTAATGTCTTTGAAGTCCATCTTGGATTATCTGCAGAATTTCACATAGATGCATTGTCCTTGTTAGTTGGCTGATGAAGGGTTTTGTTGGCAATTAATTGATAGTCTATGTATTCCATTTCAAGAATGTAGTCCATCATTAGACCAAGGTGATGTAGGCAGAGATCAGTTAGGTGCATCACCGTTCAACCTGGCCGGTAATTTCGGTGTGGTCTATCCTAAATCCAAAGTTCAGGCAATGGCATATGAAGTATCCCATGTTTTATGGTTGGAGTTGGTATCGGTTCATCTTCTGAAGTCCATTGTAATAGACTGAAGTGATGTTTGGCTGGCACCGGCTGCTATGAGTCATCATTACTCAGCGACACATAGCAGTGGATTCCAACACAAAGCAGGAATGGAGCTGGATCCAGAAGGTTCTGGTGACCTCAGGATAGGAGTCCCGACATTGAGACAGGAAAACTAATAGAATAAAATGAGCATAGATGCTATTAAATTTATTGCAGAGTTCTAGATCACAAGTAATGTTTCTGGTTCCGGCAGACCTAACTAAAGCAGCCTAATTGTGACTTGGACAAATAAGGTGTATGCCTGGCTAAATAGATGAGTCTTTTGTCTAGACTTAAACTGAGTGAATGTATCTGCATCTCGAACAGTGTTAGGGAGACTTCCATAGTTTAGGAGCCAAATGTGAAAAGGATCTACCTCCTTTATTGGATTTTGATATTCTAGGAACTATTAACAAGCAAGAATTTTGCGATCATAATCAACATGATGGAATGTAGCATGGTAGAAGGTCACTTAAGTACTGCGGCGCTAGACCATTCAAAACTGTGTACGTAGTTAAAAAAGGTATACAAAATCTAAATGGTAGCCAATGAAAAAATGGGGCTAATATGATCATATTTCTTGGTTCTAGTCAGCACTCAGGTTGCTGCATTTTGAACCAATTGAAGTTTATTTATTGATCTTGCTGGACATCCTCTCAGTAATGCATTACAATCTTATAGTCTTGAGGTCATGAATGCATGAAGTTTTTCAGCATCAGCAACAGAGAGCATGTGTCATCATTTAGCAATATTTCTTAGGTGGAAGAATGCTGTTCTACAGACATTGGTAATTTGATTTTCAAAGGATAGATTGGTATCAAATAAGTTCTTCACTGTTAAAGACGATGTAATTAATCGAGAGTCAAATTGTATTTTAGCGGCTTGTTTTTTGAGGTTTTTGGTCCAATAATTAGTACCTCTGTTTTGTTGGAATTGAATAGAAGGAAATTTCATTGATACACTATGCTAATTTGGAGAATTGTGAAATTTCATCAGGTTTTGAAGAAACAAAGTTGGGTATCATTGGCATAACAGTGGAAACTTGTTACTTTACTTTTGTTTGGTTTGACAAATCCACATTTACATAGACAGAGTGGTAGCGGTCTGCTAAATAGGATCTAAACCATGCTAATGCAGCTCCACAAATGCCAACATAATTCTCAGGATCAAGTTGTGGCTTCTTAATAAGTGGTTTGATAACTGCCATTTTAAAGTTTCTTGGGACATGTCCTAAGGATAGCAAGGAGTTAATTATATTAAGAAGAGGTTTTAAGATTACACGGAATACCTCTTTTAAGAGCTTAGTTGGTATTGGATCTATCATACATGTTGTGGCTTTTGATGTTTCGATAATTTTTGTTAGCTTTTCATGACCTATGACAGCGAAGGATTGAAGTTGCACGTGAGGAAAATTATGAGACACTTTTTCTGAGGTACTGTGACATATGGTTGCATAATTCCAAATGCTTGATTCCTAACCAATTTAGACAGTACTGCATAAACACCTAGAATTGTTGTGGTTATTTTCTATGATTTTGCTAAAATATGCTGACCTGGCAGGTTTTAATGCCTGTCTGTAGCTACAGACACTATCCACCATGCATCACAAAATACATCTAATTTTGTATTCTTCCACTTGCACTCCACTTTTCCGAGCTGTTCTCTTGAGTGCATGTACCATGGTGCAGGGCTTTTTTCTTTAATTTTCTTTGATTGAAGGATGGCGACACTATCAAGAGTGCTAGAGATGACTGTTATTTCATCAAGTTCTTCTAGGCTTTCTGGTATACTAAGTGTATGAGATGGCTTCATTAATAATCTTCCAGATCTATCTTTAGTGGTAGAAAGAATAATTCTACCTGAACAACATAACATTAGCTGATTGCAGCATACAAGAGACTAGGTAATGATCTGAGATGTCATCGCTCTGTGGCAGAATTTCTATATTATCAACATCACCTCCATATGACAGAATTGGTGATGAGATGGTTCTGTTACAGTTTGTCTGACTCCAAGAGAGTTGAGAATATTGACAAATGCTATTCCCAATGTGTCATTTTCATTAGCTATGGGAATGTTGAAGTCACCAACAGTTAAAGCTCTATCTACAGTTACTACAAGATCTGATAAAAAAAATCAGAATAAGGCCAGGGTGATCTATATATACTGTAGCAAGGGTAAAAGACAACAGAGTTTTTTTAATTTATATCTGACAGTGTCACATTAAGCATTATTAGATCAAAAGACTTGCATTTATATCCTGTCCTCTGAGTAACACCAAAAATTTTGCTGTAAATTGTAGCAACACCTTCTCTTCGACCCTTCAGTTGAGGCTCATGTTTATAACAATAACCTGGGTGAGTAGATTCATTTAAACTAATATTTTCATCCAGTTTAAGCCAGGTTTCAGTCAAACAGAGCACATCCAAACTATGATCTGTAATCATTTAATTTACAATTAGTGCTTTGGTAGAAAGAGATAAAATTTTTAGTAGCCCTACCTACATACACTCACCTAAAGGATTATTAGGAACACCATACTAATACTGCGTTTGACCCCCTTTCGCCTTCAGAACTGCCTTAATTCTACGTGGCATTGATTCAACAAGGTGCTGAAAGCATTCTTTAGAAATGTTGGCCCATATTGATAGGATAGCATTTTGCAGTTGATGGAGATTTGTGAGATGCACATCCAGGGCACGAAGCTCCCGTTCCACCACATCCCAAAGATGGTCTATTGGGTTGAGATCTGGTGACTGTGGGGGCCATTTTAGTACAGTGAACTCATTGTCATGTTCAAGAAACCAATTTGAAATGATTTGAGCTTTGTGACATTGGTGCATTATCCTGCTGGTAGTAGCCATCAGAGGATGGGTACATGGTGGCCATAAAGGGATGGACATGGTCAGAAACAATGCTCAGGTAGGCTGTGGCATTTAAACGATGCCCAATTGGCACTAAGGGCCTAAAGTGTGCCAAGAAAACATCCCCCACACCATTACACCACCACCACCAAGCCTGCACAGTGGTAAAAAGGCATGATGGATCCATGTTCTCATTCTGTTTACGCCAAATTCTGACTCTACCATCTGAATGTCTCAACAGAAATCGAGACTCATCAGACCAGGCAACATTTTTCCAGTCTTCAACTGTCCAATTTTGGTGAGCTCTTGCAAATTGTAGCCTCTTTTTCCTATTGTAGTGGAGATGAGTGGTACCCGGTGGGGTCTTCTGCTGTTGTAGCCCATCCGCCTCAAGGTTGTGCGTGTTGTGGCTTCACAAATGCTTTGCTGCATACCTAGGTTGTAACGAGTGGTTATTTCAGTCAAAGTTACTCTTCTATCAGCTTGAATCAGTCGGCCCATTCTCCTCTGACCTCTAGCATCAACAAGGCATTTTCGCCCACAGGACTGCCGCATACTGGATGTTTTTCCCTTTTCACACCATTCTTTGTAAACCCTAGAAATGGTTGTGCGTGAAAATCCCAGTAACTGAGCAGATTGTGAAATACTCAGACCGGCCCGTCTGGCACCAACAACCATGCCACGCTCAAAATTGCTTAAATCACCTTTCTTTCCCATTCTGACATTCAGTTTGGAGTTCAGGAGATTGTCTTGACCAGGACCACACCCCTAAATGCATTGAAGCAACTGCCATGTGATTGGTTGATTAGATAATTGCATTAATGAGAAATTGAACAGGTGTTCCTAATAATCCTTTAGGTGAGTGTATGACGTTTATCTTAAAATATTTGTAAGATATTTGTAAGTTTGACAAAAAATTTTTAATGATTTAGTGAGTTTTGTATTTGGTAGTTTGGGGAATAGACACAGTCTCTGTGATATCTAGGTGATACAGTCTCTGTATTGTAGTTTATGTGACCTGTGTGATGTCTCAAGGCAGCTAGCAAACGTTCAGATTAACCAGTTTGTCTGCTTCCTGACCTGGGCCCAGTTAGGCAAATATTATCATTATTAAGACTATGAGCCAAATTACTAGAGAGGAACAGCACCTTCCCTGGAGGGATGGACTCCGTCTCTATTTACATTTATGCATTTGGCAGACAGAGCCCTTATTACAGGGACAATCCCCCGGAGCAACCTGGAGTTATGTGCTTTGCTCAAGGGCACAATGGTGGTGGCCGTGGGGTTCGAACCAGCGACCTTCTGATTAGCAGCCCTGTGCTCTAGCCACTACACCACTCAGACATCCGGGGGGGGGGGGGGGGGGCAGAGCATATTACAGTGTCTCTAGTGATTTCCGACTGGCGAAGCCGGACATCATTAGTGAGTGCCGACATGAATAACAATTTAGAAAATCTACGTTTAGCATTAGTCAGCACTTGTAAATTTGATCTGATGTCAGAAGCTCTGGCACCCGAAATGTATTTAACAATTGTGGCTGGAGTCTCTATTTCCATGTTCCTTACAATAGAATCACCAATAACAAGGGCTCTTTCAACATGATTCTCAGTGGGTGCATCACTGAGTGGGGAGAATCGATTGGAAACCCTAACAGGAATGGGAGAGTGTTGTCGCTTTGCTGAGCGAGCATGCCACGAGACGTCACCCAAACGCCCTGCTGCAGGGGCGCTACAGCCGGTACCAAAGTGTGTTTGTGGTTCTCTGTACTGCCCGCATCCGAAACAGTATCTACCGGCATCTTTTTCTCACTGACCTAAACTAGCATTCAGATTCATGTCTCTAACTCATTAAACTTCTCTGTCAGCCTGAAAAATTCCTTACATTTATCACATGTGAATCCCTCACTGCTGATGAAAAAAGCTATTGTAAACATGTGACATACAATGTAAGAAAAATAACATGAGCAGATGCCATGACTTGCCGCAATTAATTGTTGCTGTTGTTGCTTAGCAGTGAGGGTTTGAGATCGATGTGAATCCCTCACGCAATTATTTGTTGTTATGGTTTTTCTTGATAAGCGGTGCTGTGAGATCTATGCAATAATCCTTGTAACACAGAGGAGAAAAAAGGGTGCGCGCTGTAAAATGCATGCAGTTTAATTGTGATAAAAATAGAAAGTGGATGCATGTGAAAAATGCACACAGTTGAATCACGATAAGAGAATAATGCAGGGGAAAGCCTGATGCGTGCCGATAAATGCCAGATGTTAAGGATTAAAAGCTGAAAACAGACAGCCTTTCATGTTACAATGAACAGATAGATAAGCGATTCTAAAATAGCTAGCAGGCTACAAACACAGACTCAAGCTAGGCGCCAGCAGCAACAGGTAAAAATACACACAGATGAAACGGTAGAAAAGTGGAAAAGTCCGAAACACGTGGTAAAATGACAAAGGATAAAACTATGAACGTATAAGAATATGCAATGCTAAGCAGGTTGTAGCTTAACACTTATGCAGTGTGCCGTCATCAACAGGTCCAGTGACATTCACCTATAGGAAGCAGTCACAGAGTACAGGCAATCACTTATTGACAAATAAGTCACACCTCAGAGCTTTTGATCTTTCCACTTTCAAGTAGATAGGAGCTGTACTAGTGTGTGTGAAATGGCTGCCTGGGACCTTTCCCAAGATGGCTGCTGAGTGGACTGACTTGCCTTGAAAGGGACTTGGACTTTACACCAATTTAGAACCCGCTACACATGCAGCAACTATGTGTGTCATATAGTCGTCCTCATTCGAAGCACACCGGAGACTTAACTCCCTATTGGTTTGAACAGTTTGGCATTAGCATGTTGCTAACCTTACAATGGATTACCTTAATAGGTATAAAAATCATAGCACACTCAAATATTGGTAACGTTTTCCAATTTCACTTTTGAGTGAAACAAAAGTGTATTTATGTTTTAACAATTGTCTCGCTTTGTCTGCCATCTTGGATGAGATTTATTGGATCACTAGGTTTGGAACAGGGCCAGGGCAAAAAAATAAAAATCAAATGACACTGGATAATCAATTTTTTCTGTATCACTTACTTTAGAATGTCATCTGAGAGTTCGAAGAAAGTTCCAGAGCCTCGTTTGGTGACTGTGAGGAAGACTCAGGTGGAGCTGGGTGTTCAGTTGTGTGGAGGAAACCTGCACGGGATCTTTGTGCAGAGACTTGAAGAGGACAGTCCTGCCAGAGGAGTCGATGCTCTCATGCCTGGAGACATGATACTAGAAGTAAAAGTGCTATAATTGACTACAAACTTACATTTCCTCTTGGATAGAACCAAGTCCAGCCCTATACTTTTTTCTTCTACTTTGAATATACTGTTTCTTTTGTAAATACAGCATTTTATGAAAGTAGAATGGCTTGCAAATGTAATTTCATGTTGACTTTAGATTGAAGCCCACTACTCCATTTGTTATAGGGCCATTTCTGGGTGATCCACTGGCTATATTGTTCTTCTCTAATTAAATTGTCAGTATGCATATCTTACCATCAGTTGTTTTTCATTGATCTTCGCTTTCTTCATTGTGAAGTGTGGGGGAATTGGTAATATCCCATTCCTGGCACAGATGGACTTGAGCCAGCCCTAGGCAACAACACTTATTTGTTTCTTTCTTTCTTTCTCACTTCATCCAGTATGGCTCAGTTAATATGAAGAATAAGACTGTGGAGGAGGCATACCTGGAAATGCTTAAGCCAGTGGAAACAGTCACGTTCAGAGTCCAGCAACATCTTGATGAGTTCAACATGGTGAAAGACACTCCTGGAGATGGATTCTTTATCAGGTAGAGCATTATCTCATCACAAATCATGCCTTAGACACATACCATACATAGCCACTTATGAATTCTCTATAACCAAATTCCATCATTTGGGCCTTGTGTCTCTAAATGTAGATATGTGAGAAAATTGCAGCAATGGGAATCTTTTGATCTCTTTAAATATGTTTAAGATGAAGGGTGGGATATTATTGTATCTCGTCATCAAGATTATATCACCAAATCCCCTTAATTTGTGTTCTATAATAGTAGCTGTGGTAATTAGACTGTTCGAGACAGATATACATTGTGTCTGCGCATTGGAAAAAGAATAGTGGAAGAGGGCTGTGCAGAAACAGCCGTGTTTGTCTTTGCAAATGAAATTCTTTTGCCTGCAGCTGTTGCAGGCTCATTTTCTGCCTGTGCTCCTATGATGTCTCCCGCAGTAAATAATCTCTGTCAATCCACATGTCGCAAACAAGCAGGGATATAAATTTATGTATCGGTGATAAAAGTCACCTTATGCCACTCCAAAAATGGAGAATCAGCTTTGACCCATCTGTTTTCAAAATTTTTCATTCTTTCCTTCTTTATTTCCCTTTGCCTCTTGCACTCTTTTCAATCATCTTGGATATCTGAGGCATTATATTTTGCTAATGTATTATACTGTCACATATTAAATTATTAATTTCCTCTTTCTCTCCCAGAGCACTTTATGACCGAGTGGCTGAGACAGAGCTTGACCTCTCTTTCAAGAAAGATGACATCCTGTATGTGGATGACACGCTACCAAATGGCAACTTCGGCACCTGGATGGCCTGGCAACTTGATGAAAATGCACAAAAAATTCAAAGAGGGCAGATCCCAAGCAAATATATGTGAGTCATTTCCTTATGTCACATGCAGCAATTTTATCAAGTCGCTATATTGTTTGCCATAATAATGGGTGGGCTTCACAACTGGCCATAACTTTTGGAAATCAGATCACAAACTAGATACATTGCCAGTAAAAATTTGATATTATTGGGGGGCCTGGGTAGCCTAGCTGACTACCACCTCTGGAGTCGTGAGTTCGAATCCAATGCATGCTGAGTGACTACAGCCAGGTCTCTTAAGCAATAAAAATTGTCCCGGTTGCTAGGGAGGGTAAATTCACATGGGGTAACCTCCTCGTGGTAGTGTTAATTTTGTCACCTATTTTTAATTTAGTCTTAGTCTTATGCCAAATGTCCTTGTTAGTTTTAGTCATATTTAGTCATTCACATATCTTTTTTTGTTAGTCAAGTTTTAGTCGACTAAAAGTCTCGTCATTTTAGTCTAGTTTTAGTCAAAAGAGAATTTAAGGTATCTTAGTCAAGTTTTAGTCAACTAAAAGTCTCGTCATTTTAGTCTAGTTTTAGTCAAAAGAAAACTCAATATATCTTAGTCAAGTTTCAAAACATTTTAGTCTTTTTTTAAATAAATTATTTCTGAGATTAATTCTGAGATAACCATTTCAGTCAAATAATGTTTCACACATCTCAAATATTGGTTAAATGTCATAATTACCTGACAAAATACACTTGTTGAATGATTTGTTGAATTCACTTTGTTAAACGTGTCTGGTTTTCTGATTTAAGAGACACATTCACAAATGATGAACTTGTTCTGAAGAGTATTTTATTAAGCAAATAAGTTACATAAAATATATATAACCTGCATAATGTATGTGCCACAACACCATAGCTAACTGGTTAATTTACAGCGTAGATGCCTAAAATCAGCATTAGCTTATGAGACGTATATTTAAGTTAACATCCCTGAATGTGTGGGTGGTTAGCCTTTAGATGTCGCTTAAGGTTGGTGGTGTTTTTCCCGGTATTGTTTATCCGCAGTGCTTCCTGTCAGTTATAAGGACACATTCTGACTTTTTGTCAATATCATTGTACCTAAAATGCGACCAAATATCGAGCCTCTTCCTTCCACCTAGCATGTCGTCGGCGCTCGTCGCGTGTTCGCCACTGTCTATGATTGTTGTGTTCTTGCTCCATGTAGTTTCGTGTTGCAGCCACTGGAGTATGAGACCTGTTGTAACCGTTACTTGAGCAACAGCGCGAACTCATTCGGGATATTTTGAAGGCGTAACAGCTGAATATTCTATCTCATGATGAAAAAGTAGAGACGATTGTATACGAAAATGAAGAGAGATTTTATCTTAGTTTTTATTTTATGCAAAACATTTTAGTCTCGTCTTTTTTCCGTCAACAATAATGCATGTTAATTTAGTCTTAGTCAGCGTTTTTGGACATTGATGCAGTCTCGTTATCGTCTCGTCTTAGTCATGGAAAAAAAGGTTGTTGATGAACATATTTAGTCTCGTCTCGTCTGACGAAATTAACACTACCTTGTGGTCACATGTACAGCCTGTACCAAAGTGTGGGAGTGGGCCTCCACACGCGTGGGCCTCCACCATCTTATTGTCTCTGTGGTAATGTGCTCAACAAGCCAATGATTGACCACTACTGGTCAAACGTTTTGAAACACTTGACTGAAATGTTTCTCATGATCTTAAAATTTTTTTCATCTGAAGGCGCATTCTTAAATGTTTGAAATTCGTTTTGTAGACAAAAATATAATAGTGCCACCATAATAATTTATTTCATAAAACTTATACAAAAATAATAAAACTTTTTTTAAATTGATGACTTGGCCAAATAATAAAGAAAAGCAGCCAATAAGTGCCCAAAATATATGGGAACTCCTTCAATACTGTTTAATACCTCAATAAGTTTGGTGAGAAAATATCAAGAGTACATTTCTGCAAATTCTAAGCAAAGGGTGACTACTTTGAAGATGCTAAAATATAACACAGTTTTGATTTATTTTGGATTTTGTTTAGTCACAACATAATTCCCATAGTTCCATTTGTTATTCCATTGTTTTGATGACTTTACTATTATTTTAAATGTGAAAAAAATATATCTAATAATGATAGTGTATATATATATATTATTGTAATTTGACTAGTGCTGCTACAACTACTCGTTAAAATCGAAAGGAAAATCACCGAAACGAATTTCATTATCAGTAAGTTTCATTATGTGCGGCGTGCACAGAGAAGCTTTGTGAGAGACGTCACTTCACAGTTCTTCATGATAATTTGTTTGAAAAATGACAGACACAAATGTTGCACATGGGAGCACTTTCTAAGAAAATCACAAGCATACAGTTTAATGTGGACATGTTGTTGCATAAGGTGCGTTGACGAGTGCTTAAGAGTTCTCTCCAGTGCATCACTTATATTTTACTGTTATTTTCCAAGGTTTAAAATGTATAAGTGTTATGGATTCAAGGCACACATTTCCTTTTTGCAAAACTGTTCATCTTTACCACAAGTGAGTCTCCATTAAATTTCACTGAGCAAGCGATCGCTCATGCATCCGCGTCAAACTGATTGCAACAGAAAAAGGGAGCATCATCGTTTTTATTAAACTGTGCTTTGCAGTTTAGGAATTGTGCAACATCATTCCATGATTTCAGCTTCAATATAATCAATTGTTATCAGTTGCTTTCATGGATTTCTAACCAGTGACTTAGAGGTCAAAGTCTACAGGTTGTAAAGCGTTTTAGATGGTTTCCCCTACTCGTGTAAACGCATGATGTCAGAGCAGGGGGGAAAAAACAATACCCACATTGAAAGTGCGAGAGCGAATCTGTACTGCGTGAAAGCAAATGAAAGTTTCTATATTATTGTACTGTATTAAACTACTGCATACAGGGTCTACCCACGACCCTGCCTAGGACAAGCGTTATAGAGGATGGGTGGATGGATGGATGGATATTTTAATTAAGTGTATTTTTCATAAGTATAAACCTGAATACATTTTGTGAAACCTATGCTTAAAACAAGAAGAAAAAAATGCCAATTCAGTAATAAAAAATAATATTCTCTAAATATTCTCTCAAAACATGTCTTCTTTCAAATGTATCTTGTTGTAAGAATGTTTCTGTATTTTTAATGTTAATTAGGACAAAATAAAAATCTATTATTTTTATTTGTTTATTTTGGCTGTGCAGGCAGTTGTGGTTTAAAGTGTTCTCAGTTCTGGAATATGTTGCTCTGTAGGATGGACCAGGAGTTTTACAGCAGACACAGTATGACTGAATTGAAGGACGAGGCAGGCTCCAGTAAGACCCTCTCAGCAGCCGCACGTAGATCCTTCTTCCGCAGGAAACAGAAGCACAAACGCAGCAGCTCGAAAGATGGCAAAGATGTGGTAGCCTTGGACGCCATCAGCACAGACTCTCTTCCATTCTTAGATGGTGAGAAACCCTCCAGTATTCCATAATACAACACTGTTGAAATGACTGTTTATAGATCTTGGGTTTGATGTTGATTTTGTATTTTTTGGGTGTGGGCAGACTGTGTGAGTCTGGCCTACCAGAGAGTGCAGAAGGTTGACTGCACTTCTCCCAGACCGGTGCTTATATTGGGCCCACTGGTGGATCCAGTTAAAGACATGCTGATCAAAGAATCTCCAGAGAAATTCAACAGATGTGTGCTTGGTAAATATCCATATCTCCTCCATATCATATTTATGTAGAGATAGAACAATGTATTGGTATGAACATTAAGTCAGACGATATTTTAAGAAGAATAATGTGGTGGAATTTAGTAAATTTTTGTGTAAAAAAAGTTTTTGTCATTATCTGTTGTTAAATGAGCTTCCTAATTATAGAAAACTGTTTACAAACATCAAATTGTGCATTTTTATGATAAATGCATCAGTACTAGTCGTCAGCACTTGTATCCGGTTAATACAATCTCCAGAGTACAGGTAACAGCACAATAATTCTATTTCTCAGAGAATGACTGCAAATAACTGAAGATGACATTTCAGTCATCCAAAGGGTTGCTGCTCTGTTCTACTATCTTGCTCATAAGAACTTTTGCAATTGCCCCAAGCAAAATAAATGTGCATTTTTATTTTAGTTTTATATGATTATCTGTAGTAGAGCGCATAGAAATGTAAAAACAAAACTACTCTGTTTGAAGACTCCGTATTACTGCAGTGAAGTATCAGCAATAGAACAATCATATTGGTTTACCTCTAATTAGGCTATTCAATATGAGTGATCTGATGAGTGACCTTTGATTGTTCTGCTCATTCAGAGGTTATGAAGGCTTCTCAGCAGGCCATCGAGCGTGGAGTGAAAGACTTTCTCTTCATCGACTATAAACGGAGGAGTGGCCATTTTGATGTGACTACTGTAGCCTCTATCAAAGAGATGACAGAAAAGGTTTGTCTACGCCACTGCTGAGCTTATCAAAGTGTGTGTGTGTGTGTGTGTGTGTGTGTGTGTGGTGAAATAGTTACAAAAACAATTGTCCCCTAATAATATGCTAAAATATATGACTGATTATTAAAATGTTTCTCGAAGTCAAGTAAAATGAGTAGTGAACATTTCATGATGACTTCAACTACAAATATCTTTAGTGGTTTTAATTGTTTAATATTAAGAAATTAGGCCTATATTAGGGATGTACCATTGTGTCAGCTGCCGATATTTATCGGCCAATTATTTACCATATTAGAACCTTCAGCATAATAGTTATACAAATGAAAACATCAATATGAAAAACAGATGGTTTATTTATAATTAGTAACATACTTTGTATAAACTCTGTGAATTTCAATGCACAATCCAGAAATAATAATAGCCACAATATGTAGAGGGGTTGGCACTCCTATGAACATGTAATGTTTAACTTGTATACTTTTATCATTCTTATGTTAATGCAGAAAAATACCCGGTCATAAACAGACTTGACAGTTGTGAAAATGGCACTTACCTAAAGGCTACATGATGAGGGAAACCATCCAAAAATGCTTTGAAACAAGCAGACTTTTACTTCTGAGATATCATTATGATATCCATTAATGCTGCATGATTGATTGAATTAAAGGGATAGTTCACCCTCATGCCACCTGACATGTGTATGACTTTCTTTCTTTTGCAAAACACTTTTGAAGATTTGTAGAAAAAGATCCAGGCTCAGCAGGTCCTTAGAATGTGAGAGGATGGTGATTAGAAGTTTGTAGGTCCAAAAAGCACAAATAGTCAGCATAAGAGTAATCTATCCTATCTCCAGCAATGACATTAATGTTTTCTAAAGCAAATCAATCACTTTGTATACGAAAAAGAACGATATTTAAGCACTTTATAACTATAAAAGATCACTTTCAGTTAGGCTTTGACGAATGGCAGAATTTACCCAAGTCTTCCTGTGACGCAGGTGCTTTGGCACATTCCTTCAGCTCATGGGTTGTGTGTCTGTCACGCATAAGTTCACGTGCCATCGCGCTTGTTTGTTTTACAGAAGAAAGAAAGCCATACACATCTCAGATGGCATGAGGTTGAGTAAATTATCAGACAATTTTCATTTTTGGGTGAACTGTCCTTTTAAGATTGCAATCGCAATTTGCACGAGTACTAAACCTTAAAAGGCTGAGTTTAAAATATTATCTGCATACAGTGCTTCAGTCAGCACTGTGTGAGCAAGTGGCACCCTTTAGTGGTCTGGATGGCATTATCCATTATACCACTATAATTCAGAATTTATAGGGGCCTTTGGTTTACACTTTTTTTATTTTTTGATGATGTAAGTAAAATGTTTCTTTTTGTTGTTGTTGTTGTTGTTGCAAGAACTGAAGTGCATGTTTTAGAAGTAAGAAATTACCTTTTTTTTATATCAATCATCATGTTTATCATATTAAATTTTTTCTATTTATCTTTCATTGTGGCTCTCTTAAAAATGTTGGCCTGTGATGTGTTTAACATATTCAATGTTTAATGGAAATTATTTGTTGTTAGAACAGTGAAAAAGAAACCTTTGTACCTCTTGTACATTTCTAAAGCATAATTTCAAAGTTAAACAGTGATCTGATGACAAAATAAGGTAAGTGGTAAAATATAGGTTTCGGCCTTTGTTTTTTGGTTAAAGATCGGTAACTGTATCAGCCACACATTTTCATATAGGTGCATCCCTTGTTCATGTTTGTTAGTTGTGTTTGCAGTAACTAAGCTCCTGTTTCTCTGTTTGCACATGCTGTATATGTGTAACATGACTCAGACCTGTTCTTTGCTGTCATTCTCTCTCGCAGGATTGTCACTGTTTGCTTGACATTGCACCTCATGCTATCGAACGGCTTCACAGCGTTCACATTTACCCAATCGTCATTTTCATTCGCTACAAAAATGCAAAGCAGATAAAGTAAGTGTCAACATCCCTCTTCACACATGCTTCCTTCTCTAGTGTAGGGTTGGGAATGGAGAACAAAACGTGTTCAGAACATTTCTTGAATGCCAGCATTCTTCCGCTGATGCAGACTAAACATTTGTAATACAGTGCATCTGGAAAGTATTCACAGCGCTTCACTTTTTTCCACATTTTGTTATGTTACAGCCTTATTCCAAAATAGATTAAATTCATTATTTTCCTCTACAAACAATACCCTATAATGACAATGTGAAAGAAGTTTGTTTGAAATCTTTACAAATTTATAAAAAAAAAATAAATAAAAAAAAAATCACATTTACGTAAGTATTCAGAGCCTTTGCTATGACACTCAAAATTGAGCTCAGGTGCATCCTGTTTCCATTGATCATCCTTGAGATGTTTCTACAACTTCATTGGAGTCCACCTGTGGTAAATTCAGTTGATTGGAAATGATTTTGAACTGTCCCACAGTTAACAGTGCATGTCAGAGCACAAACCAAGCCATGAAGTCCAAGGAATTGTCTGTAGACCTCCGAGAAAGGATTGTATCAAGGCCCAGATCTGGGGAAGGGTACAGAATAATTTTTTGCAGCATTGAAGGTCCCAATGAGCACAGTGGCCTCCATCGTCCGTAAATGGAAGAAGATTGGAACCACCAGGACTCATCCAAGAGCTGGTCGCCCGGCCAAACTGAGCGATCGGGGGAGAAGGGCCTCAGTCAGGGAGGTGACCAAGAACCCGATGGTCACTCTGACCGAGCTCCAGCATTTCTCTGTGGAGAGAGGAGAACCTTCCAGAAGAACAACCATCTCTGCAGCACTCCACCAATCAGGCCTGTATAGTAGAGTGGCCAGACGGAAGCCCCTCCTCAGTAAAAGGCACATGACAGCCCACCTGGTGTTTGCAAAAAGGCACCTGAAGGACTCTCAGACCATGAGAAACAAAATTCTCTGGTCTGATTGAACTCTTTGGCCTGAATGGCAAGCGTCATGTCTGGAGGAAACCTCATCACCTGACCAAAACCATCCCTACAGTGAAGCATGGTGGTGGCAGCATCATGCTGTGGCAGGAACTGGGAGACTAGTCAGGATCGAGGGAAAGATGAATGCAGCAATGTACAGAGACATCCTTGATGAAAACCTGCTCCAGAGCACTCTGGACCTCAGACTGGGTCGAAGGTTCATCTTCCAACAGGACAACGACCGTAAGCACAAGATAATAATGGAGTGGCTACGGGACAACTCTGTGAATGTCTTTGAGTGGCCCAGCCAGAGCCCAGACTTGAACCTGATTGAACATCTCTGGAGAGATCTGAAAATGACTGCGCACCGACGATCCCCATCCAACCTGATGGAGCTTGAGAGGTCCTGCAAAGAAGAATGAAAGAAACTTCCCAAAAATAGGTGTGCCAAGCTTGTCGCATCATACACAAAAAGACTTGAGGCTGTAATTGGTGCCAAAAGTGCTTCAACAAAGTATTGAGCAAAAGCTGTGAATACGTGATTTTTTTTTTTTTTCCCATTTTTTATTTTTAATACATTTGCAAAGATTTCAAACAAACTTCTTCATGTTGTCATTATGGGGCATTGTTTGAAGAATTTTGAGGAAAATAATGAATTCAATCAATTTTTGAATAAGGCTGTAACGTGCTGTGAATACTTTCCGGATGCACTGTAAAATACTGGACAGTGAATTGAATATGATGAGACAGAAATACTGAATTATGCTAAATAGTAATAATAATGGTTGCACGTGACAACAAACTGGTGTCACTGGTTTAGTATGATTTACAAATGGTTTACTCCAGTTCTTTTTAATGAATCTGCCAAAACAACCCACAGAGGAGTCACAGGTGAACTCACTGGTATAAATCTACTCATTTGCCCGCTCAGTCTGTCAAAGCGGACTCGCTTACTAAACCAGTCAATAGTTTCGGTAATATCCGACTCCAAATAAACGTTGTACCTAACGTTCATTAGAATCATTAACTGGTTGTTCATATTAAACATACAGTACATTTAGATAATAGTTTTGTTGTAATAATAGCAACCATCAAATATAATAAAAAATTGTCATTGATTTTGTTTTGTATTATCGTTTTTCTGAAGAACTTCCTCAAATTCCCATCCCTACTCTATTTCTCATGTTATCAAAATAAAGCCAGTGGGTAGAACTATTTCAGCTTGACAGTGAGTTAAAGAGCCAGATAAGCTCTTGGGTGTCCTTGTGGACCCTTCCAAACACACACATGCACACAAACACACACATACACGCACTGTTTCAGGCCTTCTTGGCACAGTTTATGCCAAAATGTTCCTGTGTGCTCTCCCTTTGGGAACTGGCGTCATTTGGGAAATGGAAGCTGTTGTTTTTACTGTGTAGTTTGCAGTTAACTAAGAAGAACTGCAGTTAAATAGATAAATATCTTGGCTCCCTTTGGCCCTAATGTAAAAGGTTATACAGTACAAGGCAGTGTGTAGGCAGCAACTCTCCCCCCCCCCCTGCTTTCTCTCAAGGTCATACACTACTGAATGCTTTGCGAGATCCCCAGCCCAGTTTATCACACAAGGAAAGTTAAAGCAGACACTGTACTGTTAATATGCATATCACAGGTTCACTCCATACTGCACAGATAGATCTCTAGGGGTTCCACACTTAAAAGGACAATAAATCCCAGCTTCATTCTCCTGATAGTTCTCCATAACCATGCCTTCAGGTCTTTTCATTGCTTCTGTGCATAGTTGTCAAATCGCTAAGGGTGCAAAGTTGTCCCAACAGAGTGTTTTAAATTGGTGATTTCCCAGAAGGATTAGAAAATCAAGCCTCGGATCCATCACACTGGGGATTAACTCAGGTAGTCTCTGAATTGCTGACTAGCACCTACATTATAAAAAGGCAACCCAAGTTAATCAGTCCTGCACTCATTAGCACTTTTGGATTATGACATCACGTGATGCACATTGACTTAATTGCTTCTTGGATTTCTTGTAAATTGCTTTAATAAGAAAGCATCTACCAAGAACATAAATGTATATGCAAATGGTGAAGTAGACCTAGAAGGAAAAGGTCAATGCTGCCTTCTAAGAAAACCCATATACTGTACATGCACTAGGGCTGCATTATATATTGAAAATTCAGGATATATGTGACATTTTTGCTGCCTATAAAATATTAAGCAACTTTTTGAAAATGTCAATAATTTAAATGTGCTTTTTATTTGGCCCTTAAGTTTCCTAAAGAGCATATTATTAGTTGTTTTAATAGCTGCTCTGCAGTAGCTACATTTGATAAGTTTGTTTCTGTAAATCAGTACAAACAGCATGTCTATTTAAGTGAACAGATTCTTAATTCAGTTTCAGCAATTCGTCACTCTAGACATTCCTCATGTTAGATTTTCCATATGTTAATGTTTTCATAACAGTATATTGCTAAATATTGCTGTGCATTTCAATGTATTGTTACATTAGTGCATATAAATACAAATGATTAAATGTTACTATTCTTGTTAATTTAGTCAAAAACAGCATGGAAAACTGTTTTCCCTTTGTTCTTTAACTAGTTATCTACTGAATATTCCATCTTGCATTTAAGCATTTTGGTAACGCTTTACAATAGAGTTCTATTTTAACATTTGGCAAATTAAGTAAATGCATTAGGTATCATGATCTAACAGTGCACAATATTCTTTGCATTAACTAGTGTTAACATATACATCTTTAAATGTACAATTGTATTAGTATATGTTAAAATGTACAGCCCTTAATCTTGGTTATTGTTAAAGTGTGGTTCATTGTTGGTTGATGTTAAAAAATGTACTTGACTAAAGTCAAGAAATACAACCTTATTTTGAAGTTATGCCAAAATTTTTAATAGAAATGCCGGTTTATACTTCTGCATTGAACCTGCACCGTAGACTACACGTTCTTTGTTTCATGAAGTTACAAGCGAAAACACGTCAAAAGACACATTTGTTTACAACTTGTAAACTGCTTGTACTCTGAGTTTTTACACTGTGTACTGTATATTTTGTACGCTTTGATCTTTACAAGGTTTTGACTGTATGGTTTACTGTAAATATTCATAATTCATCAAATTTCATAAGCTATTAAAACAGAACTTTAAAAAGCACCTTTTAAGAGTTGCTTACCCTCTAAGCTTTAAAACAAACCCCATCTTGTGTAATGTGAGTAGTTATTTATTTTTTCAGGACTTTTAAGAATGCCAAACTCAATTGCTACAATAATTGAATGCATACTTTTGAATCCACAAATGACATTGCCTTAATTTATGAAATGTATGATTATTTCAGAATTTAAGACATTTTCTCTTTTTTTGCACTTTAGCTATGTACTCAAAGAATGACACAGACACACCAACACAAAACTACAGTGCCTATAGAAAATCATCATAACCCTTTTGGAATAGTCACTTTTTTATGTCTTACTGCCTGAAATCTAAACCCATTAAATTAATTAAATTAAAAACATTTTTTTAAAAATCAGCTTTATTTATACATTTTGCCAAGTATTTAACTGTTTGGACTGAACTCAAAGCACTATATTTGGAGACAACCAAACACATCACACCACACAGAACATACCATATCTACTTTGAAGCATGGTGGTGGCAACATTATCACTTGGGACTGGGCAATTGGTTAGGATCAAAGGGAATATGTATGCTGCCTTGTACATCCAAATTCTTGAGGAAAATTTGTGGCCCTCTGCTCAGCAACTGAAGATGGGCAGGTGGTTCACCTTTCAGCAGGACAATGACCTTTAAACACACTGCCAAAAAAACAATACAGTGGCTTAGGGATAGGAAGGCCAAAGTCCTTAAGTGTCCAAGTCAGAGCCCAGACATAAATCCAATAGAATACCTGTGGATGTACTTGACGACAGCAGTCCATTGCCGCTCACCCTGAAGTTTGACTCAACTATTCCCCAATCTAAGTGTGTGAAGATTGTAGAGACATATCCAAACAGACTTATGGATATTAAATCCAGGGGTATGATCTCTTTTCAAACCCTTTTCTTTTAGTTTTTCATCTTTTATACATTTTTGGAACTGTTGCTTTTTTCGTGACTTGAATGTTGTATGGCAAAATTTGTAGATAAAGCTGATTTATTATTATTATTTTCTAATGGGTTTTGATATCAGGCTGTAAGACAACAACAACAACAAAAGACTATTCCAAAGGGTATGACGATTTTCTATAGGCACTGTATGAATATAAACCAAGTTGGCTACTACGCCGAGCCTACGGCATAGGTTCGACACAGAAGTATAAACTGGCCTTGACTTGTAACAATGATTGTAGATGGTTGAAGTGATAGTTTCTCTTTAAAGGCATTTCAGACCAAATATATAAATATTGAAATATACATATATACTTGATATATTGAATATTGTCAGAAGGCTAAAATATATATAATGTGTGTGTACAGAATATATACTGGGGCTGTTGATTTAATGCGTTAATTCAGTGCAATTAATTAAATGAAAGATAACGTTAAAATTAACGCAATTAATCATGTCTCCGGGCCGTAATAAGGAATTTTCTTTCCATATGAGCAATTCAAGCTTGAAATACCAACTGTTTTCTCTAGGGGGGTAGTAAGCAAAACTCGCTTTAAAGGCAATGCGCAGCTTATACAGACCACACTTACCAAGAGCAAACAACACAAGATGAGAACACGTCCTTGTGTTCAAACACAAAGCGCAAGTCCGAAGACAGGCATCTCAAGAAGTTTTTTTTTTTCAAACTTCGTATAACTCGACACCGTGACCTAAAAACGATATGTGTATGACACAATGCAACCGAGATGCTCCAAAAGTTCCAGTCTGACACAGGTGTACATTGATACGCCCTTGGACAAGTTCATATAATAAATCTCGGACTGATTGACAAATTTAATTGCAAAATGGATTGCTTGTGAACTGTAGGCCAATGATTGGCTTATGTTCAATAATATGGAAATAAACTATATATTGCATTCTAAAACCACTTTTTGTATTGTAAAATTATTTTTAATAATTCACTTGTGTGTGTATATATATATATATATATATATATATATATATATATATATATATATATATATATATATATATATATATATATATATATATAATTATTTGAAAATTACTTTATAATTATTTAATCAAATAAATAATTATTATTTAAGGGGCTTTCTCAGCAAATATTTATGTATGCGATTAATTGTGATTAATTTGATTGATTCAGTTATAAACTGTAATCGATTGGCAGCCCTAATACATATATATTACTGTATATTAGCCTAATACTGTATATATATCTATATCTCCCAGCCCTAACACACTCACACACAGACAGCACCTGTCACAGCACTGTGCTTACAGGAATCTTTTCCCTGCAGGAATCTGCTTCTCAATAAAACCACATACTTGAATTCAGAGTTTGTTAGTGTTAAACAGCTGATGTCTTCATTTTATAACTGGCTTGTTATTGTTTAATAACACCTGTCCAAAATGTTACTGCTGAACCATGTTATCTCAGAAGAGCAATATGACTGTTTCATTGTGCTGGCTTACTCTTGCAATCTAGTTATTCTTGATAAAGTGTGAATGACTGTTTTTGTTTCTTCATGTAGAGAGCAGAAGGATCCAGTTTATCTGCGTGATAAGGTCTCTCAAAAACATTCCAAGGAACAGTATGAGATTGCACAGAAGATAGAGCAGGAGTATAGCAAATTTTTCACAGGTTTGGAGTTTGATTCATTTTTGTCTTTATTTTGTTGTTCACTTGGTACTTACTGTGTCTTAACCATGTGCAATGTAATAAATCCATGTGAATCTGAGTTTTGAAGGTTGCTTGGTTGCTATTTCTGTCATGTCATGCTTGGTCGCCCCACCTATAGTGAAATCTCATTAGTCCAATATCCCGCTAGACATAGTTCTATATTAAACATCAAATACAGTGAAGTGTAAAAGTGTGAGACTTCTATTCAGATATTAATACAATTTCTTTCATTAGAAAATATAACAATTTGTTTTAAAAAGTTCAATTGAAAAATTAAGAGTAGTTCACCAAAAACCTCTCATTATTATTTACCCTTATGCCTTTTCAAACTTGTATGATTTACTTTCTTCTTAGAGGATATATGATGTGTTTTTGTACGTATAATGCAAGTCATTGGGGTTCAGAACTTTCAAGCTCCACAATTGACATAAAGGTAGTCCATACGACAAGTGGTGAAATCTGTGTCTTCTGAAGCGAGACAGTCACTTTTGGTGAGCAACAGACCAAAATGTAACTGTACGTGTGCTTTAAACATGCTCTGGGCAAATGTACAGCATTAGGACGTGTGAACGAGCTTCTCTCATGAATGTGCCAAGGAGACTGCAGATGTCATGATTTACAGTATATTGAGAAAGGAGTCACATTTTGGTCTGTTTATCACCTACCCCTTTAACCACTTGAGTCATATGGATATCCTTTATGCTGCCTTTACGATACCATTGACTTGCATTGTATAGACAAACACGCACATAATATCTCCTTTAAAACAATTTGTTTGTGGTACACAGAAAAAGTCATGCTGAGTTTGAAATGGCATGAGGGTGAGTAAATGATGAAAGACTTATAATTTTTAGGTGAGCTACTGTAACGTGGATTTCAGATTTTCTTTGTATTAGAATCTTCCTTTTTTGCTTTAATGACAGCATGCACTCAAGCTGCCGTAGACTCCACAAGTTTGTGCAAAACCTGATGATCCATGTTATCCTGTATGATTTGAGCATGTGCTTCAGTAGAAGCAATCTGAGGAATTAACATGGTCAATGTCACACATTTACTTATCCAATTAGTGACCTAGAAATAGTAGACTAGCAGACTCTGAAAGAAAGAAATATTTCTTATTTTACATCATAACATTTCTTTAACTTCCTCAAATGTGTCACTCAACGTTTTTTACTTTCATTGTGGACAGACAAATCACTTGACAATATAAACTTGTGTACCAATGCAGGACTCTTGATATTGATGAACAGAATGATCTGGTGTGTATTTTTGAACACATTTTTATTCTCTTCTAGGTATTGTTCAAGGAGGCACCTTGCCCTACATTTGCACTCAGATTGTGACTATTGTGGATCAGGAACAGAGTAAAGTTCTGTGGACTCCGCTGGGGTCTCCATAGGGGTCTGAGACAGTTGCTGTGACAGACAGTACTGCCGCTCACCTGAGCTTACAAGCACTAGACTTTGTACACACCACATGCAATGGTACACTAACGTTTCAAGCGTCACATTAAGATAGATAATAGATATTTTTTGTCACAGTTCATTTTTATTGTTATAAATTGTAACACTCTTATTTGTATATGGGTGCCTGTGTGTGTGTGAGTGTCAATATGGTGTGTGTGTGTTTGTATGTGTGCACTCGCTCACATGTGTTTATGTATACAGATGCAAGACAATAGCACTGAAATATTTGTTCATTTTCATTGGTCTTCCTTATGGACAGATTAATGTTTTAGCAATGCTGCATTTGAGACACTCGTTTACAGATAAATCAGTCCGTGAATTGTTTAACGCCTGCTTGAATATGTACTCCTAATGTTTTTTGTAAAAAGTAGTTCACCCAAACATGAAAATCTGTTATTTTTTACTCACCCTATTGTCATTCCAAAATTGGGACTGGGGCTTTCAAATTAAAAACTGCACCAAAAATCTCCAGAAAAGTAGTCCATATGACTATAAAATAATACAAGTCTTAAGAAGTCATACGCAGGCCCATACAGAAAACTCTACAGACTTGGGACACCCATCATTCACACATCCCAAAACTTTTGTGTGTTTATTAAATATTTTTGCTAGTTTGATATGGTTGCCAGCTGCCTTTATAAGACTGCAGTACTCTCAACTTAGTCAAGATATTTTACCATGTTTGAATCAGTTCAGAAGAGTGCTGCAGATTTTCCAACAAAATCAACGCAGAAAAGGGCAAAAATAAAAGTCTGATATGATTATCACATGATAACTTTATGCAGGGAACAGACTAAAATGTATAGTTGTTATATACCTAGTGAGTCCCCATTTGCTTTCATTGTGTGGAAAAGAGAAGCTTAGTTGCCACTGAATATGTTCTTGCACTAAAAAGCTGCAGTGTCTCGAGATGCTTTTTTTACCTCTTCAACTATGAAGCATTTTTGAACTGCCTCAAGCTATTTTTTCCCACACAAATTTAAAACCTCACCATTTACACATACTGTGGACTAACTGCTGATCTGAAATGTAGGTGGCGCTATAATGCATTTTAGCCTTTGCAGATGTGCTCGTTTATAGACCTTCAGTCTAATTTTCAGTGCATGCACCACCCCCATTATTCATATAATATCTAGGCCTCTGAGTGGACTAGAAGTTCAGTCTAGGTGTAAGAAAAAGAAAGCTGAGATCCTCCCCTTTGCAATTATGTAAATTTGTAATTGTCGATATAGGCCTTATTTTGTTATTTTCAGTAACACAAATGTTTAAGTGATGGTGAATTATTTTTTTGTTTTTCAATTTATGAAAAATGTATATTATATTCTTTCAAATTATACCACAGATGCCTGACTTCTGTATACGAGGACTTGATAATTTTGATATAGCACCCCATTTTTGGATGCTCCGGCGGGACCACAGTGTTGGTTGCTGACACCAGGTTTAAAAATAATGTCATTCCTGCGTGAGAATCAGAAATAAAACAGCCAGATGTGGAGCTGTTTAATGCATATTTACATAGAAAAACTATTTCCACTGTGCAGATGGACAAAAAATGTGTTCGGTGTGAACAGACCCTTAGAAATGATTTTGTGTTCTACAGAATAAAGTAAGTCATATTTGTTTGGAATGACATGAGGGTGAGTAAATGATGACTGAACTTTCAAATTTGGATCAACTATTGCTTATATGAATTCCACACCCCCTTCCAAAAAAAAAAAAAATTAATTCTGTTCTCGAAATCAGTTTTACCTAAATGGTGTATCACCCTCCCATGATCAAGGACTGAATACTTGTTTTGTGGTTTCAGAGTAATTTTGTAGCGAAGTTAGATGTATAGATGTCAGTGAGAGTCGGTTTGAATCATAGTGCTTATCTATTGGGCTGAGATTGACAGCAGTTAAATGGTTTCTACGGGCCAAATGGAAGTGCCTTTGGAGATCTACTGAGCGTATGACAATGGCATGAGGTGAAAGCCTGGTATTAACAGTAAAATTTCCCAGATTGCACTCCAGGGCTAGACAGACCACTGTGTTCTATGAGATCTCTTAGCATTCTCATAGCAGAGCTTATATTTAAAGAGAATATCCCATGTAACACTTGTACTCGTGCATACGAATTGAAGTACAAGCACACACGCATGTGTATGTATGCAATTTCATCTAAATATAGAGAAATATATTTACTGTATTTTTACTAGGCCATTGGCCTATGGGAGTGTGACAGAGCTGTCATGTCATAGCAAATATTAGCATGTTTGTGTGTGAGAGAGAATTAATGTTTATGTTTGCGTATGTTTGTCAGTCACTTTTATATGTAATATCCACTAAAAAAAAACATTTAAGTTTCAGGGTAAACCTGAAATGGTTTTCTTACAGTAAATCTGTTTAAATGTTAGTGTTTTTTTCAATGATATTTAATTTATTTTTCTTCTTTTTTTTTCCAAGTTGTGTGTTCGATGCAGACCAGTAGCCCCACCATTAATGTTGTGCCAAAAACCAGTCGTCGTTTTCTTTCATTTTCTGTTTTGCACTTCCTAAACAAATGACTGTTAGGTTTCCTGTAGCAAATGAAAATGGGTACTATAATTTTTAGATTTGTGTGTTACTATTCTTCCATAGATTTCATTATTTGCTTTATTTTGTTTTGCTTATTATTTTTTTTAAGAAAGAAACTACATGTGTTGTCATTTAAAAAAAGGTATTTCTTTTATTTGTATTATTCCCCCTCCCAAAGCAAGATCAGTCAATATTTTAACCATTGTGTTGAAATTAGGCATTTTGTTAAAGTGAATCTAATGACTAATTATTTTTCTGAATAGCTAGTGTACACTTTAAACAAGAGGGATTCATTACAACATGGCTGAGAATTTAGAAGGAAAGATTAGAAGAGACAGGTACTGTTATTATTTGGATTTTCTTTTATTCTAAAAGAATGTGATTTGTATGACGATGTTCGACATTAATGCAACAATAAAAGTAATTTTTTGTATCACACGTCATTCAATGGATCAACATGGTGTGCGTTTGATTGATGGGAATATTTATTGTTCTGCAGGGTGAGATCTCCATCCTATTAAGGGTGTCATACAAGCTCGTTCCAAAGAAACTGGCTGCTTCCAGGTAGATTGGCATGTGCTATAATCGAGTGTGGACCTGTCTTATTTGTTGCTGGTTAGACAAAGTTGATGCACTTCATCTAACCGTTGGGAAGATAGGGTGTTAATTACTGGAACTAAGGTGAGCACTCACACAATAGCTGCGCCTGTACAGCTGTCAGCTTCTGTTTGGGGGAAGAGTTGCTGCACTGGGCTGTTAAGACTGGTTCTTTACAACGTGATATGCCAGAGTGACAGTTTCTCATTTCCACAACCATGCTAAAAATTCAGAGGCCTTGTTAAGTCATGTTGAGGGAAAAATAGTCAACAAAGTGTCCAATAGATGGTAGAATATTTATAGCGAATGACAACATAAAATTTGTGCTTTTGTTTACATAAAGTGGAGTCGTCACATGGACCCAATTTTATTTTATTTTTTTGGGGACCGCCTTGGTCACTATGACATGTCATTGGAAGGAAAGGAGTATAAACTTTGATAAAAAATAAAATTTATATATTATTAGAATAGGTCATGTTTAAACTTTCCTTATAAATCACATATGGAAGCCTCCCACAGGGACGCTTATTGCATGCTGTAGTCTATGAGACAACATGACCTTGCATTACTGGCGATAGAAACAAGATATCAAGCTGTGGATGCAGAACTTTAGACAGCACAAAACAAGAAGTTACCAAAATTAACAATAAAAATGGTGTAAATAAACTTGCAAACAGTGAAACCAAGCAAGCTCATTAATTATTCAAACTGGGAACACCTAGATAAATAATTTTTGCATGTTTGAATGTGAAATTGACTTAATTTCTACTTATTCAATGTAGAAAGTACTTAATCTTTTCTGCAATATTTACTCCACAAAGTCATTTTTTTCAACGCATGAAAAGATAAAGTCATGGGTTTCTAAAAACATTGACCAAAATTAAAATGAATGAGCTATTCCTTTAAATTTGACCTTTACATTTCAAATGTTGGATATCTTTCTTTAGGATCCAACATTCTGCTACTTTACATTTGACGTGCATACTATAATGATAATATAGTAAAACACGTGACATGGTTTTGCATCATCAATTCACACTTGTTCATAACAGCAAAGACATTTGCACATTAATCGTTTGTGAAACAAGCTTGAAATTAAATGTAACCCATCATTAATATACCCTTAATTATTGCTTTAAAAAGGCAGTGAATAATAATAAGCTTCAAGACAGATTCTTGTATTCATTGTCCTATCGTGCGAGAAAGAAGAACCAAGTTATCAGGTAAGACCTAATAAATGTTCTCCTATCCGTCTTAAAGGAATGAGGTCATTGCATCTACTACAGCACATTTGCTTTAGTACTGCTTTAGTGTTGTGTATGTAGAGATGCCCTTGGCCATGCCAGTGCTGATTATCACAGTTCAGGCATTACAACAGAAGCACCCCCTCCAAGCTCATGTCCTCATTTGGCTCTTGTGCTGATTCCTTGTTCTGAGCTCCATTTCGAAACTCTGCCACGGGAACCCCTAAGAATGCCTTTTCATTGCTTTACATCTTTGAGTCTTCTGCTGGGGTATCTGTTTCAAGACAGGTGCTGACAGCTCCTCTGAACTTGAGAAGACATATCTGAGTGCTAGACTAGTGATCTTAGCGCTCAACCAAGCAAACAGTATTTCACATTTTTCAGCCTCATTATAACCAAAGGAAGGTGCACTCTCTTCCACCAAATAAATAAAATAAAATTATTTTGCATACATTTATATCAGTTCATAGCTGGTGTTAAGCTAAGCTTTGCATCTGTCAACTATGGCATTCTTCTACGCAGCTCTTGCAGGGACCAGTTCTTTAGCCCTCTAAGCTGACAGCTGGGGACGTTTTCCAGGAAGATGACCAATCGAGGATCCTATTGCCCACCATAAATAACACCACTGAAGCCATATGTCTATATGACAATATGGAAAACCACAAAACTGCCCTCTTATTAAACAACCCAAAATCTGGGTTTCCACAGCCAAGGGAGAACAAAAAATGGAATTTTTAAAATTGTGATTTGAAAACCTGTCAAAAGTCATCGAAACGTCATGTAAATTTTTGTGGGAAATGAACATTTTTGATTCTGAAAGAATATTTTATTCGCTACATAAAAATGAATAAAATAAATCATAAAATTAATCTTTAAAAATTCTAGTAATCTCAAATGACAGAGAAAGTGATGGAAATTCACTAGCTAAGTGTGGAAATCCTGTCAAATATTTTTCAACCACCAAAAGGATGTAATATATTGTCAGAGGCCTACAGACATTACATACACACAAAGATATAGACATACTACATTAAGAGAAATTAATCTATATGACTTTGTTGCATGTTGTTTTTGTTGGTATTATTTACGGTCACATGTCAGACGGGGTAATGGGCTGTCTGGTGATTAAGACTCAGGGTTGAAGTTGCAACTCTTCTGATGTTGACAAGGGGAACCCAATAACTTGAGTCATTTAAACACTACTGCCTTGCCTTGAGCAAAATGTTGAACCCCATGTTGCTGCAAATAACAAGGTACAGTGTTTTCTTTTACACCAACCAGTAACAGATGCTGTTTGAGAAGAAATATTCTTCCTAATGGTCAAAACAAAATGGAAATTTGACTGAAGATACAAAACGTGAACTCTTCTCTTGCCCCAAAGTGTAATAGGCTTACCTTCCTTAGTTACTGGGAAATGGCAGGTACGTTTATATAAACAGACATTGTGCTGGTGTATTGAGATTGATTGATTGATTGATGTTTACCTTGCCCTTGATGTTACTGTATGTGCTGGTGTGAGATGAGATTAATTGAAATGAAGCCTACACATTAAGTATGTTAAACATTTATATTTAGTATATCGCTCGAAGAAATATCCTGCCAGCTGCTGCAGTTAATGGTTAAAGAAATCATTGCTGCCTGTCTACCTGGCTAATTTGTCCTCATTGATGAGTGTTGGCAGCAGTAGGAGGATAAATTGCATTACATTTAATGCCATGTATTACATTCACATGCTGCAGATCATATAAGGCACAAATGCATTATAATTTGTTAGAACTTCATTATACATTTGGAAAAATACCCTGAACAGAGCTTAAGGGGTAAGCTTATGCGAAACCCTTCCAAAGAAAATAGTATTTTACCGATCATTTTGAAAAGACAAAAAAAACCTTGAAACTTGTACATTTGCTCATTTTAGATGATGCATTTATACACCAATACAGAAATGCATTATAAAAGATTGGAATATTTTGAAGTTAATGGGTCTTTTCATTTAACTATATGCAGAGATTGTTTAGTAGAAATGGGCCACTTCTATTCTAATGAATGCATGAATTAAATTGGAAATCTCAACCAAGGAGCTCTGAGTGCCCAACAGTCAACAGATGTAGAAAGGAAGTTCCACCTTACAAATAAAAGAGCCAATGTCCTTTTAGATACAGACATCACCTGTCAATAATCTCTAGAATGTGCATGCGCGTTAGGTATACAAGCTGGGAAAATTTGTTTTTTTAGCCTAATATGAGATCAAGAAGCATAATTTATGATTCCCTTGTTGTCAGATTTTATGGCTGATTTGAAATATGTTCTTTGATTGTAATCTTGACCAAATTCTTTTTAAGATTTTGGTCTTTCTCCATTCAAGTAGCTAGTAGCTGCACTGGCATTACTGGAAATAGCCTTCAGAGAGCGTTCCAAAGATGGCCGACAGTGGACTGGACTTGCTAGAAAGACTTTGCTATAAACCAGCTGCCAACCCTCTACAAAGATTCTGTTTCAGCTGCTATTTTGGTTGCAGTAATATCATCTCCCAGACTGTAAATCTCCATCATAAAGATTATAGATGTCCGTAAATCTTCTTTACACCTCATTCATGTATATGTATGTTTAAATTTCAAAAATGACTTATTTTAGGGTCACATTTCAGAGCCTTTCTTGTTACAAACTTGTCATTTTATCTTATTAAATAAATAGTTTACACAAAAATGATAAATCTCTTATCATTTAATCAGCCTTGTGCCATCTCAAACTCTTTTGGCAAAAAACATTTTAGTGGAGATATGGCTGTTTGTCCACAAAATGCAAGTGAATGGTGACCAGTTTTCAAGCTCGTAAAGGCAGCATAAAGGTAATCCGTAAAACTCCAGTGGTTTAATCCATCCCTTCTGAAGCAATCCAATAGATTTTGGGTGAGAACAGACAAAATATTACTCCTTTTCACTTCACATCTTGCCACTGCAGTCTCTCCCACGATCGTGATTTCAAGCTTGATTAAACTTCCTAGCGCTTAACGCATTCGCAAAGCTCTAGGTACCAGGTAGTGTCATCTATCTTAAAATCGTGATCGTCAAGGAGACTGCAGATATCAAGATTTATTGTGGTCTGTTCTCACCCAAAATTAATTGAATCTTTTAATAAGAAGACATGGAATAAAACATGGAGTCTTATAGATTACCCTTAAGATGCCTTTATGGGCTTGAAAATTTGGTCACCATTCACTTGAATTGTATGGACAAAAACACCTCATATCTTAATCAGAAATATTTTCGTTTGTGTTCTGCGCAAGAAAGGAAGTCATACATCACAACACAATAGTGAGTAATTGATGGGAGAGTGATCCTTTTTGAATGAACTCATTTAAAAGCAAACTGATTATTATCTTTTTATTCCATCAACAACATAAATGCCTTGAAATGTGGCAAGATTAGTATCTTTAAACAGAGCTACTTGAATTCGAGAGACCACCTCAGACTAGTGCGGTATAAAATTAAACTCAACAGGTCTCAGACCATTTACAAAGCTTATCTCGTGGCCTTTGGGGAAATTGCTTAGACCTCAACGATGAAAGCACTACCAACAGACGCGCACGAGAATAATGTTCTCTATGACCGTCTTTATTATAACGGTTTGGCTCCGCCCTGCTACCTGTAAATCTCCCTAACAATCTGTGGAGCAGATCTGACTGGCAGCAGCCTGGATCAGCTGAGGGGTGAATGGGGAAAGCAAACATGTCATTGACAGCGGCGTAGTCGCCGGAACTCGACAGGTTTCCTCTTCCGAGCCTCTCAAGACCACGAAGAGCAGTTTGTCTCCCGGCTGAATAGCTTCGAAGACGTTGATTAAGTTGGCGTTTATGGGCGAAATATCGATTAGACACCGCTGAGGCGACCCTGTCACTGGAGCTTGGACATACACACGCCGTCTGAGGAACACCACCATCAACGGACAGCCGTATTTTTTCGCTCTCACAAATCCTTTGCGTTCTCACTAATAACGACAAAGACCAAACGAATATTTGTATTAGACGCAATTTTATTTCGAAGGTATGGAAAAAGACGAGAACAACCCGTCAAAATGAAAATATGAAGTCGTCATGAATGCGGATTTAAATGTCTCGCGCTGAGGGAAACTCACTCGCGATTTCTCCTCACGCTCTTCAAGCAGCTTATTTTTTTCCTAATAGAAATATATTGCTCAAAATATTATTCACACTGAGCATACGTGGATAGAGAAAAACCGAACAGAAAGGAGAGGGTTATTTGAAGCAATATGGCTGATGGCTGGTGTTGGGGGCGCTGGCAGGAGCTCTCCAAAGCTTCTTCTCAATGCTAGCCGTGGCAGATGGCAACGGATCCTATGGCAGCATCAGCAGCCCTAGAATGAGAAACAATATCATTTATAATAAAAATACGGACTCTTCTGTCTCTATATCGAAGATGGACGTGATCATCCCGTTCTCATCAGACGTACCCTGTGACAGCAATGGTCAGCGCATGTGGTGGGCTTTCCTCGCCTCATCCATGGTGACGTTCTTCGGGGGTCTCTTCATCATCCTCCTGTGGAGGACCCTCAAGTACCTGTGGACTGTATGCTGCCATTGCAACATCAAACATAAGGTAATGTATCGCAAGCCTTTCAGACCTAGGCACAGTCTACATTAAAAGCACCATTTGATGGAATTAAATGGCCATGCGATCTCTGTGTGACATTTGGATGGCAGTGGATTGACATTCATAGAAATGATTCACTGTTGGGAAAACACTGTGTTCACTCTGCTCTGCATGGCAACATTCCAGCAATCATATGACATCTAAACTACTCGGATTGATTCACACAGATTAAAACGTGGTAGTACTTATGTAGTTGATGAAAACACAATGAATAAATGGAATGAAGAGATTCAACCATTCAAAAATATCCAAAGCTGGTGGCAATACATGAGAGCCTTTCATTCAGGTCTCACAATTGAATTGGACACATTGGAAGAAAAGAGTTTGTGATATTTATTATTGTTTTGTTGGCTATAAAGCAATCATTTCCTTTTATCTGATGCTTCACCCCATATCAGTGTCTTATTGTATAGATAAATATGTTTGATAGGTCCCAGTGGGAAAATATAGAAAATACACTGCACTTGATGTAAACCAAAAGAAACCCAGCAAATACCACAAAGACGTTCGGTTACATAATTCACTCTGCAAGGCTGTAAACAAATGGTCACACAGGCTTTGAAATACAAGATTATTTCAAGATGAAGTCAATAGGCTAATAGAAATGGTATATATCTGTTTTCCTGAAATATTTCAGACTTCATATGAGTTTTTTTAGCATTGGAAAAGTTACACTATTTGGATTTACCAGAAATAAGGTCATGATTTTTGTTCATTGGTGTTTCATCCTGCTCAACAAGGCCACAGTACATGTAATATATCTTAATAAATATCTAAGCAAACCAGCATATTTTAAAGGGACAGTTCATCCAAAAATGAAAATGGTCTCATTAATTACTCATCCTCATGACATCCCAGATGTGAATGACTTTCTTCTGCTGAACACAAATGAAGATTTTTAGAAGAACATCTCAGCTCTGTAGGTCCATACAATGCAAGTGAATGGGGTTCAAATCTTTGAAGCTCAAAAAGCACATAAAGGCAGCATAAAAATAATTAATAAAGGGAATTGCGCATCAGAAGTGACTGGTTTAAGGCATGGTGCATTAAAAACAATTGTTTTCAATTAATGTACGAACAACCAGCTATGACTCCGAAGGCTTCTCAAATTTCTGCTGTGCCACAGAACTCAACTCGCATAGTTTTCCATTAAATTAAACATAAATCATTATTAAAGTACTTTGATTATTTACTCTAGCCATTACTGGATGATATGTTGTTTATATGTATCTTTCATATAGCCTATACAGTGTGTTTTCTGTTACAATTATGTTGTTTTGTGGTTTGACAGCTTGAATGATAGACCTAATCAAAGCTACACACAGAGAAATTGCATAATAATTTATAATATTTCAAGTTAACACCAGTTTCATACATGAACCTGCAAACTCATGAACGTCACATTATTCGTTGTTCAAGAAGGGAAAAACCTTGGTAACTTTTGTGTGTACTTTCTGGCACCTGAACCGCATTAACGTGCTTCGTTTGATACATTTGCCTTGCCTTACCCCGTGACACGGCATAAAAATTCTCGCCAATGTTCGACCGTCATTAGACCCCATAAATCCTGATATCTGTAGTCTCCTTGGTGATCATAATTTCAAGCTCAATTACACATCCTAGCTCTCTGCATATGCCTCAAGCACTAGGAAGTGTAATCGATCTTGAAATCACGATCAGGCTTTGAGACTGCAATGGCATTTCTCACCTAAGGCCAACTGGATTGCTTCAGAAGACATGATCTAAACCACTCAAATCTTATGGATTACTTATATTCTGTCTTTATGTGCTTTATGGAGCTACAAAGATGTGGACCCCATTGACTTGCATTGTGTGGACCTAACTGAGATATTCTTCTAAAAATCTTAGTTTGTGTTCAGCAGAAGACAGAAAGCCATACACATCTGAGATGGCACGAGGGTGAGTAAATGATGAGATAGTTCACCCAAAAATGTATTATCTCTTTAAAGGATACCTATTATGCCCCTTTTTACAAGATGTAATATAAGTCTGAGGTGTCCCCAGAATGTGTCTGTGAAGTTTCAGCTCAAAATACCCCACGGATAATGTTTTATACCATGTTATAAATGCCTCTTTTTGGGTGGAATCAAAAACGCGCTAATTTTGTGTGTCTCTTTATATGCAAATGAGCTGCTGTTCCCCACCCCCTTTCTGGAAGAGGGCTGTGCCTTTACAGCTCATGCTTCGGTTACTACAGCAACAACAAATCAGAACCAATATGATTGACAGCGTAAATACCTGAGTTCAGGCAGGGCTGGAATAATTTTACATAGCAACTGGCTCAAAAGTTGAGCTGGGGGTTGTTTGCTGTCCTTTTCTTCATATCGAGGCGCCATTTTGTGGTCCGTTCAGCAAAACGCGGTAGCTTGTTTTAGCTTATCGCAGCCCATTTGGTCCGCTCGGTTCTCCTGATGGCCAGTCTGCCCCTTATTGGCCTCAAAGTGCTTCAGCCCACCGGAAAAATGCCTGATTACCAGTCCAGCTTGTCCACTGTGTCTTCAGAGGCTCTGATGCCGGGAGTACATGAAGACTCTTATGTTCACTTTTACAGCCAACAGCAGAACACTTGTGATGCTTATGAAGCTGAGACATTATTCTTCTCACTGTATCTGCTCCAGCACGGAAAAAAATGTCGGACTGTGTGCAGATCACTCAGGCGAGGAGGGTGGAGTCCGTCACCAGTCCTGGGCGAGGCCTGCTCTAAAATCTAAAGTGACGTCACTTTAGAGCAGAAATAAAAACCGTTCATTTTGACACACTGTTTTTGATAAATAGAAATATGAGAAAGAGGAGTGGGTGAACATTGTAGGATGGTTGTGTACACACGCTGCCAACTAACATTTATGTACAAACACCATGTAAAATTGAATTTTGCATAATAGTTTCCCTTTAATGTTGACCACGTTCATGTAGGGACTCAAATTATTTTGTATTAATTTTTCTAACTGAACCATTTTAGTGTTTGATCTACATAAGATAATAGTCTGGACCTGTTGCTTGTAAAAATACATGAAACAGTATTTTTATTTTTTCCACATCCATTCATTTTGATAGTAATGTGATGGCTTCCATTAGGCACTCAAAATGGACTCAGTGATCCACAGTGTCTCTGATTTTAGCAAAAGAGTGGCTTATCTTCTGCTTATACATCATCTTCAATGTAATTGCTGCAATCCAATGTAAATGGAAACAGTTATTCGCTTCTCCAGAGGCACAATGCAGACATAAAAAAAGGAAGCTTCATATTGGCTGGATGATTCATGTGGGATTTGACGAGACAATAGCCAATGAGTTATAACTGACTATAGATATTTATCTGGGAATAATTTTAAAGACCGATTGGATGGTCACAATGTTAGTTTATCAACAACCCTGACTGTCATGTGTTTTCAAGTTTAAAATGTTGATATGAGTGCATTGTGGCCTCTTTGTGTCAGTCCCTTCCATTCGGATGAGAGTGTGTTGTTGAACTTGTTATTTATTTAAATAAGAAGGGTTAATGGCGTCTGTGAAGTCACAAGTGTTCATTACCATTTAATTACCTACATGTACAAGCGTTCCAGCTATCTATCTGAAACTGACACTGTACAATAGTCTCCTCGGATGAAAGTTGTTAAAACATAAGCAGGCCTGTGTCTATACGTGTATCACTTGCAGTTGGGCATCCTTGATTAAAACCCTCGTTGTCTTGCCTAGCTTATAGCGGAGCAAACCCATCTATTTTTGCATCATCGGTGTTTTAAAGTGGTTGATGACGACCCGTTGTTGTGCCATTGAAAATGAGAAGGTTGTGCTGAGTGATATCTCAACATAACCTGTTTCTGAGACAAAATAAAATGGCGGTGTGGATAATTGTGGGCACTGGTGTGTTTACTGGTGGAAGGGGAGTCCGGAGGGTTGACTTTGTGGAGGGTTATTGACACTCGGTTGCAAGGGCAACATGCTTGTTAGGAGCATTAAGAGACTGAAATGGTATCTGCTACGCAGCTGACTGTGGAGGGCAGGTCTTTCAGGCATGGTGTCAGTAATGGGACGCATGTCTGAGGCCAGCCTTGTTCAGCAAGGGGGTGAGACTGAGAGCACGCTTTAATCAATCTTTGTCATATAGCGCTGGACCATACATGTAAAATTCAGGGGGGTGGGGGAGACGTAAATTGACTGTTGTGTAGCCCTGTACAGAAGGACTATACAATCTTACTTAATAATCATAGCAAATAATCTTAGAGTTATTGAATTCCTCTGCCTGTTTCTTTTTCAGGATTGAAGTTTTTTTTTTGGTGTTTGTAATGAATATTTGCAAACAGTATACTGTTGCTCAACTGTTTCGAACATCTTTTTACCCCTGATTGAAGAATGAAGTATGTCTAACGTGATATAAGGTGAATAGGAAATTGTAATATTTTGTAAATGAATAAACCAACAGCAGAAATGCGATTTACCAGCCTAACACTGGGCTAAAAATTGTACAGTATGAGTGATTCCCACTGAACCTGTCAAGAAAATGTCCTAGTTTTTCTCCAAAATCCAAAGAAACAAAAAAGAAATACTATTTTGCATATTGGTACTAAGCATATTTTTTGGGCCTTTACATTATTTACAGTGTGACATTTTCATGACCGTTACACATTTTAACCCCAGTTCTCATTAGTGCAGTGCGAAAAACGATTTTTTTTTTTATACATTTCATTATTTGAATTGTAAAGTATTTAGGTTTTTACCCTGACATCTGCGACAGAATTATAACAGATCAACCAGTGGAGAATCACTTTTAAAAACAAGATCTATTAAATGAATAAGCACAGAGGAAAATACACAATTGTTGAGTTTAATGATTTAGCTTATTTAGCTTATTTATTCCCTTTCACACAAATCACAAATAAAAACGGCAGATTATCACTTATTAAGGTAATTACTTTAATTGAAAGTCATTAACTGTAATCATAGACTGTAAAAAAAGATGGACGACGCCCCTTCGCTCTTTTCCATCGGAGAGAACTGAAGCCGCCAGTGTCCCGATATGGCGCTGACATCTTGGAACTTGAGTCTGCGCACTTGCGTTTTCGGGACCAGTCATGCGCAGTAGTGAGCAGGAAGTAAAGCAGCGAAAACAAGGCCCCGCCCTCACTCTTGCAGAATCAATCGCAAGCACACGCCCCTGCCAGATCGGTTAGCACATTCTACTGCAGCACAACCCATTATGTCGGTGTGAAATAATTAATTATAGAAATTTAGATATGTAATTTAAAGCTCCAATCTCCTCAATCCTCCGAATATCCCGAAAAAAAGTCCGTTGGTGCTTCAGTGACTACTTCGCTCAGAGAACCTGTCAATCACAGCTGTCAATCATGACGTAACAGCACCGTTTTTATAGCATCAAATAACTAACTAAAAACAAACTTATTTTAAAAACAAACACTTGAAATTACATCAGCGTGATAAAAACTACAGTAAATGACAGAAACTGTCTTTGGAAAAAAGATATGTGAAGTGTAATTTAATTGTTTAGTTGGTCTCACGTCCCGTTGAATAACATGGGGAGGCGGGGTTTATGACCTATACTAGGACCGGCCTCTGGGGGGCGATCGAGACGTTTTGGCTTCACTTTTGAGGGCTTGTGCGGCACGCTTGACTGTAATCTAATTACAGCTATTTAAAATGTAATATGTTACAGTACTTTTGACTGAAAAGTAATTATATTACAGTAACTGATTACTCTGTAATCAGATGCACCCATCACTGTTCCTCATACAATGCTATCTTATGACATAAAAACACTTTAATTATAGTGAATGACTTGACATTTGCAGGACACAGCCAACAACAAGTAAATGCTTGTTTGAACGTGACCATATTGTGCGGTAGCTCAGTGAACCACGTACTATCGTTTTGCAAAAATCATTGTCCCATAATAGTCAGTAAATATTAAGTAGGAACCAAATGCTCCATTAAATATTTGTCCAATTTTAAAAGTGACTCTGTAGAGACATTCCTTATCGTGGGCAACACCAGATCTCACTAGCTGGTTGAAACTGTTAGCACATGAGAAAGATTTGTAGGATGATCGTGCCTGGAGCTTACAGAGGAAGCCGTTGCAGGCTGGTTCAGCTGCTGTTGTCTTTTAACAGCCTTGTGTGAGTGTAATCTTCCTGCAGTCAAAGCCACCATGTGCTCTCATCTCCAATAACCCCTGGCTAATATTAACTCCACCATAATCAGATGAAACACAGTTTTCTTTCATTTTGTTTTACAGTGTACTGGAAGACCACTTTATGTAATCTGGTTAACACAGCTACAATTAATTACTATCATCAGTTTAAGGTGAATTATTGTTTTCACAAAGCTCCTTTGTGACAATTCTTGTTGCATTTTGCATGAAAACAAGGAGCTCTCGAGCCTTGAGAGTCTGCTCAGCTTTTGGAAACACTCTTCATTTCAAACGTCTTCTGTACTTCATTGCAAGATTAAAATTGATGCATAACTGATGTGGCAGCCCCTCGGCTCTGCTGGAAAAAAGCGGAGCTCTGATTCGCCCACATATTAATGAGCTTAATGTCATAATTGTTACTTTGACTGGAGAGCAGTGATGCAGCATGGAGAGGAGAAACGAAGACTAGAGGACGTTACTGTGACCTTCAGGGAAGTGAGCTGTGATGCTGAAGCTTCAAGGCGCATTGTGATTTGGCTCCATCTCTCCTGTGTGCTCGCGAGCTAATAATGGGTTGTGCTTCTGATGGCAGGCGGCAATTTTAATAACCTGCTTGGTTCTTAGCATGCACTACAGAACACTGGTGAGAAGAGATGGAGTGCCTTTGATGTGCCTGCAAAGGTTATTCCACAAATGTCAGACTGGTTTATTTGAAGAAACAAAAGCATCTCAATGGCAATTTCTCAGCTCACAGTACTGCTGAAAGCTTTTTAAACGAAACCACATTTTTATACCTTCTCCTTACCTCTAACTGTTACATTTTTTTTTCTGCTAGAATCTAGGGTAGTTTGTTTGTTTAAAAAGTAATAGTGGAAGGAAGAAGCCTTGTGAAAAGTGAGATGTGCGTTTGTAAAATAAGCTATCATGTGCTCTGTAAATGGCGTGTAGACATCATGTAAATATGTTGTACACAGTGGAGCTCATGTTTAGGTTGAAGAGCTCATTGTGTTGGGTCGTATGATTCTGGGTAATTGGGTAATCGAAAACTGGTAATTTTATTTAAGCTGATGTTCTGATGTCTCGTCTCACCTCAAACAACAAACATAATGTAACTATATTTTTAAACTCTTTGTGTTTCATGTACAATGTTTATCCAATAAGCTAATAATGCTAATAGAACGCATACAAATAAATAATACTATTCTTAGACTGCTACATGAGTTTATTCAAATGCATAATAATCGTATGTGCTGCAAAATGTTGTATGCTGGTAAATTTAGCCATAGAAACTGGACAGAGTGTTAATCAGTCAGTCGAATGAAGACTATTGGTTTTCCTAGCACAACCCTCAGGAGATAAAGGACAGATTATCGGCTTGAAGGTGAAATTGTTGATTTGATGTTACTGGATATTGTTTTGAGCATTTTTTATCAAGTTTTTATTATAGAGTATTACATTTTGATTTCGGATTGATGCGAGTTCTACATGACTATTGGATAACACTTAACTATACTTTAACTATACAAATACTTTTACAGCATTTATATAAAAAGTGGCTATGTTAACATTAGCCTAGTAAATGCATGATGAACTAACAAGTAAATCGTATTTTGATAAATTAACATTTACCAAGATAAATAAGTGCTGTAATAAAAAAAACTGTTCTTCATTGTTAGTTCATGATAGCTACAGTAATATGTTTACTATTGTTAACGAATAGAACCTTATTGTAAAGTGTTACCAACGATTGTAACAAAAGTTTGCTATTTTGTTGTTTATTTATGGTTGCCAGTTATAAAATATATTGTTATAGAGTGTAAATAAACACAATACTCTTTCATTAATATTATCCATTGTAGCTATTGTAGCATGCACGTTTATTAAAAGGCATTTAATACTAAACACAGACTAAAGACTGTATAGCACATGTAGGCATGCACAACACATAGTGGTTGTTAGACCATTTGAAAATATATATTTTTTTTCTTTTCATTGATAAGTTTATCACTCATGAATCACATTCAGCACATGTGTATATTAAGGATCCTAACAAGCATATTTTGCTGTCTTGTTTTTTTTCTTTTTTTTTCTGTGAGCTTGTTAACATTCAAACGCTCTTGCAAATCTTGAGTCCAAATTTAATTTGCTTCACTTCAGCTCTGCGTGAGTGTGAAGTCTTACAGTTTGACTACAATGCAAAAACCCCCAAGTGTTTTCAGCCTCACTGGTTCCTCTTAGATTCAGGCCATCAGCACCATGGAGAGCTCACTGGAGGACTTTAGCAGCCGAAATTCAGCAGTAAATCATTTAATGCTCATATACATCTGTTTTGATTAAAGTTAGAGGTGGGCTATAGAATCGTATATCAGGATATGATTTTATATCACGTCAATGCTATATATCATAATATAGTAAAACGTTTTCTGGAAAAAAAATTAATAAAATTGGTGTATATATTAAATAACCACATTGTGCATACTTTTGGATAATGCAGTCAGTAAATTAAATACATTATAAATGAAAACTACTTCCTCTTATATAATTTTCTCTTTATTTGGAACTTAACTAACATACATTTCACATTATTTCACATTTCAGTCTGATATGCTGTTGACCAATATTATTATTAAAAACGAACCTCAAGATTTTCTCAAAGCAATTTAACAAAGAAAATATTACATAAGTAAAAGAATATCCAATGAAAAAGAACACTTACTGAAAATATCCAAAATTATGTAAGCACTATTTGCAGAAAAAAAAAGCAATATATATATATTTGAGGTGCTAAAATAAATCGCTTGTATTAAGACAAGTGATAATTGTCATGCAACAGTTTGCGGATAACATTTTTGTGCTCTGTGTCGGCTTTTGCGAACCAACATCACAGATGCGCTTGTCAGATTAGAGGAATATTTAGCGCTTATGAAGTGCTGAAAACAAGATACGGCCATGGCGTGCACATGGATATTTACATATCGTGATTTACACGATATATCAAAATCTCTATCGATTGAGACTTTATGTGGTTGCAACAATATACAGTATTTATCATCAAATCACCTAGCCTTAATGGAAGGTGGGCAGTGGTGTTCAGAAATGAGTTTTGTGCTAAACATCTAAGCTTGTGGTAATCAAAATGAATGAAAATAGTGGGAATTGTTGTATTGAAAGCAAACATCTGTTTGCTCTGAATGAAAGCAGCTGCTAACTTGTCATCTGTAGAAGTACATCGTGTTGAAATACATTTGATATGAATGGGCAGCAAATGACTACACCACAGCATGGATTTGGAAGGCTAATTTGTCTGATTCCACACTTGCCCAGTTACGCTTTGCAATTTTTTGACATTTCGATATGTGGCTGTTTTCATATGTTCACATGCACAGCTGTTAATGTTTTGGCTAATTATAACTGGTGGATACCACTAATTATTTGCTATTTTCATTCACTGTGAAGCTGTTGTCTTGAGAAATAAGTGCATAAATCTTGATTCTTCAGTGGTTTTTATATCAACCAAAGCCCTAACACAATATGAACATTCCTGTGTAATTGGAGAACAATTACAAAAACAGTGAATTCTAGGGCATTTCTTGAACATGTGCTATTGTTTAAAAGCTAAAGATAAAACTATGCTCTAGAATAAATTCTGTATAAAAAAAAATGATGGACCTATACTGTCAATATCTTAATTTCAACTTGTTTTGAACTATGCTTGTTATAGAATGTTTGGAAGATGATGGCTTCCAGCAAATGTTAAAGGAATATTTTGGCTTCAATACAAGTTAAGCTCAATCAGAAGCATTTGTGGCAATATGTTGATTACCATAAAACATAATTTTGACTCGTCCGTCCTTTTCTTAAAATAAAAAAGCAAAAATCAAGGTCACAGTGAGGTACTTAAATTATATATTTTTTAGAGTGTTTAAAGGCAGAAATGGTTGTTTAAATTGTCATTTTTACAGTCATTTTAGTGTTTACAGTGTTATGTCGTCATGGCAACGAAGTTGTATAATTGTGTATAACATTACACAGAAAAGGTTAATTAGTGATTTTATCATGTTAGCACACATATTGTTTACAACTTGTGACTTTACTTTTGATTATTTGAATGTTTACAGATTGGCCCCATTCACTTCCATTGTAAGTGTCGTAGTGTTATAACTGTTTTTTCTTACTCGACTCTCTTGTGAACGCTTGGACGGCCGTTACCGGAAGCCAGTGATTATAGTTTATAAAGTTATAAATATGGATATTTTCCTTACAATAACACATCGTTTCACTTCAGAAGGCCTTTATTAACCCACCTGGTGCCTTATGGATTACTTTTTTGATGGATGGATGCGCTTTTTTGGGCTTCAAAATCTAAGGTACCATTCAATCCTGTTATAAAGCTTGGAAGATCCAGGATATTTTTTAATATATCTCCAATTGTGTTTGGCTGAAATAAGAAAGTCATATACAACTAGGATGGCTTGAGGGGGAGTAAATTATGGGATCATTTTCACTTTTTGGGTGAACAACCCTTTAAAGGGAGATGTCACCCTAAAATGAGAATTCTGTCATAATTTACACACACGGCCTCATGTTGTTCCAAAGCTTTGTTTCCTACATGGAATACAAAAGGACCCGTTAGGCCATATGTTAACCTCAGTCATCATTCACATTCATTGCATATTATTTCCATACAATTACAGTGAATGTCATTATGCCTAACATCTCCTTTTGTGTTTCACTGAAGAAAGTAAGTTATATGGTGTAAAGGATTTAAGGGAAAGGAGGAGTCGGGAACCAGCTTGACAATATAAATAAAGTTTTAATGATTAAACTTAAAACAAAGGACAAAACACACACATGACGGACATGTCCGTAAATGATCTCTCTCTCGTCGCACCACCGTCTGCCATCAGCCTTTATCCCTCTTGGAGGCTTGATTAGCCTGATACGGTACCGGGTGTGTATCATCACGACCCCGCCCTCCGCCCTGCCACATATGGGTTTTATATACATGATGATTATTATTATTTTTTTATGTTAAGGATCCCTTTAAGGTGTTACCATACAGTACATTTAAGAACTGGTACTCTTTAAAAAAATAATAATAAAATAGTACGGCCTGTCATACAGGCTATATGACAATATTGATTAAACATCTTCCTTGATTTAGTTCTAAAGAACCATGAATTTGATCTGGCATCTACCCTTTAATGTCCTTGAATTGTTGGCATTGCACAATATGCATTTGAATGCACCCTAGACAATGAGGATGATTTTGCATTACATATTACAAGGATGCCATTTGATTAGCTAATTCCAGTATGGTTAGTTGTGTGGAGGGCTAAAGCCACACAGCTGCTTTACTGAGCATTGTCTCAAAGCTATGCAACTGCAGAGAGATGAGAACTGGCATACGCTCAAAAAGCCCAGATTGGCGTCTCTCTCTTTCTCTCTCTCTCTCTCTCTCTCTCTCTCTCTCTCTCTCTCTTCTATCTCTTTTTTACCCCCTCCAGCTTCAAGCAGCAGCCTCCTCCAACATTGCCCCTTTCAAACATCCAATCATGTTTACATTAACACAAATCCACATCCACTACATTCATGCCTCTGAAGATATTTTCCCTTTGCTGCATTACCTGTTTGCCTTTAAGGAAATAAATGTCCGCTTTCCACAAAAAGAAAGCGTTGACTTAGGGCTGAGCTGTGGGACTCTGTAGGGTCAGTGTCAGATTTTCCCAGGTCTCAGGAGAAATTAACCAGCCACTCTCATGTAAAAGGATTTTTTTGTACCCGAAGCAATTACTATGACTCAAAAGACTGGACAATCTATTTCAGATGAAGTCTGTCCGCTTAAGTTTAAAATTTAAGCTTAAAAATACATGCAGAGGATGAAACTGCAGATTCCACAGTCAGCAGCATGCCTTAAAGGGTTTAACAGGATATTTACTGCTGTCTCAGAGCTCACTGTACCCTTACCATTTTGATTTGGCAGGTACTGCAGCTCTATGAGCTTGACATTTAGCCAAGCAATACCATGTCAGAATGTACCTGACACCGTCAGTTTTTAATACGCTAAGTTAGACAGGCTGAGAGCTGCTTTACAGATCTCATTCAGACAAAGCAAGATGTAGAACAGAACCATTATTTCTGTGTTTCCCAACAATTTTTGCTCTCTCTCCCCCATCGGCCCATCATAAGGGGACAAGTACCCCTTCATTATATTTGGCTATATGAAACTAGATATCATTTAGCACTGTTAGTAAATTGGTTAGCTGTTCAGTGATTCACTTTTAAAACAGTCTGGGCCTGGGTAGCTCTGCGAGTTCTGACACTGAATACCACCCCTGGAGTCGCGAGTTCGAATCCAGGGTGTGCTGAGTGACTCCAGCCAGGTCTCCTATACAACCAAATTGACCCGGTTGCTAGGTAGTGTAGAGTCACATGGGGTAACATTCTCATGGTCATGATTAAGTGGTCCTCGCTCTCAATGGGGCACGTGGTAAGTTGGATCACAGAGTGTAGCATGAGCCTACACATGCTGTGAGTCTCCGCGGTGTCATGCACAGCAAGCCACTTGATTAAATACATGGATTGATGGTCTCAGAAGCGGAGGCAACTGAGACTTGTCCTCTGCCTCCCGGATTGCCACCACGAGGTCCTAGTAAGTAGTGGGAATTGGGCATTCCAAATTGGGGAGAAAAATGGGTTAAAAAAACCCCAAACAGTCAATACTGGTGTCAAAAAAACAAATATCTTTCTCTTGAACTCTCTTCAGTGTATATCACATAAATGGCATTAGTGCTGGCTGGTGTTTTTCAAGATTAAGGAATCACTGACATTTGTTATTGTTTCTCAACAGAGAAACTAAACCTTAAATGGTTGGGTACCACTGCTTTATTTTTCTATCAGGAAGACTCGCAGACTTGAGTGAATATAAAACAGAAAAGTAATGTCTCTCTTTGGGACGTTGACGCGTCAACGCGACGTTGCGTGCGATCCCTTCGTTGAAAGAAAACAACATTTCATATGAAAACCCTCCGACGAGGGAAAAATTGTTTGATGGTTATCTTTGCCGAAAGGTGAACAATGTGCGTAGAGCCATACGATAATTGCGACGTTGCATGCAATACCCTTCATAGAAAGATATTCCATGAGGCTCAAGCTCTCGAGTTAGGGCGGACGTTTTTCAGTGGTCATCTTTGCCAAGGTGAACAGCATACATAAAGCCATACGATAATGGCGATGTTGTCGTGCAATACCTTGTTGAAAGATATCCTGTTGTAGTGCAAGCTTTCCAGCGAGGGCGGCTGGCTTGTGCAATACCTATGCAAAGGAACCATGCTTGAGATTATGGAAGCCCTGGTAAGGGGGGTAGACATAGTTATGCGCTATCCTTGCAAACAGTGTGCGTGCTTGAATTGAATCGGATGTGCAGGGAGAGAGCCACCAACCACCACCACCAGATATGCATGAGAACGTATGGCTGATGGAGGGTTGAGCTTGTTTGATGATTTGGGTGACGTTGACTATTTCAGGTATGATTGGGGAGACCAGAAGCTGTGCATCTTCATTGTGGATTCCAGTATACCTCGAAGGGTGCCAGTAGAAGCTGGTCTGTGAAACTCCTGCAAAACAAGGGAGGGAGTCAGAGATTGCATTGAAAACCCAGGAATGTGTCTGGCTGGGATAATGAAGTTGCAGGAAATGCTCTGCCATGTCAGACATCTCATAAGGGACATGATGGTTCGAGGAGGACCAGACTATTGATTATAGTAACGACTGCGGAATTGTCGCATAACTACGATGCGTTTGCGTGTCTGAAGGGAACCCATATGACACTGGCCATGACAGTGGGTGTGGAATAATAAAGGCCTCTTTTAAACTTTTCTTAAACTTCACAAAACGCAGCGGGGATCTGGGAATGTATTTCCCATTTCTTACTCCAACATATATGTTATCCCATATTGGGTAAAGAACTATTTTATTGGAGGGTATAGTGGGGTGTTGTTTTGCTGGACCATATTATGAAGTGCTGTACGAATAAACGTGGAAGGACTTGATAGCTTGGGTCTCTGACATTTCTTTCTTCCCTCAGCTGAGCCGCATCGAGATGGGGATTGCAGATCAAGAAAATGTATTAAATACATTAATCGACGAAATGATCTAACAATGGAATTCATTTCGAATAGAGTGGCTGGAGCGTAGGAAGCTATATTGAAAAAAGTATAATTCCGGCCATTTCCCTGTGAACCATGAGCCTAGAAAGTATCCCCTGAATCCTATGGAGGGAGCCGCGTTCGTGAATGGGGACATGCCATCCACAGATTTGCGGCAGCCATCATCGATTGATAGGTAGGAGAGGTTGTCTACGGAATGAGCTAGTGTGGGGAGGTGGGAAACGAAGGAGTGGCCTTGAGGAATGATAAGCATGGCAAAATTGATGTGGCCTGATAGGGACTGGAGATTGCGTTATGAGACACAAACTGACCAGAGAACGATGTGCAAATAGACCTGATCCTGTCGTGTTTCTTCAGGCAGGGAAGCTTGCATGTTTAGAGAATAGAGCGTGATACCTCGAGCTGGAGCAAATACAGTGAGAAGAATAATGTCTTGGCTTCATAAGTGTTCTGTTGTTGACTGTAAAAGTGAACATAAGAGTCTTCATGTACTCACGGCATCAGTGCTGCTGAAGACGCAGTGGACAATTTTGTTTTTGAAGGAAATTTGTCCCAAAACATACGAAAATGTGTGTATGTTTGTGCAAATCATTTTACACCGGACTGATTCTCAAGCATGGATCAGTACCAACTGTTCGTGTCCGAGCTTTACGTCCTGAAGATGCAAGTATCGCACATTTTGTATTTTGTGAATATTTGCAAATCTCCTTTCCGAATGTGCTTCATAGCTGATTCCATGGCTAATGCGCTAACGTTACCATTGTCTCTGACTGCATTCACAGAGACCGGATATACATATATATTCATACATATATGGCTGAACTCCAGTATTTACGCTGTCAATCATATTGGTTCTGATTTGTTGTTGCTGTAGTGTCTGAAGCGGGAACTGAAAAGGCACAGCCCTCTTCCAGAAAGGGGCGGGTAGCAGCAGCTCATTTGCATTTAAAGTGACATGCCCAAAATCAGCGTGTTTTGATTCCACCCTAAAGAGACATTTATAACATGGTATAGTAAATGATCTGTGGGGTATTTTGATCTGAAACTTCGCAGACGCATTCTGGAGACACCTGGGACTTATTACATCTTGTAAAATGGGCATAATAGGTCTCCTTTAACAATAACAAGTTTGACAGACCTATTTACCTGCTACTAAAATGTAACGTCCCTGACCATGCTTATTATCGAAATGCTTTGATACTTAAAAGTAATGTAGTGTAGCTGACATGACTGTTAGACTCTGAGCTTTGAAATTTGGAACATGGATAAAGCCCCAAGTGCTTGAAGATCCCCATAGCTTGAAACGTTCTCTGAACAATGATGGGTGAATGATTTATGAAGACATGCAATATGAATTTCTGCACTTTAATGATGCCCGAATGATAATAAAATGTAAATATGCCATAAGATAGTAATTACTCTCTGAATGACCTGATCATTAAGCAATATGCCTTACGCTGCCAATTCAATTATCTGTTGAATAAGGGGATGCGGTGCAGAGCTTACCGCTAGGTGTCAGAGGCGTGCCATATCAGTCGTACTTGCGATGAGAACGTGGAAGTACATATAGAGTAAGAAAACACTGCATTTTATGGATCAGCATTGATGCGCCCTTGGAGGCGCTCAAGGAACATCACTCGAAATGTTGTACCGAACAAAATAAGTTATTTATTTCACCAAGGAGCCTTTCACAAGGCTTTGGTGAAGGCTATGTTAACCTGTTGATATGCATTTGTTTGCACTTGGGAGTGACATCACTCTGCTTACATTTAATATATAATTTATCGTCTATGTATGTAATTAATGTTAACAAATTATTCATCTTTTCAAAGGTCTAAGGGTTTAACATTGATATCTGATCTCTGTAGCATGATAGCAATCCTCCAGAACAGCAATTTGTTTATTTGTGCCAGGAGTACAAATGAAAACATGCAATATCAAAACGGGACTTCATACCTTTATTATGAAATCGTGATCGCCAGAAGAATCCAATTCGCCACACTTGAGTCAATTGTCCATGACAAGGGTTCATTCTATAACATCCAATAGCACTTTTTGTCCATAAAAATGACAAATCTGAGAAATATTGATATGTTCTCCATTGTTTACATGAGATTTCACCTGGAAGAATAACCCTTTGTCATCGCTCTTCAACAAACTATGCAATCTGAGCAGCATTCATGTTGTAAAACTGAATATTATCTTATATATTAGAGTCTTATAAACAAAACGAGCCCATCTCCAATGACTATTTTTAAAAACGTGGCATAGTTTCATTCATATAGCCAAGCAGTGCAGTCAGAGTTTGTGTTGACATTGAGAAGTGGAGCCTTAATTTAACAGAGAAAAAAAGCTCACAGGAGCCTAATTTTTTGTTAGATCATCTTCAAATTTGAAACATAACTTTGAGAACTTTGTGGCTTTGAGAACATTGTATTTCTGGATTGTCTTGGCACTTTTATTTTATATAATATATAAATAAAAACACAAAATATTTCCATTACTATAAACTTCATAGTTCTCTAACTTGAAAAAATAACAACATATATTAATTTGGATCTTGGGAAATAAAGCCCAAAGTGTCTTCTTTCAAAAGATACTACAACCGTGTCCATACTCCAAAGGGTCAAGTTAAGGTATGTCATTTTCATGGTTTGTTCTCAAAAAAAGGGTGGGCACATCAACGGGTTAAACTGTGATGCGATGCTCCCTCAGAATGCCCACATCATGGGCTCGGTCTTTCCTAGTGAGTAGGGCATATGGATGATACATTGTATTGGAAAGCACTCATTACGTGATATGGGTGAAGGTGACCAGCAAAACGGGGATATCTTACTGAATGGAGTAATGGGACTCTGTACAATAAGCACTGACTGTACATGATCATATGCCTGAATAATTATCTTAATTCCACGATGGGGAACGCTCGGGCATGCAGCACGGTGAATGACTTGTGAATGAACCTTGACTGAGTTGCCCATATGACATCGTGCGATTGCCTGCCATTACTATGAGACTGTTGACATGAAATACTGGCTTTTGATATTGATTCGGATGCGTTATGATGAACAGACAGCATTGCAACTTTATGATGAACAGTCAGCATGGCAACGGAAGGCCTAGACCCATGACTAAATCTGAATGCATTTGATGGATATGATATTAACTTAGCTTATTTCTGATGGAAACCAGCTGCTGCCTGATCCAATGATTTTGACGGACCTGGCGTGGTGCGCGCTCCCGGGTCATGTAATCCGATTGAGGATGTGGTGGCTCGATTGAGAGAGATCTCCTAAGTGAATGAGATATGGATGAAGATCTGGGTTTGCTTGTTGTTTACTCCCCATGGTTTGATGTGGGCAGAAGTTGAGATGAAGTGATGACGTCATTGGAAAGGGAAGGCGGGCTTCCAGAGATGTTCTGTGCACTGGTTCTCCTGTGGCCTGGTGAGGTTTAAACATGCCTATTTGCTACATTAGCACACTGAAACAGCAATGTGATAGATTGTGAGCAGACTTATAAAGCAATGGCTTTCATGTGATTGGCTGGGTATTACCCAGCTAATGGTGCGATGATGTACAGCTGCTAGTCTTCTCGCTAGAACTATGCTGCGCTTACATTACCTGCAGAATAACAGTTGCCCCCAGGAGTGTGGACAGATGAATCATGGCATAGCAGCTTTTTCATTGTTTCGTGTTTCCTGTGACTCTTTCCTGGTAGACTGCACTTTTTATGTTATTTTACTGGAGCAGAAAATGGCAGACTGAGGCATTTGGTGATGAGTCACTTGACTGCCAGGAGCTCATACCCTGTCCTTCACCCCTTATAGGTTATGCCCCCTCTGTCATTTGTACCCTGGGGTGAGAGCTCATTTACTGTGACATGATGTTGGAGATCCACTGGCAACAACTAACAATGCTGTTTTTAAAATCCTCTTTGACCTCTTCCAAGTTAAAACATAGGCATTACCAAGCATAATATGTTTTAAAATCTGTATGTTCTTGCTTTTTGTAATTAAAATGGTGCAATTGGAATTCTTAATGTGTTACTAAATGTGGTAGGCTAATTGAAGCTAAGAATTTTGTCTTTTCCGCCACTGGCTTGACTTTGATGAGATGTTTGTTTTTCAAGACAAACTGCGATTGTCTCTTTGTAAATGGAATTTCCTTTCTGGCTCCAGCTTTCCCTTGTAAACATGCAAACAATAAACCAGAAGAATCCAGTATGAATGACACACTCTGCTTACCAGTCAGAGAAATTGGTGGGCTCCTCCACCTCCTGGCAGCCGGCAGCAGCTCCTCTACCCCCTGGCGGACAGCAGCAGTTCCTCCACCTCCTTGTGGAAGGCAGCGATGAGTACTCCCAACGGCAGCGTGTTTTTCCTCCTTCCCAGGTTTGGCACCAATGTAAAAGGTCTCTTCTTAATGGAAAGGAGGTGGGAACCGGATGAACACTCAACAAACTTTAATTACAACACAGACACTTTGAACTAAAACTCAACATAAAACACTGACGCACACACACAACTCTGTGTGTGTCTCTCTCGAACTGGCATCTCCAGCTCCCTTTTATCCCTCTCCAGCTGATTGGCCAACTCAACACCAGGCGCGTACCTTCACGGCCAGGCCATGCCCTCCTCCTCGTCACAAGAACCCATTATAATCAATGATGTGGTCTACCATGGAAGCATCCGTTGTGGCATGTCACATCGACAGTAAACGTGTGTCCCATTCCATTTTGTGCTGCACACGCTGGCGCTACTACAGCCAACAACATACAGTTTAGAAAGTTTTTGTCAAAGCATCCAGTGTAGAGAGCCTCATGCCTTAGCTTGAGGTTTGCGTCAACGGATGCACCTGGTGTAGACAGGGTGTCAGCACCATAAACTATCAAACAGTCATGACATTTCAGATATTCATAAATTAAACTGAAACTGTTTACAATAACAATAACAGTTCCTTTGCAAAGTTTCACAAGCAATCTATGCTGATACGAGCTAAAAAATACATGCAATCCATGCTGAAATATGCTGAAGACACATCCACAGGACACACATGCATATTGTATTATCCTGCAGTGAAATGCACAATCATGGGAATTGCATCAACGTCAAATACATCCATCTAGTGCATGTTTACATACGGTAAAAAGTAAGAATAGTGCAGATGGGCACGAGAACACGTCCATGACATGTTTGTGCTCAAAACAGCAGGAGATGCAGCAGCTGAATGAAACCCAAATGCTTCTCTTCTTTTCAGAGTTCTAACTTGACACCGCGTCTTTTTAAACGTGTTGTGAAATACATGGCAACATCAAGGACGTCTGTGTAGTACATGTTTATATACAAAAATTATTTTAAATGGTCCAGATGGATGGTCCCTTTCATGTTCAGGAATAGTTAGGCCAGACTAGGCCTGTTTGTCCTAATCTCTCTCTGTCTACAATACAAAAAGATACAATACAGAGTGCCAGTGGGTGAGGCCAAGGGTGCAGTGACATATTGATGTTGTTGCTGTAGAGACAGTCATTAGTTAAAGGGCCCCAAAATTATATAGGGAAGTTGCGAAAGTAGAGAATGAGACATTTTTGTTCTCTAAAATCTTTAGGTACCAGGTCTCACCTGACAGCACCTTTATGCACTTCTTCAGAAGAGGTCGGACAATAATTTCACATGAATAATGATACTGAAACATTTTAATAGTAATTTACTGGAAAATAAAAACCGTATAATGGTATAAGTATTTCTATGGGGACATTTCTATGGGGACATTTATAATTTTCAGAAATTGCCCTATCTAAATCTACACCTATGTTCTAAACATCTGTCACAGAAATCAATAAAAGTTGTAATATGTTTACATGCAGCTATCAGCATATATATGTGATTTACCTACAGAGAATGCATAGCCTATCATCACCAGCCTCAACCAAAGACCAGCATGGTGATATTTGTTCAGACAGTTAGCTATGCTATACATCCAATTTAGTTTGGGTTTTATTTTTTAATGCATTTAATTCTTCTCAAGGGTTATAAAATTCTTAGAATAAGCTAAACTTATAGCAGTTTTTTCCCCCTCGGTACATGGTAGAATCAGCAAGAAGCACAGTGTATTCCTTTTTGCTCATTACTGAAGTGCTCAGGAAAGCCCTCGGATGATGAATAGCTGCATCTGATTCTGTTTCTCAGTCCAGTATACTTCAGGAAATAACCCACTTCACTTTGTTACAGAAGACACCGTGGTACAGGAGTCAAGGTTAATATTTTATTCTATAATACCCCTGTAAATGTCATCAAGTAAAGAAATTGGCTATTTTGTGAACATTACTGTTAGTTATATTGAGTTTTGTACATGTACCAAAGAGAAAATCCACTGAAGGGTATGCACAAAACAAGCAATCTACTTTAAAATTACTAAAAGTCACTAAAAGTTAGTGACTTTCAATTATAGCAATCAATACATCAACTATAATTCAGCAGCACAAAAATTATTATCAATAAGTGTATCCTACAGCTACAAAATTTTAATTTATAACTCATATGAATGCTACCTGCTGGATGCTAGTGTCTCTGGCTCATGTGTGACAATTTATGTGTATCTGAGCTACAGAACCTAATCTAAGATACACAAGTCTTGCTACAAGTGGAATCCTACATGCATAATTCAAAAGCCTGTGAGCAGATTTGTTGTGTTGTGGATACAGATACTTGTACTGCATAATTCATTATGTTTTGTTGTTTGCAGCATTGTGGAAGTCTTCTGCATAGTGCTAGGTGTAAATCAACAAGAAATGTATCTCTTTGATCTCTTTGTCACCTGCCATTGTTCTTTTAGACTGATCTTTAAGTCAAGAGAGCTGGAGTGTACAAGTTGGATATATCAGTATTTTCATGTGCAGATGTGTAAGTATATGTATGTGTACAGTATAAGGCAGAGGAGATGGACCACTCCATAGAAAAATGAATGGGAAGTCTCACAACTCTCAATATGGCAGCTTTCGGTTAAAAGAGTGATTCAACTTATCAATTAATGCAAGTTTAATTTATGCTTAAATTACACAAAATTAAATTACACGTCTCGGTTACGTATGTAACCTCCGTTCCCTGATGGAGGGAACAAGACATTGTGTCGAAGAAGCGACACTAGGGGGGGGTCTCTCTTGAGCACCGAATATGCCTCTGATCTATAAAAAAAAGGCTAATGAGAGTTGGCGAACAGTATTTGCATACCCCGCCCCCGGACATACGGGTATAAAGGCGAGGGAAATATGCTCGTTCATTCAGGATTTTTTGGAGGTGCCGGGAGTGTTCCGGCCACCTCAGCAGTTCGGCTCAGTGATGTGGCCGGGAAGACACGACGTCTCGTTCCCTCCATCAGGGAACGGAGGTTACATACGTAACCGAGACATTCCCCGTCTGTCACTCACTTCGACGTCGTGTCGAAGAAGCGACACTAGGGGTCCACTTCAAATCACGCCTTGCGCTGAGCCGAAGAAAGAAACCCACACGAAGGGGAGGTAAAGGTGGCGAAATACATCACATGGCCTCTTCGGTCACATGTGGGAAGAATGGCGTGGTGGTAGATCCAGCCTCAAGGAGGGGGGAGTTGCTACAACACGGCGACCAGAGGGCAGCGAAAGACTGCCTATGGGAGACGCGGGTCAGCTCATAAAGTGACCGTACTGCGGAAGTACACACAGTGTACCTATTCCAGTAGGGGTAGCCTGGGGTACCCGTAGTGGACTGGGTTGGCGAGTTCCTCCGCTGAACTGCGGACCCAAGAGGGCTAGGGAGAAATCAACCAGGGACCTAGGGGGTCTCCTGGGAAGAAGGCACACTGTTTTACCTCGGCAGAGGGAAAGGGCACTGGACGCAAGCGATTCACCCGGTCAGACCGTCGACATCTACCAAGTTCTACGGGGTTGGACCTGAGAAAACACGGAACGAGACTGACTCAACCCTGAGATTGTAAAATCCAGCATCTGTTTGGAGACAGCGTTCCCTTTCTGCTGTCCCCCAAAGCAGACAAAGAGCTGCTCAGAGCGCCTGAAGCTCTGGGTGTGTTCCAGGTAGGCACGCAAGGCACGTACTAGACACAGCTGTGAGGGGGCAGTGCTTGCAGGTTCACTACCTGATCTCTGAAGGGCGTGGTAGGAACCTTGGGTACATAGCCCGGTCGAGGTCTTAGGATCACATATGTGTCTGCCGGACCGAACTCCAGGCAAGTGTTGTTAATAGAGAACGCTTGCAGGTCCCCGACCCTCTTGATGGAGGCGAGCGCGATCAGCAGGGCCGTCTTTAGGGAGAGGGACCACCGAGAGATCCCAGGAGGGGAACAGGTTTGGCCGGAGGGATTTAACCTCCGGGCACCTCTTAGGAACCTGACGATTAAGTCGTGCTTACCCAGAGACTTGCCGTCTACTGGGTCTTGGTGAGCTGCGATAGTGGCAACATACACCTTCAAGGTGGAAGGGGACAGCCTCCCCTCCAACTTCTCCTGTAGGAACAGAAGCACTGACCTAACTGCGCACCTCTGTGGGTCTTCTGCCCGGGAAGAACACCAATTCACGAACAGACGCCATTTCAGGGTGTAGAGTTGCCTGGTAGAAAGGGCTCTGGCTTGGTTGATCGTGGCTACAACCGTGGGTGGTAGACCAGCTAGATCTTCTGCGTCTCATCCAGGGGCCAGACGTGGAGGTTCCAAAGGTCTGGGTGCGGATGCCAGAGTGTGCCCCGTCCCTGAGAAAGAAGGTCCTTCCTCAGGGGAATTCGCCAGGGAGGGGCTGTCGCGAGGAGTACAAGGTCCGAGAACCAGGCCCAGGTGGGCCAGTAGACTTGTTCCTCATCCTCCCTGACCTTGCACAGCACCTGTGCAAGAAGGCTCACTGGGGGAAATGAGTACTTGCACAGCCCCACTAGCCAGCTGTGTGCCAGTGCATCTGCCCCGAGGGGAGCCTCTGAGCGGGCGTACCAGAGCGGGCAGTGGGAGGTCTCTCGGGAGGCAAACAGATTTACCTGGGCCTTGCCAAACCGTTCCCAGACCACTGACTTGAGTCGCTGCTGGCTCCAAAGAAGGAGACGACGGGCGAGTTGTGACATGTGGCGGGAGCGTACGCCGCCTTGGCGATTTATGTACACCACCGTAGTGGTGCTGTCCAACCTGACCAGGATATGTTTGTCTCGAACTAACGGGAAAAACTTCCGCAGGGCCAAAAGAACAGTCAAGAACTCGAGGCAGTTGATGTGCCAACGCAGCTGGGCCCCTTTCCAACGGCCTGCTACTGCTTGCCCGTTGCAAACAGCGCCCCAACCCGATCTGGAGGCGTCGGTTGTGACCAGGACGCATCGGGACACCTGCTGTAAGGGTACTCCTGCCCGTAAGAAACAGAGGTCTGTCCAGGGTTTGAATGTTTGGCGGCAGGCGGGGGGTGATTGTCACATGATGCGTGCCGCGGCGCCATGCTCATCTCGGGACTCGGGTCTGAAGCCAGTGTTGAAGCGGTCTCATATGCATCAACCCCAGTGGCGCGACTGCTGCAGAGGACGCAATATGCCCCAGGAGCCTCTGGAAAAGTTTTAAGGGGGCCGTTGTGCCCGGTCTGAAGGTGGCGAGGCACCTCAACATTGACTGGGCACACTCGTTGGTGAGGCGTGCTGACATTGAGACCGAGTCTAACTCTATACTGAGAAAAGAGATGCTCTGGACTGGAGTAAGCTTGCTCTTTTCCCAGTTGACCTGAAGCCCCAAACGGCTGAGGTGCCTGAGCACCTGTTCTCTGTGGGTGCATAGTAACTCTAGCGAGTGGGCCAGAATAAGCCAGTCGTCGAGGTAATTGAGTATGCGAATTCCGGCTTCTCGGAGCAGGGCAAGAACTGCCTCTGCGACTTTCGTGAAGACGCGAGGGGACAGAGACAGGCCAAAGGGGATGACTTTGTACTGATACGCCTGACCATCAAACGCAAACCGCAGGAAGGGGCAGTGTCGAGGGATAATGGAGACGTGGAAGTACGCATCCTTCAGGTCTACCGCTGCGAACCAATCTAGACGCCGGACACAGGTTAAGATGTGTCTCTGCGTGAGCATTTTGAACAGGAGTTTGTGCAACGCTAGGTTTAGAACTCGCAGGTCCAAGATTGGTCATAAGCCGCCACCTTTCTTGGGTAAAATGAAGTAAGGGTTGTAGAAACCCTTCTTCATCTCTGTTAGAGGGACAGGCTCTATCGCGTCTTTGAGCAAAAGAGTAGCAATTTCCGCGTGCAGGGACTGGGCATGTTCGCCGTGTACTGCGGAAAAGCGGACGCCCATGAAGGGGGCGGGGGCCTGACAAACTGAATTGCGTAACCGAGTCGAATGGTCCAGGCCAGCCAGCGAGATGGGTTGGGAAGTGAAAGCCACGCATCCAACCTCTGCGCTAGGGGCACCAAAGGGACTATTCATTTTGACGTACACGGCGGAGCTTCGCAGCAGGGCGGAGCAGGTAGGGCAACGGCGACAGGGCGACCCGAGGCTGGGGTGCTGAGAAAAGACTCAAAGAACATACCTTGCTCCGCACACCCGGCAAGGTGCGGGTTGGCGACTGAGGAGGAGGTCAATGGTAGGCGTCCTCTAGACTCATCCGTCTCAGGAGCGCCTGCGAGCCTTACGGGTGGGGGTCGTCTGCTTCCTGCGGTATGCTCTACGCTGGGGCTGAGAGCTGGGCCCGGGATGAGGCGGAGCAGATTTCTTGGCCACAGGGGGACGCCCTCGGCGAGCAGATGGTGCAGTGGCCGTGGCGGCAGGTTTGCGGCGAGGCAGGATATGTGAAATGGCCTCTGTCTGCTTTTTCACCACAGAGAACTGCTGGGCGAAGTCCTCAACGGTGTCTCCAAAGAGGCCAAACTGGGAGACAGGGGCGTCGAGGAAGCGAACTTTGTCGGCCTCACGCATCTCGACCAGGTTGAGCCATAGATGAAGTTCTTGGACCACAAGGGTGGCCATCGCCTGCCTGAGTGCCTGTGTGGTGACCTTCGTGGCTCTGAGGGTGAGGTCGGCCCGGGCAAGCATGTCGAACATCTGCGCATCAGCCTCAGCCTGGGCGTGCTGGCCGAAGGCGGCGGCCCAGGGGAGGCGTCAGCATCAGACGCTGCGCTCTCCGATGGAGTGGCGAGCTCATCCACCTCGAGCTCTAGAGGATAGGCAGACCAGCCCGGAGGCGAGTCGCCGTTACCTCGAGTACGGACATGAGTCAACGTGTCGGGGGGCGGGTGGTCCGAGGGGGCATACCCGGCAGAGCTGCACCCGCTGCCCTCCCCAAATCACCTCCATCGCCAGCCGCATCGTCCTCAATCCCATGGGAAGAAGGAGCGACACATGGGGCGGCTGGAGTGGCGTGCTTTTTATTGAAAGCACATCGCGACCGCAACGTTGCCATGGTCATGCTTTCGCAGTGAGAGCATGAACCATCCACAAACGCTGCCTCGGTGTGATCGGCGCCCAGACACACGAGACAGCACCTGTGGCCGTCTGAAGCGGAGAGCACTCTACCGCATCCAGGAACTACACAGGGGTTGAATGGCATCTTTAAAAAGACGCGTCGAAAAGGACGTTCAACGCCTTTGTGTATTGCTCTTTCAGAAAATTAAACTCTTTACAGAGAAAATTGCTCTTTATAGAAAAACTATTTTAACTCTGCGCTGTCAAATCGCCCAGGGACAAACTGCACGCCGTGCAGAGAAGAGAAAAGCCGCTGAAGTGCAAAGCAGGTCATCAGAGGATAGAAGCAGGATAACAGTTGTGTCACTCGCAGCTGGCTGCATACACGACCATCGGCTCCGAAGAACATTACTGAATGATTACCTTTATACCCGTATGTCCGGTGGCGGGGTATGCAAATACTGTTCGCCAACTCTCATTTGCCTTTTTTCATAGATCAGAGGCATATTCAGCGCTCAAGAGAGACCCCCCTAGTGTCGCTTCTTCGACACGACGTCGAAGTGAGCGACAGACGGGGAAATGAAAATACAATCGGCCAGTGAGGTAAGGAAAATAAATATAATTTGTTATTTATTCTCTGAATACAACTTGAGTAAGTTTATCTTGTTTTAAGGCTTTTTTGATCATTATGGGGAAAAACAACAATGTATTTTTGTATTTTACCTGATGTAAGAAGAAGTGAAATTTAATAAGATTGAATTTGTGATTTGATGTATATTATTTAAATTTAAGCTTAGCCAATAGTTTTTGAAATGTTGGTCTTTCTCTATTTAAGTAGATTTGCTGCATGTGTGTTGCCAAGATGGCTTAACCTTCTTTCCTTAAAGGGACTTTGACTGAACAGAGGGATGTTTTTTCTTGCAAAAGTCATGGCTCCTTTTGGCTGAATGATACTTTGCTGAAAGAGGATCAACTCTCAAGTGAGAGCAAATCACATATCATATGCTAAGGAGTGCAGCATAGGGGAAGCATAATGCTAGGAATTTCTACTGTCCTCATCCCTTCTGACTCAGAAGTCGTTTGAAGGTCCCCAAAGTTTCCTTCTTAAAAGAAGTAGAGCTGAGCTTGATAATCCACCAGCTGTATTTTCACCAGTCTGATGTTAAGCATTGAGCATACACATCTTTCAGTGCAATTATATTGTGCAGGTGCAGATTCAATGAGATCGTGGGGAACACAATGGCCTTGTTTTCCATGATTCATTGATATAAATACTGATATCAACATACATGTAAACATTAAGACATTTTAAACCATGATAATTAGAAAGAGGAGATAGAGACAACCACATTCAGTGGACCGGGCTGAAACGTGTCCCCTAACCTAGTGAATTCCAACCCAACTGAAGCATGTAAACAAAAATAATTAGATTTTGCTTTGTTTAACCTATAAAACAAAATGAATGTCTTAAGATAAATGGGGCTTTATTTTTTAAATAAAAGCTCTTTTCCATACAAAAACAGTTTATATTGACCATGGCTGTCAAATTCAAAAGAGAACAAAAAAATGTAAAATAAATCATAATTAAAATACCATAAAAGCAGTTCATACAACACAAAGCTACTGCATGGCCTCAGAAGACTTGAAATTTAGTGCATGGGTCATATGGACTACTTTTATGGTGTCAATAAACTGTACCTTTAATAGTGCTTTATAGTATTTGTCCTTTTTGAAGCTTAACAGCTCCTGCTCACTATAAACTGTTACTCTATTTTATAGAAAAGTGTTAAATATCTCTTTTCATGTTCCAAAAAATAAATAAATAAATAAATTAAAACATATGGTTTGGAATAACATAAGGTTAAGTAAATGACAGAATTTACCATTTTTTGGTGTATCTACTACTTAAGACCTGACAGGGACATACCCAAAATAAAATGGTTGCAGTTCATGTGCCCTGGCCTCTTTCAAAAGAAGACCGCTTTAGAGATGCTGTCCAAAAGTTAGAATTAAAGTAATTAAGAAATTAGTTAGAAAAGCTCAAATTTTAATTTACATAATTTACAGAAAATATTTGCATTATAAATTTGACACTGTCCTTGCCACAACCTTTAAACACAATGGAAGCCACAAGTCCAGGCCCAGCAGGGGCAGACTGGCCATCGGGAGAACCGTGACTTTTCCCGAAGGGCCGGCCATGTAACGGGGACCAATTGGCCGGGATAAGCTGAAATGGGCTGCCGCGTTATGCACGGCACTGCGATATGCCGAAGAGGGCAGCGATATGCAGAAAAGGACAGCTCAACTCCTGCTCAACAACTTTTGGGCCAGTTTCTATGTAAAATCCTGGGCCGATTTCTCTACCCAGTCCGCCATGTTTTAGTTCAAATTTTGAGTGTGGTAACACTCCTACTTTGAGATTTAAGAATAATTTTCTTAGGCAACATCAAGTGAATTTTCTTAAAGGCAACTTCAAAAGCTAGCTATATAACCACATTTGTTCAATTAATTCACAATTTAAAGGGTTACTTCAGGATTTAGCATTAAGCTTTGTATCAGTAGAAAACCAGTAGTATTTTCGAATTACCGAGCTCCCCCCCTCATATCCCCCTGAGACGAGAGATTTATGTAATTTTAGTCTGGAAAAAAATCCTCGGATGACGCAAAAATCATCATTTTGCATCATCGGAGGATTTTTGGGCCAGAGGCTTAAAACTACAGCCAGTATCAGTAGCTAGTTCCGCATGTTTTCACCACGCCCATATGGGGCGGGATCTCACTCACAGAATGTGAAGATAGTGTCAGCCATCTTTCTGTAGAAGCTAAGCTAACAGGCTCTTGCTCTGTGTAGAAAGTTTGTATACAAGTAGGCTAATCACGATGGCGGAATGTAGTTTTGAAGTTGAAATGGCAGAAGGGGATTTCGAAGATCTGTAGCGAGAATCTGATGCTCGTGGCTACCTGTACGAGCCGCAATACAGCGATGAACAGTTGCGGGAGATGGAGGAACAAGAGGCGGCCGGAGCAGCTGCTGTAGCAGGGGAGCGAGACCTGCTTGGCGGTCAGGAGGAAGAGCCCGGCCAGACTCGAGTTGGGGCGGACTGGTGGTGTCAGTGCTCTCGCTTTGTGCCTATGGAAACAGATAGAGAGTCCTATTGCTTTCGCTGAATCCGCTGATGAAACTGCACCGCTAACTTTAGCATGTATAACTGAGCACCCAAGTTTTGTACCACACATGGACGGGGAGTCCTGGAAACTTATTTTAGGATCCCGAAGATAAATTGGAAACGCCAGCCAAAGCCTGCAGGGACAAACGGACGGCTTAGTGTAAAGTGAGAATTTTGTTTGTTTTTCTTTTTGTTACTAAGACGTCGTGTACAGAGTTTGGACACACGGCATTATAATGTTCTTCCCGCATAGTCAGTCAATTTATCAACTAACTCACGATTTATAGAGTCACGATGTATCAAAACAAGCCTAGTTGTATTACATTTTCAGATACTGCCGCCTGTAACCGGTAGGCGTGGTTTGGGAGTGGCCTCATAAGGGCAGCAAAGCAAGTGCATTATGGGAGTTGTTGTCTTTCAGCCACATGAGTAAAAAATACATTTTCTGCCTTTTCTCAGTCTAGAATGCTTCAAATTCAAAAATAATGTCACATTTATACTATATAAATGACCAATTTTAAATACACATTCATCTTCCCAGAGGTGAAGTATCCTTTTAAATGCAAACATTTAGTCTGTCTTATGCCTGATATGCTGAAAACTGCTCCATTAATGTTTTCATTCACAGTTACATATGACATTACAAGTATATATATTTTTTATTTAAAAACTGCATATTTTGCCAAAAGCTGAGTAGTTTGCATCCTTGGAAATTACTGTTAGTCTGTACAACATTTCTATTATAAAATTGTTGGCATATATTGCATGTTTAGTTAGATCATCAAAGATTCTATGACTAGATGCTTGATGGCCTATTGTATTGAGACTAAGCTGGAGATACACTGATCATGGGGGAAATAATAATGACTGACCTCATTATTCTTGTATTACAGCAGTAAATTATGAAGTTACATTTGTACTTTGTCTGCGAAATTATGCACATGCAGTACTTTGTAGTGAACAATTTGTGATTAAACAGCACATAATGTCATGGCCTACCAGTCTTTGCCTTTGGCATTTAGACATTAATTTCATCAATGAAATATTACCGGCTTGACCTATAACATGAGGTTGTTTTGCGGAGAGCTGTTTGACGTTGTGTTTGCCTTTTCTGGTAGGTTTTCATAATGTGAAATCACAATGTCCTTGTTTACTCAATTAATCTTCCACAATCTCCACTACTTTTTTCCCTATCTCATTCTGTTTTCCATCAAAAAGATAAATCATAGAAACAAATATTTCATTGTAATTAACTGCCATCTCATTAATTTAAATGTAATAAATGATGATTGTGTGATTGGACTTTTGATTTTTTTTTCTCTACATATTAGTGCACACAGGGGATAGTTCAAAATGTTGAACATTTTGTTATCGTTTACTTCACCCTCAAGACGTTCCAAACCTTTATGAATTTATTTCATCTGTGGAACATAGAATGGAAATGTAAAGTAGAATGTTACACTTTGTCACCATTCACATTCATTCACTGCAAGTGAATGTTAACTGAGACTAACATTCTGCATAACTCCTTTTGTATTCCACAGAAAAAGAAGGTTATAGGGGTTTGGAACAGGTTGTGTAAACGATGACAGAATTGTAATTTTTTGGGCGAACTAACCATGTAGGTTGCAGATGTCATAGTTTAAGTCTTATCTGATAGTGATAAAGGAGTCAAGGCTCAGGTTATAAACAAGCTCTGTTGTGGGCTGGGCTTTATGAATCACACTTATTTATCAGCCCACCCCCTGCTTCATAGTCTTTTGACTTACAGCAATTGGAAGTCTTCTCTCTAGATGTGCATCTCTGTCAGCACACACCATCATCATATCTACTTCATCACCATCTGGACAGTTCTTTTACACACACAACCATGCTTTTCTTTAGGTTTTGATCTCATTTTAGTATAGTGGATCTCTGGGTTTAATGTAGTTCCACTGAAATATTTCTCTCTGTAGCATCAGCAAGGAGGATAGACAGCAGAATATAGCTGTCATTTGGTGACTTTTTGCTACAAGGCTACAGTCCAGCTCTGATTGAAGCCATTTATGTAAATTAGATCAATTCATAACATCTATGCATAAACCTCAATGTGTTGTTCTTGTTTTTGTGTGTGAAAGGGATAGTTCACCCCCCTCTGGTTGAACTTTTCCGGTTTAACTCACATGGCTCTGCAGAACACTGCAACGCGTTTGTTGGATATCAATACACATTATGAGAGAAGGTTTGGTTTGACACATTCAGTGTCCAAAGAATAATGTCTCTTTTAATATATTTTCTGTTTTTTAAAGGCAGTTTTTGCTCAAAAGTATAACAAATAAATAAATAATAATAATAATAAAAATGTTTTAGTTTTAATCAAACATAGCATGGATGCGGTAAAGAAAGATCTCAACAAAACACTGAGAAGCCTGCTGAGCTGCTACTATTCTTAAAGGAACAGTACTGTTTTAGCACTTGCTACACAAATCAATATAAACTCAATGTAAATACTACAAATTATGCACATAAACAACAAATATGTAACAAAATGTGTAATAAATATGTCAATAAATTTTGTATTGAAATGTGCAGTCATTTACCAATCGTCAGTCAGGGGCACATCATTAAATATTTTAACTTCAACTAACTAAGTATATATTAAAGAATTTAACAAATAGGCTCCTAAAGCAAAATATGATCACATTGTCAAACATTTCTTGGTTCGCCTTCCACAGGGGTTGGTACATCGGCAAAATAGGAGTTGCTATATGACAAATTCAGGAGAAAGGAATCAAAACAGTGTCATTGACTGCAAGCTTTGCAAACACACCCACACTTTCTGTTGGAAAATTATCTCGAGAAATTTTTAAACGATCATTTGTTGGTGAATGGTGAGGCACCTGGCGAGCCACTTGATTTTTTACAAAGAGCCACTTGTGGATCGCGAGCCATAGGTTCCTGACCCCTGCTCTATATACAGCCTTTCTCTGTTCACTTCACAACATCTCTAAGTCTAAACTTACCGGTACCTTTGACATTTTCACAAGGCATCCTTGTTGATGGAATTAAACCTACAGTCGAGAATGCACCTTGTAAACCACTATGAATTCCTGCAGTGAATAGAACATTGTTGGATTTATTTATTCCTCTTGCTTAAAAATTTTTCAACATTAAAATTTTATAAAATTTTAATAAATTCAATAGGTGCTCATGTATAAACAGCTTTTCAGCTTTCAGCTCCAGTCTGGGAGTGTGTGCGTCTCGGACTCTCTCTCAGTCTGGCATTCTGCCTGCCTTTTAAAGCCCATCTCTGCCGTCACTGAAATAAGACACAAGTGTTTAGAGCCAGTAATCACCAGGTGATGGCACTTATCACTTCCTCTCTCCCCACTGACAGACACATGACCACATTCCCATCCCCACAGATGTGGACAGACATTTAGAGGGGTAGTTGCTTAAAAACGGCCTGTTGACGGGGGTAGGGGTGCACAATGTGCAAAGAATCTTTTACGATTTAATGCTTAAATAAACAAGTTAATGACACTTTTATCATTGGAGTAGGTAGGCCTGTTAATGTATCAAAATATTAGGCTTTATAATTAGTCATAAAATTAAATTTAATTATTTTGTATTCATAATTATTTTCCAAAATATGTTAAAAGACAAAAATCTAAATGGTGGGATAATTTGCAAAATATGGTGTTAGGTTACTGTGGCAGCGGGGTGTGGTCAAGTGCCCGTCCGGAGAGAGAGAAAGCAGTAAGGGCACTTAACCTGAGCTAAATTATGACTAACACCTGTCTCTAATTCCAGTGAGTATGGGGAGAGCGGATAAAACCTCCCACGCCACCAGCAGAAGGCAGAGAGAGTCTGGGACCTGAACGGATGTGATTGTGATACTAGAATTGTTATTGTGAAGCTGGAGAGTTGTCATTCCGAGTCATTATTGTGAAGCTGTGAGCGCTGCAGTGTGTTCAGTAAAAAGCATTACCTGAGTGGAGCAACCCGCCTTACGTGTCCTCCTTCCCTTCTAACCCTTACAGTTATATTCACTGGTTCAAAAACTTCATTGTGGATAAGAAGTAAATGTGCAAAGCTGTGAGAAGATTCAAAATCTTTTTGAATATTCTTTGTATATATGAAGTACAGGGAGGTTTGGTTCATTACAAAAAATACAATAAAATGGTTGTTACGTTAATTATTGAGCCAATGTAAATAAAGGATAATATCATGTCTAACATTATTCAAACTTAAACAAAAGTAGACAGCTGATTTTGCATTAGATTTACATATCATCACATGAACATTTCCTGAAACAATAATTTAAATGAAAAATGAAAGAGCTTATCTATACAGGCTAAGTTTTTATCTTTAAACCAAGCAGGCTCACAGAATTAAAAACTTAATGTATGTAACACATTAAGGACATATACACTGATGGCCAAAAGTTTGGAATAATGTACAGATTTTGCTGTTTCAGAAGGAAATTAATTAATTCAGCAAAGTGGCTTTCAACTGATCACAAAGTATAGTCAGGACTAGGGATGCACCGATATCACTTTTTCTCTTCCGATTCCGATACCGGAAATCTCAGTATCGGCCAATACCGATCCCGATCCGATACCAGTGTTGTTTTTTTGCATAATCAGTTTAGAATATCTTCACATTATTGTGTGGAACTAATTGGGTGTACTCTTTAATAAGTAAAGAAACACAAACCTCTATCTATACATTATTTCAATATAAATGTATAGCTTTTTTATTTATTATTTTATTATATATTATATATATTTATTTATTACTACTTTTATTATTAACTAGTTTACTGGATAATGTAGCAGTAATTCCAAAGTATAAGTCATCAGTAGAAAAGAAAGCATTTTTTTTTTTATTTTTTTTTTTTTTTATTTTTTTCAAATTTTATCTGGACTTAAAAGGATTCAGATCTCTTTTTTGTTCAATTTAGTTACAAAATATCAGCTCACTTTTCATTCACAGTTATTTTTTGGAACCTATTCAACTTAAATATTATTATAATTTGTAAACAAATGATGATAATAATAATATATTATAATAGTAATATATAGTAATATATCTCAATTGTGAACCTTTAACTTTTAAACCCTCACACTTTTATTTGGACATTCTAAACTCTCCAGGAAATCCTGTGTGTCTGATTGTAGGCAAGTTCACAGTAGTTTAATTAGCTGCTTATTCAAATTCTGGTAAAAAAGCACCTCTAAGCCATTCTAAATTCATATTATAAGTGAACCGAACTTTTGAGCATCTACATATGAGATGTTGTTTGTGAGTAGCGCTCTAATATTGCACACCACGTTAAGGCTAAAAATAGCCACAAGTGTGTGTGTGTGTGTGTGTGTGTGTGTGTGTGTGTGTGTGTGTGTAAACAGAGCAGCGCCATTCACTGACATGCTGGAGCTGTGCATACATTTTATATATTTACTTCTAAAACACTATTGTACGTCTTCAAGTGGCTTTGAATAAAATGCATGAGTCATATTAACTAATTTAATGGTGTTTTAATGGTTCTTTTATGTCATTCTTGGAGCTTGACAGCAACGAACATGACTAACACAGTATCAGATTTGGATTGGGCTCGTCGGACCAATACCTGATCCGTCTAAAAGCTTCCGTATTGGAGCCGATACCAATCCAGGGATCGGATTGGTGCATCCCTAGTCAGGACATTACTGATGTAAAAAACGTCTTGGTTACTTTCGTAAACTCAATTCCCTGATGGAGGGAACGAGAAGTTGTGTTGATTTAGTGACACTAGGGGTCTCTCTTGAGAGCCTCGGTTACCTTTTATCTTTGAGAAAAGGCCAATGAGAATTGGTGAACAGAATTTGCATGCCCCTTCCCTGGACATATGGGTATAAAAGGAGGGAAGCGTGCATCTTTTCAGTCAAGTTTTGAGCTGAGGAGCCGAGAGTAAGGTCCTGGCCATTTCAGCAGCTAGTACAGTCTCCATCAGGGAATGGAGGATACGAAAGTAACCAAAACATTCCCTTTCTGTCACTCACTTGACGTTGTGTCGATGTAGTGACACTAGGGGTCCCTATCTAAAAACTCCACAACACTGAAACGTGTTACGTGGACTGCTGATGCAGGTGCAAGCTGCTGCGTGCAAAAATAGCAGGTGCATCATACTGCTCGTAACCTTCCCCAATGGCCCAAAAGACATCATGTAGTTCTCCACATCTCTCCCCAATGTGGGGGGGAAGCAACGTAACTAGCATGGGAGCAGGCCCCACCAGCCGCAGCCTCTTCTCTCTCTATGTTTTCTCTCCATAGAGTGTTAGATGTGGCTGGGGCTATCTAATGCTATTACATGCATTGGGGAAGGTGTTGTTTTCCTATCCTATTCTTTCAGGGGGAAAAGACCACGCTGGACCACATCCTGCCCAGCAGGGGAGGTTAACATGTGGCAAATGTGTTACATGGGCTTACCAGCCACATGTGGAAGTGGTGTGGTGGTAGTTCCTGACTCGACGGGGAGGAGCTCTACAAACACATTGGGCCAGGGGGCAGAGGGATCTCTGCCCAAGAGAGACGCGGGTCCGCCGACAGGGGGACCGTACCGCGGAACATACATCACAGGGGGTTACTGGAGTAATCAGTACCTGTGGAGCACCTGTTCAATACAGGCAACCCGGTGCCTGCAGTGGGTCTGGCTGTGAACTCCTCCAATAAATTCGGAGCCAGAGGGCTAGGGAGGAAGGACAACCAGGTTCCATGACTTGTAGACTTGACTGGGGTAGTAGAACGCACGTCTTCGCCTTAGGAGAGGGGAAAGGCGATATGCGCAAGCGATACACCAAGCCAGTTGTTCCGTATTACCGAATTCTATGTGTTGGGACCTGACAAAACATGGAACGAGACCGGCTCAACCCGGAGATTGTAAAATCTCACAAAGATATTGGATGTTGCCCGACCCGCCACTCTGCAGATGTCTGCTAGTGAGGTGCCATTGGCGAGTGCCCACGAGGATGCCACACTCCTCGCAGAGTGTGCTTGAACCCGCAAGGGGGCGGGCATGGCCTGGGTCTGGTAGGGCAACACAATGGCATTTACGATCCATTTGGCAAGCCTCTGTTTGGAGACAGCGTTCCCTTTCCTCTGTCCTACCATAGCAGACAAAGAGCTGCTCAGAGTGTCTAAAGCTCTGCGTGTGACACAAATAGGTTTGCAAAGCATGCACAGGACACAGCAACGTTAAGGCTGGGTCTGCCTCCTCCCGGGGCAGCGCTTGCAGGTTCACTACCTGAAACTGAAAGGGGTCGTTGGAACCTTGGGCACAAAGCCCGGTCGGGGTTTCAGGATGATGTGAGAATCTGCCAGACCAAACTCCAGGCAAGGGTCGAAAACAGAGAATGCTTGCAGGTCCCCAACCCTCTTGATGGAAGTGAGCGCAATCAGGAGGGCCATCTTCAAGGAGAGGGCCTTTAGTTCAACTGACTCTAACGGCTCAAATGGGGCTCTCCGAAGGCCCGAGAGGACCATGGAGAGATCCCATGAGGGGAACAGGCATGGCCTGGGAGGGTTCAGTTTGCGGGCGCCTCTAAGGAATCTGATGATCAGGTCATGCTTCCATAACGACTTACTGTCCACTGCATCATAAACCTTCAAGGTGGAGGGGAACAGCCGCCCCTCCAGTCTCTCCTGCAGGAATGAATGCACTGACATGACCGCACACATCTGTGGGTCTTCAGATCGGGAAGAACAGCAATTTGATTATTTTCTTTAGTGCTTTACACCACTTTAGTGCATAAAGCTGCCTGGTAGTGGGAGCTCTGGCTTGAGTGATCGTGTCTACGAAGGCTTGTGGTAGACCACTTAGATCTTCTGCATCCCATCCAAGGGCCAGACGTGGAGGTACTAGATGTGGTGAGGAGCGTGAGAGCCGAGAACCAAGTCCAAGTGGGTGAGTAAGGGGCCATGAAAGTGACTTGTTCCTCGTCCTCCTTGACCTTGCACAGGACTTGTTGCGTGTTTGTGCTGAGGCAAGATTCCATCAGAGAGTACCAGAGTAGGCAGTGGGTGGATTCTTGGGAGGCAAAGAGATCTACCTGTGCTCTCCAAATCAACCCCAAATCAGCTGGACCACCTGAGGGTGGAGTCTCCACTCTCTGCTGAGCATTACCTGCTGTGACAGCGTGTCCACAGTGGCGTCGAGTTTGCCCAGGACATGAGTGGTGCACAGCAACCTCAGCCGCTGCTGACTCCTAAGGAGGAGATGGCAGCCGAGTTGCAACATGCAAGATTTTTGCCCTGCACCGATGTGAAGCGACGCCGCTGAAGCGTGGCGGGCACCTGCCGAACTGAATCGCACAGCCAAGTCAGATGGTCCTGACCAGCCACTGTGATGGATTGGAAAGTGTAAGCCACGCGTCCAAGCTCCAGGCGAAGAACACTAAGTGGACAATCACATGTGACTTACCTGGAGGTGAGGACTCACGGCGGGGAGGGAGCAGGCGAATTCACATCGGGGAGCATTGCTTCGTCCCAAGGTGGTTGTGCTGAGGAGAAGCTTGAAGCACTTACCCTGCTTCAATCTTGTGACAATGTGGGTACCGGCAAACAAAGAAAAGTAACCCTGCACCAGGGGATGGATTGGTCTGGACACCAGCTCCGTGGCAGACATCTCTCTCCCAGTCTGGGAGGTGGTTCGTGAGACGGGGGGCATCCACCTCCTGCGGGGAACTCTATGCTTTTGGCTGGGGCAGAGCTGCCTGGTGTTCCACTGTGCGGGGTGACACCCTTGGTGAGTAGACGGGGGTGTGGGATCTTGAGCCGCGGTGGGGCAAGATGTGTTGGATGCCTCCGTCTGCTTCTTCACCGCCGAGAACTGCTGGGCAAAGTCCTCAACAGTGTCGCCGAATAGGCTAATCTCGACCAGATTCAGCCACAGGTGGTGTTCCTGGACCACGAGGGTGGCCATCACCTGTCCGACTGAGCGCGCTGTGACCTTCGTGGCCTGGAGGGCGAGGTCGGTCGCCGAGTGCAATTCCTGCAGCACATCAGGATCAGGACTTCCCAGGTTCAGATCTTTTAATGCCTTGGCCTGATGGGCTTGCAGGAGGGCCATGGAGTGCAGGGCGGAAGCGGCATGTCCAGCGGCGCTGTAGGACGACATCAACCTACAGGCCTTGGAGGGGAGTAATGGTCAATCCCTCCAGGTTCCGCCAAGACGCTCCCCGATGCAGCGGCGAAACTCTCATCCAGCTTGGGGGCTCTGAAAGAGACATCAGTAAGGCGAGCTGGTCTCATCTCTGAACAGGATGGGGGCAGACAAGCGTGCTGGGAATGGGTGGTCCGCATGGATTTACCCGGCAAATCCGCGCCCGTTATTCTCCCGAAATCACCTCCAGCGCCAGCCACACCGGCTCTATACCCGTGGGTAGAAGGTGCGACGTGGGGTGGCTAGAGAACAGGCTCTAACAAGGACAGAAAGAGATGTGGAAGGCCAGATGTACTGTACAACTAAACAAGCGGATAAGTACATCAGAGTCTCTAGTTTGAGAAATAGATGCATCACATGTCCTCGGCTTCATTGAATTCCACCCGCTGAACACATTTAATGTACAACAGTATAAAGAAGACTCATGGGAAGAATTGCAAAGAAAAGGACACTTTTAAAACAGAAATACAAAAAGAAAAGGTTAAAATGGGCAAAGAAACACAGACATTGGACAACAGATGTTGGAAAATAGTATTACGGATCTTAAACCCATTGAGCTTTTTTTGCAATCAGCTAGACTGTAAGGTGGATGAGAATTGCCCGACAAGACAGCCACATCTATAGCAAGTGCTACAGGAAGCGTGGGGTGAAATGTCACCTAAGTAGTTGGATAAACTGACTGCTAGAGTTTTTGATGAGAATTCTTTGAAGTAGTTTAAGTTGTAATTCAAATTGTAATTGTAATTTTTCACATTATTAATATCCTGACTATAAATTGTGATCAGTTGAATGTCACTTTGGTTAATAAAAGTACCAATTTTTTTCTGTAAGATCACAATCTGTACATTATTCTAAACTTTTGGCCACCAGTGTAATTATCAAAAGTAAAGGCGCAGTACATTATTGCCTACCTTTCTAAGTAATTTTACCAACTGTTCTACTATATGTGTAATATATCGAAATTGGGGAATTAAAGAACAACAGTTATTTTGCAGTTATTATGAATTATTAGCACAGACTTGGCAAATGGTGAACAATAAACTATTATGAACGAGCTTGCTTTTTTGCGAACATTAATAAACAATTGCAAATCCTTAATCAACCTTAAAAGTACACATAAAAAATGGTCTTGAATTGCTAACTGTAGCATCTTTACCTATTTCATTGTGTACATTGCTATCAATGGAGAGTCCATGAATAGCACAAAAGCCCAGGTGGAGTATATTACGTCTTTCTTAGTAACACTGATCCACTGATAGTGGTTTCTTAGGAACTGACTAGGTTCAGAATCTGTTACTAATGCAGGTGAGGAAGATCAACCAGGTGTGATAGTACAAATATATATATATATATATATATATATATATATATATATATTTGTACTATTAATACACACACACTATTAAATAATATTACATTTTATTAGCTAGCTTATAGAGATTGCAGAGTGATACAAGTAGGAAAGATAACTCACAATGCCTGGATGAACAGTCTGATACTGAATAACTTTATGTGTGGATATATTCAGAAATATAAGACTGCTGGATGGTGGGATTACCAGTCAGAATTGAGTATTCCAGAGAGCCATGTAATAATGTGATATTATTTGTGATTTGTCTTTCTTATGGGAGTATCTGGCACCAAGGCCTTTAGGAAATCTATCTTGATTGTTTTGAATAACACTTGAAGGTTCCTAGCACACTTTAGCAGTAGATGGAAGTGTTTTTGGATGTAACCTTTGTCTTTGAACTAAGATGGGTTGCTTTTACTTACCATAATTTGTGTCAGGTTTGCTGCTGTCAGTTGTTTGTGTCTCACCAAAATGTCTGAAACTCCCAAAGGACAGCTTGTGTTTACCTCATTAAAAATAAAAGTCAGAGAAGTTGCTTGCTTTGACCTGACTAATTTATCCACCTTATGTCCTCTGTCAGTCTCTGTTGTCTTACTTAGGCACAAGTCTGTGTTTGTTTGTAGCTTGCTAACCTGCTTAGCATTGCTTATTCCTCTACGTTCATCGTTTTATCCTTTGTCATTTTACTGCATGCTTCAACCCCCCCCCCCCCTTCTACTGTTTCAACTGTGTGCACCCGTTTTCTTAAATTTTTTCTTGTATGTATGTTTTCTTTTATGTAGTTTGTCTACATCTTGCATTCGTTTTCTCCTCCGTTTTACATGGATTAATGCATCAATCTCAAACCTATGCTGATCAGGAACCACCACCTCAACAGCAAACAATTGCGTGAGGGATTCACATCGATCACAATCCCTCGCCACTCAACCGTAACAACAACAAGAAATAATTGCGGTAAGTTATGGCGTCCGCTCATGTTATTGCTTCCTGCATTACATGCCACATGTTTACATGTGATACATTTAATTAATTAGTCAGGCTGCTGGAGAAAGTTAATGAGTTAGAAACCTGCATCCGAACGCTAGTGGAGGTCAGTGAGAAAGAAAAGCTGGTAGATACTGTTTCGGATGCAGGTAGAACAACAAGCAACACACACACTTTGGTTCTGGCTGTAGAACTCCTGCAGCAGGGCATTTGGGTGACGTTTCAGCGGCATGCTTGCTTAGCGACGCGGCACCACTTTCCCATTCCAGTTAGGGTTTCCAATTGATTCTCCTCACTCAGTGATTCACCCACTGAGAATCATGTTGAAAGCGCCCTGGTTATAGGAGATTCTATTGTAAGGAACCTGGAAATAGAGAGTCCAGAGAATATTGTTAAATGCATTTCAGGGGCTCAGGCATCTGACATCAGATAAAATTTTAATGTCTAATGCTAAACATAGATTTTCTAAAATTGTTATTCATGTCGGCACTAAAGATCTCCGGTTTTGCCATTCGGAGATAACTAGAGATAATGTTAAATGGGTGTGTGAACTTGCAAATATGATGTCAGACACTGTAATATGTTCTGGCCCCCTCCCTGCTCATCGTGGTAATTAGGTTTATATTAGATTAGTGTCAATGAATAGCTGGATGTCTGAGTGGTGTTCAGAGAATAGCATAGAGTTTTTAGATAATTGGAAGAGTTTTTGGGGTAGACCTGACTTGCTAAAGAGAGACGGAGTCCATCCCTCCAGGGAATGTGTCGCTCTCTTCTCTAGTAATTTGGCTCATAGTCTTAATAGTGACTCAATATTTGACAACTGTCAGGTCTAGGAAGCAGACAAACTGGTTAATCCGGACATCTGCTAGCTGCCTTGAGACATCACACAGACCACATAAACACATAGAGATTGTATCCCGGATAGCTCAGTTGATAGAGCATCAGCCTTTTAATTTGAGGGTCCAGGGTGGTTCAAGTCCCTGTTCAGGTGATAGGACAATGCTAGATTCAATCTATCTTAGAGGCAGTGATGGCTCAGCGGTTAAGGCTCTGGGTTACTGACCAGAAGGTCAAGACACCACTGTTGGGCCTTTGAGCAAGGCCCATGACCCTATCTGCTCCAGGGGCGCCGTATCCATGGCTGACCTGCACTCTGACCCCAGCGTAGCTGGGATAAGTAAAAAAAAATAATTTCACTGTATGCAGAAATGTATGTATAATGTGTGACAATTGATCAATTATTATTATATTATACCTAGATATCACATAAAGACTGTGTCTGTTCCCCCAGTCACTGAACTACTAAACACAAACCTCACTTTAACATTTAGAAAAAATTTGATTAACATAACAAACTTGAAAATAACAAAAACTTTTAAGATAAATATCATATTTAGTAGGCTTACTAAACATTAGATCTCTTTCAACCAAAGCACTAATTGTAAATTAAATGATTACAGATCATAGTGTGGATATGCTCTATTTGACTGAAACCTGACTTAAACTGGATGAATATATTAGTTTATATCTACTCCCCCAGGTTATTGATATAAACATGAGCCTGGTCTGAAGGGTCGAGGAGGAGGTGTTGATGCAATTTACAATTAAGTTTTTGGTATTACTTTGAGGACAGGTTGTAAGTCTTTTGAATTAATAATGCTTAATGTGACACTGTCAGATACAAATAAAACATTTCTGTTAATAGTTCATAGAATATCAAAATCCACAAAAGGAGGTCACTCCTACACTATGGAATAGTCTCCCTAGCACTGTTCGGGAAGCAGACACACTCACTCAATTTAAGTCTAGACTAAAGACTCATCTGTTTAGCTAGGCATTCACCTAATTTATCCTCCAACCAACTCACAATTAGGCTGCTTTAGTTAGGTTTGCCAGATCCAGAAACATTTATAATGATCTATAACTCTGCAAAAAATGTATGCTATCTATGCTAATATTATTCTATTTGTTTGTTTGTTTGATACATATCCCGAGGTTACCAGAGCCGGCCAGAACCAGCTCCATTCCTGCTTGGTGTCAGACTCCACTGCTACGTGTCTCTGAGTGATGATGACTAAATGATGATGACTATTACAATGGACTTCAGAGGATGCAATGATGCCAACTCCAACCATAAGACATCGGATACTTCATATACCATTGCCTAAAACGTGGACTTAGGATATACCTCACCGAAATGGCATGCCGGTTGAACTGCGATGCACCTCACTGACCTCTGTCTGCATCATCTTGGTCTAATGATGGACTACATTCTTAAAATGGAATACATAGACTATCAATTATTTGCCAACAAAAGTCTTCATCAGCCAACTAACAAAGGACAATGCATCTATGTGAACACCTGCAGTTAATCAAGGATAAACTTCAAAGACATTAGTCATTAATCTTACAGTTCATACAAAATCTTTGTTTAAACACTGATCCTTAACACTAACTTAGTTTAATAATTTTAAACCATGACTTGCACTGCACATAAATAACTAATATTGGCATTATATGTTGTTTAGCCAGAGGGGAACTGACCCCCACAGTGAGCCTGGTTTCTCCCAAGGTTATTTTTCACCATTCTCCAACATTTTATGGAGTTTTGTGTTCCTTGCAACTATCACCTTTGTCACTTGGGTTCTAAATACAATTATTATTTAATCATTTTACACAATTTACAATAATATTTAATCAAACTACACAATGATCACTGTAAGACATTATAGATATTACAGTATTATTTTCTGTTAAAGAATGATTTTCTGTAAAGCTTCATTGAAACTATGTGTGTTGTGAAAAGTACAAAAGTACACTATACAAATAAAATAAAAATGACTTGACTTACTCAAACAGATCAGTTGACCCTCAGACATAATGGCTGCTCTTCATTTTATAGCCCAGGTATTACCAAGTATTTATTCAAGGAGAGGAAGTTCATAATTAGATGATGTAAATCATAAAGTCATAATTTATGTTCTTTTTGGATCCCTCATAGATAACTCATCAGATAAATATTTGGTATAAAGTAACAAACAATATATATTTTTTCTAAAGAACGAAAGTGGAGCTTGCTCATGGGGTGTGGATGGTTGGCAGGGCATTGCTATGCAGTTGCTAATGTGTGGTTTTTTTTTTTTTTTGGGAGTGACTATTTGCACTAGGTGTAAACAGCACCTGCCACACAGCATGGCTATTTGCACTCCAGTAGTCTAGTAGAAACAAACAAATTGAAGACAAACTGCACCCCTAGTGTCGTTTCAGTTACTTTGGTTGTAACAACAGTTTGGATGTGCTTTTGTCGTGCGGACAACCCGGGTTCGATTCCAACTTTTCCATATACAGTTTCATGTCTCCAATCTTAATATTTCTTTTAATGCTACTTGTATGTAGGGATGGGAATCGTAAGAAATTTAATGATTCCGATTCCTCTTAAAAATTCCGGTTACAGTAATGATTCCAGGAACAATTCTTGTAGTACATTTGAGGACAAATTATTTTGAAATAAGAGATGCAATTCTTATAGCAATAATGCAATAATGGATCCTAACTATATTTTAAATTCTAAACGAACAAGAAATGTGATGGCATGTTTCATTTATGCATTTATTTTTTATAAAATTCCACATATTGAAACAACAATTGTGTATCTTTAACTACACAATGTCATGTAAATGAGCAGTCAGTAACAAAGGTCTGAAGTACAACAAGACATTACATTAACAGTTAAAGAGACAATTTAGACTTATGTAGTCTAAAGTCACGGCACAGGTATCAAACACAGGCAGGGTTGGAAGGGTTACATTTGAAATGTATTCCACTACAGATTACAGAATATATGTTGTAAAATGTAATTTGTAATGTATTTCGTTAGATTACTCAAGGTCAGTAACGTATTCTAAATACTTAGATTTTTTCACTTGTTTTGACTATAAAACTCTGCCAGTACAGTAAGACAAAATACACATGTTAAAAATACATTCTCTGAAAACCTAAATATCTTATGCAGTGTTGTTTCTAAAACAAGTTCAATCAAATCGATCTTGCTATTATTTTTTTTTATAGGAAAACAATACAAAAATTATTATCAAGAATGCGATTTTTGGATTGCATCATTGATATGTATAAATGTTTTCCATCTGAAAGGGCTAAATATTAAATGAAACAAATGACAATAAAATGCAAAGTAATTTCTTCAGTAATCAAAATACTTTTTGAATGTAACTGTATTCTAATAATTTAATTTCTAATTAAATTTTAACTGTATTGGAATACAGTTATTTATATTTTGTATTTTAGATACGGAATCCCGCTACATGTATTCCGTTACTCCCCAACACTGAACACAGGGCAGGTCATTCCAGTTCAGGTGTCAGACAGTACACAGAAAAATTACCAAAGTTTTTCCTTTATATAAGAATGAACAAAGTGATGTTGATGACTTTACAGGCTTGTGTATGAAACTGGTGTAACAGTGCAAACTGAATGATTAGAAATTGAATGGGCTTCATTTAAGCTGTGAAACCATAAAAATACATAATTGTAACTGAAAATACATCGTGTAGACTTTAAGAAATAAACAAATATATCATCACAAATGGCTAGAGTAAAAAAAAAAATTGGGGTCCAATTTAATAAAAAACAATGTGAATTTCGCTCCAATGGAGAAAACACAGTCCAGGGCGACTAATACATAGATGGGCTGGGCTGGAGCAAAACAGATCCAAACTGGAGACACAACAGACAGAACGAGGAAACAAGATGAATTTGCACAGGACAGTGCACATGAGGAGACTAAAATTAGAGAGAAATCAACAGGTTAAAAAACTGGGCAGGTGAAACAAATGAACTGATAATGAGCAGACAAGGAGGCGGGGTATGACGCAAGACTGAGAGACACATGGCAAAACATAGCTGCACTCACAAAACACAAACACACGAATGACACAAGCGCATGTCACCAAGATTATAAGGCAACATGCGCTCATGCCAAACAATAGACGAGACGAGAATGCACGGCAACAACAACAAAGCGATGCCTTGCACTCTCACATTCTCTCACAGTAATTTGCTACAGAATTTTCTTTTATGGGTGAACCTTTTCTTTAAGGATGTGCTGTGACTGTGTGCTAGTATATAATAAAGTTTTGGAGAGAAGAAACCTTTAAAGTTTCAAGAAAATAAGATTCAAATGCATTTTACCTTAAGCTATAAGATGCAATTTTTCTGTGCGACAGCAGTAGTTTGCATATGTGGTAATGTACTCTGTCTTTAAGCAATTTTTTGTAAGAAAGTTTACCACTGTTTACAAATGTTGTTTATGGGATAGGCTATTTTATTATTTTGTTATTTTTATGGGCACTCAAACTAAAAACAGTCTTTTATTTTCTGCCATTACTATGTTCATTACTCATTCGCTCTTACCACCACCCCCTCCACCCCCCGCCCCTGTTATTCTCTGTCTTTCACTCTCACGTGCTCTCTCTCTGTCTCTCTCAATCTCTCTCCCTCGTTCTCTCTCTCCCACACGCTCTAGCACACACACCTACAGTATACCATCCAGGTCTCTGTTGCTATGCGACAAACCAAGTACGATGGACTACTCTTATGATAGTGACATTTGTCCAGTGCAATTTAATCCTCAGAAGTGAGCTGCCTCTGCATGATAAAAATTACTGTCTTCTGCAAGTTACAATGCGTAATGCTTTACTCTGAGACTTACAGTTTAGAACTGAGTTACTGATAGGGCTGAAGAAAACACTTGCTATTTCCAAGCCTCGATGGTATGTTTTGTTGGTTACACTACCAGAGTGAGCATTTGGGCCCTACAGGTTCACACCTTTGATTGGTCCCCAGAGCATCCCAAGCTTTTATTTTTACGAATGAGCATGATAAAGAGCACTTACTAAGTATTGATTAGTGGTGGCTATTGCCTGTAAGAAGATGTGTTCTTGCTGCAGCCATCCTGTCTGTGGCCCTCATTTAAATGGGAGACATAAATCTCAGGATTAGCAATGTGGATTTGCTCACTGTAATGTTTAAAGGCAGTGCTTAACTGTCTTAAGTCCAGGGCTGCTTGCTGGCTTCTGACACGTGAGACTCGAGACACCCTGTTGTAAAGCACCCCCTCTCTTTGGCTTTGGGAATATGTTGCACTAACAAACATGGCAGGGATGACGGTTTCATAGAATACTGTGATACTACACTTGATGAGTATCTACTTGGAGTATCTAGTTAAAAATACACCCGGTGAAATGAACAGATGTACAGCAAGTGTAAATAGGTCAGTGTTATGTTGGATAACTGTTTGCGTAACTGTTTACATACAATTAGGCTATACATAGTAATATACAGACATTTTTAGTGCACTTCTGTGGCTGAAGTGAATCCAGCTAGCATCCTAATGGCATAATTACAGCATAATTGCATTTTTGTATGCAATAAACGTCAGTAAACAGACTGTTGGCATGCTGTTAAAGGAATATTTCCCCCGAAACTTAGAATTCTTGCATCATTTAATCACCCTTATACCGTCTCAAACTTGTATGACTTCCTTTCTTCTGCAAAACACAAACAAAGATATTTTTTTACATCCATACAAGGCAAGTCAGTGGGGTCCAATACTTTCAAGCAAGGACTTCAAGGCAACATAATGGTAATCCATATGACTCAAGTGGTTTAATCAGTGTCTTCAGAAGATACAATGGTTTTGGGTAAGAAACAGAACAGAATGTAACCAAAAAATGTACTTTTTTGCTGGTATTGCACACAATTTTAATCAAGTTCCATGTTCATAATCAGGGAATTTGCACTCATTTATTCACTTTAACATGTACAGTAGTTGAGATTTTGCTAACTAACCCACACAGACAAATACAATCAAATACAATGTTTAAATCAAATCAATCATTTTGAATTTCTATCATAATTCCATAATCAACAAGAGTAGCATCCTTGTAGAGTTTAGTGTGGGCATGAAGTGACCAAAGGAAGCACGTGGTCGCACATTTGCTGAACTTAAAGATGTATAAACCTGTTAATTCAACATGCAAATGGTGTTATACCGTAATACCGCGAGCAATGCAATAAAACTATCGCTCCTGTTTATGACCAATGAAGCTTTCTACAGTGCAAGTGCATGACACCGGAGCGATCTAGTTTTGCCTCTCGCTCATAATGCAGCAACTTTGACAAGAAGGGAGAAATAGCCACAAGCATGTGTTTCACCACAGACTTGTCCCCAAATAATTGCACATTTATATTTTTTTAATACCATACATTATTATCAGCTAACACTGATATTATGCATGATCTGAAAGGGATAGTTCACCCAAAAATATTTTACTGAACACAAACAAAGAAATATGTCAGCTCTGTAGGTTTTTTCAATGCAAGTAATTGGTGACCAGAACTTTCAAGCTACAAAAATCACATAAAGGCAGCATAAAAGTAATCCATGAGACTCCACTGATTTAATATGTGTCTTCTGAAGCGATGCAATCACTTTAGGTGAGAAACAGATCAATATTTCAATATTTTTTTTGAGTGAAAATGGATATTTATAGTATTAAAGGACTTAAATATTGATCTGTTTCTCACCTAAAGTGATTGCATTGCTTCTAAAGATTTGGATTTAACTACTGATGTCATATAATGCAAATTACTTTTATGCTGCCCTTATGTGATTTTTGGAGCTTGAAAGGTCTGATCACCATTCACTTGCATTGTATGGACCTACAGAGCTGAAATATTCTTCTAAGAATCAAATTTTTGTTCAGCAGAAGAAAGAAAGTCATACACATCTGAGATGACATGAGGTGAGTAAATGAGAGAATTAAAATTTTGAGGGAACTATCCCTTTAAGATGTCATCTTGTGTGAGATAAAATGTCATATTCTGATGCCACTACTTTGTTTTACTCTGTTCTTATGTTTAGCTTGTTAACAGCTAAGAAAGCTGAAATATTGGAATGGGTCTGTTTGTATGTTTGTGTGTTTGTGTGTGTGTGTGTGTGTGTGTGTGTGTGTGTGTGTGTGTGTGTGTGTGTGTGTGTGTGTATCTATTCTGCTCTGTTTTATAGAGTTGATTCAGATCATCTCATGTGAATTCTGTTGTCACTTCTAATTATAATTTGCCCTAGCACAACCTCTATTAAGCTAGATTTCCCAGAGTTTTTTTTCCAGACAGTGGAGAGCAGGGCATGGCCTGTGAGGCTGTGTGCTAACTTGAGGGAGAATCTGTGTTTCTTCTCTCAAAACAGCAGTGGCAGGGCCAGACTCTCCCATATGAGAGAGTGATTTCCCACAGTGCAAACTGCATGTAGGTTATGGGCTTAGCCATTCTACTGTGCATTACTCTTAAAGGCATAGTTCACCCAAAATGTAAAATTCTGGAATCATTTACTCACCCTCATGAGGTTTCATAACTCATTGAATCCAAAAATTTCAGGCATAATGTTAATTTATAATAATAATATAACAAAAAAATATCAAAAAAAAAAAAATAAATAAAATAAATAAATAAATATATATATATATTATATATATATATATATATATATATAAATTCCAAACATTCTCTTGAGTCGAAATTCACTGACAATAATAATAAGAGCTAAGAGCTAGCATATGAGATTGTTTGCATTGGAGTCATTTATGTGTACAGTAGAGAGTGAGTGAAAATGAACTAACGTAATGAAGTGCTGAAAGTGGTATGCCACAGACCATCCCCTTGGCCCAGTTTACAATCCGCAAAGCATGGCTCAATTCACCTCAAAGCACTGACCTTTCACGCTGCCAATGTGTGCTGTACTTACTGCAAACTGTTAGGGAGATAATCAGACTAAATATCTGTAAAACTGGGGCATTAAGAAACAAAAAGAAGTATGGTGTGCTCTGTCAGTTCTGGTGTACTTAAATGCTATTTCATGGGTATTTTACGAGAAGGTCGGAGCAGAGGCAGGAACAGGGGGCATTCCCAGCCTAAAACCAAATGATTTACAATGAAGAAATCCTCTGACTCAGAGACGCTTTATCTGAGCTTTGAATTACGCATCTGGGTGGCCTCTAGCAAAATAAATCATTATTTGGGATGCGAGATGTCAGTTTAATGATACAAAAATCTTGTGATCTTCTGTTATTTGAAAAGCTAGAAAATGGTGTCCACCAGAGGCTTTTTTTTCTGAGAAAGCAAGCAAGCAGCAAAGATTCAGAGAAGAAATAATTGACAGTACAAAAATAAAACTGATGGCTTATGTCCCCCTCAAGTGTTTTGCTGCTTAGATATGGCTGGGCAATAGGTGTCTTATACAGTATTTTAGTTAGATGTCCCGACCACACTGACAAATGAATGCATGTTTGTGAACCGTTAACAGAACTGAAAGACATGAAAGATATTAGGCTCTAAATAAAAACCTTTCTCGATTCCCAACCCTGCACATTTCTGAAATCAACTGCACGCCACTGACGTCCACAGATGTCTTACTGCCACAAAATGGAAAGTCAGCAGTTGACCAATGAAAGATCTTTTAAGTGCAATATCCTTTTCAGAGCACAATGGAAGGCTGTATATCCTTGTCCATGTTCAATATCAGTCCATTGTTTCCTTCCATTTCACTGTCTGTCAGCCTTGCCTCCACCCCTTATCCTCCATCTCCATACCTCTCCTTTCTCATATCCATCAGAGGAGAAAGCACAGCATCAGGATAGATATCAGTAATGAAAGCTGTTCTGGTCTAGTACAGTAATCTGTCTGTCTGTTACTGATCCAGTCTCTGGAGGGTTGTCAACTGTTGCACTGTTTTCATATGGATTTTATTCCCTCTGTGATTGACAGGAAGAATGGCCTAAGAGGCTTGCATGTGCCTTTACAAGATAGCTGGCCATTAGCAGTGTAACAATTCATTCGTTCCATTGTGATGTCCACTACTGATTTTTATTTTTAAATTTGTGTTGGAAATATTTTCTCTAAGATAAAAGATCATTTTAGTAGTATCATTGTTTGTGTATGTGTGTTTACAGAAGACTTTTGAGGCATCTATTTGATTTTCTTTTTTTTTTCTTTTCTGTTAATAACATCAAGGCCTCATGCAAATAATCCAAAAGAAATAAAAAAGTAGCCTGATAAACAAGTTAATAAATAGAATTGCTCAGAGCTCAGTGTGTGGAATCTAACAAAATAGTTCGGAGTTCACAAATATTGCTTGTGAATCGAGTTGAAAACCAATGCATTGTTAATCGAATCAGTTTGCTGTCATAACACAGATTCACACCCCTAAAGGAATGGTTACATTTACCTTTGCACTGCGAAATAATGCGGGTGAAGAAGGCATGTGCAGATGTTGAGCGCATGTGAAACCAGCATAAACATTTCCAAGCAGTCTATTTTTAATACAAGGTGTAACAAAATTCAATGGAAAGGAGGAGGCGAGAACCGGCTTTACAATATAAATAATAGTTTAATAATAAACTTAAACAAAAATACACAAACATAACACATGCAGGGCAGCTGCCTGTAGTTTGCTCTCTCTCTCTCTCTCTCTCTCTCTCTCTCTCTCTCTCTCTCTCTCTCTCTCTCTCTCGCTCTCTCTCGAACTACTGCCTCTGGTTGCCTTTATCCCCTTCAGGCTTGATCAGCCCGATTAGGGGCCAGGTGTGCAGCAAGATTTTTAGAAGAATATTTCAAAGATTTATAGTAAAAAAGGATATAAATATTGGATCTGTATAAAATGTTGTATCTGTATATCTGGAGTCTTATGGATTACTTTGTATGTGATTTTTGGACCTTCAGATTTCAAGCCACCATTCACTTGTATTGTATGGACCTACAGAGCAGAAATATTCTTCTAAAAATCTTAATTTGTGTTCAGCAAAAGTGAGCAAGTCAAACACATCAGGGAAAGCATGAGGGTGAGTAAATGCAAGAACTTTAATTTTTGGGTGAACTATCCCTTTAAAGCGCAATCACATGTACCTTCTTACGGCCAAATTAGGCAGGTGGAATACTGTAATTTCAGTGGGAATGTTTGCACATTCATTTCACACAATCAACCTCAGGTGGCGAAAATGTTCCCCAGAGGATTATGTGTGGAGTTCAAGTTTGGTAAACTTTGACAGGCATATTTGTCATGCTGATCAATGCTTGTTTTGGCAGTGACCTCAGTGTGGGCGGTGCTTCATACAAGCTACACTGAATATTCACAATGGACAAAGACACCATTTAAGCAGTGAGTTTCATTTTAACTTCACTCTGCCAGATTATACCCTGCTGAAAAGACCAGCATTGTTGGTCACCAGTTTATGCTGTGTTTTGGGTGCAGGTATCACCACCAGGCTAGCAGCAGCTTTAGCATGGCTATGTTGGTCCACCAACTAGACCAGCAGTAAACCAGCACTTACCAGCATAAACCAGCCTAAACCAACCTAGACAGGCATGGGAATTGCATGCTGGCTAAGCTGGTCTTTTCAGCAGGGTAAAGACTTGTGTGGCAGGGCGGAGGGCAGGACCGGGCCTTGATGCTGCACACCCGGGCCCTAATCAGGCTGAGCAAGCCTGAGAGGGATAAAGGCAACCAGAGGCAGCAGTTAGAGAGAGAGAGAACTACAGGCAGCTGCCCTGCATGTGTTTATGTTTGTGTATTTTTGTTTAAGTTTATTATGAAACTATTATTTATATTGTAAAGCCGGTTCTCACCACCTCCTTTCATTGAACTTTGTTACATTCACATTTATTCTGCTAGTGAATGAAGCCCAGGTGGACAGATGGCCTGCTCAAAGTGTGCAGACTTACCTTTAAACTTTGCCATTTTATTAACAGTTCAAAATTGAAGTGCACTGAAGCCCATTCATTGATCGACAAAGAAAGTCCATTAGGTGGGTTGACGGTTACTTTGCTTTTTGCTTTCACATTGAGGGCAGGTCAAGTTTTGTTGTTAGGAGGTCCTGTTTTTCACTTGCTAAATGTGTGTTTAAGGCTGACTGGACTGGCAGTTCGTCACGGACCGCAATTTAAAAAGGTTGAGCCAGATTGCCTTAATACTGACATTAAAGGGAAAGCTCATTTAGGCAGCTTGTGGAGTTTGTGTGTGTGTGTGTCTGACCTTGACTGACAACATTGGAAAGATGTTTTGTTTGGTAGGGAAGAGCACTCTGGCCATAGATTCACAGCAGAAATGTCTTGTGGTAAACTTGGTTTAGAACGCTGATGTGTCAAGACGCATCTGTTCGGGAATTGTGTAAAACATGTTTACCATGACAAAGATGTCACACTGGAGCCTAAATGGCCAGAAAATGATTGTAAGTGTAGTATGTGTTTGTGCTGAACTTTTATATTTCAGTTTTTTGTACCAGTTCACAAAATATTGCATTACTGAAGAAACTTGTCCTCCAACATACAGTATATACCATGTATAGTGTTGAGATTTTCAGAGTGTTGGTACACATGTGTGTGTAGTTCAGTCTGAATTCATGTGACATACAGTACTGTGCTCATTGAATCATAATGGAGCTGGAAACCCAGATATGAGTTTCATGGTGTGGGGATTTGACCTCTATCTGAGGCTTCTGATTCAAAAAAGAGCTAACCAGCCCTGACACAAATCTTACCCTCCAAGAGATGGAAACCCATTACTGCACCCAACAGACACACACACACACACACACACACACACACATTTGCTGGAGCCGTGCCCTTCAGTAAAAATTGTGTTTTTTGAGCAATAGGAAAAATTGAGTTGTCCTCCAGGATGAATGAGTTGTGGGTATAGAGAGAGAGAGAGAGAGAGAGAGAGAGAGAGAGAGAGAAATGAGCCAAAGTATAGAACACAGAAATATCCAGAGATGTGTGCTAGTAAATGGGAAATTTTCTGTGAAGGCTTTGAACTGCTACATTTGAAGGCTTAATTTCCTACTAATCAAAATTAAGATCAAAAGCTCAGCTTTTAAATGGTGTTTTGGTGGTGTTTTACCTATTAGAAATTCATGCAAATTTTAGATGCTTTTTTGGTAAGGAAAAGTGACTTAAGATAAGTATTGCTGCTTGGTAGGGCATGCATCACTTATACAGAGTTTATCCTGCATTTAAATTGTTTTGCGGCAGCCCGAGCAAAATTTTAGGCAGCTAAAGCAAATGTAATGATATTCACAAATCTTTTGCTAAATTTGCTTATCATCTCAGCTCGCATTTGCTTGGCACGATTGAAGCCTGGTTTTCACAAGTGATCTGTTCTGCTCATCTTACTGCATTGTTTCCCAATTTTTTTGTTGTTGTTCTTGCTGTAAGTACCACCACAGCACCATCAGTAAGGATCAAGTACCCCTTCATTTCCACAGAACTAAATGTGTGTACCAAAGGCTAAATATAATTGAAACTTTATCATTAATATTGGTTTATCTCTGATGTACAAAATGAAAGATGAAGTTAGTTATGAAGTTTATTCTTTAACAACAACATAAACAAAAGCAGGCCAAATGTGTCATGAAATGTACAATTAGAATAGACTAATGCTTTTAATTATACAAGAGATAGTCTAACTTGGTACTGTCATGGTTTTGTTCATGTAGTGGAAGTGAGGCGATTCAGGAGTAGAACAAATAACATACAAGGAATCAATCTAGGAAATAGCGGGTGCAGATGAGGGAATGGAGAACAGGTGAGGAGGATTGGGAACAGATGGCAGTGATGAGGGCAGTGCATTATGTGATGTGTAGTCTGGGGAAAACGAAGGATGCCACAAACCCATTTCAAAATAAGAGTCCATAGAACAAAACAGAGAATAGCTTATTGAATAAGCTTAGTGACTTATTGAATCATAATATATTAGTCACTGTGCTTTACTTATCATTAATAATAAGAGAGAGTTGTTTTTTTTTGTGAGTTAAAGATGGATCGAAATCAAGTGAACAAAAAGGTGAGTGAGGGCAGTCTTTCACCCTATTATACACTGCAACAAATTACGTTGTTTTTTGGCTTGTTTTCCAATATAATATATCTAAAACTCCTTTAAAACAAAGTACATTTACTTTAGCAGATATACTGCAGAAGAAAAAAATTGTTATCTCATAATGTTGAATATAATATTAAAAATAAAAATATTTGGGGGCCTGTGTAGCTCAGCGAGTCTTGAGTTTGAATCCAGGGCATGCTGAGTGACTCCAGACAGGTCTCTTAAGCAACCAAATTGGCCCATTTGCTAGGGAGAGTAGAGGCACATGGGGTAACCTCCTTGTGGTCACAATTAGGGGTTCTCGCTCTCAATGGGGCCTCCACATGCTGTGAGTCTCCGCTGTGTCATGCACAGTGATAAAATCACTAGGGCCAGTGGTAGCTCAACGGTTAAGGCTCTGGGTTACTGACCGAAAGGTCAGGGGTTAAAGCCCCAGCACCGTCAAGATACCACTGTTGGGCCCTTGAGCAAGGCCCTTTACCCTATCTGCTCCAGGGGCGCTGTTCCATGGCTGACCCTGTGCTCTGACCCCAGCTTAGTTGGGATATGCGAAAAAAACTGCATTTCATTGGCTCTGTACCTGTACTCTGCTCTGTAAACTGAATCTTTATCTTAAAATGCACGGATTGATGGTCTCAAAAGTGGAGGCAACTGAGAATTGTACTCCACCACCCAGATTGAGGTGAGTAAGCACACCACCATGAGGACCTACTAAGTAGTGGGAATTGGACATTCCAAATTGGGAGAAAAAAATAGATACAAATATTTTTAAATAATAAAAAAAAAAAGATGCATTCATCTGAGAAGCAGCATATAAGATATTTAGAATTGCTTTTAAAGAATAGATCTTGAATATAAGTATATTTTGTATTTACTGCACTCACAGAAGGATAATCAAGTGAAAAAAACTCATTTGTATACAAAATACACTTATATATTTACATTTAAATTTATTAATTTGGCAGATGCTTTTATCCAAAGCGACTTACAAAAGAGGAAAACATAAGCAAATCATCTTAAGGAGATAGTGGTACAAAAGTGCCATATTACAAAGTTTCACTAGCATCAGAATAGTATTCAAAACATATACAAGTGCACTTGGAAAAGATGTGTTGAATCTGCTTCACGGATGGAGTTGGGGAGGTCATTCCACCAATGTGGTATGATGAAGCTGAAAGTCAGAGAAAGTGTTTTGGTGCCTCTTTGTGTTGGTACAACAAGGAGACATACCTTAGCCAATCGCAGGCTTCTAGTGGGTGTGTAGCTCTGCAGAAATGATTTTAGGTATGTTGGAGCAGACCCAGTGACTGTTCTGTATGCCAGCATCAGAGCCTTGAATTTGATACGTGCATCAACCGGTAGCCAGTGACGAGTCCACCCGTAGGGGGATTAATCCTCAAGGGCCCATCCTGTGGAGCACCTGTTCCAGTACAGAGTAATTTTAGTACACGTAGTGGGTTTGGTCGGGGAATTCCTCCTCTGAATTCACGGACCAGGGGGCTAGGGAGGAAGAACAACCAGGGAGTGTGAATCTAGTGGACTCTCCTGGGGAAAAAAGAGTGCAAGTGATCACCTCAGTGGAGGGGAAAGGTGCTATGTGCAAGCAGAACACCCAGTCAGATGTTCCGCATTCCTGATTTCTTTGTGCTCGGACCTGAGAGAACACAGGATGAGACTGATCACATGAGGGAAACAGGCATGGCCTGGGAGGGTTCAGCCTCCGGGCGCCTCTAAGGAACCTGATATTGAGATCGTGCTTCCCTAGGGACTTACCGTCCACTGCGTCATGGTGAGCCGATATGGGTGCCACATAAACTCCATGCTGGAGTTTCTCATAAACTCTCCTGCTCCAGCCTCTCTTGCAGAAATGAGAGCACTGTCCCGACTGTGCACCTCTGCATGTCTTCAGATCAGGAAGAACACCAATTTCCAAATAAGCGCCACTTTAGGGCATAAAGTTGCCTGGTAGAGGGAGCTCTGGCGTGGTTGATCTTGTATACGACAGCAGGTGGTAGGCCTCTTAGATCTTCCGCATCCTGTCCAGGGGACAGACGTGGAGGTTTCAGAGGTCTTGGTGTGGATGCCAGAGGCTGCCGTGCACCGAGGTAAAGCGGATGCCACTGAAAGGGGTCGGGGGCCTGGTGAACTGAATCGCTTAGCTGAGTTGGATGGTCCTAGCCAGCCAGCGCGACGGGTTGGAAGTGAGAGCCACGCATCCAAGCTCCGTGCTAGGGGCACTAAGTGGGCGATCGTTTTTGACGTACATAGCGAGGCTTTGCAGTGGGGCGGAGCAGGTAGTGTGGTGTCGGGAGGCAAAAGCGCTTCGTGAGGCTTTGGTGCTGAGAGAGGACTCAAAGCACTTACCTTGCTCCGCACACCCGGCAGGGGGTGGGTTAGTGATTGAGGAGGAGGTCCAATGTAGGCGTCCTCTGAACTCATCAGAACCGGCCAGCCAGGGGCAGCAGTCGTGGGTCCGGAGGCGAGGGGTCCGCGTCCGTGGAGCCGGGACTGCAACAGTGTGGCACTGGGTTGCCGTGAGAATGCCATTTGCAGGCCATATGTCCCAGGAATAGAGGAATTTGCTCTATTATTGAGAATAGTACCGCAGCCCGAAGGAGTTGTGGCAAAGGAAATAATTTTAACTGAAGATTCTCCTCCCAGCCCTCCACCGGAGAACATGGTGGTCTTCTTACCAGCTCCGGAGCAAAGTCTCGTTCCCTGGGTCGGCCGTCTCAGGAACGCTTGGTAGCCTTCTGGGTCCTCGAGGATATGGGGGGGCATGCGCTTCCTGTGGGACGCTCAACGCTGGGGCTGAGAGCTAGGCCCAGGTTGAGGTGGAGCTACCTGGCATTTGGAAGCCACAGAAGGACGCCCTCTGCGAGCCCGCGCTGGTATGGTGGCGGGGCATGATGTGGGAAATGGCCTCCATCTGTCTCTTCGCCACTGAGAAATTCTGGGTGAAGTCGTCAACGGTGTCACTGAATAGACTGAGCTAGGAGACGGGGGTGTTGAGAAAGTGTGCTTTGTCTACTTCCCACATTTCAACCAGGTTCAGCCATAGATGATGCTCCTGGACCACGAGGGTGGCCATCGCCTTTCCGAATGTCCGCGCTGTGACCTTCGTGGCCAGGAGAGCGAGGTCAGTCGCAGAGCGCATGTCGGGGTCAGGACTACCCAAGTGCAGATCTCTGAGTGCCTTGACCTGGTGAACTTGCAGGAGGGCCATGGCATGCAGGGCGGAGGTGCTGTCCAGTGGCGCTGTAGGATTTGGTGTTCAGTGACGATGTCATCCTCCAGGCCTTGGAGGGGGGATCCCGTCAGGTAGCGGCGTTCTCGGGACACAGGTGGATCGCAACCTCTGTCCATCTGGGGGACCCCCGAGTACCCATGGGCCCCACCATTGAGGGTAGTGAGAGCGGATGAGTGAGGAGGTCAGTTACGGACAGGTGCCCTCCATGACCACGTCAGCTCATCATGCACCTCCGGGATGAAAGGAACCATGGATGGGGGTGAATTTGGGGGAGCATGGCTGTGAGCGGCGCCCAGACCTGAGGAACCAATTGTCTAGCCGTGAAGGCTGTGTGGAGGATGGAGGGTTCCAGTCCAACCCCGTGCTGATGGCGGCCCGGGTAAGCATGTCGGCCATCTGGGCATCAGCCTCAGATTTGGCGTGCCGACCTGAAGGCGGCAGTCCAGTCGAGTCTTCCTTGTCGGATGCTGTAACGCTCTCCGATGCAGCGGCGAACTCATCATCCAACTCCGCCTTGAGGCGGGCCGCTCTCGGTCTGAAGGGATCTACAAGGCGAAACCGAGCCCACTGCCATCCCCAGATTTCCTCCATCGCCATCCGGGTTGTCCTCAATCCCGTGGGAAGAAGGAGTGACGGGGGGGGATGGGGGGGGGTGGCTGATGGAGTGCTGTTCCTCTTTAAGAAGGTCAGCCGCGACCGCAACATTGTAAGGTTCTCACAGTGAGAACACGAACCATCCACAAACGCAGCCTCAGTGTGATCGCTGCCCAGACACACAAGGCAGCACCTGTGACCATCAGGAGCAGGGGCAGAAGTGCATCTTTATAAAGACACAAACTCAAAAGGACTTTCAATGCTAGCTGTGTATTGCTCTTTTAGAAGCACCCAGGGGCAAAGCTGAACTGCTGTGCAGAGAAGGAGAAAGCCACTGATATGCGCCATAGATCTAATAGCAACGCTTTGCAGAGCTGAGTGGAATAGTAAGTGATCTCAGCTCGCTGATCACACAACCGCTCGGCTCCGAAGAATGTACAGAGTCGTGATTCCCTCCCTTTATACCTGTATGTCTGGGGGAGGGACATGCAAATTCTGTCTGCCAAATTCTCATTGGCCTTTTCTCAAGTTCAGAGGTAACCGAGGCCTTCAAGAAAGTCCCCTAGTGTCACTTCACTTGACACAACGTCGAAGTGAGCGACAGATGTGGAAACGTATATATATTAGTATATAAATATATATATATATATATATATATATATATATATATATATATATATATATATTAGCATATGATCTCATATTCATTCCATTTCATAACTGATCTTGCAGGAACGTTCTCTTCAGATCCTCTTACATGTTGTGATTTTTATTCACACTAGAGATTTTGAATTAGCCCTCCTTTGTCATCACCGTAGAAATAATGCATTCATTTTGGTGTGTTTTGTCTGTGAAAATAGATTCTCCTTGTCAAGAATGGAAAGGAATGACCCGATTGTTGGTTTATTGCAGGGATAATTTGTGCAGATCTTTATTGCCTTCTATTAATAGGCAGTGTTTCTTAAAGGCACAGTGCATCATTAGCTCTTAATGAGGGCAGTAATTTAACTAATACATCAGGGCCATGAGAGTGTGAGTGAAATACAGCAGTGTTAATGAAGAGTGGTCAGTTAACTTTGTTTGATGCTGATGCATCATATCTGACTCAATTATCCAGTCTAGACCTTCCCTTCCCTCTCAGTGACATCACAAGATGGACCCATTGATTGATTGGTCAGTCCATCTCAAGTGGTCCAATACAGTTTGCTTGACCATTTTTTCAGCGATTACCTCGATGTGTTGGTATTGCAAAACACCATTTTTGTATTTTTTTTATTTTACTTAGTTAAACCTTGACGGCCATCATTGTGTCAAGGCACATGACAATTTTTGGTTATACAGCTGTTTATAGAAAACTCAGTATCTTGGTTCAGGATGGTCCTAGCTCCTTGGAACAAAAACTGATCTCTAGAGCACATTACAAGCCACATACAGTTAAAGTCAGAAATTTACATACACTTAGGTTGAAGTCATTAAAACAGATTTTTTAACCACTCCACAGATTTCATATAGCAAACTATAATTTTATCAAGCCGTTTAGGACATCTACTTTGTGCATGGCACAGATAATTTGTCCAACAGTTGTTTACAGACAGATTGTTTCACTTTTAGTTTACTTTACCACAATTCCTGTGGTTCAGAAGTTTACATACATTAAGTTAACTGTTTCTTTATTCAGCTTGGAAAATTCCAGAAAATGATGTCAAGCCTTTAGGCTATTAGCCAATTACCTTCTGACCGGCTAATTGAAGTCAATTGGAGGTCTACCTGTGGATGTATTTTAAAGCCTACCTTCAATCTCTGTGCATCTTTGCTTGACATCATGAGAAAATCATAAGAAATCAGCCAAGACCTCAGAAATAAAAAATTGTGGACCTCCACAAGTCTGGTTCATCCTTGTTAGCAATTTCCAAACACCTAATGTACCACGTTCATCTGTACAAACAATAGTATGCAAGAATAAACACCATGATTCCATGCAGCTATCATACCGCTCAGGAAGGAGACGCATTCTGTCTCCTAGAGATGAATGTAGTTTGGTGCAAAAAGTGCTAATCAATCCCACTATGACAGAAAAGACTGTGTGAATATTCTGGAGGAAACAGGTAGACAAGAATCTACATCCACAGTAAAATGAGTCCTATATTGACATAATCTGAAAGGCTGGTCATCGAGGTAGAAGCCACTGTTCCAAATCGCCATACAAAAGCCAAACTACAGTTTGACTACGGACTACAAGTGCACATGTGGACAAAGATCTTACTTTTTGGAGAAATGTACTCTGTTTTGGTGAAACACTAATTTAACTGTTTGGCTATAATGACCATTGTTATGTTTTGAGGAAAAAGAGTGAGGCTTGCAAGCCGAAGAACACCTTCCCAAACATGAAGCATGGGGGTGGCATTTCTTTGCTGCAGGAGGGACTGGTGCACATCACAAAATAAATAGCATCATGAAGAAGGAAAATTATGTGGATATATTAAAGCAACATCTCAATACATCAGCCAGGAAGTTAATCTTGGTCGCAAATGGGTCTTCCAAATGGACAATGACCCCAAGCATACAGTACCTCCAAAATTGTGGCAAAATGGCTCAAGGACAACAAAGTCAAGGTATTGGAGTGGCCATCACAAAGCCCTGACCTTAATCTGAAAAAGCATGTGCGACCAAGGAGGCCTACGAACCTGACTCAGTTACACCAGTTCTGTCTGGAGGAATGGGCCAAATTTCCTGCAACTTATTGTGCGAAACTTGTAGAAGGCTACCCAAAAATTTGGCCCAAGTTAAACTATTTAAAGGCAATGCTACCAAATACTAACAAAGTGTATGTAAACTTCTGACCCACTGGGAATGTGATTAACAAAATAAATCTGAAATAAATTATTCTCTTAACTATTATTCTGACATTTCACAGTTTAAATGTATTTGGCTTAGGTAAACTTCTGACTTTAACTTTATATAAACATTTTGCACATTCTTGTTCCTTAAACTTACACTTTTAGGGTCAATTTATAATGGGAAGGGTTCAAGTCTCAGTCTTAATTTTTTTTAGGGGTTTCCTAGGTAAGTATAGTGTTCATCCAGAACATTTCAGGTTTGAGGCTTCTCTTGTTTTTTTTGGGTTTTTTTTGTGGGCCAGAAAGTAATTTTCAGGTTGAATATCTCTGGTGGGGATCCAGATAGGAACCTGAAATTTTCGAGTTTGAAATTGCACTGGTTACAGAGTTAGGGCTAGTGGAAATCTGGGGAAAGCCTACTTTATTTATGCATTTTCAGAAATGAACAGATGTAATATGCGTAACAAATAATAACAATGAACAGTATTTTACAGGAATTATGTTTATGATTGGCATACAATAGCTTATGATTGACAAAACTTGACTACTACTGATATTGGCAACAGTGAAGCATGATCTATCATAAGGTTCTTCAAAAAGTTCATAAACAAAAGCATTTAGTATTAAGTAACCTTTATGAAAGGTATTTGGAGTTTAAAAATCAGCACCCAGAGTTAAATATAGGGAGATAATTCCAAAATGGTGTGTGCTGGCAGGAGCATCTGGAACTCACACTGTCAGGACCATGAGAGTGTAACACCACATCAGAACATCAAGCTGGTGGTTGAGTCAGCAAAGCAAAAAGTGGACTACAAGGACCTGCTGGAACTAGTCTGTGACATAAACAGATATGACTGCATGCTCAACAAGTGTGATCAGTGTCAAGGTAAAGAGGCCTTACCTCCTATGCTTGAAGAATCTGACAAAGATGACACACTTTCTGATAACATCACCTTTAAGCAGTGGGTTATGACTGCCAGAGCAGATATGTTCTCTGGCTGAGAAACTCAATGCATTAAAGAAACCATTGGTTGAGGACATCAATGTGGAACATTGATGTTTTTGTAAAATTCTTCCACCCACTTAAACCAAAAACATAATTCAAAATGTCTACTGAGGATAAAGTGTGGGCTACCATAAACAATGTTCTCAAAAACCTGACACCTGCCAAATTGACTACTGTCACCTGACGCTCCCACAACATTTCAGAGACTGAGTGAGGAAATCTCACAGCTTCTAATAATGTTAGAATAATGTAACTGTTAATTTTTGTTATTTATTATGCATATATTACATCTGTTCATTTCTCAAAATTAATGAATAAAGTAGGCTTTTCCCCAGATTTCTACTAGCTCTAGCTCTATAACCAGTGGAATCTCAAACTCAATCTTTTTAGAGCAGAATACTACTATATTTAGATCCTATCTGGTCCCCCACCAGAGATATTCAACCCGAAAATTAGGAGAATTTTAAAAAAAATGGCACTTTCTCGCCCCCATAAAAAAAACAAAAAAACAAAACAAAACAAGAGATGTCTCAAACCCGAAATGTTCTGCATGCATATACTTACCTAGGTACCTCCCTATAAGAATTTAGGCTGAGACTCGAACACTTCCCATTATAAATCGACCCTAAAAGTGGAACTTTGAGCAATCTTGAGCATAAGATTAGGACTTAAGTCAAGTCTAAGGAACAAGAATGTGCAAAATGTTTATATATGTACATGTACCTTGTAATTTGCTCTAGATCAGTATTTTTTTATCCCCTTTTCTCCCAATTGGGAATGCCCAAATCCCACTACTTAGTAGGTCCTACTGGTGGCGTAGATTTCACCTCAATCCGGGTGGCGGAGGACAAGTCTCAGTTGCCTTCACTTCTGAGACCGTTAATCCATGCATTTTATCACGTGACTCACTGTGCATGACACCATAGAGACTCACAGCATGTGAAGTCTCATGCTACTCTCCGCAATCCATGCTCAACTTACCACGTGCCCCATTGAGAGAGAGAACCCCTAATTGTGACCACAAGGAGGTTACCCCATGTGACTCTACCCTCCCGAGCAACCGGAACAATTTAGTTGCTTAGGAGACATGGCTGAAGTCAATCAGCATGCCCTGGATTTGAACTTGTGACTCCAGGGGTGGTAGTCAGTGTCAATACTTGCTGAGCTACCCAGGCCCCCTAGAGATCAGTTTTTCTTCCAAGGATATAGGACCATCCTGAGCCGAGATCTTGATGTTTCCGTAAACAACTGTATAACCAAAATGTTTTGTGTGCCATGACACAAAGATGGCCGTCGTGGTTAAACCAAGTAAACTAAAAATAAAAAAACTGGTGGTTTTGCAATACCAATACATAGAGGTATTTAAAAAATTTGGAAAATTAAAAATGGTCAAGCAACCAATTTTACAATTATTGGACCACTTAAGATGGACAAGAGATATTTTAAGATCTTGAGCTTGAGACTCTCATCATTCGCATGTCCTTTTCTCCTTGCTCCTGCTCATATTCCAAGCTTCCATTGCTTCTGGCAGGTAGCATACATTGGAAAATATAGTCAGAGTCTCCTGAAGCCCTCCGGTCACAATTATTTCACTATAGATACTCCAGCAGGGATCATTGAAGCTGGAGAGGTTTGAGTCTTGGCCTTGGGAAACTGTGTCATTCATTGCAGATCTTGTCTTTATCTGAGTGCACTGGGGCTGATAATTATGTATTAATGAGGCAGAAATGAATCGTGTATAGTACCTCACTACGTGCAGCCTGTCTGCTCTGCAGAGTAGCACTAATGCAATGGCTGTGTATCCTCCGTGTTTGGCTTGTGTTTTAGGCGAGATGTAAAAGGGCATCCGAGATGGTGCTCCCTGGTCCATAGTTTCTGAGCTGTAATGAAAATGAGCTGGTGCTCCTGAGCAATTGTGTTAAAAGCATTTTACTGCAGGTATTGTTATGAATATCTAGTCATTTCTGGCAGACATTTTCGCTGTATACAAGTTAAAAATCTGCTTTGTGGATGTCACCTACTTTGTTTAGTGTGCCCATCTTATCTAATCCTATTTACTTGAGTGCTTTAAAGACTAATATGATTTTTGAGGCATATGACATTCATTGCATGACATTGTCTTTTAATGTGTCAGTTACCAAAATATACAACAGTAAAATCAAAACTCTTCCCGAGTTAAAACAAAACAAAACCACAATGTAAGTTACCAAAATTGTTTCTGATATAATTAGATGACCCTATAGACACCATGAGATCTAACAAGAGTAAAAATTTTGAAAGTTGGCCAAACCTAGTAGCACCTGCTTCTCTGCATATTCTGTGAAAGGATCCCAGTGTTAGAAATGAGCAGGTAAAATGTATTTTTTAAGACCCTGATAGATTCTATCCAGTATTAACTGTCAGTATGCAACAGATAATGTTGCGAGCCTGTCACAATATAATGCAGGCTTTGCAAAGATGCCGTTACGGAATGATGAAATCTCCCTATGTTTAATTGTTATAGCTATTATGTCCCCTCATGTCATTAGGGGAGACATGAAAACTGTCACATGTTTGTAATAATGAAATAGAAGATTTGTGTCAGTTATAATAAAAATATTTTTGTGGTTATGTGGTTAAGGAAGGGATTTGTGCTGTGCTGGGGCTTCATGCTTCCACAGTAGATGTGTTATTTAACTGCCCTGGTGTGCGTAAAACGAGATAAGATACTCTTGAATAATAATAATATAAATAGTCTGGCATCACTGATAGGCACGTCCAACCAGAGAAGTAGATTATGTTGCCTCATACTTGTGTAATCCTTAAATCAAGCCCATGGCATCCCTCTTTAAGCTCTAAACCTGAATCGGGGTAGAAGGGAGGGTAAAAATTCACCACCACCACCGACCAGATTTTAGGGTTGTGTTGAAGGTCAAGGTTATGCTTATGGGTTTGTTTAGGCTCTTGAACAACATTTTTGTCTATCATTTCTCATTGCATTTAGGGGTAAATTATTGTCAGGGTCCGACTTGGACATGAAAAAAAAAAAAGTTATTGAGAAAAAAGATTCCGCAAATGAATAATATGCTCTTTCCTCATTCCACTTTGTGGGTGGTCATTATCTGTTTGCTTGGTTTGAGAGCTTAAGGATTCAATGCAGTACAACATCTTTCATAGGTGTTCTTAGGATTGTATTCTTCAGAATGGAGATCTCTTTTGAGTAGTAAATGAACTTAAGACTGTACAAAACAAGAAGTTGCCAAACAACAAAAATAACAATAAAAATAATGTAATTCAACTTGCAAACAGCTATAAACATGTGAACACCAGCTTTGAGTAAAATTTACTTACTTTAATAACTAATGAACTTTACTCAAATTAGCAAATAAATATAAAAAGGTTTTCTATTTTAGGATTAACATATGTTAAATACATTGTAAAAATAACAATCACAAATAATATTGACATAAGCTATAGTATACATTTTGAATGTAGAATTTACTAAATATTTTCAGGTTCACACCTAAACTAACTTATTCAATGTAGAAATTATTTAATCTTTTCTGCTACATTTACTACACCACAAAATAAATTTTTTTCCCCCCGTGTAGCAACTCTGATACTGTTGATTTGGTGCTAAGTGCTGGTTTAGAGTGAGATCTAGCTACCAGAAATTGATGGAAGAATATATGTATGCTTTTTTTTTTTTTTTTTTTTTTTGGTGGTATCCCCAAACAGTCCTTTTAAAATCTCCAGATTAATTTGTCTATACAGCACTCAAGTTTTAAGCTTTCTGTTTAAGCTCTGTTTATATTACAAGGGTTTCTGACAGTATCGCTTTGTTGAATGGTCACCCTGTGATATTGGTTAACTGTACTGATCTTAAAATAGCAAATGGGAAACAGAGCATGTTCAGATTACAGGTTTTTTTCAGCTTGCTGTGGAGTACAGTATTCCCTAGTGATGCATATGGAAGTTGCAGGAACAGCTGCGCTAAAGCCAAGTCGTGTTAGTTCAGCCTTGGTCACATGACCTGCTCTCTGCCATTCATTATTACTGGAACTCCCAAGTGAGGGCATATCACAGTCAACCTTGTTTCAGCTGTCAAATGTGCAATAATGTCTTTCATTTCATTCATTCATAGTTAATTACATTGCTTTTAATAGTTATGTTTGTTTACTTGCATAGATATAAACAGATAGATATAAGGATGGATGGATGTCATTTTACTCTCAATTCACTATTACCATTCTTCAAATTTAGAAAAAACCTTCTAGGCTACAAAAATGACTCAAAAATTCCTAATTAGCTGAGCTCTTGTGTGCTCCATGTACCCATGCCCTGTCTGACATGTAACAGATTATCAGAATACACAATGTTAAGGTCAGGAAACAAGGTCACACCAAATTTAGTCTGTAGACTGCTGGCACAGTGTCTCCTTTAGACACCTTGTCTGTTTGGATTGTGAAAATGGCTGGATTTTTCCTTTGCTGCCTATCACAGGTGAAATGTTTTTTTTGATGGGAGTATCCCATGGCTCACTGTTCCACAGCCTTTTCCCACCTTCACACCAAGCTGCTCAAATGAAGTAGAAATTGTTTCTTGTTTACATTGTCTGCTCGGATCTGCCCAGCCATCAGTTTGAGACCTTATGTATAATTCATGGTTTTACCCACAAGAAGAGTCTGCCACAACGCCACACCTCTCTCAGCTCACACTTTCTGTCACCACAGCTTTGACTTTCACATGTGGCGCTAGGGAAATGTGATTTAACTGGAGCTAGCATGTAGATTTTGTGCAGTAATCAACTTTAAACATGACATGTTTGCTGCTTGACAATGTGTTAGTCGAGTTTGCTGCACAATTGTTGTGGAAATTTATTATAAATCATCCATAATGCCACTTGATTTCTTACAAATTTCAAAAATATTTTTGAAGTAGAAAAAACACTGATTGAGTGAAATGCACTGGTGTGACTGTCACTTTTATTATAGGTTTGATTGATATAGTACTGTATGTTCGGTTGTTCAGGTGGATAAATCAGGGATGTCAAACTCATTTTGGTGGAATTGCCAGATTGGACAAATTATTTATTCATTTTTATTTATTTTTTTAAACCCATGGTTTAACCCTGGTGTAATTATCTTTTGGGGCATATAGTATAGATTCACATTATGCTTTAATATTTTAGGGTAAAACAAAGGAAGCACGTGTAATTTACTATTCTACTAATTATTAATAGTTAATATACTTATTATTAACCAGAGGCATTTAGATTACATACAGAGCCAACATACAAATTTGGTAATTAGGGAAAATTAATCAGACTACAATAACATAAAGAAAAAACACACTGCTATTAACTTAGATTTTATAAATCCCTTAAAACACACAAACAATAGGCTTAGAATAGAAATAGCTTGATGCAATTTACAGATCGAAAGTACAATAGCTTTTAATGTGTCATATAATTTGTGAAAATTGAAGAACAATTACAAATTTCACTTTTACCTGTTATCCTTTTCCTTATATGTCCATGTTATCAGTATTGCTGTAAGCCACTCACACAAACTTTAAAGTGTGAAATGACCAGTGTTGCAAGCAGCCATGATGGGCCCAAGTACCATGAGTCCATTTCCACCCAGTGGCTATTGTAAAACAGTGCAAGGTGGACACATGCATTTGACATTATTCTAGCAAATTTTGAAGCAATTTGGGTAAATATAAGAGGACTATTTTAAAGTCTGTTGAAAGAACCACACTTCCTGCTGCCAGGCGGTCGCACTATGACCATGACATAACATAGTCACATCCATGTGATTAGCTTCAAAGACTAAACATAAATCTCAGTTTTGATCTAATTCACACATAGCACACATAAGAAACTGACACCACCACTTTTGTCAAATGGTGGTGCTGCTGAGCTCCCCAGCCACACCCATGTGTTAACTTTTGCCCAGGCCTAATAGCCAACAACTCTGATGTGTGTGCAAAATATGCCATGGCAACAGTATTAAAGATATCAAGAATCCCTTAAGAATTTTAAATCTGCATTGTCTTGACATTATTCTAAACTTGTTTGAAGCAATTCAGGTAAACATAAGAGGGATATTTCAAAGTCTGTTAAATGTGCCACATTTTCTTCTGCTAGTTGGTGGTGCTACGACCGTGACCCACAATAGCCCAATCAATGTGATCAGCCCACAATGTCAAACATATGGCCCAATTTTGATATAAATCACATTGATGCACAAAAAAAAGATATGAGCCACTTCCTTTTTCCCATTTTTTGACATTACTTGATCATGTCACCATGGCAGCATCATTTGATATATCAAAAATCTGTTCAATTTAGCACCGTCAATGTCTTGGCATGATATCACCCACAATATTTACCTGTAACATAAAATCCCTAGGAGGAGTATTTCAAATTCCAGATCATGCATTTTTCAAACAATCCAAAATGGCCAACTTCCTGTTAGGCAGAGCTTATGACTGTCAGCACGAAAGATGTCCAGCTTGATGAGATCTATAAGTGTACAAAGTTTGATGATGGTAGCTCAAAAGGGATGTGCTACAGAGTCCCCCAAACATGCCCATGTGCTAGAGGTGCTTCTTTCTGAGTCTCTATCTGCTAACTGGTTTGGGAAAATACATACAAATGAGTCAACACAGTAGTAATTAGCACTTGTTGAGAAGTTACATCTCACGATTTGACTGCAACGTGAAAATGTGAATATTTTACTATCCTTATGGTGACATTTGGTCCACACAAAGTGAGATAAATACACGCTCACACACACACACACCCACACACACATACAAAAGTGTTTGTAATGTGTAGGTAAATATTGCTTTATTATCACTGTATTGTGGAAAAACTAGATTTTTATTTCATTAAACATTTTAAATATATTTGGGTACAATAGCTGATAGGAAGAATTCAAAATTATGATTTAAATTATGATTTTTTTTTTAGCATATACTGTGTGTGTGTATATATATATATATATGTACATTTTCGCGGGGTTGCGAACGTTAGAGCACCCTCAATTGAATTTGTAAGCTTGATAAAACTGTACAGTATATTGGCAAAGCATATTTCCTTGAATCCCGGTGAACACACAAACAAATCCCTGCATCAAATCTAATAAACATGTACGATCTTGCAGATCAGTGTGTCCTAATTAGCAGGTGCAACATTCTGATTTCATGCCTTCATTGTACAATTGACCATTTTAAACAAGAATTTCATAGCAGAATTATCTTACTTAATTAACACCTGTTGCTTTCGATATCTGCTTCGGGATAAAATGGCACATAGCTTCTGGTCAGATTCCCAAGGCCAAATCCACACAGTAACTAGCGTAAGTGAAAGTGAAAGAGTCAGTAAGTGAAATGTAAAAAACTGACGCTAGATTTGTTGTTGCGGATAACATATTCCAGCATCGCTTGCTGCATTCATGTGCAGAGAAAAAAATCCATAAATGTCTGTACATTAGGAAAGAAAAGTTTTTTTTTAAATGAAGGCAGTGTAATTTATGAATTAAATAATTTTTATTTGTTTTGGGATCATTAAACATGATTTCCTCTAATAGATAGAGTATTGGAAAAAAATCTCACTTTATGCAGGATGAATATTTTTTATTTGTTAAATCCATGGTTAAACCTTGCTGTACAAATAAAAAGTGCACGCACAACAGTTTTGATGCATACAAAGTCCAGATCCACTTTATGCTGCTTTAAAATTTCAAGGAAAAACAAAGGGGGCATATGGTATCTACTAACATAATAGTTTTTATATACAGTAATTAAGCACAGTCCTTTAGATTTCATTCAATTCGTACATATAAAATTGTAGGGAATATTAATCAAGCAACAATACTGCAAAAGAGAAAAACATTCACTGCTCTTTTCTGGATAGCTTAATACGCCCTTTAAAACTGAACACAAAATTAGGATGACAAATTGCTTATTTTAATTTACAAACCTAAAGTCTGATAGCATTAAATCAGTAACCTATTAATTAATCAAATCTACAGTAGCCTATTAATCATTCCGTGGAGACAACTGAAGAACAATTATGAATTTCGCTTTTACCTGTATTTCCTGGTACCAGTCCATGTTTTCATTATTGCCATAAATGACTTGAACAAACTTTAAAGTTCGGTTGTGTCACTCAGATCCAGTTTAATCTTAAAAGCGCAAATTTGTGCGTATGCGAGTTTCTGCACCACTGCACATATGTTTTATCAATTGTAGAGGCATGTGTGACTAGGAGGAGGGTGGGCCAGGCGTGCATAGTCAATCGGGCTAATCAACCAAGGAGAGGGATAAGTGCAACGAGATGCGGCAGTTCGAGAGTGAGAGAGAGAGAAAGAGCTAGAGGCAACTGCTCTCTATGCATTAATATTTGTGTGTTTGAGTTTATTAAAACATTTCTTTGATGCTTCGTCCAGTTCCCACCTCTTCCTTTCATTGAACCATGTTACATTGGTGCCAAAGCCCGGGAAGTGGGAGGGATGCACTGTCGTAGAGACCTTGCCACTACCATCCACCCCAAAGGAGCAGACACGACCATCCGCTGGGGGATGGAGGAGCTGCTACCGGCAGCCTGGATGCGGAGGAATGGTCAACATTTCACCCAGAGGGGCACCTCAGCCCATGTGGTCAAAGGTGCAGTTGCTCGGGCCAGTGTAGCCACCCCCCTGTGTATGTGCCCGGAAAAAAGTATACTACAGAGACATTTCATGTCGGAACGGGATTTGAGCTAAATATTTTTACCGGTGAGCATGAGCGGTACATGAGTGGAGGGCCGTGAGTGGTTGAGCGGAGCGCACGTGCATGGAGCGAGTTATTGAGTGGAGTGTCACACTGCTCCGCTTTGCTCACATGCTCTGGAGCGTATGCGCTTTGGGCACAGTACACCAACTACAGTATTTACACCATGTGACAGGCACAGGCATTTGTGTGATGTGGAGGCTTGAGGAGATGAGGATAAATTTTGGAGTGTGATGGACAGGGTGAGCACAACTTTGTTGACCTGTTCCTGCAGTGACTGTGGATTGAGGGTTAAATTCCCATGAAGAACAGAGAAATCTGGTCTGATGAATGACAAGCTCACATTTTTAAAACTAGCTTACTTGATATTCTTATTTGACAGATTATTAATTATTGAAATGCCAGCTTCCCCGTTAGCAAATCATTATGGATTATAATCCAATTTCATCAGAAAATCCCTGTGCGGCAGAGCACTACTTCAATTACTGGGTCAGTGAACAAGGAGTTGGTTTCCTCACAAAGTAATTTTACCTGAAGTTTTAACCAAAACGTTTTGCAGATATTGTAAAGTAAGGCTTCAACAAACTTCATATGCTTTTTAATAATATTTTCTTTATTTTAAGCATGATTAAATAGATCGCTCAGAAAGGTCACTTATGAATCAGTTAACATTGTTCAATTGAAATATTCAATGGGTTAAAACGGTTCCCATTAAAAAATGAACTATATGGTTTGATGCACATTTCTAATGCGGTTCATTTCATGTGTAACCACACTTCTAAATATATGAAGAAAGTATAAAGTAATTTAATAATTAATTGACCAAATCGCTGTAGGCTACATTCAGAGGATAAAGAAACTGCCAACGGATGTGAAAAATTAAGATCAAACCAGATAAAATAGATACAAATAATTTGTTATGTATTGATAATGTTGCTTAATTGCATTGCACATGACAGGTCTACCATTATTTTTTTTGGACATTTGTTAGTAAAAAGGAACATTCATTATTTTTCTAAAGTTTATGTATCACTTTCCATAAACATTACGGTATCTGTATTTTTCATAAAAACATTTTTGCAATTCTTGCTATATAGCATAATTTTATGAGTGTGAAGGTCAAGAAAGCATCAGTCACAACAACATGACAACTTTGCCATGCAAGAGATCTAGTGTCTGGTACAGAGAGTTAAAAAGTTTTCTCAAATACCACTGGCTTTGTCTGCTGTATCAGTTTATGGGAGCTATGTGGTGACCTTTGCTCAGCATGCCTGGCCAGTGGTCTTCTAAAGCTGCCTGGAGCCAGATGGTCATGTCTGGATCTCCAGTGGTGCCAGTCCCCTCAAAAACCTACATGCCTCTTCCTGATTTATGGTCTTTACTGTCACAACCTAAAACAGATTGATTTGCATGTTAACATCATGTCTGTCTTGGGCTAATGCTTAAATCTCTTTGTTTTGTTCAGTATATTTTTCTTTTTGTGGTCTTCTGCTAACAGCATTTTACAGTGAGAGAGCAGATCATTTACTGCTCAGTGATGTTTGTTTGTCCAGCAGTTTGGTGTTATATCATTGATGAATGTGTGTTTTGTTGTTCCCTCTTATTGACAGAAGTATTTGTCTCCTCTCAAGACTCTCATTAGTTTTGCTCTCATCTGAAGCATATGTCTTTCCATCACAGCCTTGCATCCTCTGTGGCACTGCTAGAGTCCTGCACTTCCTCTAGGAATGTGCTCACACCGTTATGTCTGACCAAACACACAGACCCAGTCTGGCCAAATTTGATTGATTGTTACAGACTTGATGAGGCCTGGATTGAATTGATGAGCTGTTTTACTGATACATTGCTTTAGTTCGGATTCAAACAGAACATTTTAGGAATTTTATCTCAGTCTACCTTGATGAATGGATCCTTAAAGGGTCATTAAAGCCCCCTTGTTGAGCCCCAATTTTCTGACTGAATAACAATTCTCGAAATAGGTGGAATTATATGTAAATATGGATGTGTATTGTGGGTGGGAAGAGGAAAAATGGGAGGGGGTCGAGCTACTTCTAAAAACACACACCAGAGACTGCTGAACATCACATTATGAGTGGAGATGGAAACAAAAGAGTTTTGGGGTGTATATTAATCATGGATCAAAAGTGTGAAAACAATTTTGCAAAAAACTGTTTGCAAATCTGCTTAAAATTTTTGTATGTTTTGTTCAAACTTTTGAGAATGAAGTGAGAACATCACTCAGAGCAGACATTACCATCAAAATGAGACTTTACAGTAATTCGTAGATATTTAATGCAAGTAGTGTTTCAGGTTTATAATACAAGTTAAACCCTATTGACAGCATTTGTGGCATAATGTTGATTGCCACAGATAATAATTTTGACTCATCCCTCTTTTTTTTCCCCTTTGCTTGGCAATTTGGAATGCACAATACCCAATGCGCTCTAAGTCTAAGTCTAAGTCCTCGTTGTGGCATAGTGACTCGAGGTGGAGTACGAACCTCAGTTGCCTCCACGTCTGAGACTGTCAATCCACACGTTATCACGTGGCTTGTTGAGCGCATTAATGCCGTTACTGTTTTTAAAAGTACAGCCACAATACTTAATATGTTTTAACATGACTCTAATGTAATAAAATTGCTTACTAACCTTGTCTGTTTAATGTTATCCAGTATTTCAACTCCATTGTAATGACATAACAATGGTAAACCATGTTGGTGTAAATCCTGGAAACTTAATGCAAAGTAGATCAAAAATAGAGTTGACATTACTTTGAGTTTTCGTTTTTCATCATTGTCTTCTGTTTTTGAACAAGCTGTGGTTTTATCCTGTTTATGATCAGACGCATGGCGAGAAGACAGGATTGGCGCCTAAACAGAACAGCCTCCCCAAATACACCTGGAAAACACCGCTGCCTCATATTTTAAACGCAAAATATCAGCAATATACGCAACAGCAGCCAGCCAACAAACATGGTCACAAAAGGTGTGGTTATGAAGTAGACTGTGGTCCATTCTGTAGTGTGATTTCAATCTGATCATATCCATTATCCTACACACAGAGAAGAAGCAATGGAATCAGTGCTCATAGCCCTCCCTCATGAATGGCATGTTTGGAGCCGGACTAGCACTACTGCAAGAGATGTTCACGATGGACTGCTGTGGGTTTTGTGTAGTGATTTCGATCTGATTACAATGTTTATGTAAAAATTCGCTCTCATGTATGTTCCACGAGTGCTGATGAAGTCTTACAGCTGTGGAACAACAGTTCCGTCCATGAGTTTGAATTCTCTGCTGTGGCTGTAATGCCAACTCATGCATGAGGCAGCGTTGTGATTGGATGAAAGCATTTCCTCACCTAAATAATTTTGAGAAACGCTCAGAATCTTGTTGCCTACATGTATACTGTACCTCATTTTTGTGATGTTGCTTCAACTCTTATTTTGAAACCCGGAAGAACAAAATGGCTCAGTAAAACAAAAACATAACCACCTTCCCCTTAAACATAATATGTGCTAGCATTGTTTTTAGTGATGTGCAACTTGTTCATTTCTGTTTATATCTAAATATCTAAATAACTAATGTTTTGGGGTTTCATGACCCTTTAAAAGAGTAGTTCACTCAAAAATGAAAACTCATCATTCATTTATGTCATCATTTACTTATCCTAATGTTGTTCCAACCCCATTTTTCTTTATTCCATCAAACACAATAGGAGTCATTTAGCATATAATAAACGTTATTATCCATGTAACAAAAGTGAATGTGGATGAGGGCTGTCAAGCTCTAAAAACAACAAAACTGCTCCATAGAAGTAACTGAAATTTGTACATGCAACCTGAGCACTATATTCCAAGTCCTCTGAAGCCACACAATAGCTTTGTGTGTGGAACAGACTGAAATAAAAAAAAAGTTTGCTGAAGACATTACCTTCCTAGATAGCACATTCAAATATGGCACATCAAGACAATTTCATCAAATGTCACTTGTTCTCTCATGTCTTTTGACTGATTATTATTTAACAATCGCTGATCAACCTGGTGTGACTTTTCTTCTTTTTGGAGCTTTGCAGTAGAAATGGCCATCCACTTTCGTAATATGTAAATTACAGGAGGATTTATTTTTCTTCTCCAGGTGAAATATTCTCTTGAAAGGCACATTAGCACTACTGACATTGGCTCTTTCCATTGCCATATTGTCTATTGTGTCATATTATGATCTCTCCTCATTTTCATTTGCATGCTCTGGATAGTCATTGTCTTTTTGTTACAAAGACATGGATTTGCTTTTTGACATAACACTAATGTTATATTTCAACACATGATCCCACTGAGATTGCGAGCAGCAAGAGAGATGTTCAAAAGATTGTTGTGCACTTGCAGAAATTAGAATATTACCTGCTGTTATTCATGCATCATAGCACAAATGCATTAATTCTCTGCCTACACAACAGTCCATTATGTGCAATTCCTCCAGAGCTATTTCTAAAGAATCAGGCTACACCGCTTAGCACACGATGGCTGTATTTACATCCGCCAACCTGACTGTGAAGTGTTGCGTAGCCCTGTGGATGTAACCCCAGAATCCCAAGGCGACTCACTGAGCCTGTTAATCATAGCGGTCCCTGCCGTAGCCTACACATCGCCAGCTGCGTTGTGTGTGTCAGGCAGTCTAAGAGAGGCTCTTTTTTCTTGGTCTGATACCACATCTTCACTACGTTCTCTCGGACCACTCCCAGCTGTTAGAATTCTGACAGCAGTTTGATATCTGACGTGATGTTGTTAAACTATAGCATGATTCAAGCCTGCTGAGAAACATTCAGTTTCCAACATTCCAACACAAGATTCCAAAGTTTTTAATCCACAGTGGATTCATTTATTCTTTACCTATTCTAAAGTGTATAATAATCAATACATAACTTCATAACCAGAAAGACCCACATGGAATCTGTAACTGCAACATTCTGCAGAATTCAAATACCTGTAGTTTACAAGTTAAACACATGTTTACTTTTTGATAGAACGCAGAGTGATATAAGAAGTTGGAAAAATGACATGCAAGATATCACTTTATCCTCTGATGTGCGGTTGTTATACAGAAATATCAGACTACTAGATGGTGTGAGTGACCAAACAGAATATAGTATTCCAGAGTTTCATGTAAAAAGCATGTACAATTCATGTTGGATTTTAATTGACAAAACTACCTTGTTCTTATTGTGCCACTTACTTTGCTATGTGTTTTTTCCAGGAGGCACAGAAGGTGAATAACCCTATGAACAGTCAGGCTGATGGAGCACCAAAGATTTTGGGTGATAAAGACGAAGTCCCAGCCAGTGAGGTGGGCTGGATGACCTCAGTCAAAGACTGGGCGGGGGTCATGATCTCAGCACAGACCATTACCGGCAGAGTTCTGGTGAGAGTCCCATTCAATTTAACATCTCAAAAAGCTACTTCTACTGCACCAGCTTCCCATAGGTGTGTCCCAAATGACACACTATACGTTAAACCATTCAGCCATGTAGTGTATGCATTTTCAAATTGTAGAATTGTCATAAATTAAGCACTTAATTATTTTTTACTACACGGAAGTGAAGTTTCAAGCATGCAATGTGTTGCCGCTAGCTTTAGTACATTGTCACCAAACAACGTACATATTCACACAGTTGGGGTGATGGTAAAGCAATCATCTTACATTTGTAAGGTGATTTACTGAAGTTTCGCTAGTTGCTACATTCTCCATTATTTAATATTTTTTTTGTCAGACCAACAATGCAGCCAGCTTCAAGCACTGAGTTCATGAAGTGACAGTTGAAGCAGCACATCATCCGGGTACTCATAATAAACTTATTTTTGTTGCACTACAAAATTATGCAGAATAGTGCAGAAGTGTGAAGTTTGGGACTCACTTCCTGACATTCCTCCACACTCAAATTCTGAACAAATGATCATTGTCTTTACTCATTTTTACTGAAGAAAATATATTGTTTGTGCTGTTATGGACAATATAGGCTCACTGATTAGTTGGCATTGTAATCTGCTCAAATATTTGTCACATGCTATGACACAATTAGCACACCACTGATCAGATTTCCTGTTTTTATATCTGTCCGTCAGACAAAAGTCAGACATCTGACTCTAGAGTTACCTGGATAATTTACAGAAATATGTTTTGTTAAGGGGATAGTTCACCCTGAAATTTTTAATTCTGCAATTACTTACCCTCATGACTTTCTTTCTTCCATGGAACTGCAAAGGAGATGCTAATCATCTTTCACTTTCATTGTATGAAAAAAAGTGCAATGAACATGATTGGTGACTGAGGCTAACATTCTGCCTAAAATCTCCTTTTGAGTTCCACAGAAAAAGAAAGAAAGAAAGTCATACAGGTTTGGAATAACATGAGTTTTTTTATTGATATTGATGTTGTCCAGATTAGGCCTTCAGAAACTGTGCGGAATCTGGTAGTTTTGTTTGATCCCTCGTTATGTTTTCACTCACACATCAGTCAGGTTGTTAAATCATGCTTCTTTCACTTGTGGAATATTGTTCGCATACGCCCCTCACTTAACTTTGGAGATGCGGAAACTGTTATACATGCTTTTATAACCTCCAGATTGGACTACTGTAACTCCCTATATAGCGGCCTACCCACCAAAGCTATACATCGCCTTCAAATGGTACAAAACTCTGCTACTCGAGCCCTTACATTTAACAATAAATCTGCACATATCACTCCTATCCTTTCCCAACTTCACTGGCTTCCTGTGGTCAATCGCATCCAGTTTAAACTGTTAGTCTTCGTTTATAAAGCCTGTCATGGCCCCGCACCTAAATACCTTGCTGAGTTAGTGCAACCATATGTTCCTGCTCGGACGCTCAGATCTAGCAATGACAATTTGCTTGTCGTACCCAGGTATAAACTCTCTACTGTGGGTGGTAGGGCATTTAGTGTCGTCGGCCCTAAGCTGTGGAATAAGCTGCTGTCTGATCTTCGTGCCACCCCTAACCTACAGACATTCAAATCTCAACTTAAAACTCATATATTCACCTTGCTCAGTAAATAATTATTTTCCATTCTATTTCTCTGTCCTCCACTTTTTCATTATTTTATGTTACATGTTTTCTTTATCAAAATGTATGTCTTCTTTTTCCTCATGTTAATTATTCATAGTTATTGTTGGCTCCATCTGCTTTTCTGTTTGTTTAATTGTTTAGCAGATTACTTGTCTCTTTGTCTGTCAACTGTTTGTATTATTTTGTAAAGCGACCTTGGGTTCTTGAAAGGCGCTATAAAAAAATCAACATATTATTATTATTATTATGAGGGTGGATAAATAACGACAGAATTTTTGGTTAAACTAACCCTTCAAAAAGTTTCTCATTAGCATGCTTCACACAATGTGTTATAAAGGGCTTTTGGGATAGCATTAAATCTAAACGGTGACTCTGTCTTTGGGGGGGGGGGGGGGGGGGGGTTGTTCATTGCCACAGCTGTTAGTGCCATCACAGTGCTCGACAGGGACAGGTCAATTAACTATGAACAATTGAGTCAATTTAGCACATAATGAAGATAATTTACTTTGGGAACATTACGCAAATGAGAGCAGTCCTAATTTTATGACCTTCAGCAAATTATGGACAAAGTCTGGTTTGCTTTGTGGTTTTCTACTCTGGTGTATCTGCAATTCTGAAAGCTAAATCTCATATACCAATATTGTTATGACTTTAATTTATTGTGACTTGAAACTTATTATCCCAGCTCTGCATCTCATCTTTCAGGTATGTGACCTCTGTACATGTCCAGAGTGGGAAACAGGGGTCACTCTAGACCGGACTAGTCTACTGTTTCTGACACAGTGCATGACTGTTCGGTAATTCACAACAGTGAAGTCAGTACAGCTACAACATAGTCTGGACACTGTTGTTTGGACATGTGATTGATTACTGATGTGAGAGCTGAGTTTAACTGGCTGAGTATCTGCTCTGCATTCCTGGTTCATTTAAAATTTTCAGTTCAATTCTGTTCCAGCAAGTAGAGCCACATCCTGTAATGGGTTTGCTCAAAAGCAAAATGAGATTAAAATGAAATGCATCTTTTATTTTGACGGCACGGATATTATACCCTTTGTTCCTTGTAAGCAATTGGTTTCTGTCAAAACAACTTTTTTGTGTGTTTTTTGTGTTTGGATGTACTCAAATTTCCTTTTGGTGAATCATGGAAACCAATAGTCTTGCTTGAGTTCTTGGATGAGTTCAATTCTAGACTGATGCTGAAAGGGATATTCACCCCAAATTGAAAATCCTTTCATCATTTACTTACCCTCATGTTGTTGCCTACCTGCACGACATTCTTTCTTTTGTAGAAAAGAAAAGGAGGTCTTTTAGGAAAGGTTAGCATCACTTACCATTTGTTTCATTGCGTCTTTTTTATATACAATGACAGCAAACACAACACAATGTATTACTGAATATTTGAAGTAAAGACGTAAGCTGGTAATGCATGGTATGTGTCACCTTTGTCTTTCAGGGTGTGCACAGCGCCGAGGCCAACCGTGGTCCGATTAACGTGTATACAGTACATGCTAAATGAAGTCAAGCTACAATCGCATTATGTTTGTTAGTCTGACTTGCAAAATTGGACTGCAAAATGTGAATACATTTTAGACTTACAGTGTGGCACCACCAGTGCTACACTGAAACTGAGCTCTCTTTATCCTGGCATACGTATCTACAATATACCTGCACTTTTTTCTGTTTAAAAGTGAAGTGTGTCATTTTTTTATAATGTTACAGTACTTTATTCTATCTTAGTTTAACATGCAGAAATTTTAAATTGAGCCATTTATAGACTGGCTTACCAAGGAGCATAAACACTGGCACTGTGGCACGTATGAGCAACTTCTGTCTCAACCAAACGTGCCAATTTAAAGCAGGATTCCCTTTTTGAGCTGTCTTTCATTTGACATCCCTGTTAATCCTGTTGACATTTATTTACAATAGATATGATAAGGGTAAATACCACAACGATTAAATGTGCTAATAATGAATATGCACTGCTAAAGGATAATAAACTAATAACCAAAAAGGAAAGTACTGAATTAAACAATAAAACAAATAAATGATTTGAACACAGAATGGATAAATGCCATGCTGTTGAACTGAATGTAGCAATGGGAGAGAATTGTATGGGAATGCTCCTTATGGGAAACCACCTAATGGCTCTGGCAAAATAGTGATAAATAATGCTTATTTATCGTTAAACCAATAATATACCTATTATTTGTAACAAGCTGACCCCAGGTAACTGTTATCTAAACAAGTTAGAAAAACATATGCTGCAGGTATAAACTAATGCCAAGGTCTCCAGAAAGAGGTTTGGTAAGTTTATATTTATGTTCCATACAGTCGGCCGATCAGTCTGGCAGTAGAGACATCTTCCACTGGCGATGTGGGTAGCGTGCAGTGGGAAGGGCGCAGAGTTGAGATCCAGTAGTCATTGCCATGGTGGGCTGGATGATGCTGAACTTTGGTTGTGCCAAGAGGGTCCTTGAAGAGTGGACTGGGGATCTGGGTCAGTTGAATCTTCATAGGGTTCTTTGCAGACTGGCTGCATCACAGAGGAGCCGTGTGGGACAGGCAATGTCTGCTGATGTAGAGGTCCTTTCTGGACTGGGTTGCGCTGCTGGAGGGGCAGTAAGGGTCAGATAAGGTCCCTCAATGCTGGGGCCCTTTTTCAGCTAGAGTGCAGCAATATAGCAATAAAGCAATTTAAAAGATTTGCTCACAAAACTTAACCTCAACTATCTTGTAGCCTCTTTTCTCATCAGGTCAGAAACTCAGGATGTGGTGTGTCTGCTAATGTCTCCTTACCCATCGAGTTGGAAATGCAGGACAAGCGTGTGTCTACATGGGGGACATATTTATCCCTTTTTCATGAGGAGATTGAGATCTGGTGCCTTTCCGATCCTGGAGTGTGATTGGCCACTGGTGTCTGAAGTAGCCACAGTGCTGCCCACCCTAGTGTGGAACTCATTTGTATAGCATAAAGTACAGTGTTAAAACAGTGTTTTTAACATTTTACCTATGCATTATTTCTTTACCAAACCTCTTTCAAATTATTAAAGGCATCATCTGGAACAGATAGAGCCCAAACATGATAAGAAATGGTTAAGTCATTGTCCATGCATTAGTTTATCTGTTAATAGGTCTGTCCTGTGAACTGTTGTGTTAACAGTCAATAGTCATTAACATAAACTGTGCTTTGCATGAAGATGTAGTGGATGTGTTGCAGTTTATATTAATTAAAGGCCTCCAAACTTAGCTATGAATAGATCTCTGTGGCCCTCCACTGCTGCTGCATCTGGGAGGTCCTGAAGGAATTTTTAGGAACCTTAACCTCAACCTTAGGAATGAGTTTGATGAGTTAAAGTCAGCCTGTAGTCAAATGAGAAGTCCTCTCCTTAGTGGTGGTGGGTGCAGAAGGCTCCACTCCCTGCCCTGTAAGAGGTGTCTTGCAGTTGTTTTAGCATCTTATCTGATGTTGCTGAACATTTGTTTATGTTCATTCACCAAGGATCCAATCACAGTGTGGCACATCTTCCACACCGGCAGTTAGAGAAGGGCCCTGCCATAAACTGGTCCCTGGTATGCCATCTTAACTGATGTTCACCACACGGCAGTTAGAGAGGGGCCCTGCCATAAACTGGTCCCTGGAATGTCATCTTAACTGATGTTCACCACACACCTATTTTCCTTCCCGTCTCCTGTAGCCCTTTCCTGGCCTTTCCTTTAAGAGAATGTGATTTAATTTAAGGTCTGGCCCATCTTTCAGGCTCTAGCTGGAGCATAATGCAGTTGTGTGAGTGTGAGTATTGTGCCATGGCTGTGAATGTGCTTTAAGCATTATCCCTTCAACTGCAGGTCCAGCAGGAATGCTTTATCAAACCCATAAATCACAATTCTTCATGGGCCAAGACTCTCCATGCATTCATTGAAAACATCCACATGTTTTATTTTCTTTCTTTCTTACTGATTGGTGTTAGGAGTTTTTTATTTTTTTAAATACTGGAACCAAATGATTTTCATGATGGTCTATTTAGTTAACAGTTAACAGTTCTTAACTTCAATGCGGATTGAACACTAATATACTAATTTTCAGTTTTCAGTTTCTTAAAGTCCTCATTTTCCAAAGTATGTGGTTATGGAGAGCGTTCTCAAAAGTCTACATTTTTGGTGGAGAAAAATGCAGTTTCCGTGTGGACAGGGTTGGGAGGGTTACTTTTGAAATGTATTCCACTACAGATTACAGAATACATGCTGTAAAATGTCATTTGTAACTTATTCCACTATATTACACAAGGTCAGTAATGTATCCTAAATATTTGGATTACTTCTTCAACACTGGTAGATTTTTTCACTTGTTTTGACTATAAAAACTCTGCCAGAACAGTAAGACAAATTACACGTGTTAACCTAAATATCTTATGCAGTGTTTTTTCTAAAACAAGATCAATCAAACTGATCTTGTTTGAAGTATTTTTAGATATTTTTGTAGGAAAACAATACAAAAATGATTGTTAAGAATATGAATTTGGCCCCAATATCAAAGGTCTTTCTAGAAAAAAAAGAAAAAAAGAAATTATGATCCAACGTGAATTTTCTTGATAAAAAAAAAAAAAAATATTGTGCCAGGTAACATGTGCATGTAAAATGGCTAGAAATAGCATTTTAGCTTAGCGTAAAGCTGACAATTTACACAAGATAATTTACACATGGTTATTTTCTCTGCTCCAAACTTACTTCTCTGTCTGCTCGTATGAATGTATCACATCATAAGAAAGTGTTTCACCGCTGTTCAAATCCACTTTGGATCACATCATGTATATGTATAAATGTTTTCCATCTGAAAGGGCTAAATATTAAATGAAACAAATGACAATAAAATGCAAAGTAATCTCTTCAGTAATCAAAATATTTTTGAATGTAACTGTATTCTAAATCCCAATGATTTAAACTGTAACTGTAGTGGAATACAGTTACTTATATTTTGTATTTTAAATACGTAATCCTGTTACATGAATTCTGTTACTCCACAAACCTGCTTGTGGATGAGAGGTGTAAACATGGCAAATTCAATGCACTTTCAAACAAAAATAGCTTAATGTGGTCATTGCCTGAATCAACAGTGTCCAAGCACAAACTCATGAGTTTTGTTTAATTAAATGCGATTAAATCATATTAATAAATTAAAAATGAGAAACACTCAAATTTCTTACCAATTAAGGACTGCGTTCATTTGATATTTTTGTTCAGGGAAGTTTGGACTAATTATTCAAATGTTTTAAATTATGATGGAATCCTTAAAGGGAAATCATTAAATTTCATTGGATTTCCATCCCTATTCACACTGCACTGATTTATGTTCAAGCAATGTATAGCCAAAGGATGTGAGGCGAAAGTGACAGTTTCACTTGGCTTCTTTTTGATATGGAGTATCTTTAGCATGAGACAAAACTCACGTTATGCCAGAGCTGCACATTTCCCATGAGAATAGCATCAGTTGCTGCAAATGAGCAATGCTTTCATCAGCCTCTCTCTCTCTCCCATCTCTCTCTCTCTTTCTCACACTAGTGCAGTGGTTCTCAAAGTATTCTCAGAGTATTTTTTTACACAATACTATTGTACAGTTTCAGATGAATTTAAATCATCTTCTTCTTTTGGCTGCTCCCGTTAGGGGTCGCCACAGCGGACCATCCATGATCTGCATATTTTGACTTAGCACAGGTTTTATGCCGGATCTTCAGAAGAATTGAAATATAGCGCACAAATGAAATGGACGGATTTTGGAGCTTGACAGTCACAATCGCAATCCTTCATTATTGTGTTTCACATATGATAGTTGAAGTTATATTAAAATATATTAACATTGTTCCTGCAGCAGTATCTCTTTTTATTTGTATTTTTGAATGTTTTAAAAGCATATGGGCATAACTAAAATGTTATATTTATTTATGTAACAGAAAGTATACAGAATTTTTTAAATAAAACAAAGTTGAAAAAAAAAATGCATTTATTTATGCACTAGTGAGACTATGACTAATAAGAGGTTCTGAAGTTGGGTTGGGCGGTATACCTAAAATAATTATTTATTTTATAATAATCCAAATATTTTTCAGGCTTTTGTCAATATTCTTAATATTTGAGTCTTTGCTTTAAATGGCTTAAAAGGGAAAATTGTTCATCAGAGGAACTATCATTTCGACCAAACATCCATGATAGCCATTAGAATATGTTAAATATGTTTAATATTTAATTATTAAAGTTAGAAATAGTACAAATCTAGCAATCAAGGTATGGTTTGGAAGAATTATATTTAAACTTTTTATCATTTATACAGTGGCAAGAAACAGTATGTAAGCCCTTAGGAATTAGCTGGTTTTCTGTATTAGTTGGTCATACATTTGATATTATCTTCATCAAAGTCACAAGTAAAGACAAACAAAATGTGCTTATACTAACAACATGCAAACAATTATAATCGTTCATATCTTTATTGAACGCATCCCAATAAATGTTCAAAGTGCTGTGGAAAAAGTTAGCGAACCCTTGGATTTAATAACTGGTCGATCTACCCTTTGGCAGTAATAACCTCAACCAAGTTTTCTTGGTAGCTGCGGAATAGACCTTCACAATATTCAAAGGAATTTTGGACCATTCTTCATGTCAGAACTGCTTCAGCTCAGCCATATTCTTAGGATGTTTGGTGTGAATGGCTCTATTGAGGTCATTCCACAGCATCTTTATTGGGTTAAGGTCTGGGCTCTGACTGGGCCACGCCAAAAGGTGGATTTTTTAAGCCATTATGTAGTGTTTACTTCAATGTTTAGGGTCATTGTCCTGCTGCATCACCCAACTTCTACTGAGCTTCAGCTGGCGCACAGCCACCCTGACCAATTTGTGTGTTATTAGTTAAAACATATTGTGTTTGTTTATTATTGTAATTTGGATGAAGATCATACCTGATTTTAAGAAAATGTTATACATAAATGCAGGTAATTTCAAAGGGTTCTCATACTTTTTCTTGCCACTATAATGAACAGCAATATTTAACTAGGTGTATTTTTATCAAAACAATTTTCCTAATGAAAAATGCCACACAGGACAACATTAAACATGTTGGAATAATAATGCAAATAAATTATTCAGAACCATTCAAAATGAATAAGAGTTATCAGTGAACTGAAGTTTGAACATTTTCATGAAAATATATCAAACTCACACATCTGTAATGGCATTACTGAATTGCTGCTGAAGTTTAAATCAAAGACTGTATTATAATACAGTTGAAGTCAGAAGTATACAGACACTTAGTTTGAAGTCATTAAAACAAATATTTTAACCACTCCACAGATTTGATATTAGCAAACTATAGTTTTGGCAAGTCATTTAGGACATCTACTTTGTGCATGACATGAGTAATTTTCCAACAATTGCTTACAGACAGATAGTTTCATTTTAATTGTCTATATCACAATTCCAGTGGGTCATAAATTTACATACACTAAGTTAACTGTGCCTTTAAGCAGCTTGGATAATTCCAGAAAATGATATCAAACCTATAGACAATTAGCCTATTAGCTTCTGATAGGAGGTGTACTGAATTGGAGGTATTTTAAGGCCTACCTTCAAACTCAGTGCCTCTTTGCTTGACATCATGGGATAACCAAAAGAAACCAGCCAAGTCCTCAGAAAAATAATTGTGGACTTCCACAAGTCTGGTTCATCCCTTGGGAGCAATTTCCAAATGCCTGAAGGTACCATGTTCATCTGTACAAAAAATAGTACAAGTACTAAAAAGTATAAACACCATGGGAAGACGCAGATGCATTCTGTCTCCTAGAGATGAACATAGTTTGGTGCGAAAAGCGCTTATCAATCCCAGAACAACAACCTTGTGAAGATGTTTGAGGAAACAGGTAGACAAGTATATATCAAGATTAAAATGAGTCCAATATCAACATAACCTGAAAGGTTGCTCAGCAAGGAAGCCACTGTGCCATAAATAAGCCAGTCAACAGTTTGCAAGTTTATATGGGGACAAAGATCTTACATTTTGGAGAAATGTCCTCTGGTCTGATGAAACAAAATTTAACTTTTAGGCCATAATGACCATTGTTATGTTTGGAGGAAAAAGGGTGAGTCTTGAAAGCCGAAGAACACCATCCCAACCGTGAATAATGGGGGTGGCAGCATCATGTTGCTTTGATGCAGGAGGGACTGGTGCACTTCACAAAATAGATGACATAATGAGAAAGGAAACTTATGTGGATATATTGAAGCAACATCTCAAGACTTCAGTCATGAAGTTAAAGCTTGGTTGCAAATAGGTCTTCCAAATGGACAATGACCCCAAGCATACCTCCAAAGTTGAGGCAAAATGGCTTAAGGACAACAAAGTCAAGGCATTGGAGTGGCCATCACAAAGCCCTGACCTCAATCCCATAGAACATTTGTGGGCAGAACTGAAATAGCATGTGCGAGCCAGGAGGCCTACAAACCTAACTCGGTTACACCAGTTCTGTCTGGAGGAATGGGCCAAAATTCCAGCAACTTATTGTGAGAAGATTGTGGGAGGCTACCCAAAATGTTTGACCCAAGTTAAACCATTTTAAAGCAATGCTACCAAATGCTAACAAATTTTATGTAAACTTCTGAACCACTGGGAATGTGATGAAAGAAATAAAAGCTGAAATAAATAATTTTCTCTATTGTTATTCTGACATTTCACATTACTTTTAAATAAAGTAGTGATCCTAACTGACCTAAGACAGTTATATGTCAGGAATTGTGAAAAACTGAGTTTAAATGTGTTTGGCTAAGGTGTATGTAAACTTCTGACTTAAACTGTATTTGTTTTCCATACATGTTATATGTAATTCAAGGACCCAATAGCAGTCAGGTAACACTCTTCCTGTACTTTTTATGCTTCTTTTGGTAAGTTATGTCTTTGTGTGGGGAAAGAAGAGTAGAGAAGTATTCCAGCTCAGTCCAACGGTTCAACTCCTGTTATCTGCACTTCTTCACAAGCTCTACCAATTACAAAAGTAAAATTCACAGTGTAGTTCTGCATGGCACATACTGTATGTTGCATTGTGGGACTGTGAGAGTGTGCGAGTGTAGAGGAGTGAGTGAGTATGTGTGGGTGTCTGTGTTTATATGCAGCTGTGCTTTAGAGCCCATATGTAGTATGAGCTTTTTGTGTTTGTATGTAAAATGTGTGCATATGTTGAGTTTGTGTGTCTGTGTAGGTGGATGTTTGGACTCATGCCCTATATCAGAGTTCTTTTTGCATTTTAAAATCGCAATGAGCATCCATGGATGGCGAGCCCGGCTGGTAACCATAGCAACAGCAGTTTACCTTGGCTCTGTCTTTTTGATGCACAGAACTGGTAGGCAGTTTAGGTACTCTGTGAAAATGAGAGGATTATCTTCCTCCTCTCTCCTTCCTCGAGCGCTCTGATCACAGAGTAAAAGACAAGAAAGACAAGGGTGACAAGCACCTGTCTGGGCAGATAGATAATGTACTATACAGAGTGACATTGTGGAAATGAAGGCTGAAGCAAATGCCCTTATATTGTTCAGAATGTATCTGTTTCCTCAGGTGCTGCTGAATTTTAGTTATGAGTATCATTCATCCAGTTTTGATACTTACCATTTTATGTATGTGATGGATACCAGACAAAGCCTTTGTGGTGTTATGGTTTATACAACATTTCAACTTCATAGTATTAGCATGTGTCATGCATCATTTATCCTTTTTATTATGGACACTATGGCTCTTCTATCTGTCAGTCACACTTTGTAATAACCTTTGTGCTGCTGGCAGGCATGAATACCCTGTTTCTGATGAATGTCCCCATAGGCTAAGAAAGCACCCTGTCTTTTGTACTTGTCCTTTGTGGCCATAATGTATAAACTCTGGACTCCCAGATGCCTGATGGCAGCAGGTCATATATTTGCCTCATCTCATCCATCACACTAAAACATCATAAGACACCTAAGAAGAGTTTTTGTTTTCATAAAGCATTATTTGCTTGCTAGCTCAGTTTGTAAATGTTGATATCCCTGCTTTGCATGCATGGGGGTGGTGGGAACTGGAATAACAAAGACTTGGGTTTTAATTCTAACTGCTGATCTGAAACCAGCTTTCTATCTTAGAATGGTGGAAGATGGGATATCACTAATTGAAGCTTAGCAACAGTTCCCTGATGAGTATTTTTATGTCTTTTCTTATTGGTTTTATACCTCTTTATCTTCTCACAGACAGCTTTATTAGCTGTCCTTAGATGCAGGGATTATGCAGGGTCTAACGTTTTCTGAAATGTTCCTGTACATTCTGACACCAGAGGGCTCTGGAGGAGATGAGAACATTAGCCTCAGAAAAACTGACAAGAATCTCCACCCACAGGAAGCATGACTCAAAAGCCAGCTGCTACTTGGCATTCAAGTACTGCTTGTGCACTATGAAGGGCATATTTCAGGCATTTTAGAGGTTAGTTGAAGCTGCAGAACGGATATTGGCCAGCATGACACAACAGACAGATTTGCTTATCTTTTTAATGATCTAGAGATCTGCTGAATTTTACTTCCTGCCTTCATGAATTTAAAGGACTAGTTCACAAAAGAAAGAAAAGACAATTGTCATAATTTAATCACATTCATGTTGTTTCACGCTTGTATGAATTTCTTTCTTCAGCAGAATACAAAAGGATGAATTTTAAAGAATGTCCCTTTCCAGTATAATGACAGTTGTTGGTTACTCCCTTTAAAGCTTAAAAAAGTATCCAAAAGAGTCATCAAAGTTGTCTATGTGGCTTGTTGCACACAGTTTTTCCTAGCTCTCCCCACTGCTGATTGCCTGATTGAGATGATTGAGAAGATTTTCACAACAATGTTACTGTTTGTGCTGTTGTTTGCTCCTTGCCAAATGTTTATCACATTCCAAAAACCATTTCAGACCTTGTTGGGGATGTTCAAAGCACAAATATAAGCAAAAAATGATTTCCTGTTCCCAATGTAAGCTGGCCTGTTACGCAGATGCATGGTCAAACATGGTTACATGCCTCAGTTCGTGAGCCACCTTGCTTCAACATCGTTCTGTCCTCCACCGTGACAGTGCAGGAAGCACTGGCTTTATGCTCGGCAGTATGAAGTTTCCTCGCCAAAGATGCAATGCAGAGAAAGTCTTCTACAACTGTTATTTTCTGATTGCTAGGAAGGACGGTGGGCTGTGGCCCATTCTGGACTTGAAACACTTGAACTGGACACTAGCGTCTCCATTCAAGATGGTTACTCAGAGACAGATATTGTCTCCTATCTATTCTCTAGACTGGTTTGTGTCAGTCGACCTGAAAGATGCATACTTTCATTCACATTTGAGAGGACTGCATACCAGTCCTGCCCTTTGGCTTTTCCCTAGCTCCCTGCACATTCACAAAATATTTGGATAACATGCTCGCTCCACTCACTGCTGTCAGTGTTTTGAATGACTTCAATGACTGGTTGGTATTAGCACATTCAGAGGTGCAAGTGCAAGCACATAGACCTGTTGCTTGCACATTTGGAGCATTCGGGCCTTAAAGTCAATTGGGTGAAGAATCTGTTGGTGTCCAGTCAGCGAGTTTCCTTCTTGGGAATGAAACTCGACTCGGTGAGCATGTTGGTGCGTCTGATGGATGAATGCACTCAGTCTATTCTGCAGTGCTTGACGAGGGAGAGTCTTGCTGCTGAAACAGTTTCAGTGGGCCTTGGGGTTGATGGCCACTGCGGCCGCCTTCACCCCATTTGGCATGTTACATATGAGGCTTCTTCAGTGTTGGGTCAACGTGAGAGTGCCTCTTAATTTATCACAACACGGCCATTTATGTCTTGAGGTGACTAGCCGTGCTAGCTATTTGGAAATCACCTGCATTTTATAAGAAGGCCATTGCGCTTGGCCAGGCCACATTTATTTTGTGCAGTGAATTCTCCAGATGATGTTTCTCTGTCTATCATTAACTTTGGAATTCCTAAAACAAAAAGATTAGTTCAAATTCTTTCACTGATCCATTCTTTAATCATTTTTGTAAATCACACAATTTAACCAGTATTTGGCAACAAATGCATGTCTTTTAAGTGTTTTGATTAATTTATTAAACCATTGATAAAGAAATGAAGAAATGTAATTGAAGAAAAGAAATGTAATTTATGACCCAAACATGTATAAGTATACTTTATTCAAATGTGCATGTCTACAAATCCACTTTGATAATTCAGCTGTGTTTAAGGATTATATAATCCTTGTATAAAATACTAATTTTATACAAATGACAACAAAGCATATCTACACATTTTTTCAACTGCTGTGCACGGCTATACAAAAAGTCAACAATATTAGCCTTAAAATAGTCCCACTCAGCCTACTTCTGTCCCGGTACTGTCCTGGGACTTGGTGCTTGTATCGAATGTGCTTACGGGTTCTCCGTTCAAGCCACTCAATGCAGTAAGCTTACGCATACTCTCTCTGAACACTTTGCTGTTACTCGCTTTGACTTCAGTTAATCATGTTGGGGATCTTTAGGGCCCTGTCGGTCCATGATTCTTGCTTATAATTTGAACCTGGCTTGTCAAAAGCTGTTTTCAAGCCTAGGGAGGGTAATGTTCCCATGGTTCTGGCCATTCCCTTCAGAGTTTTGATGATAACCTCACATGCTCTCCTTCTCCGTTTGAATTGGACGAGGCGCAGACACTGCAATATGCTCTGCCCTGTGAGGGTGCTACGCATGTTCATTGACCGTACAAGTTAATTGAGGCTGACAGATCAGCTGTTTGTTTGCTTTGGAGGATGTTCAAAAGGTCTGGCCGTCTCCAGGCGAATATTTTCTCACTGGGTTGTTGACGCCATTGTGCTTGAATATAATTTACAAGGCTTGCACTGTCCCATGAGATTTAAGGCCTACTCTACCTGGAGCATGGCCTCCTCCTTGGCTTGTGTGAAGCCTTGGAGTTGATTTTTCAATGTTCACTGCCCTGATGGCTAGTGCCATTGTGTTCTGGCTGTTGGTCTTATGACCTTGCCTCTTCTAAGTGTAAATAGCAATGTTTTTAATGTTCTACTACCCTAATGGCTTGTGGCATTACTTTATTCTGTCGGTCAATTACCATTCTGAAATCTTTTCCCCACTGCAGTGTGGATGGGAATCTCTGTATGGTGTTTCACTACCCCCCTATGGCTAGTGTCATTGTTATATTTTCTAACCATACATGGTTATTGAGTATCTCTCTTTTTCTTCCTATAAAGGAAAGACTATATCAATGCCTTTTCAACTACCCTAATAGCTAGTATATGTTGACTTGTGCATGTGAATCAGTAGCATGGCGCTGTGGTACACATTTCTCAGAACATCAGCGACTGGCGCAGCATTAAAGTGACCAACTTGAAAGGGAACATTCGGATTATGATGGTAAAGCCCTGTTCACACCTCCAGAGGCATCATACAGCATAGCTGTATGATGCCTCAATACATGATTCATGATCCTATTCATTTTCAATGACAGCACAGAGACTTCCAGCAACACAGATCGCTGTGGCTTTCAACAAGACAAGCTGAGAAAATCTAAACTTTATGCAAATTACAAGCAGCATTCTTGAGCAACTAACAATGACAGTGAAGACAGTGGAGCGCATGTCACCCATCTGCTGTGAGTAAAGATACACTTGAGACAAATGCAGGCAAGACGGAAGAGAAATTATGTTTCTGTGGGCAATTTCACTTTTCTATATAATTTTTCTGTTACCACAAACATGGATATGGGCTAATAAAATGATGCGTGGAAAACCACATCAGCATTCTCAGTGGGTTTGATTCATATTTTGATAGAATGCTCGTCTTGTTTTTTTTTTTATTTATGTTTTTTTCTCCCAATTTGGAATGCCCAATTCCAACTACTTATTAGGTCCTCGTAATCACCTCAATCTGGTTGGCGGAGGACAAGTCTCAGTTGCCTCCGCTTGTGAGACCATCAAACTGTTTATCTTATCATGTGACTCGTTGTGCATAAGATGTGATAAGATGTGCCCCATTGAGAGTGAGAACTACTAATTGCGACCACAAGGAGGTTACCCCATGTGACTCTACCCTCCCTAGCAATCGGGCCAATTTGGTTGCTTAGGAGACCTGGCTGGAGTCACTCAGCACACCCTGGATTCAAACTCCTGGGTCCAGGGGTGGTAGTCAGCATCAATACTCACTGAGCTAACCAGGCCCCCAACGTTCGTCTTGGTTAATGAAATAGTGCATTATGTACTGCTGCAGATTATATAAAATGCTGTCCTCTGGAGAATGTAATTTTTTAAGAGAACTTTTAAGAGGTAAGAGAACTCATTCCTTGTCAAATTTGAATAATATCTTAGTTTTATTATTATCTGTAATCAGCATTTTCAAATGCTGCTATGGCCAGATGTGCTGTTCACCAACAATGTTAGAGTGGCGGCAGCATTAGGAATGCTCACCAGCTACATAGATTTCAGAGTCTAGCAACACCAAGCTTCAATGCTGCCGATGGTGTGAATGGGGCTTAACCCTGGTTCCCTGAAAGGAGGAGACAAAGAGATGTGTGCCAAGCACTGACAATGACTTATTGGTTCAGAGCGATCAAATTCTTGGGCAAAAACAGATGCAGTGCAGTGAATAAAATTGAACGTGTCGAGCCTTGTGTGGAAATGGGGGCGTGGTCGAGCGATGCTCTGTGGAGAGCATCAGGCCCTCCTGAATCTGCGGGCAGAACAAGAGCAACAGTTACAGGCCCTGATGCAAGCCCAGGCGGAGGACTGACAGGTGATCTGGAGCTCACATAGTGGGGTACTTCAGCAGCGACCCGACCCAACCGAGCCCGCTGTTCCCTAGATCATGCTGGCAAAAATGGGGCCACATGATGACCCTGAAGCCTTCATAGAACTTTTTGAGTGTGCCACGGAGGGGTCGGGTGGTCCCGAGCACAGTGGGCTGTCCGTCTATTGCTGTTGTTGTCGGTGGAGGCTCAGCTTGCTGCACAACAGCTACCTGTCGCAAGTCTGCTGGAGTACTCTGACCTAAAACGAGCAATCCAGCAATGAGTTGGCTGTAACCCAGAACAGCACCATCAGCGCTTCCGGGCACTGATATTTGGGGAGTATGCATGACCTTTTGCCTCTGTGATGCCTGTCAGAGGTGGTTGCTGTCCGAGGATCATGACGCAGATGGAGTCATTAACCTGGTGGTGCTGGAGGAGTTCGTCATCTATCTTCCAAAGGGAACAGCGGAGTGGGTCCAGTGCCACCATCCGGTGTTGCTGGAAGAGGCAGTCCAGCTGGCAGGAGACCACTTGGTGGCATATCCAGGAGCTGGCGAATCCTGTTCTCTCTCTCTCTCTCTCTCTCTCTCTCTCTCTCTCTCTCTCTCTCTCTCTCTCTCTCTCTCTTTCTCTCGCTCTCTTCCTTTCCTTCCACCCCCTCCTTTTCCTCTATCCTGTTCCTATTCCCCAGAAATGAGGAATTATGTCCTCAAAACTGGTTCCCCTGTCCTAGGGACCATTCAACCCACCGTTACTTGCTTTCACGCTCCAGTTGCTCCATTGCATGAAGGATGCTAACACGCGAATCACCCATTGGCATCTGGCTCTCTGGCTTTATAAGGTTGAGGCGGTCCACAGGCCAGATGGGGGTATGTAGGGATGGGGGCATGGTCGAGAAGCATTCTGTGGAGAGTGAGGCCGGGAGAGGAAGGTGGTTCAGATTGACATCTGTGGGAAATTATCTCTAACAGCTGTTTTGTGCTGCAGTGAGATTTGGAGAATGATATAAGGGCAGTCCAGGCCACCGTAAGGGAGAGAGATGTGAGCTTGAAGATGTGTGTGTGTGTGATGCCAGTGTGTTCCACTGAAAAGTTTATATTTTCTATAATAAAGAATGAATAATAAAAAAATCTATAATAAAAAACCATTTCCCACTTCCTTATTCCCTGGAACAAAGGGATTTGCTACACCTTGCTTTAACCCTCTGGGGTCTGAGGGTATTTTGGGACCTGGAGAAGTTTTGACATGCCTTGACATTTGTGCTTTTTTCAGTTGCTTAAAAACATATTAATCGCTAAAGTGTGATAACTCTGTATTCAGAACAAACAGGGCTATAATAATATGTGAGCAATATGTGTGTACATGTTTGTATTTTTGAGAAAATAACGTTTATGCGTGGTTTTTGAAAAAACTAAAATTTTAAGTCACTGAAATAAGGCCATATAACACATACTAAGCATTTGTCCACAAGACTTTTTGAAAACCATCCTGATCACTCATTCATACAAAACAATATAGTAATTTAACTTTTGTAAGACAATTTTAGTGTTGAAAGGTAATATACCAGGAGGCGTGAACAATCATGAATATTTAGGTGATTCACACCTGAGAGACAATGACTGGGCCTTTCAATGAGGAATGTGACAGAAAGAGAATGAATGTGAGGAGACTTAATGATCAAAATCAAGTTTTAAGTTAAAAGAAGATATCTGACTTTACATAAAGACTTTACTTAATTTTAGACCTACACTACGGTTAAAAGAAGTCTCTTCTGCTCATCAAGACTGGATTTATTTGATCCAAAATACAGAAACAATATTGATATTCTGAACTATTTTTACAATTTAAAAGAACAGTTTTCTATTTAAATATATTGTAAAATGCAATTTATGATCAAAGCTGAATTTTCAGCATCATTACTGCAGTCCTCAGTGTCACATGATCCTTCACAAGTCATTATAATATGGTGATTTTCTAATATGGGCATATTTAAAACGCATTTTACTAATTTAACCTGAACACATATTTGCAAGCACAAGCTTTGTTGATGATAATGAGGCATTATAAACACTAGATAAAATATAATCTAAACATTCATATTATTTTTATATCATATTACATATCATATTTATATCATGCAGCATACAATTTAAATGCCTGCTTTAGCTGAAACAGCATTTAAATGTATCTAAAACTTGCTTATTAGGACATATTTCAAATGTCAATACTCTGAATCCTGTCTGGCAAGTCTGTAAACAGTCCCACTAGTAAAATATGGACATGTTTATATAAAATAGCATGTCAGCTATTTAAAACTAATTGACTTGCTCATCCGAAATTGTATCCTTGGCTGGATCAAGTCTCTCTTCAAAATACAAACATTCATCGGAGTCCCACTCATTTTCTGAGGAAAAAGTTAACTATTCCTTACAATCCTGGAGCTTTCTCGCCTGTGTATCGTTGCAAACGCGCAGAAAAGTGAATGAATTATATGTTTTCACTGCAAAGTCGGGGGCATGTACATTTGTGTTGATCGTCTCAGCACATTAGCGTATGAATGGCGCGCTCTGCTGGTGGGTGGGATCACATTACAGATAATTAGATGAACCGGTAAAAACTGAACATCGCTTTGTTTCAAACAGATTGCAGTACAGGAGAATATTTGTTTTAAATTTGAATTGGTTTATTAAAAAGTAGACATTTAAAGTGTGATAAGTATTCGCGGAGTTTCAGTTCATTTTTGTGACGTGTTTCTGAAATATGCTTGTGAACACAGAGATTTTCTTTATTTTACAAAAGCACAATGTTTCATTGTTATTATGAGTGTACACAAATAAAAGTAGACCCTTTATAGTCTCTAATGATGTCTTACACATATCTGTATGCCCCAAAATGACAGAGTATTTTAAGTTGTTTCTGCTGTAATGACAAAAATATCCAGCAGGACACGCTGGCACGTACGTCGACCCCAGAGGGTTAAAGGCTGAATTTTCTTTTAAATTGACATAGCATCTAAAAAATCCATCGCTCCTGCACGAGATTCTAAAGAAACAGTGAAACATGGCGCATCAGTCAAAAAAGTCAGTCTAGCATATAGAAAATAGACATATTCAGAGTGAAAAGACCCTTAGGTGGAGGTCTTTGCTGTTATGTCTTGACTTTGCCTTGGCTTGCTTTTATGAGCATCTTGCTGCATTAGCATTAGGTTCGTACACCATATGAGTTAGTGGTAGTAAAATGGCACCTTTATCGGCTACTTTGCAACACTAGTTAGCATATAACCATCTATTGAACTGTCAATTGTTTCTTTTCTCATATAATTTTTTATTTAAGATTTGAGAATATGAAACAGCTTAATCTTTCGACTTTATCATTTTACACACTTTTTTAACAGCCAGGTATCTTCTTTGAAATGAACAATAGCTTTAACATTGTGCTGATTTGTTTATATTGATTTAAAAATCAGATGTCTTGTAGGTTTTTCCCCCTACCTGAAATCATGTCTTTAAAATTTGAATATAATTAGAATTTTTGGTAATAGTTCATTGAAAATTTTTTATTTAGTTTCTCAGCCCTGTTGACTGCCCTACTCTCTTCCCTTTAGTCCAAAAATCCTAAAGAAATGGCGCTGTGCTCCGGTTTATGTGCCCGCGATGACACACAAATCAGGGGCGGAGTGCATAAAGTGGCATAAAGTGCCACCTGCCAATAGATTGGCTTGATTTTAAAGGGCTTTAAGAAATCATCACCCCTGGGAGAAGTTTCCCATAGCATCAGCCACTGACGCAGCATCTCAGTTACTAGTTGTATTTTTCTGCTTAAAAACAAATCACACCAAACTACATATGCCTGAATTGTGTTTAATTTTTCCTCCTGCTGTCACCATATGGAACATACTCTACTGAAATCAAATGAACGAACCCAATGCTTACACTAGTGGCAAAACTAACAAACTAACCAAGTAGTAGACTAGTCAGTGCAATGCATTAAAAATGCAAGGCTACAATATGCTGGAAAAAAAATAGCAAGCCTTGAAGCAAAGCAAATATGTCTGATGTACATATTTCTAGACCAACAATTACCAAAAATAAAAAATAAAAGCACAGATTAAACCACTGGGGATTCAAGTACTGATTTATGAGACAAAATAACCAAATTACCCATCTATAGCAGACAGATAGCCTTCAGTTGCCTTATCGTCTGGTAGTGTGTTCAACAGGGTCTAACAGGTGCAGACAGGCCATGTGCCCTTTACTCTCTTTGTGCCTCCAGCCCCCCACTGGGAACTCTGGGAACAGGTATGGGTATTTGTGACACCTGTGCTGGGCAGCAAACTTTCACCTTTATGTGATGTGGGAGGGAGAGTTAGAGGAATGTGCTGTGTCGGTCAGCAGCCATAATCTCTATGTTTCTATGTGGCCTATCAGCTTGACCCCTCCACCAGACTTACCATACATGGCCTTGAACACTGTCACCCAGCCCTATTGCTGGACATTGAGTGCCTTTAAATCAGTCTGCACATCCATACGGCTCCATGGCAGGAGACTGGCTGAGATAGACTGCATCTGTATTCATAATTATGAGTTCCTGTGAAGCATATTTCTATTTACGAGTTAATATTTGCTGCCAGTATACTTATCAATGTAGCAGCAGCTGACATTGCAGGAAGAAATCAGTCAAAACAACAACAACATTAATGACAAAAGCATCTATTTCATGACAAGCATGACATTGAGAATTTGCCTTGTAATTATCTGTCATATAAAGCACATTTTCCTGTAGATGGGTCATATCTCATTATGATTTGTACAAAGCATCATAATCTGTCCTCATTATTCTTTAATGCACGTAAGGCCATATTTATATATTGTAATGTTATTCCTTAATTTTATTGCATTGACAATGTCCAATATTGACAATGTCCATTTCACGGATACTATGTGGAGAAATATATTTGTCCATCTATTTTGCGGTGACTGTGATGAGCGAGCCCTCCCTCAATATTTAAAATATTCACGCCGTGCTGATAAATGTAGCGACAACAGAGAAAGCAATGTATTGAAACATATTACTGTCTTCCTTTATGAGCTACGTCTTTCTACGTTTGTAGCTCTACCACACACTATGCATCTCAGCCATGATGAGCCATATATATATATATATATATATATATATATATATATATATATATATAAATGAAAATAGTCTATGATTAAGCCTAACATCTTACTAATATTTTAAAACTAATTTAAATATAAAAACGACTAATTTAAATCTATACTGTAAATCAAATTATTAATTTTTTTTTTGGTTGTTGTTTTTGGTAGGGATTCCCATAGGGATTTGTGCATTTGATGTAATTTTTTCAGTTCAAACATGGCAGACATTCCTGTGCTTCCTTGGCTAACAGCAGCACTTTTTCTGCAGCCCTGAGCTCTTCTCACCCTCACCACAATACCGTCATCTTTCCCTGCATTAATGTTATTAATGCATTAGTGTAAGAGGACCCCCAAGAGATCTGACAAAATTCAAACACTGATATCTAATATTGTTATTTGTAATCTTTATATTAAAGAAATTTAAGAATATAGTTTGAAAATATCCCATTAATTTACATACATTTTGCCATTTCAAATGTAACCAGTCTGATCACACTGTGAATTTGTCAACAGTAGGTCAAAAGTTTTGCTACTGAAATCGGCTTACAAAATTCAAATATCTGCCCCACTGTGGCTGAATCTGGAAAGATTGTGGAATGCATGGGTGAACATTATATTTTTCATTGTAAATGATGTAATCAACAGGAATGCATTTTTTTATTACCAAACCCCAACCCTAAAAATAACTGTCAGTGGAGTAAACATTACATTTTAGGGTGAAAATGTAAACTGAATCGTGCTCACCATTGTACATGTGAACACGATTACTTCCTGGTTTCCACAGGACCAAAATCCATGTCTCAAAGGCTGCTCTAAAGCAGTAGTGATAGACGGCAGCATGATCACACTTAAATTGATTGTCTGATGATGGATGGGACATGTCAGTAATCTGATGGGATTCATCTGGCGGGTTGATTTCAGGGTACATGAACATTTCGATTTCCTTTGTGATCATTTTGATGTAACCAACAGTGGTAACAACTTTGTACAATATGCAGACTTCTGGCTTCATTCTTAATTTTTTTGGCATAATTAATTTTGATTGGGCTTTTTTATATTGCATCAATTTAATCACAGTTCCGCCTTTTCGCTGCAAGACAGTGTCATGTTATGTGTTGATTCTTGCGTGCACCTGACTGAAAACAAGTGGTGTGCAGAGTGTCATGACAACAGTGTAGAAAACAGGAAAAAGGGGCAAAGGGCACACTCACAAACCTATCGGTCTGGAGTGGAACCCTTTGAATAAAATAGATTGCCCTTCGAAGGTCTCTGTGTTGTTGTGTCTTTTCTGAGCGCTGAACCAAAACAGCTATTCATATGTACTTTAAAATTTATTTCATTATTAATTTTAACTGACTCCAATCTTATATTAATCTGACTCCAATTTAAGTTGACCTCTAATTTAGATTTAAGCTCTGATTACTTTCTGATCATTCTTTTAATATAACATTTTAGGTTAATGATTATTCTGAATCCTCTTAATATTTTATTATCCTTTCATTTGAGTCCCAATTGTCGCTTAGAGTCATATGCCAGCCAATTAATTGCATAGATCTCACGAACACAAAATTGTCAGCCTGTTCATAGTCAGCGGTTGCAGGGTTTACTAATATCATTTGATTCGGATGCCTACTGCTTGCTCAAAACCAGATGATAGTTTTATTTAGTCAGGTTTTATACAACTTGCAAAGACAGTGATAAGCAGTGACTGGTAGTCTTACATGGTTATCTCCTATTCATAAGCTCCAGTAATGTCATTATCCTGGACAAATGTTTACAGTAACAAAAGGCGTCCCTCAAATCAAAGTGATAAATGATTTCGGAGGAATACAGAATAAATAAAAAAGTAACAATTTATTTATTACTTTGCCAGGTAGGATTTAAAACTTAACTTGCAAAATGAATCAAAGCCAATTTTACATATGATCAGAATAAATAAACATTCCTAAAAATAAAAGACAAATCAAAGAAAAGCATACCTGACAATGGAAAAAACTACAATTGCAAAGCATGGGAGATCTGAATGCAGATTCCTAAAATTACACACATCAAAGTGTGGGAACCTCTGACTACAGAGAACCATGAACAATGTGTCACATTTCCTTAAATACCTAAACCATAAACAAAGGGAATTTTGAGAGTGGTTAGGTTTGGAAGTCCTGAGGTCATACCTCATTAACATACAGGCAGTGATGGGGACAGACCTCCTGCATTATACAGCATTTGGCAAAGACCTTATAACTTTGTTACCATTAGTTTTATCAACATGGGAAAGAGACCATTATACCAGTCACACTGAGAGATTTTAAATGATACCAAACATGCCTAGTTACATTATTTGTTTTCATGGTTTTCTTTGTTACATTTTCACATATACATTTTGTGTGTCTGTGTGTGTGCCTTGTGGGGGAGACAAGGGGGAGAGAGAGAGAACAGATGACTGAGTTTTAAGAGAATAGGCCTAAATTGGCCGGAGGTGAGATAGAGGTCAGGTGTGAGATTTGTGTTTTATTTTCTTTGCTCAGTAGGATCCTTTGACTCAGGTGGAGATACTCATCTTTGTAGGAATTTTATGACGTTGGTTCTCGCAGAGTTCTTTGTCTTTCCCGGAGGTGATGCAGACAGTTTGGAGCCAGTCTTACAACAGCAAAGTGGCTCTGATGCAGCATTTCCTTTACATAGAAGCAAATACTAAAAACTAAGTTTACCTGCAATATTAACATTATTCTATTACTGCCTTGCAAGCACTGCTATTTTCTTCCTAGTTCTTTTTGACATCAATTTAAGCTGGATGAGAATAGATGCCAATTAAGGTATTTAAATATGCTTGGTATAAAAATGAACTGTCTCACTTATTCAGAGCCAAGATGGGGAAATACATTTCTCTTTATTTTCAAAGACAGCTCTCAGACAGGATCAGGTTAGCATAATTCAATACTCGTTTGTTTCTCCCACAGAACTAATTTACAGGCTGGAAGAAAAATCTCTTGTTTGAGATGCAAGGAGCAGAGCAACGGAGCTCCTGACACCCAGCATAACACTTACTCACAGCAAACAAAGCATACGGCCTTCACGAGGATTCAGTTATACTAATACTTGAGGAATAAAATTAAACTATTCTTCTGTCCCCAATGCTTGCAACAATTCACTAGCTCGATAAATGCGTTTAGAGGAAATGGGATGCAACAACCTGGCTGTGCTGTTACTGCTAACCGTATACAGGGGCATTTCTGACAAGAGAAACTATACATATTAATTTGTATCACGATAATTTATCAGTGCAATCGATTGCAATTCAGTCATACATTGATCCTGTTCTCCATGATGAATCACTGTCTGTGGAAAAGGAGAAGATGGGTGTGGTCAGTCCTTTATATAAAAACACTATAACATAATAAACACTGCACTAATATTCACCTTATTCAGCCCCTCTCCTTTACAGTGCTCCACTCTTTTTCCTAGTTTTCTAACTTCCTGTTTGTTTTGAAGCTACTGAGAGGAGTCGATCAAAATGGATTGTGTATTTCTCACCAAGAGTTGATGGTGTGAGTCTTCACCACCCCTCGTAGGGTGTTTGGATGATGGGAGGCCTATGATAAAGTCAATGGAGAGATGAGACCAGTGGCGTCAAGGGATAGGAAGTGGAAACAGAAGACCCTGAGGGGCACGGTGAGAAGCCTTGTTCTGGTTGCACGTGGTGCAGGCCTTAACAAATGTCTCTGTGTCTTCCTTAATCGTAGGCTACCAGAACCGCCTTTGTAGAAACTCCAGGGTGCGACCGTAACCCGGGTGACAGGTGAGAGGAGATGCATGAGCCCACTGGAGAACTTCAGCAGACAGAGGGTGGAACGAACAGACAGCCAGGAGGGCTATTGCCCGGATCAGGTTCTTGGACTTGAGCCTGTCTGACCACATCCACGATCTTCCACCACACCGGGGCCACAATCCTGTTACCGGGGATGATGGATCTTACAGAGTTTTCTCGGACAGAAGGGGCATAGACTCGAGACAGGGCATCCGGCTTGAGATTCTTGTACCCTGGGTGGTAAGTAAGTGTAAACTCAAAGCAGTTAAAAAAAAAGTGACCACCTGGCCTGACGGGGATTCAGACGCTTAGCTTTTTGTATGTACTTAAGGTTCTTGTGGTCCGTAAGAACTTGAAAAGGATGAGTAGAACCCTCGAGCCAATGTCTCCACTCCTCCAGTGCCAGTTTTACTGCCAAGAGTTCCTGGTCCCTCACATCATAATTCAATTCGGCTGATTTAAGGCGATGGGACAAAAAAGCACATGGGTGAAGCTGCTCATTCTTCACTCTTTGAGAAAGCACAGATCCCACTCTTATATCGGAGGCATTCACCTCCACGATGAATGGAACTTCAGGGTCAGGCAGAGAGAGAATGGGTGCTGAGGTAAACAGACGCTTGAGCTTGGCGAAGGCGGCCTCGGCTTCTGGGGTCCACTGGAAATGGGTGTGGCTTGCCTTGGTGAGTGCTGAGAGAGGAGACGCCACAGAGCTGAAATTCTTGATGAATTTCCGATAAAAATTGGCGAAGCTGAGAAACCGCTGGACTTCCTTGACTGAGGCTGGGGTGGGCCACTCTGACACAGCCTTGACCTAGCTGGGATCCATGAGCATATGGCCGGGTTCAACTACGAATCCCAAGAATTGCACTTTAGTTGCGTGGAACTCAACTCTTTTTTTCTTGCTTGACATACTAATGATTCTCTAGGAGGCATTTGAGCACTAGCCGAACATGCTCAATGTGTTCTTACAGGGAACTCAAGAAGATCAGAATATCATCCAGATAGACAAATACGAAGATGTTGAGCATATCCAGGAGAGCATCATTAATCTAAGCCTGGAACACCGCTGGAGCATTGGTCAGGCCGAAGGGCATCACTTGATATTCATGTTGACCGGTGGGTGTGTTGAATTCCATCTTCCACTCGTCGCCTTGCTGGATGCACACGAGATGGTAAGCATTGCGCAAATCGAGCGTGGTGAAGACAGATGCTCCCTGCAACAACTCAAATGCTGTTCCCAGCAGTGGTAAGGGGTACCGGTTTCTGATGGTGATGCTATTTAATCCACAGTAGTCATTGCAGGGCCAGTGACCCCCGTCCTTCTTCCCCACAAAGAAAAAAACGGCTCCTGCAGGTGACGTGGATGGACGGATGAAGCCAGCAGCAAGGGCCTCCTTGATGTACTCTTCCATAGCTGCACGCTTGGGAGCCGACAGGGAGAAAATACGGAACAGGTACCAGGGAACAAGTTAATAGCACAGTCATATGGGCGGTGAGGTGGCAGTGTTGTGGCTCTATGCTTACTAAATACCAGCTTAAGTTGATGGTACACGCTGGGGACTCGGGAGAGGTCAATAGACTCTGGGAACCCAGGAGATGAGACAGGAGTGTCAGAGTGTAAACAGGTGGTTTGACAAGTTGGGCCTTATTGAATAAGGGATCCGGTTGTCCAATCCAACTGTGAATTATGCAGTTGCAGCCAGGAATGAGTGGAAATTCCGAGGACTGGATGAGATGAAAAGTCAGCTTCTCTTGGTGATGATGGACTGAGAGAGAAAGAGGCTCTGTGGCCCAGGTGATGCCTTCCACACCTAGGGGTCTTCAATCCAAGGCTGTAACTGCAACGAGTGCAGGTAGGAGTCCAGACAGAATTCCATGTTTGTTGGCCCAAGCGGTATCCATAAAATTTCCCGCTGTTCCGGAGTCCACAAAAGCCTGTAGAGGGTGACTGTGGGAGTTCCACTTGAGGGTAGCGAGTAGAAAAAGACCAGAGTTAAATGATAGGGAGGTGAGGGCAACTCCCGTTACAGTCCTCCCTGACCTGCACGGTGTCGAGCGTTTCCCTGAAGAGCAGGACAAGTCACTCGGAAGTGGTCGGTTCCGCCGCAGTACAAGCAGCAGTGCTCCCACATGCGGCGATCTCATTCTCTTGGGATGATCTAGGCTTGGCCTACCTGCATAGGCTCAGGGGGTTCTTGGTCAGAGGGCGAGTCAAGGATAGGGGTTTGATAGATGGGTCTAGCTGACCTGCGGTTGAGTGCCCTCTCTCAGTCGATTATCCAGGTGAATGGACAGCTCGATGAGGGTCTCAAGATTCCCGGCTGGTTTTCATGTAGCGAGCTCATCCAAGATCTCATCTGAGAGCCCAGACGAAAAGCTGGCCATCAGAGTCTCCTTGTTCTAACCACTTTCTGCAGCTATGGTACGGAACTGGATGGCGTACTCCGCCACACTACGTTGTCCGTGGCGCAGGGAGAGAAGATGTCAGGGGGACTCCCGACTGGTGAGGGGGTGATGAAAAGTCCGCCGAAACTCATCAGTGAAAGTCTGAAAACTAGCACAGCAGGGGCTCTGCGCCTCTCATACAGCAGTGGCCCAGTCCAGGGCAGTACCAGAGAGCAGAGTGATTACATAAGCAATCTTGGAGTGAACAGTGGGGAAACTGGAGGGTTGAAGATGAAAAGTTAAGGAACACTGTGTCAAGAAGGCTCTACATGCACTCGGGCTACCTAAGAATCATTGGGGTGGAGGTAATTTTGGCTCAGTGGCAGAAATTGACTGACGGAGGAGTAATAGGGGCAGAAGGAACAGGCACTGCCAGCCTCTGAAAGACCTGCTTCAGAGTGGGGAGAATCACAGCTATGAATATTTGGCCAGCAGTCCCTCTTGATTTTCCTCAAAATTCAACAAACAATACCCCATAATGACAACGTGAAAGAAGTTTGTTTGAAATCTTTGCAAATTTATACAAAAATAAAAATAAAAAAATAAAAAAAAAATAAAGAAATCACACGTACATAAGTATTCACAGCCTTTGCTCAATACTTTGTTGAAGCACCTTTGGCACCAGCCTCAAGTCATTTTGTATATGATGCTACAAGCTTGGCACACCTATTTTTGGGCAGTTTCTCCCATTTTCTTTGCAGGACCTCTCAAGCTCCATCAGGCTGGATTGGGAGCGTCGGTGCACATGGTATTGGCCAGGTGATGAGGTTTCCTCCAGACATGACGCTTCCCATTCAGGCTAAAGAGATCAATCTTCAGACCAGAGAATTTTGTTTGTCATGGTCTGAGAGTCCTTCAGGTGTCTTTTGGCAAACCCCATGCGGGCTGTCATGTGCCTTTTACTGAGGAGTGGCTTCCGTCTGGCCACCATACAAGCCTGATTGGTGGAGTGCTGCAGAGATGGTTGTTCTTCTGGAAGGTTCTCCTCTCTCCTCAGAGAAATGCTGGAGCTCTGTCAGAGTGACCATCGGGTTCTTGTTCACCTCCCTGACTAAGGCCCTTCTCCCCTGATTGCTCAGTTTGGCCAGGCGGCCAGCTCTAGGAACAGTCCTGGTGGTTCCAAACTTCTTCCATTTACGAATGATGGAGGCCACTGTGCTCATTGGGATCTTTCCCAGATCAGTGCCTCGATACAATCCTGTCTCGGAGGTCTACAGACAATTCCTTGGACTTCATGGCTCGGTTTGTGCTCTGACATGCACTGTTAACTGTGGGACCATATATAGATAGGTGTGTGCCTTTCCAAATCATGTCCAATCAACTGAATTTACCACAGGTGGTCTCCAATCAAGTTGTAGAAACATCTCAAGGATGATCAGTAGAAACAGGATGCACCTTAGCTCAATTCTGAGTGTCATGGCAAAGGCTGTGAATACTTATGTACATGTGATTTTTTTCTTTTTTTTTTTATTTGTAATAAATTTGCAAAGATTTCAAACAAATTTCTTTCAAGTTGTCATTATGGTGTATTGTTTGTAGAATTTTGAGGAAAATAATGAATATAATCCATTTTGGAATAAGGCTGTAACATAACAAAATGTGGAAAAAGTGAAGCGCTGTGAATACTTTCCGGATGCACTGTATGTGTGTGTGTGCATAAATATAGTGTCACTCCTTCCCTGTCCCAGTTTAACACATAACAAATCTGCTTACCCTAACAATAATGCAATGATAGAATGATATGAGAAGATGACTAGGGGTGTTGTACAGAAATGTTTTAATGACTTGTCATCTCTTGGAGTTTTATGAACACAGTGTCATATCACTACATATATAACATGAAGGTAGGATCTTGTGGATTTATGAATGAAGTACTCTTGTTTTAAAATCCCCCCTCTGCTTTCAGTTGTTATGACATCACTAAACACTTTAAAATACTCATGATAACTTTTGGCAAATCTATAAACTGTAAATCCACTTTGCTAGCTATTTACACTTTGTCATCAACACTAGATGTCTATATAGAAAATGCTAGACTGGAAGTTTCAGGACAAACTTTTCAAGATGGCAGCGTGCTATTTTTTCTGCTGTGTAAGGTGAATACAAGTAACTCTCTCATCGCAGGGAAAGTTAGTTTTAATATATGATGTCTGTGACCACTTGAATTTCATTGGCTATGAGAACATCATGCCATGTAATGTATCTGTGGACAGGAAATCTGAATAACGTGTGGATTATGGCAGGATGAGGCCAGGCAGAATGGGTTGGGATCTTAAAATCTGGTTTGATCTTCATCTGTTACAATAATGAACAAACACAATCTGTTTTAACTAATAACGCAAATTATTGTATTGTTCTTTTACATATTGAATAGTGTGATGAGGAGGAGGGCAGGGCCGGGCTGTGACTATGCATGCCTGGCCTCCAATCGGGCTAATCAGCCGATGAGAGGGATATAGGCAGCGGGGTGCGGCAATTCGGGAGAGAGAGAGCCACACGCAGCTGCCGTTTGTGTGTGGGTTTATGTTTGTGTCTTTTTGTTTCATGAAATATTACTTTGACTGTTCAGCTGGTTCCTGCCTCCTCCTTGCCCATTATTTGTATTATGTTACAAATACATAATTTAAACATTCACAGTGCAAGCTGGAAAAAAGTATGTGAACCCCCAAGGCTAAATATGTCAACAAAAGCTAATTAGAGTCAAGATCTGGCAAACCTGGCATCTAATTAATGAAAAGAGATTGGAGGTGTGGGTAAGAGCTACTTTGACTTACAAAAAACATACATTTTGAGTTTGCTTTTTACAAGAAGTATCCGCTGACATGGACCATGCCTCATAAAAATTTATCTCAGAAAACACACGATCAAGAATTTTTTCTTTGCTTAAAGTTGCAAAACGTTATCAACAGTTACAAAGTTATCTCAAAGACCTTACATATTATACAAATTTTCTATAAATTACGATGATTTAGTACGGTTGCTACTCTCCCTAGAAGTGGCTGTCCAGCCAAGATGACTCAAAGCTAACGTTACAGAATGCTCAATGAGGAAAAAAAGAACCCTAGAGTGACAGATAAAGACTTGAAGTAATCATTGTAAAATGTTAACATCTCTGTTCATGAGTCTACTTTACGGAAAACATAAAACAGGCATGGTGTCAATGGCAGGACACCACAAAGGAATCCGCTGCTTTCCAAGAAAAACATTGCTGTGTGCCTGACATTTTCCAAAAACCACCTCGACACTCCACAATGCAGCTGGGAAAATGTTTTGTGGACTGTTAAAAATAAGGTTGAATTGTTTTGGAAAGAATATGCAGCATTACGTATAGCGTAAAAAGGCACCACACACCAACATGAAAACATCATCCCAGCAGTGAAGTACAGTGGAGGGAGCATCATGATTTGGGGTTGCTTTGCTGCTTCGGGGTCTGGACAACTTGCCATCATCAAGGGAAAAATAATTCCCAAGTTTATCAAGATATCCTACAGGATAATGTCAGAGTGGCTTTGCACCAGCTGAAGCTCAGTAGAAGTTAGGTGATGCAGCAGGACAATGACCCTAAACATTTAAGTAAATCCACAACAGATGGCTTCAGAAAAAGAAAAAGAAAATCCAACTCTTGGAGATGCCCAGTCAGATCCCAGACCGTAACCCAATAGAGATGCTGTGAAATGACCTCAAGAGAGCTGTACACACCAGACATCCTAAGAATATGGCTGAGCAGAAGCAGTTCTGAAAGAAAGAATGGTCAAACACTCCTTCTCAGTGTTGTGCAGGTCTAATTCGCAGGTACCGGAAACACTTGGTTGAAGTAATTGCTGCCAGAGGAGGATCAACCTGTTATTAAATCCAAGGGTTGACTTACTTTTCAGCACTGTGAATGTTGAACGGGATGTGTACAATAAAGACATGAAAGATTATAATAGAATATAGAAAATAAGCTAATTCCAAAGGGTTCACATACTTTTTCTTGAAACTAGATATGAGATCAGCAACCTTTTTGACATAGAGTGCTATTTTTTATTTTCCTGGTAAATGGCTGTGCCAACACCCCATTTTTCTAATTTTTCATTACAAATTATATTATCGGTAAATCGTAAAAATGTGTGCAAAACCTAATTATGATATAACCATGATACTGCATGTGACTTTTCACAGAACATCTTGTGAATGTGCTTTAATGAAAGAAAACCTTTCCTTTTGTACAAATTGATTTAACACAGTTAATGTCACACATTTGCTTATTTGATAACTGATCACGAAATTGTGTGAGTCTTAAATATTCTTATATTATGTCACATGTGATCACTTGTACGCAAGCAACCACGAAAGAGGAGTAGGCTATTTTATTTAGTTGAAGTTTTTCGCAGCTGCATTCTAATCTACATCTTTATGTAATCCTTCCTCATGATCACTACAGCAGGGGTCGGCAACCTATGGTACGCGTGCAAGCAGTTGCTGACCCCTGCTGTAGATAGATAGCGTATGTAGAGTTCTCAAAATTAATCACTTATGAGGTTCCATGATGGTTAGGAAGCTACCTTAGAAAGCTCTGCCTATGTAGGCAGCTTACTAGGTTTTAAACAGGTAAAATGTGTCCAGAAAAAGCTGGATGCACTTCATTAATGTTTTGAGAAAAATTTTGTTAAGTTATTGACCTATCTTTATTCATAGGGAGAGAAAGATTACTTAATTTAACTAAACTCTCAAGCTTCTGTGTTGCTTACTTTTGAGGTTCCAGTCATCTTTATTAATTGCTCTTCGCTTACTTAAGCACTTTGTTTTGTTTTTTTGTCTCAATTTGTACAAATAAATTATTTCCATGCCACTCTTATGAGCTGTCGTAATTAAGAAGCTGTGACTCATGCTCCACCATCTATTCCTCAATTCATTAGATGTCCCATCTCTGCCATCTCTTCAGAGCATAGCTGAAACCTGTGTTAGCCATACTGGGATAGATTAGCCTCTTTCCCATTTGATCCTCTGAAAGGTCAGAAGATAAGAAATACATCAACTCAGGGCCACCCATCAGCAGCCATATCACACACTCACACTTTCACACTGATGTTAAATCAAAGGCAACAGGCTGGTCTAGCTGACACTTTATCCCCCCAAATTATAACTCACTGTTTTATAACGCTTCACACAAATCAACAACAACAACAAAAAAAAAACATTTTATTTGAGTTTGCTTATGTACAAAAAATAAATAAAAAAAAAATTATATATAGCAGTTGATTGACAGATGAAGAGTGGCATTTCACTGCTGCTGGATGCATACAGGACGGATTATCGTTTACACCTTAAATGTGATGTGGTCATATGTGTTTTTGGCCACATTCGTATGTGGTTTCTGTGATCCGAACACAAAATGTTTTATACAGGGTGTATAGGCCTGTGACCTCTGGGCTGACCACATGTGATCGGATCACCTGAAATGCATCTAAAAACCAGGTTGAAACGGGGTCTAAATGTAAATATACTCACAAAATGTGCACTATTGTCACTGACCTTGCCTGATTTCTCATACCTGATATTCAGGATATCTCTTACTAGAGCAACCAACTTTATAGTTCATCTTAAGAAGTGTCAGCATTCAAAAGGCTGAGCTTTCATTTAACTTTTATAACCCTTGTATTTCAAGAGAGTAAGTAAACAGACCGTGTGCCCTTTTTGTTTATTCTGTTGTTATTCAAGGCCACTTAAATAATTACATTGTTCCAGGTTCCCTGTGCCCAAAGAAACTGTGGCTATTAGATAATTAAAACAAGCCCCTCTCAGACTCTCGGCTAAAGACATAAATAATGACTTTTCATATTCAAATTGTTGTTTATGCTTGGCTAAGATATCCAGAGCCATGGATTACACTACAGTTTGTATTGTCTATTAAATTACTAGACTCTGTGGATTCAGTTGTATTTAACCATGAATATATGGTGACTGTGCAAGTTTCCTGTAGGCACTGTATTGAAGCAGACATAATTTGATGGTTAAAAGGCTATTTTAATTAATATAAATTTGAAGTCTAGCAACCCTCAAGTAATGGTCATTTTGAATGCTATTTCTCTAGGCATCAAGCCCAATGTTGAATGAGCTGTGAGACAATCATAACCTGCAAGTAATTCTGTTCTATTTCTGAAAAGGAACAGTTAACTAAAAAAAAAATTAATTGTCATAATTTACTCACCCTTTTATCATTCCAAATCATATGACTTTATTCTGTGGAACACAAAAGGAGATGTTTAGCAGAATGTTGATGCTGATCTTTTCCAAAAAAATAAATAAATAAAAAATGAAAGAAAGAAAGTGCATGGTTATTTATATGGTCAAAATCCAAATATGAACAAAAAAAGCATCTTCCGAAGCCATGCAATATTTAGTCAATGTGGAACAGACTCAAATTTAAGTCTGTATTTGCCTAAAATTTTTCATTCTAACATAGCATTCAAATCTAATCATTCTAATGATTTGAACTTTTTTAAATTGCAAATGGGAATTTAAATGAAAACACAAATTAGATTTTATTGCTACAGCGGAATGGAAGATTACATTACATTACATTATAACATTAGTTAATGCATTAGGTATCACAATCTAACTATAAAAAATATATTGTTCATTGTTAGTTCATGTTAGTTCATATTGCATTAACTAATGTATACATACAGTAACATATACAACCTTAGATTTTAAAATGTATTATTATATGTTGAATTCAAATCAAATCAAATCAAATCACTTTATTGTCACACTACTGTGTACACGAGTGCAACAGCAGGTGAAATTCTTGTGTACAGTTCCGAGTAACATAGCAGTCATGACAGTGACGAGACATAAACCACTTTACAATAAACAACATATTTACACAAAACAATTTACATAACAAATGTACACATACTTACACAACAATTTACATAACAAATGTACACAATACACACAATGTAGAATACACATACACTAGATACGGGTATAAATATATATAAACACTAATTGAATTGGGAGAATATATTGACAGAGTGATGATTAATAAAGTGCAGTGCTGATTGTTGATCGTGAGAGATCATGTGTTCAAAAGTCTTATTGCTTGTGGGAAGAAGCTGTCATGTAGTCGGGTGGTGCGGGTCCTGATGCTGCGATACCGCCTGCCTGATGGAAGCAGTGAAAGCAGCCCATGACTCGGGTGACTGGAGTCTCTGATGATCCTCCGAGCTTTATTCACACACCGTCTGTTATATATATCCTGGAGGGAGGGAAGCTCACCTCCGATGATGTTTCTGGCCGTTCGCACCACCCTTTGCAGGTCTTTGCGGTTGTGGGCGGTGCTATTTGCGTACCAGGCGGTGATGCAGCCAGTCAGGATGCTCTCTACAGTGCTGGTGTAGAACCGTGTGAGGATGTGGTGGTTCATTCCAAACTTCCTCAGCCGTCTCAGGAAGAAGAGGCGCTGGTGAGCCTTCTTCACAACGGCCTCAGTGTGGACGGACCATGTGAGTTCCTCAGTAATGTGGACACCGAGGAACTTGAAGCTGCTGACTCTCTCCACCGGTGCTCCATTAATGGTGATGGGGCTGTGTTCTCTGTCTTTCTTCCTGAAGTCCACCACAAGCTCCTTGGTTTTACTGACGTTGAGGAAGAGGTTGTGCTCCTGACACCAGCGTGTCAGAGTGTGCACCTCCTCTCTGTAGGCTGTTTCATCATTGTCAGTGATCAGACCTACAACCGTCGTATCGTCAGCAAACTTAATGATGGCATTGGAGCTATGTGTTGCCACACAGTCATGTGTGTAAAGGGAATACAGGAGTGGGCTGAGAACACAGCCCTGCGGGGCTCCAGTGTTGAGGGTCAGTGATGAGGAGATGTTGCTGCCCATTCTAACCACCTGACGTCTGCCTGACAGGAAATCCAGGATCCAGCTGCACAGCGAGCTGTTTAAGCCCAGATTCCGGAGTTTCTCATCAAGCTTGGAGGGCACTATGGTGTTGAATGCTGAGCTGTAGTCTACAAACAGGATTCTCACATATGTGTTCCTTTTTTCCAGGTGGGAAAGAGCAGTGTGTATTGTAGATGCAATGGCATCATCAGTTGAGCGGTTGTTACGGTAGGCAAACTGCAATGGGTCCAAAGAGGTGGGCAGAACAGAGCAGATGTGATCTCTGATCAACCTCTCAAAGCATTTGCTGATGATGGGGGTGAGGGCAACAGGACGCCAGTCATTTAAGCAAGTGATTTTTGATTGCTTTGGTACAGGCACAATGGTTGATGTTTTGAAGCATGTGGGGACTACAGACAGGGATAGGGACAAGTTGAAAATGTCCGTAAAAACACCAGCCAGTTGGTTCGCGCATGCTCTGATGACGCGGCCCGGAATGCCGTCTGGACCCGCGGCTTTACGGATGTTCACCCGTCGAAAGGATCGGGTTACATCCGCAACAGAGACGGAGAGTGAACCATCATCTGTAGTATCGGCCGCGAGTGCTCTCTCTGTGAGGGCGGTGTTGTTGTCCTCGAAACGAGCATAAAAAGTATTAAGCTCGTCCGGGAGAGAGGCAGCGGTGTTCATGGCGGAGTTTTTATTCCGTTTATAGTCCGTGATGGTGTTAATTCCCTGCCTCATACTTCTGGAGTCAGTGGTGTTAAACTGTTCTTCAATTTTGTGCCTGTACTGGCGTTTGGCTGCACGGATGGAGTTACGGAGGGCATAACTGGCTTGTTTACGCTCCTCCGCGTTCCCGGAATTAAAAGCGGTGGTCCGCGCAGTAAGTGCCACGCGAACATCGCCGTTAACCCATGGTTTCTGGTTGGGGTAGATCCGTATATTTTTTGTCGGAACAACGTCCTCTACGCACTTTCTGATGAAACACGTTACGCTATCAGCGTAAACCTCGATGTCGTCATCGGAGGCAGACCGGAACATCTCCCAGTCCGCGTGATCAAAACAGTCCTGTAGCGCAGAGTCTGATTGGTCCGACCAGCACTGGATCATTCTAATGGTGGGTGATTCGCGTTTCAGTTTCTGCCTGTAAGCGGGCAGAAGCAGAACGGAAGAGTGGTCAGATTTGCCAAATGGTGGGCGGGGGAGGGATTTGTAGCCATCCCGGAAAGGAGAATAGCAATGATCCAAAACCCGGACCCCTCGTGTGTTAAAGCTGATGTGTTGGTGGTATTTTGGTGCTATTGTTTTGAAGTTGGCTTTGTTGAAGTCCCCGGCAACAATGAACGCGGCCTCAGGGTGCGCGGTTTCCTGCTGACTTATACTGCCATACAGTTCCCTAAGTGCCCGGTCTGTGTCGGCTTGTGGGGGGATGTACACAGCAGTGATAATGACCGCTGTGAATTCCCTCGGTAGCCAGAATGGTCGACACAGAAGCATGAGAAATTCCAGATCAGGAGAGCAGAAAGACCTGATAAAATGTATATTCCTTTGATCACACCATGATTTGTTGATCATAAAACATACACCTCCACCTCTGCTTTTACCTGAGAGGTCTTTCGCTCTGTCCGCTCGGTGCACGGAGAAACCCGTGGGTTCGATGGCCGAGTCTGGAATCTCCGCGGACATCCAGGTTTCCGTAAGACAGATAACACAGCAATCTCTCGTCTCTCGTTGGAAAGAGATCCGCGCTCTCAGCTCGCAGAGCTTGTTGTCCAGAGACTGAACATTTGCCAGTAGTATACTGGGTAGCGGGGGGCGATTTGCGCGACGTCTTAATCTGATGAGAACGCCGGCTCTTTTTCCCCTTTTCCGTCTGCGTTTCCGCGGCCGGGCAGCCCAAACAAAGGGCTCCGCTGGCGTGTTTGTAAACCGCGGGTCGGCATTGAGGAATGTGAAGTCCGGTTTTCGGTGTGTGATTGCCGAACCAATGTCCAAAAGCGTTTGTCTGTCGTACACAATAAGGCAGACAACATCCAAGACAAAAAAACACAGAACTGTAAACAAAACAAACAATAAACTGCAGTGTTTTGACGGAGCTCGCGACGCAGCAGCCATACTCGGCGCCATCTTGAGACTATACAATAACCATCTTGAGACTTGAACAATAACTAAGATTAATAAATGATGTGAGAGTTTTGTTAATTGTCAGTTCATGTTAACTAATTTTGTTAATTAATGTTATAAAAAAATGGAAGCTTATTGTTAATGTTATGATTTTTAGTGAATAATTACTTAAATTTCAGTCTATTGCTCACACAAAGCTACTGTATGGCTTCAGTAGACTTGGAATATACCACAAAGTCACATGAATTACTTTCATGGTGCTTTTTTTGGAGCTGCGTGAATATTCTTCAAAGCATCCCCTTTTGGGTTTCACAGACAAAGAAAGTTAAATGAGTTTGGAGCGAAACAAAATGGCAGATTTTTTAATTTTGGGGTAAACTAACCCTTGAACTTCACATGGATAGACACTTCCTTCTGGCACTTGTCCATATGTTGAGCCAAATTATTTGGCATATTCAACACAATGATGTAAATTTCCTTCTGATTGACATGTGAAAAGGGACAAGATACTTTCAAGGCATCCAGGCTATAACGCAGGTTCATAAAACAAATCTGTAGCTTATTGTTGTGTGAGTTTGTTTACGATTGTGTATGTGTGTGTGTAAGCGCAGGGGATAAAGAGATGGGGCTGACTCACAGAATGCAATGGGAAATTACCCTCAGTTCTTTTTTTCTCTCATATGGATTTGTTTAGTACTTAATATATTTGATGTACAGTAGATCTCGTACAGTGCTCTGTCATCTTTCAAGTTTCTATTTGCAGTGAGAGAATGCTGAAAGTTTTTTTCAGTCTGCTTTACTTTTTGTGTCATATTCTATGATGCAGTACATATTATTCATATTAAAATGTCTCTGCTGCTGTCTTTGGGTTGTTGGATTCAAAGTTTGTGCTCAGTTCTCTTTAAGAAAGTGGATAAGCAAAAAATTAATTATTTTATATGAGTTATATGAGGTGATAATATGTCAGCCGTTAGTGAGAATGTACCACATACACTCAGACATAGGTGCCTCTTAATGCCAGCAGACTTTGGTAGATTAAGACAGGGTGAGTCAGAGGCAGTGGGTGGGCTATTTCAGTTCTTTTCAGACTTTTAGAAAGTAAAAAACGGCCCTAGTTTCTGCATTAAATATGAAAAGAAATATATTATATAAATAAAGTTTTTGTCAAACTTTCCATTTAAATCTTAAACCAACAAGATTTTCAAATGTAACAGAGCATCCCTAGCCCCTTTTCCACTAACAGGGTGCTAATTCTTGTGCGGAACTGGTGCCCAATATGGAACTGTTCAGCACATTTCCAATGGACCCAATTTTTGCATTGGCCACTAAAACCTGCTGGACTTGAATCGTTAAAGTCAGGAATCATTAAAGTCAGTTTATGGCAAGGTTTTCAAAATAACAACTACTCAGTTTGACTAGATTGATGCAAAACCAAACTAGATTGCACAAAACTCTAATTACGGTCAGCATAGCTGTCTACTTCGGAAACACCCGATGCAGAGATGTGTACGTTTTTTTTTTTATGGATATCCCGTCCTTTGTGTCAGCCTTTATCCCTCTCGGAGGCTTGATTAGCCTAATACGGACTGGGTGTGTAGGATCATGACCCGGTCCCGCCCTCCAACAGGTAGTTAGTTACATAATCATTCAGCTCTCAAGTAGGAGGAAACAAAGGTCAGTTCCAGGCTCTGGCATGTGAACCAGCATTTCGGTGGAAATGGGGTGTACTAGTGAACCCCTTCATACCGACTCCCAAAAGTTTGGTTAGGTGGATTTGTTTTGTGTGCATCCCAAATTGGCATTCCAGTTAGATGTCGAGCTGTCAATATTTTTTAATCTTCAGAGTCGCATTTACACAGCTAATTGCTTTTCAGTGAAGCCAGCAGCTTTTGGAACGTGCTAGCATTGCTTAAGATCTGTTTAAAATCTGCACTAAGATTCTGTTTCTACATTAGCTGAGATTGCACAGGGCTGATCATCACCTTCCACCACCGCATATTTCCATGACGTCAGAAGGCAGTTGAAGCAAACCAAAGATCCACACACAACTGTACTGAAGCTATAGGGAGTAGTAGGATTTAGTGTTGACTAGATGGGATTATTATGATTGACTTTGATATAAAAAAATAAAAAACATTATAAGAAATGTTTTCTCAATTCTCATCTCAAAAGCCCTTGAGTGCCTCTAATACACAGCCTGATTGACTTTTCGATCTGTTAACACACTTTAGCAGGTCTTAAGCCCACCAGATCACCACAGAGGACTTATTCCATTGAAAATCAATCAAGCGTGTCATAGGTTTACCAGAGTTTTTAACTTGAGATTCATGATAAATCCCACTCTCTGAAATTAAGAGCAATTTTGTATTAATTTAATGGATAGTCAGGGGTAGGAATGTCCAAATTATCAGTCCTGAAGTCAATACTGAAATAATTATACTAATCTTTCATCCCTTTAGTGGTACAGATTAGCGACTTAATTCTTTTTAACTCTTTCGAACAAACTGGTGTGATCACACTAGGTTGGGCTCAGACGTGTACGATCAAACTGGTGTGATCTGCATTTGTGATGCTGTTTACCAGCAAAAGAGGGACTAAGCTATTGTCATAATAAACTAGCTGCTTAAATAGTCTTTTCAACATCACAATATCTTTATTTTTACATTTTACTGTAGGAAAGTAGCGGCTTTGTGGCAGGGTGTATTTACAACTGCCAGCATTCATCACCAATAATATATAATAATTTTATATGTAAATTAGTTTAGGAATCTTGACCACTTTCGACCACCATTATATATACTTATTATACACCATTATATATATATATATAAGTATAAAATGATCAAATTATAAATCTGAATAAAAATTCTCCACAACTAAATATGTAATACAACAGGCTTGTCGGATCTGCTCACAATTTACAGTTGAAGTCAGAAGTTTACATAAACTTGAAGTCATTAAAAAATATTTTTTAACCACTCCACTGATTTCATATTAGCAAACTATAGTTTTGGCAAGTCGTTTAGGACATCTACTTTGTGCATGACATGAGTAATTTTTCCAACAATTGTTTACAGACAGATTGTTTCATTTTTAATTGACTATATCACAATTCCAGTATGTCAGAAGTTTACATACACTTAAGATAACTGTGCCTTTACACAGCTTGGAAAATTAGAGAAAAGTATGTCAAACCTTTAGACAATTAGCCAATTAGCTTGTTAGGAGGTGTACTGAATTGGAGGTGTACCTGTGGATGTATTTTAAGGTTTACATTCAAACTCAGAGACTCTTTGCTTGACATAATGGGAAAATCAAAAGAAATCATAAGACCTCAGAAAAAAGTTTCCTTCACAAGTCTGGTTCATCATTGGGAGCATTTTCCAAATGCCTGAAGGTACCACGATCATCTGTAAAAATAATAGTATGCAAGTATAAACACCATGGGACCATGCAGCCATGGTACCACGCAGGAAGGAGACACATTCTGTCTCTTAGAGATTAATGTAGTTTGGTGCGAAAAGTGCAAATCAATCCCAGAACAACAGCAAAGATGATGTTGGAGGAAACAGGTAGACAAGTATCTATATCCACAGTAAAACGAGTCTGTTATCAGCATAACCTGAAAGGCTGCACAGCAAGGAAGAAGCCACTGCTCCAAAACCGCCATAAAAAAGCCAGACTACAAAAAAATCTTACTTTTTGGAGAAATGTCCACTGGTCTGATGAAGCAAAAATGTTTCAAATTTTTGCATCAAAATTATGTGGATATATTGAAGCAACATCTCAAGACTTCAGCCATGAAGTTAAAGCTCGGTTGCAAATGGGTCTTACAAATGCACAATGACCCCAAGCATACCTCCAAAGTTGTGGCAAAATGACTTAAGGACAACAAAGTCAAGGTATTGGAGTGGCCATCACAAAGCCCTGACCTCAATCCCATAGAACATTTGTGAGAAGAACTGCAAATGCATGTGCGAGCAAGGAGGTCTACAAACTTGACACAGTTACACCAGTTCTGTCTGGAGGAATGGGCCAAAAATCCAGCAACTTTGTGGAAGATTGTGGAAGGCTACCCAAAGTTAAACAATTTTAAGGCAATGCTACCAAATACTAACAAATTTTGTGTACATTTCTGACCCCCTGGGAACGTGATGAAAGAAATAAAAGCTGAAATTCTCATTCTCTCTACTATTATTCTGACATTTCTGACAGTGATCCTATAAATCTATGTTTATATGTCAGGAACTGTGAAAAAACATTTTTGTTTCATGAGTTTAAATGTATTTGGCTTAGGTGTATGCAAACTTCTGACTTCAACTGTAGGTGATTAGTGAAATCAATCCTGCTCTATTACCACGGATCCATTGAGCAAGTCACTTAACCTGAAGTTATTCATAAGGGGTGTTTCAACACAATTAGTACTGTAAGTTACTTTGGATAAAAATATCTGCTGGAAAGTAAAGTGGTTATTGCTAATAACTACAAAGTGAAAAGTGATGCAAATTCATGGATGAATCCAAAACTCAAGTATATGAAGATCAAAAGCTACTGTGGAAAAGTAAATACATTTATAAAGTCTCTTTCTAGCTGATGCTGGAAAAGTGAGAAAGGGGAGAACTGGTGTTCGGCTGTTGAAGGGGGCTGGTTGACTGTGGGTGAAGACGACCGAAAGCATACCTTGAGCAATAGTAAAAATGTAAATCTTTCTCATTTTCTTTCTGCTGTATTCTGAGAACTCCACAATTAACTTAAGTTCAGAAGAAAGACCTGCCGTGATGATTCTAACAATATTTTGCTCCTGATTAAACTGCAGAAAGATAACACTGTTTAAATTGAAAGATTCATACAGTATGTGTGTATGCGTGATCAAAATCCATTCTGGCTCTTTCTGATGAGCTGATGAAGCATCCATTCTTCTGACATAGGTACTCTAATGCTTTATCAAATGTCAGTTTTGGTTTACCTCACCCATTAAGCTGACAGTTTGGTTTGCCTTGAGAATGAGTCAGTTGCATGCTAAAACAGTGCTTCAAAAAACGTAAGATCTCATCTACCAAAGATTTCATCCTTTTACAATGAAGTGTTTCAATGGCTGTGTTCAGTTGAAATACTAGCTCAATTCTGCCTGGTATTTAAAAAAAAATCTATGTAAAAGAGTAAAAGGTAATTATTGTCACAAGACCTTATAATTCAGAAAGTGTCATCCAGTTAATACCTTGGATTAAATTGGTTAATATTTATTTTAATCCAATTTCTGAAAAAATATGTTAAGTATTGGCAAATGTAAGCAAATGGTCAAATAAGTAAAGAAAGAGAGATGTTAAAAATTGTGACTGATATTACTTCAGTTCATTCGTCAAACTGGAAATTGAATGTTAAGGACATTTGCATTAAAGCAATATCAAACGAGCAAGAGTGCTGTATGTCCAACTATCAGCACGGCTGTTATTCAACCATAGGTAATCACAGCTTTGCTGCTAGATGGACATTACAGTATGATTCCCTGTGCGATAATGCTTTTATACAACAGCTCAACAAGCAAGTAATTAAATAAGCAGGACTGTCCCAAAAAACACTCTTGTGTGTGCAACTACTTTGTTACATCACATGATTGCAATTGCTAGTTTGAATGATGTGCCGAAGCCTCCATTACTAATTTTAAAACCACACTAAGAACTAATAATGACAGCTTAGACTAATTCTAACAGGTTATTGGAGAAACTAATAGTGTGTGTCCATATATGAGAGAGAGAGTGTGTGTGTGATTACCTCCATCTATTAGAGTGATGAACAGTAATGCTGCAGCTGTTAGTTTAACTCCATTCCTCAGCTGTAGTGTGATAGTAATTTTCTTTGATCGTGGAGTGATGCTGCCATATGTGCTATCGGAATTATCCTACAAGTTTTTCACTCAGGAAACTTGTATCAGGTAGGCACCCAGGACTGCGTTAGATTACTTTGTCTGTTGTGACTCTCATCTGTGATCAGCAGTAATGTTGAAGCTGTTAGTTTAACTCTATTTCGCAGCTATAGTGTAGTAGTAATCCGAGCGATCATGGAGTGAGACACAATTCTGGATGACTTAAAAGAAATTTGCGCTCTGACTGACAGTTTGTTAACGTCAGGTCCACTCTCTCATAGCACTCACAAGATGGTCTTTTGTCGCCACCTGCTTGCTCAAATATTTAATGTCACAGGTATGAATGAAAATTCCCGCATCTAGCTTCTCTTATATGTTTGGGGCACCATGAGCACAAGCGAAGTGATACAAACAGGAAAGCGCCCCAGTGCTAATGTATTAGATTCGAGGACTGGAATTTACTGTTGTATAATGTTGGATACAGTACCCATTGCAGGATTACTCTGTTGTATACTCTGCATTTTAGCAAATGCAATAGGTTATCCAGGTATTCTCTGCATGCAGAATTTCTGCATACTTTATACAGTATACATTCTATAAACCACAGAAATAGTAAGGGTAATATGGCAGTATGTAATTCAGAACATAATCAGTGTAAGAAAATGTATCTTATGATAGGTTTGTGAAGACTTGGGCACTGGATCCTAAAGGTCTGCTTGCTTTGGTACTTAAAAAAAATCAAACCATATATTTTTATGTGACGTTTACATGTGGAGGAGTGGCCCATCATCTTTCATCACTCTGCAGAAATCTGTGTTTTGATTTAATTTTATGCCACTGTGGTCTGCCTCGATGTCAGATTGTATTCTCAGAAATAGTGATATGCTCACCTGGGGAGGATTACAGCTGGAACTTTACATCCTCAGTTCCCAATCCAGTTTAGAGCAAACAGAGGCTGGAGACATCTGGAGGTTGTGATTGCTCGCTCCTTCGAATGGCTTTTGCCATATTGATGCTTTAGACAGTGCACTGGTCCCTGTTTGAATTGTCAATCTTGGTTATTCATCCCATTGGAAGTAACTGTAGATGCAAACTGCGATATGATTGCATGTATCACTTTAATGCCACATTTTTATTATATAATAATTCGCTATTAAAAGATTTCTATTGTAAACTTTGTAAACACATACTGTATAAAATACTCCACATTTGAGCATTTTTTATTTTACCCAATGACCAGGTTAGTATTAGAAAGAGTGAAACTGACTCATCAAGTTAACAAAAATAAATCCTTTGGTTTTAATGGCTGCCTGCTATGAGTAATGTGCAAGGGATGTTAGGAAAAGATTTAGCCCTGTTTTTGCAGCCAGGCTGCTTACACACACAAGGCTGTGAGGTATATTTATCCACCACGCCTGTGCTGTGTGCAAATAATTTTAGTCACAGTTGTAGGGGTCTTTAAATGTGCTGCAATCCTGCCATTAACTAGGAACATAATAATAATAAATTAGGCAAAGGTGTCACTATTCTCTCCCCAGACTCTTAATCAGTTCTGGCTCAAAAAAAATAAAAAAATAAAAAATGGGGCCAGAAACACCTACTTCTGATGAAAAATTACACTTGCTACTAATATTAATTTTCTTCTTTAGTGGAAGAACATGTACTTAAAAATTGTGAACAATGAATCCATGAACATGTATTACGAAAGGATTTAGTGTTTAAAAAAAAAAAATGTATGATGAACTTAATTGCACATTTACTAAAGGTCTCTGTTGCCTGTTGTAGAATATAGAATTCTGTTGTTTTGGCTGTGAAGATGACGTTAAGTCAGTTATCAAAACAAGATTTTATTTGTTCCTCATATATCTGAATACAATTTTATTACTGTAATTTTTACATTTGTTTTGACAGGGTGGATTTATGTTATAATTATACTTAATGAGAAGGAATGAGATTAATAAGGCCTATAACAACAGGATGACTGGCACACATTATTAACATCTGTGGCTGACAGAAGATCCATCTGTACATCACTCACTCACAATGTGATTTTATTAGCCAAACAAAATGTGTTGAGAGTTATATGGAAAAAAAATAGACCTAATTATTAATATTATCTATTCAGATTATATTTAAGTTCTTGATTAAGTTTATGAAAATAATAATACTAATGATAATTTTTGTTATTGAACTAAACACTGTAAATTATACTGTCTCCAAAAATCAAGGGACATGCTGTATTTCATGCCATGTGACTTTAGGTCTGTGAGTCTTGGGAAAGGGTTTTAATGGAGAATTAATAGATGGAATTTTGAGACATTCACAGATAACCTGCGTGTATACACAGACACTGAGGACATGCACAAAAATGTGTTAATCAAATGTATATGTAACCACAAATGAAACACAAATACTTGTCCTTTCGCACTCATTTTATCATGTGTTGAGATAGTGAGCAGTGATCTGGCTGTGTTTGTGCTGAATGTTGAGTGTGGCAGCAGCACGCTGGTCCAGGCATGAATCAGAGAGCAGTAATCACTTATGACAGTTCACACAGCGACTCGGTATTCCAACACACTCTTATCTCGCACACAAACACACACTAACACACTCACTCTGCTGAATACAGAGCAGCCCTCTCATCCACTCATCATACACGCACTCATGCATGCACGCATGCACGCACGCACACAGACAGAACAATTGTTCCATACATATTTTTTAAGCTGTCTTCCAAAAGGTGTTTTAATTAATTTATTTATTTTTACATAAAATATTTTGAGAAAAGTAAATTTACATATTATATATATTTTTTGGTAACCTGGTCAACCTGACTCTAATTCAGTTTGGTCATTATTTACATTTACAGCAAAAATAAATTAAATAAATAAAGACATTTATTCAGACACGATGCAAGCCCTTTGTAACAAATGCAATAGATGAATTCAAAATTCAACCATTTTAGGCTTTTATTCAGGGCACATTCTAGAGGAAAACTCTCAAAAAATAATATTCTTTGCTTTTCATTGACTACAACATTTTATTTACAGATTTTGTGTTGACCATTTTCTCTGTGTTAGTTAGGGCTGATTGATATTGGCTGAAAAATTATAGAAGAATATTTTTCAGGCTTCTAAAAATATTAAATATGTAGTATATTGTCTCGGTTACGTATGTAACCTCCATTCCCCGATGGAGGGAACGAGACGTCGTGTCGAAGAAGCGACACTAGGGGTCTCTCTTGAGCGCCGAATATGCCTCTGATCTATGAAAAAAGGCCAACGAGAGTTGGCGAACAGTATTTGCATACCCCGGCCCCAGACATACGGGAAATACGCTCATTCATTCAGGATTTTTCTGAGGAGCCGGGAGTGTTCCGGCCACCTCAGCGCTCGGCTCAGTGACGTGGCAGGGAAGACACAACGTCTCGTTCCCTCCATCAGGGAACGGAGGTTACATACGTAACCGAGACGTTCCCCGTCTGTCGCTCACTTCGACGTTGTGTCGAAGAAGCAACACTAGGGGTCCACTTCAAATCACGCCATGCGCTGAGCCGTGTACGTGTACTGCTGACACAGAAGCAGGCAGGTATTTCACGTGCACACGCGACCAACTGTGTTTCAGACTGCACGTACTCTTCCCCAATGCCCTAAAAAAGTCGTCGGAATCCTTTTGGTTACCCTAGAGGGGATCAAGGCGACGCTTCCAACTAGGGAACGGGGCAAGCCTGGCTGGGCCTCTTTTCTCTCAATGTTTTCTTGGCTTAGAGCAAGAGCAGCCGGGGCCCTTACCGCATCGTGGGAAGGGGGTCTTACCCGAATTCCTATTCTTTCAGGGGGAAAAGACCCTGTGGAGGCCACACCCGCCCGAAAGGGGAGGTAAAGGTGGCAAAATACATCACATGGCCTCTTCGGTCACATGTGGGAAGAATGGCGCGGTGGTAGATCCAGCCTCGAGGAGGGGGGAGTTGCTACAACACGGCATCTGGAGGGCAGCGAAGGACTGCCTACGTGGGTCAGCTTGTAAGGTGACCGTACCGTGGAAGTACACACAGGAGGAGTCCGCATAGGAGGCCTGATCTGTGGAGCACCTATTCCAGTAGGGGTAGCCTGGGGTACCCATAGTGGACTGGGTCGGCGAGTTCCTCCGCTGAACTGCAGACCCAAGAGGGCTAGGGAGGAATCAACCAGGAACCTAAAGGGGTCTCCTGGGAAGAATGCGCACTGTTTTACCTCGGCAGACGGAAAGGGCGCTGGACGCAAGCGATTCACCCGGTCAGACTGTCGACGTCTACCGAGTTCTACGGGCTCGGACCTGAGAAAACATAGGACAAGACTGACTCAACCCTGAGATTGTAAAATCTCGCAAAGGTGTTAGGTGTTTCCCAGCCCGCAGCTCTGCAAATGTCTGCTAGGGAGGTGCCCCTAGCCAGTGCCCATGAGGATGTAGAGTGGGCTCGAACCCATAGGGGGGGTGGCACGGCCTGGGTGTGATAGGCCAACAGAATGGCGTCCACCACCCAGTGGGACAGCCTCTGTTTGGAGACGTGGAGCGTTCCCTTTCTGCTGTCCCCCGAAGCAGACAAAGAGCTGCTCAGAGCGCCTAAAGCTCTGGATGCGTTCCAGGTAGGCACGCAAAGCATGTACCGGACACAGCAGTGAGGAGGCTGGGTCTGCCACCTCCCAGGCAGCGCTTGCAGGTTCACTACCTGATCTCTGAAGGGTGTGGTAGGAACCTTGGGCACATAGCCCGGTCGAGGTCTTAGGATCACATATGAGTCTGCTGGACCGAACGCCAGGCAAGTGTCGTTAGTAGAGAACGCTTGCAGGTCCCCGACCCTCTTGATGGAGGCGAGCGTGATCAGAAGGGCCGTCTTTAGGGAGTGGGCCCTGAGTCCACCTGATTCTAGCGGCTTGAAGAGGGATCTCTGAAGACCGGCGAGGACCACCGAGAGATCCCAGGTGGGGAACAGGTTTGGCCGGGAGGGATTTAATCTCCGGGCATCTCTTAGGAACCTGACGATTAAGACGTGTATACCCAGAGACTTGCCATCTACTGGGTTGTGGTGAGCTGCGATAGCGGCAACATACACCTTCAAGGTGGAAGGGGACAGCCTCTCCTCCGGGGGAGGGCGTGGCTGTGAGTGACGCCCAGACCCCAGGAACCAGTCATCTAATCGTGACGAGTGTGGGTAGGATGGAGGGTTTCAATCCAACCCTATACTGACGGCGGCCCGGGCAAGCATGTCGGACATCTGCCTCAGCCTGGGCGTACTGGCCCAAAGGCGGCAGCCCAGGGGAGGCGTCAGCGTCAGACGCCGCGCTCTCCGATGGGGCGGCGAGCTCATCCACCTCGAACTCCAGAGGATAGGCAGACTGGCCTGGAGGTGAGTCGCTGTTGCCTCGAGCACGGATGGGGGTCAACGAGCACGGATGGGGGTCAACGAGCGTGTCGGGGGCGGGTGGTCCGAGGGGGTGCAGTGAGAGCATGAACCATCCACAAACGCTGCCTTTATACCCGTATGTCCGGGGGCGGGGTATGCAAATACTGTTCGCCAACTCTCATTGGCCTTTTTTCATAGATCAGAGGCGTATTCGGCGCTCAAGAGAGACCCCTAGTGTCACTTCTTCGACACAACGTCGAAGTGAACGACAGATGGGGAACAATATTTATTTATTTTCTCTGAAATGGCTCAAAGTGATTTTTTGTTCTCCACAGTTTTACTCAAATAGCCATTGGTGCCAATTGGATTCAAAATACAAAGAATAAATTACAGTAAACATCTTGTCATAAATTATCAAGGCATTTTTTTCCACACATATACACTAAATGAAGGAATGATATTTGCTAATTTTCATTTATTTTCCCAGTACATAAATGCACATACATGGTAATAAACAACAGTATTTACCTACATATATTTGTATTATTTTCAATACATGAACGATGGCACACTGGGACTTCTGTGAAAATTTTTAGTGAAATTTTAATCGGTACATTGAAACAGGCAGTTTAAACTGATTCACAGAAGTCAATTGTATTTATCAACTTAAGTTTGTTACTTTTGTTACCCCTTATACTAGCGGGTTGCAATATAGCGAAAAAGGTTTACGCTTAAAACGTTAAAGTCCCCATGTACAGAAGTCAGGCATATGATGTATCATTTGAAAGCTTAGAATCTAAACGTTTTAGAGATAACCATCACTTGTTACATAAAATAACTAAATAAGGCCTCAAAACATTTGCGTCACAAATTAGCACTCCCTAGAGGTAATGGGTAGGAATATTTATTTGAAAATAAAAGTCTTTCACATAGCACCTAAATGAAAAGTCATATATCAAATGAAAACTCTAATTTTCAGGAATGTGCCTATGCATTAAATTTTGTTTCACTAATATTACAGTTCAAACGATTTTCAAAAGAGTTGAAAAGGGAAATATTTGCATCTACAGTTACTTCATATGGGATGACTAACCAGGTTTAAGTGGTTAAATCACAGCTTCTATTAAAACATATCTGCCTTAACACAAACAAACAGAGAGCGATTGCTAAATAAATAATAAATAATGTCCTAATTAAAAAAAAAATTTATTATGTTTAATTTATTGGGATATCCTGTCATCATCTTTATGTCATTGACAGAATTCCACGCATGAGGAGGGCATTTTAACGAGGAACTAACCAATAATGTGATAATAGTGGATGGACTGTCCGTTTGTGTGCTTGTGCTCAGGAGTGTGTGTGTTTATGGGATCACGCCCTAGGCTGCGGCAGGAATAGCTCTGATGCGGTGACAGAAGGCCAGAGAAACATGGCTACTGCGGTTTGCTAATCTCAGCAGGGAAATGTCACACGTTTCCTCCCTCATTTCAACACACATGAAAGCACAAATGCGCACATAGCCCAACGCTGAGGAGTGAAATAGTGTTTCCCTGGAATAGTGTTTTCTGAACATCAGTGTAAACACACAGTTACAAAAGAAACAGTCTCTGACTCCACTCCAGCTAGTCAACTAGTCTATTCTAATTCATTGTTTAAGTCAACTGGAAATCAGATTTTCCCATTTACTTTTTTTAATGCAAATTTTTGGTCTTACTGTGCACAAATCACTGGTACATGTTATTTCAAATAATGAAAAAATAAGTTTTCTTTGTAAACTTGTGGAATTTCAGTTTTCACTGTTATTCAGTCTTGCCAGATTGAGAGCACCTTGCCTTGTCTTGCTGTTTACTTTTGGTAATTTTCACCAGAGAGAGCAACTTTCTTAATGAAATCATACTGTGTGGAGTGTGACCTCTTGTGGGCTGAATTATTTTATAATGGGCAGACCAAATTGCACAGTACAGGTATGAGTTGGACACCTGAATGGATATATATGGATCACATCCAACCTGCTCAAGCACGGTTTGTTCATATTTTGTACCCTTGTACATTTCTGTCGCATTTGCCTCAGACATTGTATAGCACTTGCCTGTAGCAAACATCATTGTGAATCAAGCTGTGCTTTACTGTGAGAGATATTTTATACACATTAACTCTAGAAGCTGACATTAAAAATACAAACACACCTTACATTGTCTTTTGGGAAGATGTACATGCATTATTTCACATCCTTGCAAGGCAACCAGTGACCTGCTTGGCTGTTCTTCTGGTAGCCTGTCTGAATTCTGGTCACATTCTTTTGCATCCTCCCACCTCTGAGTGGGTGTCTGTGAAGCTCTTTAATATTCCATGGGCTTCTTTAGCCCTGCAGTCCATCAAGGTCACAGAAACAACCCTCTACCTCAGCTCTGTGACAAGCTGCCTCATCCTATCAGCTGCAAATCTGCGTTGTCCTCTTTCAAAGACCATCTCGATTTGACACATCATTTTCCTACATGTCAACATGTCTGCACTCTCTTCTATATCTGCTGTCATCCCTTATTTTAGATTAGCTCAACATTGGGGCATCCTGTGCCTGCCCGCTTCTTATCTGTCTGGATGGGTCAAATCATTTAAACAGTTATCAGAAGAAAAATGAGGATCGGATGTCTGGCTGTTTAGAAACTTTTATTTTGATCTAATTGAGCATGTCAGAGATCCAAGATTGTTTTTGGTCCTGAGATTAGATAACTATATCAGTTGCATTATAGTCATGTCACAACACATCTTTGGATCTGATGACGATCACTGGTCTGTAATAGAGCACAACAGTGCCTGTTCACTGTTTGTTTCCGGGGGTATTTATCCTATTCATTTTCTCCATAGGGATTTTCCAAAATTCTTTATTAAAGAGTTCTACGACATGAACCGAACCAACAAACTTCGAGGTGAATCACAACATTACAAACTTTGATTTGAAGAAAAAAAAAGTGTTATGAAGCACTGTAATCCAATTAAAAAAACAGATGGAAAAATATTTAAAAAGTTGATTTAATGTCACTGATTATATGAGAACATAAACAAAATAATTTGTATATAAACAATATAATTTTGGAAAGTTATTCCAAAATATTTAGATACAAACAAATATATAAGTATTTCGAGAGTGACTCGATTACGTTATGATTTGCTTGCCACAAGTCTCATTGGTGGATCTTTCTCTTCAGGATAAGGATAATGCTGTTCTTTACTGGGAATTCCACATTAAATTACATTAAATCTGTCTTAAAATGTTAATGAGTTATCGGTAAAAATTAATGGGATTTTTACTTCCAGTACCTGACTGTTGCACTCTATAAGCTCTGACTCCCAATGATATGTCAGACACCTCATGGAAAATAGTGTGTCTTATTTGGGCACGTTTCTGTTTGCATGCATAGAGAGCCATTAATCCTTAAGGTTGGCAGTTGTCAGGCATAATGACCATGCTAAGTGCAAGCAGCAGTGTGGTGAGAGCACCAAATGCTGGGAATTCTCCATACCGTGGATCCGGGGCACTTTTGGAGGCACAGAAGTTCCCTTTGAACTGCCATTGGTTCATCTGTTGTTCCTTTCCTCTCATCCACAGATCACTTGTTTCTGCAATGAAGGTTGACTGTCTCCCATCCAGGGGTTTAATTGGAATTTTTGAGGAGGAGAACAACCCCCTTGTATTATTAATCATACTGAATGTACTCATTTAATCGACAGCCCTTTTATTTATTTTTTTATTTTTTTTACCTTTTTTTTTTTTTATACATATTTAAAATGCAGAAAATCAAATTATGTAATGAAGTATACACTTTCACCTACAATTGAACTGTTTCATGTGATGTCAATGTATGATCACGCCACCAAAATTCCATATTTCTTCATTGTGAAAAAGTGACGTCACTGAAACAGGTCAATAGAGCGCAAAGTTTTATTTATATATGAATTCTATTTATTTGTGAAGAAGGCACCCCCTCCCGTTTTGTTTAAAATCTATTTCAGTTTTCATTTGCAATACAATGAAATGTCATGTCAAATGTATGGTGAGTAAAGCCAAACAATTACTAGCCAATTGCATTTTGTCCTTAGAGGGTTGGCTAGGACATGTATGGTAAAACAAAAATATGATTTCTTATGAACTTTTAGGCTCTTAAATTGAAATAAGCCATTTTATTTACAAGCATGAGCATTGCATTTACAATGGCAAGGTCAAGGGCAGAATTTATACTGTTTTTTTTGCATTGTCCTCTCCTTGTTCATTGCATGTTAATTTATTAACTACTTTGGTTAATTTTAAGAAGTAAGTTTGTAGTACATTTACCTCCATTTAACACACATTAGCATTAAATTGAAATCCATTTGCAAGTGTAAAACAGTTCACGCTCACGAGCAAGGAAGAGGCAAGAAACCGGCTTGACATACAAATAATAGTTTTAATGAAAAACTCAAGAAAAACACACAGGACGACGGACATGTCCGTAAGGATCTCTCTCTCCCGCACCGCCCCCCGCGATCGGCGTTTATACCTCTCGGTGGCTTGATTAGCCTAATATGGGACCGGGCGTGTTGAGTAACGACCCGGCCCCGCCCTCCGCCGTGCCACAGCAAGTAATCTGCAGATTTTCACAAACCTGCACAGGGGAAAAAAAAAGTTGTGAAGCTATTTAAATGCTGTGCACTGTCCGAATAAAACATATTTTTTCTTATTAGGATTTTGGTTCTTATGTTTTATCTTTATGGGGTACATGCCTGTAAAGGAGTTCAATGGAAAGGAGGAAGCGAGAACCGGCTTGACAATATAAATAATAGTTTGATGAAGAAATAAACCAAAAGACACAAACACACACATAGGACGGACAGCTGCTCATAAATGTTCTCCCTCTGTCGCACGACTCCCTGTAACAGTAACAAAAAAAACTGTAAAATTTAAAAGAGAAGGTAAAGGCCAATGCGGAGTGGTAGTGGGAGAGAGAGGAGAGAGAGAGAAAGAAAAAAAAACACTTACTTGCCGGTTCTCCGTTACACCGTAGCTTGTTCCTCGGCCACTCCTCCACCCTCTAACGGACGACAGCTGCGCCTCCCCGGGCGGATCAGAGGCAGTCCTCCAGCCCCTGGTGAACGGAACGCCCCACTGCATTCTCGGGGAACAGAAGGGGTCTCCCCTGCCCCTGGCAGCGGTTCTCCTGCTCCAGGTGGTCGGCAGTGAGCCCCTCCCCACTCGCGGTCGGCGGTTTCAGACAATGCCAAGTTTCAGCGGCTGGTAGGGGATTCCTCCGCCCCTGGCAGTGGCCTTGACTGCTCCAGGTGGTCAGTTTGGAGCCCCTTCTCCCCCCATTCCTGGCTGCAGCTGCTCCAGTGGAGTGGATGTTAGAGGTGAGAACTCTACTACGGTATATCCCTCCTTCATCCCTGGTCTTCAGCAGCACCAGTGTAAAGGGAACAATGGAAAGGAGGAGACGAGAACTGGCTTGACAATATAAATTATATTTTTAATGTAGAACTTACCCAAAAGACACAAACACACACATAGGACGGACAGCTGCCAATAAACGTTCTCTCTCTGTTGCACCACCGACCACAGTCGGCCTTTATCCCTCCCAGTGTCTTGATTAGCCTGATAAGGGGCCGGGTGTGTAAAATCACGACCCGGCCCCGGCCTCCGCCCTGTCACAATGCCATTAAAGAAGGGCTATGGGCTTTCTGTTATGAAACTGAGCTTGATTAAACTGAAGGATTTTAACTGGCAACCAAGATGAAACCCTTAAATAAGTTATGGTCAAAGCCTCTGTTTGTGTTCAGGTCTGGCACATGCTTTCTTTCTCTACTTCTCACCTGTGGCTCTCACCACACCCTCATCTGTGTTACCATTCTCACTTGTGGCTTGTTTCCTCCTCTCCATCTCAGTTGGCTACCAAATTTTCTCATGAAAACTTCTCTGTCTGATCATCCAGTATTAAGAATCTCTCTCTCTCTCTCTCTCTCTCTCTCTCTCCACCTTAGTGGTGGATTTAGGCATTCAAATTTGGGGAAAAATATCTCTCTCACAGTGTGGTACTTGGGACAGATGAGACGAAAGTGTTTCTCATCCTCTATTTGTTTTAGGTCGCAGTGTCCGCATATTCTCTGCTCTCTCATTGTCCAGGCTTTCTTATGTCTTCCTCTCTCTATTTCTAGATCATGATCACTTAATCTGTATTTTGTGAGGAGTTTTCTCTCTTTAAATTGTTTAATTGAAAAGTAGTTTGCCAATTTTTTGATTCTATTTAACACATTGGAGTTTGATTTGGAGGTCAAATTTAGTTTTTAATGTTTTATCATGAGTATCTTTTAGATTTTTCTCAATGTCTTTAATAATATTTTAGAGTTGTACCTGGAGTCAATCACAGGTTGAGTTTCATTAACTAGTTTAAGAGCCAGTGTATTTAGAGGATGAGATACTGGTGGGATCTCATTGGTGAGGAGGGCTTTATATTTTATAGACTCAGGATCATGCTGATGGAGGTGATGCCAGAATTGAACAAATCTCTTCTGTATTTCAATGTTTAGGGGAGTTAAGCCTAATTCAGTCCTGAAGCCGGTATTGGAAGTGCCTCAATGTACCCACATAATATTCGAAATGTATTTCTGTATAGAAAAGGCCAATGAGAAATTGGCAGACAGAATTTGCATGTCCCGCCCCCGGACATACGGGTATAAAGGAGGGAAAATGCATCTGTTTCATTCAGACATTTTCTTCGGAGCTGATGGTTGTGTATGACAGTGCAGCTTGCCCCTCAGCGCTTCGACAGTGCAGTTAAAAGTGTTGTTTCTCTAAAAGATTTATTTTCTCTAAAAGAGCAAATGGCGTTGAACGTCCTTTTCAGGATGCGTCTTTATAAAGATGCCCTTCTGCCCCTGTGTAGTTCCCGGATGCGATAGAGTGCTCTCTGCTTCTGACGGCCACAGGTGCTGTCTCGTGTGTATGGGCTGCGATCACACCGAGGCAGCGTTTGTGGATGGTTCATGTTCTCACTGCGAGAACATGGCCATGGCAACGTTGCAATCGTGGCTTTCCTTCAACAGAAGGAACGCCACTCCAGCCGTCCCCTGCGTCGCACCTTCTTCCCACGGGATTGAGGATGACGCAGCTGGCGATGCCGCACCAGAGCCTCGGGACGCACCCTTGCCTCCCGACACCACATTACCTGCTCTGCTGCGAGGCCCTGCCGGATACGTCAAAAATAACCATCCACTTAGTGCCCCTAGCTCGGAGTTTGGACGCGTGGCTCTCACTTCCCAATCCGTCACGCTGGCTGGCAAGGACCATTCGACTCGGTTATGCAATTCAATTTGCCAGGCCAATCCCCTTTGGGGGTGTCCACTTTACCGCACGCAGTACACAGCGAACATGCCAAATCCCTGCTCGCGGAAATCGCGATTCTCTCACTAAAAGCAAAGACGCGATAGAGCCTGTCCCTCCAACCGAGATGAAGAAGGGTTTCTACAGCCCTTACTTCATTGTACACAAGAAAGGCGGTGGCTTACGACCGATCTTGAACTTGCGAGATTTCAGCCTGGCCTTGCAAAAACTCCCGTTCAAAATGCTCACGCAAAAACACATTTTAACTTGCGTCCGGCATCTAGATTGGTTTGCAGAAGTAGACCTGAAGGACGCGTACTTCCATGTCTCAATATTGCCTCGACATCGACCCTTCCTATGGTTCGCGTTCGACGGCCAGGTGTATCAGTACAAGGTCCTCCCCTTCGGCAAGTCCCTGTCCCCTCGCGTCTTTACGAAGGTCACAGAGGTAGCCCTTACCCCGCTTTGGGAAGCCGGCATCCGCATACTCAACTACCTCAATGACTGGCTCATCCTGGCCCACTCCCGAGAGTTACTATGCGCCCACAGGGACCAGGTGCTCAGACACCTCAGCCGTTTAGGGCTTCAGGTCAACTGGGAAAAGAGCAAGCTCGCCCTGGTTCAGAGCATCTCTTTTCTCGGCATGGAGATAGACTTAATGTCAGCACGCCTCACCAATGAGCTTGTGCAGTCAGTGCTGGAATGCCTCGCCACCTTCAGGCCAGGCACAACGGTCCCTTTAAAACTTTTCCAGAGGCTCCTGGGGCATATGGCATCCTACGCAGGGGTCGCACTGCTGGGGTTGATGCATATGAGACCGCTTCAGCACTGGCTCCAGACTCGAGTCCCGAGACGAGCATGGCGCCGCGTGATCATCACCCCCGCCTGCCGCCAAACGTTCAAACCCTGAACAGACCTCTGTTTTCTGTGGACAGGAGTCCCCTTGAAGCAGGTGTCCCGACATGTCCTGGTCACTACGGAAGCCTCCAAATTGGGTTTGGGCACCGAGAGCAATGGGCACGCAGCTGTGGGCCTTTGGAAAGGAGCCCCGCTGCTCTGGCACATCAACTGCCTAGAGTTGTTGCCTATACTTTTTGCTCTGCGGAGGTTTCTCCCACTAGGTCAGGGCAAACACATCTTGATTCGATCAGACAGCATCACCACGGTAGCGTATATAAATCGCCAAGGCGGCGTTCACTCCCCCCACATGTCACAACTCACCCATCATCTCCTCTTTTGGAGCCAGCAGCGACTCAAGTCATTGCGTGCCACTCACATCCCAGGCAACCTCAACATGGTGGCAGATGCGCTATCACGACAACACTTGCCCAGCGGCGAGTGGAGGCTTCACCCCCAGTCGGTCCAGCTCATTTGGGAACGGTTCGGCAAGGCTCAGTTGGACCTGTTCACCTCCCAAGAGACCTCCCACTACCCGCTCTGGTACGCCCGAATGGAGGCTCCCCTCGGGGCAGACGTGTTGGCACACAGCTGGCCCACGTGGCTGCGCAAGTACGCATTTCCCCCAGTGAGCCTTCTTGCACATGTGGTGTGCAAGGTCAGGTAGGACGAGGAACAAGTCACTCTAGTGGCCCCCTATTGGCCCACTCGGACTTGGTTCTTGGATCTTGTACTCCTTGCGACAGCCCCTCCCTGGCGAATTCCCATGAGGAAGGACCTTCTTTCTCAGGGACGGGGCACACTCTGGCATCCGCACCTAGACCTCTGGAACCTCCACGTCTGGCCCCTGGACGGGATGCGGAAGATCTAGCTGATCTACCACCTACCTTCGTAGACACGATCAACCAAGCCAGAGCCAGAGCCAGGCAACTTTACGCCAGGTAACTTTACGCCCTGAAGTGGCGCTTGTAAGCAAATTGGTGTTCTTCCCTGGTTGAAGACCCACAGAGGTGCACAGTTAGGTCAGTGCTCTCATTCCTGCAGGAGAGGTTGGAGGGGAGGCTGTCCCCCTCTACCTTGAAATTGTATATAGCCGCTATCGCGGCCCACCATGACACAGTAGACGGCAAGTCTTTGGGTAAGCACGACTTAATTATCAGGTTCCTAAGAGACGCCTGGAGGTTAAATCCCTCCCGGCCAAGCCTGTTCCCCTTCTGGGATCTCTCAGTGGTCCTCTCGGCCTTTAGAGACCCCCTTCGAGCGTTTTCTGTCAGCAACACTTGCCTGGAGTTCGGTCCGGCAGACACTCATGTGATCCTAAGACCGTGAGGTTCCTACCACCCCCTTTAGAGACCAGCTAGTGAACCTGCAAGTGCTGCCCCAGAAAGAGGCAAGCCCAGCCCCTTCTTTGCTGTGTCCGGTACGTGCTTTGAGTATTTACTTGGACTGCACGCAGAGCTTTAGACATTCTGAGCAGCTCTTTGTCTGCTTTGGCAGACAGCGTAAAGGGAATGCTGTCTTCAAACAGAGGCTTTCCCACTGGGTAGTGGACGCCATTACATTGGCCTATCACACCCAGGCCGTGCCCCCCCCCCCCCCTTGCGGGTCTGAGCACACTCAACAAGAATTGTTGCATCCTCATGGTCACTGGCCAGGGTCACCTCCCTGGCAGACATATGTAGAGCAGCGGGATTTGCAAGATTTTCCAATCTCAGGGTTGAGTCAGTTTCGTCCCGTGTTTTCTCAGGTCCGAGCCGGTAGAACTCGGTAACACGCTGACAAACTGACCGGGTGGATCGCTTGCACCTAGCGCCCTTTCCCTCGGCCGAGGTAAAATCGTGCGCTCTTACCCCAGGAGATCCCTCTAACTCGGCTCCCTGGATGACTCCCCCCTAGCCCTCTGGGTCCGCGAATTCAATGAAGGAATTCGCTTACCAAATCCAATGCCGGTACTCAATCTATCCTGTACTGGAATAGGTGCTCTACAGGTCAGGCCTCCTACATTGACTTCTCCCTATGTGTGTTTTCCGTGGTATGGTCCCCTTGCAAGCAGACCCGTGTCTCCCTTGGGCATTTCCCACTACCCCTGGTCGCCGTGTCTGTAGCAACTCCTCCCTCCCAATGAGGCAGGATCTACCACCACGCCACTATGTAACTTTCCTTACCTCCCTCAGCTTGGGCAGGTGTGGTCTCCGCAGGGTCTTTTCCCCCTGAAAGAATAGTAAACTGGGAAAGATCGCCTTTCCCGATGCGTATGAGGGCCCCAGCTGCTTTAGCTCTATGCAAGAAACATAGAGAGAGAAAGGCGAAGCTGGCACGGCGTGCTCCCCCGCTTGGCAGCGTTGCCTTGTTCCCCCCTGTACGGGGGTAAAGAACCAGAAGGCTTTGGAGAAAGGTACGTGCAGTCTGATACAGCCAGTTGCTTTGGCACGTAAAATACCTGCCCGCTCCTGTGTCAGCAGTACACGTACACGCCTCAGCGCATGGCGTGATTTAAATTGGACCCCTAGTGTCGCTTCTTCGACACAATGAAGTGAGCATCAGACGGGGAACATCTTGGTTACGGATGTAACCTCCGTTCCCTGATGGAGGGAACGAGACGTTGTGTCCTCCCGGCCACCTCGCTGAACCGAGCCACTGTTGCAGCCAAACCATTATCGGCTCCTCAGAAAAATCCTGATTGAAACAGATGCATTTCCCCTCCTTTATACGCATATGTCCGGGGGCCGGACATGCAATTTCTCATTGGCCTTTTCTCATAGATCAGAGATGCAAAAGGTGCTCAAGAGAGTCGCTTCTTCGACACAATGTCCTGTTCCCTCCATCAGGGAACGGAGGTTACACCCTTAACCTAGATGTTTTTCTACTACAGTTTCATCCCAATTTAAGGCTGGTCCCCAAATTTAAACAAATCTGTACATTATTCCAAACTTGGCCACCAGTGTGTGTGTGTGTGTATATATATATATATATATATATATATATATATATATATATATATATATAGAGAGAGAGAGAGAGAGAGAGAGAGAGAGAGAGAGAGAGAGAGAGAGAGAGAGAGAGAGATTTAACCTGAAGTCATATAGATTACTTTTATGCTGCCTGTATGTGCTTTTTGGGGTTCTGGCCTCCATTCACTTGCATTGTGTGAATCTACAGAGCCGAGAAACTCTTCTAAAAAATCTTTGTTTGTTTTCAGTAGAAGAAAGAAAGTCATACACATATGGGATAGCATGAGGGTGAGTAAATGATGAGAGAATTTTAATATTTGGTTCCGCTATCCCTTTTAGTAGTTATTTTAAACATAAGGGGTTTAACAATTAGATTTTCGGATATAGATAAGTTTTGTTGTCACTGTTATTGTCAACTAACAAACACCATGAGTGTTCAACTTCACGTAAACCCATAGGTGAATTACAGACCGGGCCAATGGGGTCAGTGCCTAGGGACCCTTGACTCACAGCCCATCGACTTTGAGAACAAATGTTTATATATGCTTAAAGGTGCAGAATGTAAACATTTTTGCCAATGTGTGAACGGCTTGTAATGCAACTTAAAAAATTAGCCCTTTCCGGACTTGCTAGTTTGCCTATTAAAGCCTGTAGGCAGATTTTCATCCGAATGAAGCAGGTCACTTTTGCCAGGAAAATCTAAAGGATGTGACATTTATGTGTGCTCTCGAGAGCCTTGTCTCAGTAATAGCTTCTCTTCTATGTCAACAGACAGTCAGTGCAACATTAAGTAACGTTAACTTAGAAATGGAATCCAGCACAACACCGACTCCTTCACAAACTCTGAGTGAGCCAAAATAAATAAATTAATTTATCTACTGAATCCAGTCTGGCTAAGCGGGAACGTGATCATGGTGAAGCGAAAACTAGAGTGAACACCGGCAGGGCATTTGATTCCTTGAGGGAACTTCGTTCAGTCTTGGGGATCAAAATTGGCGTTCTTCTTATTGGACAGGTAAGCTTACATAATGGCAAAGCATGTGAAATATAATTCCATAAGGATTGATCTGTGTAATTTTAGCTAACTTGATCTTGCCTGCTAATGCTGATGGATAGCAAGCTACATTGCTTTGTAACTTTCAAATAATTTAAACGATTTTCTCTTTATACTAAAAGTCAGGTATACAGGATACATTTAAGCAAATACACTGGTTTCTTATTCGTAGTACGTCATATGACATACAAAACATACAATAGTGCAACATAACAGTGCAGTGCAAGAGTAAACTGTCTGGTACTGTTTGGTAGTATGTAGCTGTATGTGTGTATCAGTATGCTATGTTAGCTGATAAGTAGTTTTAGTTTAGTCTCAAAGTTTGTTGTAAAACAATCATAACTGTGTAATTTTAATTATGCCGCTACCTCATCTGTCAGCATGATGCCAGTGAATCACGTTCAGTCTCTTTGAACGTTACGTCATTGTTTCGGCCGATGCTCGCACGCATCCCTATGGAGTGTGTGTACGAGCACGAGCAACAGGTAGCTGGCTGCAGTTCACTTAAAGTGTCATTAATAACAAGGGTTTCTGAATCTTACATTCTGCACTTTAAATATGCAGCCTTGTCTAAAAAAAATTATGTGAACATGACAAAAAATTTTGCAATTCAAGACTACGTGGTGTATATCACATTTGGCTGCGGGTTTTCAGTGAAATGTCCCACTTGGGGCACCAAATTATGTAAGACAAACATTAAAATTCTATTTCTTTCTTCTTTTTGGTTCTATCTCTTTAAGAAGAGTGACCATTCAGCGAACATGTTTCAGTTGAGCGGTTTCTTTACCACACCCATGCTTTTTTAACTAATATGACTGTAAATAACAAAACAGGTATTAAAAGAGACTTAAATAAATAAAAATAGATTGTATAGATCTCAACTCAAGATATGTGTTCAAAAACAAGAGCGATATATCTAAAATTAGCACCAAAAGTACTTCAGTGACAAGTCATAAAGATTTGTTCACCCCCCTTTGCACAGAAGAAGATCGATTGGAGATTAGATTGGATAGATTCACACTGTGTTGAGGAACTCTCAAGTGACTTTGCAAGTGCGCACGTTTGACTGACAGACCACACATGAGCACATGTACTGTGTAGGAATCCGCGCGCAGACCGACTGCCACTCTCATAACATCATCAGCCATGCTCAGATATTATAATTTTTTTTTGTTTTTGATTCGTTTTTGAAACATCCTCTTGCAGTTGAATTCCCTCTCCAACGTGATTCGGCAATGTAGAGATCTAGTGTAGATCCTCATGAAAATGGACACCTCACAATTCATACATATTTTATAGGCTGCTGATAAATATATTTCTGATGATGATATCATAACTCGGGCTGCAAAAAAATCGCTCGAAGGCCGCTTGCAGCCCGTGGGCCACGTGTTGATTAGCGCTGGACAGTTGGATCCTAATCACTTTGAAAAGTCATTATTCAATAATTAGCTATTTTGCTTAATCAATGTAATCAGATTAAATCAGTTAGATTATGGAAGGTTTCACAGCTGCAGTTTAGGAATACATTTATGTTGTTTATATATCTTCTTTCTGATCTAACACTCAGCATATCCTCAAATCAATGCTGTGTTTCCCACTGAGAGGGTAATTGGAAAACAGTGTCCAGTAGCTGCCATTTTCTATGGAGTCAGGTAGTGAATTATGTTGCCTTCATGTCGGAATGATCATACTTCCCACTTCTGAAGTGGTAATTATGAGTACGTCGTGTTCACATGCTTTTTTGCTGGAACGAACAGGAAACATGTATGACGCCATGTTCAATCATACATATTTCTAGAGGAACTTTTATTTTGACACCATAACACATATTATTCAGTTAGCTTGCTGATGATAATGGAATTTTGGTAAAATACAAATGTGGCACGGTGGAGGGCATATGTGTTATGGTGTCAAAATAAAAGTTCCTCTAGAAATATGTATGCATAAGCATAATAATACAAAACTTGTATTTACAATAATTCTGATTGCACGTGAAGGCAGCATTATTCACAGTCAACACAGTAAACACTGCTCTCACTCAAGGCATTGCAGCCTGGATGTATGTCTATGTAATTGACTAAGATTGGTCAGACTAAAAACAATGTATCCCTTGATCCTTTTTTAAGTGCAAGCTGGTTGAATACTAATATTTGTGTTGTGACGTTTGGTATGTGCTCATGAATATTGTAATACAGTATGTTTGGCATGCAGATCAGCTGATTATTGTTGGTGTAGTTTATTTATTTATTTATTTTTCCCAAAGAGCCTAAGGAGGCTATTTACCAAACCTAATCAGATTGGAAATTAGCCAATTTGTACAATTTGTAAACAAACATTTTTGTTCATTAATTTTTTTGAGCTTGGTTGTGATTGGACAAAATGTGAGGACAGTGGTATTTGACTTTGACGCTTTTTTCTACCGTACAGATTGATGCCACTGTATCTCAGCAGGTTTCTGCATGGTTCTTCCCATGTCGTTTTGTGAAAGAGAGCTGTGCATTCTCATTGCACAGTTGTGTTACTGTGTTAGCACTTTCCTGAATGCATTGAACTGAAAATATGTTTTGCCTCATCAAATTCTGGATTACAAGGATAATGTAACTTTTCCTTTCCATCCATGATTTTGAAATATAAAGTAATTATTCTGTGTCCTCTTGTCGGTTAGCCTTAATTATATGTTCTGGTCACAATTAATTTTTATTATTAAATTGAACACAATATTCACAGCATAATAAATCTAAAACTAGGTTTTTTGCATTTAATGGTGCTTAACTGTGTAAAACTTGCAAGAGGTAGGTTTGCTAGGTGGTTACTTACTAGCCCAAGTGAAAGGAGCCCACCCCAATTCTCTATGATACTCTGGTTGCTTGAAATAGCTTGGATTCCTTCGTCAATGTGAGTCTATGAGATTTTTCCCCTGTTTAACAAGCCCTATGCAAAGTCATTTAGTCAAGAACACTTAGTAAACAGTAATAACTCTCTTAAACAAGCTTCTCAATACAAACAATGCTGGATGAGTTACACACTGAAGTTGAATTCTTCAAATCCCTAACCAAGCAATATTAGGCCTAATAGAGATGCTTGCTGTAGTCTCAGATGTCGCCAATGCCCATCCCTACAGTCTGTCCACAACTATCTGATATATACTGCACACAAAACATGAAAACAGTTCCTTGATCCAGTAAGGGCTAATCTTATTGGCTGGTTTGAGGCAACTTCTCAAAGAAAAAGCACACATGACTTTTTGATCTGTCTGCCTGGAAGCAAAGTCGTGTTTACAACACAGTTAGATACAAAGAATGCTTTTGATAATTAAATTAATACAGAATTTATCAAAGTTTGTCAGGTTAGTGAGAGCAAATCTTTTTAAGTTTCATTAGATATTCACAAGTATTACAATATGTTCTTCTTTTTTCCCCCTAGTTATGTCTGTGAAATAGTTTATACTGAGGGTTTTGTGTGCTGTTCTTGTTTTTTTTTTTTTTTTGCAATTTGAGACTTAAGACATGGGTGCCATTATTTAAATTGACTTGCTCCATGCTGGTCGATTATTGTGGTCTATTATATCTCAGATAACCTCATCCCTAAACTGCACATAATAACAAACCGTGCTAGGTTATTCATATTTTTTTTCTGTGTTCTGTAACATCTTGCACACAGTCGAGCACTCAAACTTTCAAAGTATACTTTTTTGATGGCTAGCCCATATAGGCATGTTCACCGCATGTGCACTGGGACTGCTTTGTGATAGTCTTTTAGCACAGTCAATAGCAGACACATGTGCAAATGATGTCTAGAAACCCGGACTGTCAGCACTTGCTGTGCACATGAAAAAATGTGCATTAAACACACTGTGCTTGAGACGTTCCCGCATGCACTTTGGCCTTAAGTGGGCAGTTCTTGGCCAGTTTATGCTGCAATAAGCCCCATAACTTTTGCAGTAGTGAAAGGTGAAAGGTCTGGCTACATGAGAATGTGCTTGCCTTAATTAGCAGCACAAATGAAAAGTGCTTTGAGTGTCTGTTTACAATTTTATTGTACTATATTCAATGCAAATAATATTGTGTGTACATAGTGCAGACAATGTCTTTCAGAGTCTTTCAGGGTTTTATTACTCTCATCATGTGAAACGCTGTATTACTATTAACTAATAGCCATATCACTTTCCTCTAGTGCTGGCTGTTTTCCCTTTAATGAGTCCCATAAGTTACTAATGCATGTCATAGCACTTTTCATTATGGCTTTGAACCAACATGAGTACATTAGAAAGACCATGGTGCTATCAGTTAATCATGGCAAGATAATGAGAAAAGCAGTTTCCTAAATTTGGTGGCATTTTTGAGATTTGTGCTTTAATGCTTTGAAAGTGGGGACACATGTCACCATCGCATCAGAACAGAGCTTTACCTTTAGCTAATTTACATGTACATATCACATGTTCATGCCATTTCATTAAGCCTCTTTTGGTTTCTCTCTGTATATCTCCCACTAATACAAAGACACTCATGTGCAAGCCAGCTTCATCACCTGTCAGCTAAATTATGTATGGAATTTGCTAACGTGCACTTTTGAAGGGGCTTGTCAAGAGGCAGAGAGAGCTCAAAATGACCTATATAGAATTCAGTTGTACCAACACAGAGAAACAATGTGACTCAATAGAAAATGAGCAGAGCAAGAAAAGAAGGACAAAATGGCCAGGATGGGTTGTTTAGGTCAATGATCTGAAAAAATGAATCATGCTATTTAGACTGGCAAACATCCAGAGATGTGTGTGTATGTATTTGTGATTCATATTCTGGGTCATAACTGTACTGGGTCATATGAGAACTAATATATATCCCTCTTTTACTCTGTCTGTTATCACCACATCCACAATGCAACTCGAAACGCCACACAACATGACAGACGCCATGCTATATTTAAAACAATTCCTCCTTAGCACTTAATAATGGGTTATATGTGGCACGGTATGCACAACTACACAATATGCTAATTTGTTAAATACTGTCATAATTTACTCACTCTGATGTTGTTCCAAAATGTTAGGATTTTCTTTATTTCTTTCTCTTCAACAAGAGATGTTAGGCAGAATGACAGCCTCAGTCAATATGAAAACATTATGCAATGACAGTGAATGGTGAGTGAGACTTACATACTGCCTCTCCTTTTGTGTTCCACTAAAGAAAGAACGTCAAATGGGATTGAAACTATATGGGGTGGGTGAGAAAATTATGATAGAATTTTCATTTTTGGGTCAACTTTTTAAGATCAAAATCTTTGGTGTCACATTTGCTGTCGAAAGCATATGGATATTATTTTAAAGCAAAAATAGTCTTAGTCTTTCTTTTAGGACCAGCAGCATAATACTCCATATCCCAGAATCCATCTCTCCCCTTGATTGGATTGTATGTATTTGTGAATCCTCAGCTCCTTCAGCACAATTGTTGTAATGGATTTGCGGTGAGCTTGTGGGAGAGACGACGATGCTTTGCGAGCGCAGCGCTGGCACGATGTTTCCAGATGAATAACTGGGTCAGTTTAAAGACGATGCCTGTTATCGTCTCGGTTCATCAGGAGTGCTTCACTGCTCAGCTTTTCAGCAACCAGCCATAGAGAAACTCCCTATATTTGGCTCTGAAGACACACTTGTGTATACTAGTGACAGAATGGGTGCATGGATTTGTTTGCAATCAAATTTATTTGGCATTGTAGCTGAATTCTTTTAAATTTAAATGGCATCTGGGATGTCATCCATCTATCAATATAGCATTCATTCAAAATAAGTCATTTTTCCAACCAATTACATTTCAGCTGCCAATTTGACTGTCTAGAATATTCCAGTTTCAGCACAAGTCAAGCATAATAGAAAACATTTGTAGAATAATGTTGATTGCCACAGAAAATATTTTAGACTTGTCCTCCTTTATTTAAAAATCACAGTTAAAGTAAGGCACTTACAGTGGAAGTGAATGGGGCCAGTCCAAAAACTTTAAAATACACACCATTTCAAACGTATTAGATAAACAAGTTAGAATGATATTAGTGTGATAAAATCTCTGTTCTACATGATTTTAGTTCTACATGGTAAAATTGCTCATACGGTTTACTGCCATTGTGTCATCATGGTAATGAAGTTTTAATATTGGATATAAATTTTCACAGATAATGTAACTAAGCCATTTAATCACATTAAAATCATGTTAACATTTACGATGTTTACATCTTGTGTCTATACTTTTAAATTATTGTGTATTTTAATGTTTATGGATTGGCCCCATTCACTTCCATTGTAAGTGCCTCACTGGAACCGTGATATACACTCACCTAAAGGATTATTAGGAACACCTGTTCAATTTCTCATTAATGCAATTATCTAATCAACCAATCACATGGCAGTTGCTTCAATGCATTTAGGGGTGTGGTCCTGGTCAAGACAATCTCCTGAACTCCAAACTGAATGTCAGAATGGGAAAGAAAGGTGATTTAAGCAATTTTGAGCGTGGCATGGTTGTTGGTGCCAGACGGGCCGGTCTGAGTATTTCAAAATCTGCTCAGTTACTGGGATTTTCACGCACAACCATTTCTAGGGTTTACAAAGAATGGTGTGAAAAGGGAAAAACATCCAGTATGCGGCAGTCCTGTGGGCGAAAATGCCTTGTTGATGCTAGAGGTCAGAGGAGAATGGGCCAACTGATTCAAGCTGATAGAAGAACAACTTTGACTGAAATAACCACTCGTTACAACCGAGGTATGCAGCAAAGCATTTGTGAAGCCACAACACGCACAACCTTGAGGCGGATGGGCTACAACAGCAGAAGACCCCACCGGGTACCACTCATCTCCACTACAAATAGGAAAAAAAGGCTACAATTTGCAAGAGCTCACCAAAATTGGACAGTTGAAGACTGGAAAAATGTTGCCTGGTCTGATGAGTCTCGATTTCTGTTGAGACATTCAGATGGTAGAGTCAGAATTTGGCGTAAACAGAATGAGAACATGGATCCATCATGCCTTGTTACCACTGTGCAGGCTGGTGGTGGTGGTGTAATTGTGTGGGGGATGTTTTCTTGGCACACTTTAGGCCCCTTAGTGCCAATTGGGCATCGTTTAAATGCCACGGCCTACCTGAGCATTGTTTCTGACCATGTCCATCCCTTTATGGCCACCATGTACCCATCCTCTGATGGCTACTTCCAGCAGGATAATGCACCATGTCACAAAGCTCGAATCATTTCAAATTGGTTTCTTGAACATGACAATGAGTTCACTGTACTAAAATGGCTCCCACAGTCACCAGATCTCAACCCAATAGAGCAACTTTGGGATGTGGTGGAACGGGAGCTTCGTGCCCTGGATGTGCATCCCACAAATCTCCATCAACTGCAAGATGCTATCCTATCAATATGGGCCAACATTTCTAAAGAATGCTTTCAGCACCTTGTTGAATCAATGCCACGTAGAATTAAGGCAGTTCTGAAGGCGAAAGGGGGTCAAACACAGTATTAGTATGGTGTTCCTAATAATCCTTTAGGTGAGTGTGTATATATATATATATATATATATATATATATATATATATATATATGTATATATTTCTCTCAATAAATGAGGGTTGACTTAAAAAAATGCTGTAAACTGAGCTTAATTTATATTGAACCTGGAACATTCCTTTAAAAGGATATTTCACCTAAAAATTTATATTAGGTTCCCCTTCTGTCACTCACTCGACGTTGTGTCGATTGTAGTGATACAAGGGGCTCCTTTTGGGAGCCTCGGATACCTCTGAATATGAAAAAGGCCAATGCCAAATTGGCAAACAGAATTTGCATGTTCCGACCCCGGACATACAGGAATAAAAGGCAGAGATCATGCATCTTTTCAGTCAGATTCTTTCTTCGGAGCCTGTTGGATCTACAGGGCATTGCCAGCGGCTTTCTCTCTCCTCTGCACGCCAGTGCAGTCCACGCCCCTGGGCGCTTTGACAGTTGTCTTCTAAAAGAGCAAAACTCCTCTAAAAGAGTATTATTTTCAAAGAAAATAAAAGAGTTAACACTTGGCATCGAACGTCTTTTTAAAAGTCTTTTTTTTAAAGATGCGTCTTTTTCAAGATTCCCTTCTGCCTTTACGTTGTTTCTGATTGCGGTAGATATCTCTCTACATCTGACAGCCATAGGCGCTGTCTAGTGTGTTTGGACGAGATGTTCGCTCAGGAGCTGGTAGCCAGAGCAATCCTTCCCCCGGTGGAGGGCCGGGAGGAAAATCCTTGGTTTCTGTTTTTTAAAAGAGAGATTTCCTCATTCCCTGGGTCACCTAGCCAATGCCCGCAAGTGCTTTTCTCACAGTGCCCCGGCAACAGAACCTTACAGGCGAAGTGGCACTCTGGACATAGAATCTTCACCTCCTCATACACATCTGTACAGCATTCACAACCCCGGCTGGCCTGTTCTGAAGAGTCCAGTGAACACCTCACTAGGACCTCCTCCTCAGTCACTAACCCGCCCCCCTACCGGTTACGCGGAACAAGGTATGTGCCTTGAGTTCTCTCTCATCACACTTGCCTCAGGTCTCAACCTTGCCTCCCGACACACCTCGCGAAGAGCTTGAAAGCATGGCTTACGCTTTCCAACCCGTCGCGCTGCTTGGCCAGGACCATCTGATTCAGCTACGCGATTCAGTTCACCAGGCGTCCTCCCATTTCAGTGGCATCTGCCCCACTTTGGTGCACGGTGAAAAAGCCAGCACCTTGAGCGTGGAAATCACTTCCCTTTAGCAAAAGGATGCAATAGAGCCTGTCCTTCCAGCCGAGATGGAGAAGGGTTTCTACAGCCCTTACTTCATCGTACCCAAAAAAGGAGGTGGGTTGAGGCCAATCTTGGACCTGCGAGTTCTCAACCAAGCCTTGCACAAACTCAACATGCTCATGCAAAAACACATTCTACCATGCGTCCGGCATCAGAATTTGTTCACAGCGGTAGACCTGAAGGACGTGTTCTTTCCCGTCTCGATCTTGCCCTGACACCGACCCATTTACACGTTCGAGGGCCGAGCGTACCAGTACAAAGTCCTCCCCTTCGACCTGTCCCTGTCCACTCGCGTCTTCACGAAGGTCACAGAGGCCACCCTTGCCCCGCTAAGGGAAGTGGGCATCCACATACACAACTACCTCGATGACTGGCTGATCCTAACTCACACTCGAGAGGCACTATGCGCCCACAGGGACCAGGTGCTCAGGCACCTCAGCTGTCTAGAGCAAGCTCTCCCTGGTTCAGAGCATCTCTTTTCTCGGCATGGAATTAGACTCAGTCTCAATGGTATCTCGCCTCACAAACGAGCGCACGCAGTTTGTGCTGAATTGCCTCTCGTCATTCAAAATAGGCACTGCAGTCCCTATAAAACAGTTACAGAGGCTTCCTTAGCCACGGTCGCGCCACTAGGGTTGATGCATATGAGACCGCTTCAGCACTGGCTTCAGACTCGAGTCGCGAGATGGGCATGGTGCCACGGCAGGTATCGTGTGATCTTCACCCCCCTCTGCCATCAGCTATTCAAACCCTGGACAGACCTCTGCTTCCTGTGGACAGGAGTCCCCCCGCAGCAGGTGTACAGACCATATATGCCTCCAAACAGGGTTGGGGTGCCGTGCGTGTGCAATGGGCATGCAGCCGCCAGTTCCTGGTTGGGCCCGCAGCTGCATTAGAACATCAACTGCCTAGAGTTGCTGGCTGTACTACTTGCCCTGCGGAAGTTTCTCCAACTGATCCAAGGCAAGCACTTCTTGATCCATTCAGACAGCACCCCTACGGTAGCCTATATAAATCGTCATGACGGCGTACGCTCTCGTCATATGTCACAATTCGCCTGCCATCTCCTCCTCTGGAGTCAGCACCGACTGAGGTCGCTGCACGCCACTCATATCCCGAGCAGCCTCAACATGACAGCAGATGTGCTGCTGCAACAGGCTCTGCTCAACAGAGAGTGGAGGCTCCACCCTGAGGTGGTTCATCTGATCTGGGACCATAATGGCAAAGCACAGGTAGACCTGTTCGCTTCCCAGGAGAACTCCCATTGCCCACTCTGGTACTCCTCAGGTCGTCGGCAAGTCCCCTCAGGACACATGCATTGGCACACAGCTGGCCCCGGGGGCTGTGCAAGTACACATTTCCCCCTGTGAGTCTATTTGCACAGGTGCTGTTGCAAGGTCAGTTAGGACAGGGAACAAGTCACTCTAGTGGCCCTTACTGGCCCACCCGGACTTGGTTCTCAGATCTCACACTCCTCGCGACAGCATCTCTCTGGCAGATCCCTCTGAGGAAAGACCTTCTTTCTCAGGGACGGGACACTCTCTGGCATCCGTGGCCAGACCACTGGAACCTCCACGTCTGGACCCGAGACGGCATGCGCAAGATCTGAGTGGTCTACCACCAGCTGTCATAGACACCATCAACCAAACCAGAGCTCCCTCCACCAGGCAGCTTTATGCCCTAAAGTGGCGCCTGTTCGTAAATTGGTGTTCTTCCCAATCCTAAGACCCACAGAGGTGCGCAGTCAGGTCAGTGCTCTCATTCCTACAGGGAAAGTTGGGAAATTGGAAAGTCCCCATCCACCTTAAAGGTATATGTTGCCACTAAAGTGCCCCACCATGATGTGGTGGACGGTAAGTCCCTATGAAAGCACAACCTGATTATCAGGTTTCTAAGAAGCTTCTATAATAATTTGTATGTCCGGGGGTGGAACATGCAAATTCTGTTTCGCCAAATTGGCATTGGCCTTTTTCATATACAGAGGTATCTGAGGCTCCCGAAATAAGCCCCTTTTGTCACTACAATCAACACAATGTCTTGTTCCATCCATCAGGGAATGGGTGTTACACTAGTAACCTAAATGATAACGTCTAGGTTACACTAGTAACCTAGACGTTATCATTTACTCATCCTCATGTCGTTCCAAACCAGAATTACTTTCTTTTCTTCAAGATACACAAAATAGGATGTTAGACAATAATTTAGTCTTAGTCACCATTCATATTCATTGTATGGAGATAAGATAAAAAATGCAACTAAATGAATGTTGACTGAGGCTAACATTATTCCATCTCGTTTTGTGTTCAACTGAAGAAAGTAATATTGGTTTGGAAAACATGCATGTGAGTAAATGCTGACATAATTTTAAATTTTAGGTAAACTATCCCTTTAATATTGCCAACCTGCCATTAGAATTCAGCGCAGCACTAGGCCCTTGATTAAGCCTTCTTAACACACACACACAGAACAAGCAAACTATGCCCTCTTGTGGAAGAAGACACCTATGAAGTTAAATGTGAGGCATTAGCCTTTTAAAATGAAAACAGAATTAATGTGCTCCACCAGTATCTTTGATCAAAAGAAGCACTTCTGAATTAAGTCAGAGAGCTTAGCGTTTCAGTGTCTCCTACAGTGGGGGAGGAGCGTCTGTTTCTATGGTCTCTTCTTATCTTGAGCTGCACAGCTCTTTTTCCTCTGGCTGCTACTCACTGGAACTCACAATCACCCAGACAAAGAGGCCCAATTAAAAATGCATCAAGGTGTTTTCTCAGTAGACAATGTGTTATTTCAATCCAAATACAGTCTGCATGAAAATAATCAGCCTCTGGTGATCAATAATGTATGCAGTGATCTGGCCTCTTCAAGAGGTTTTGTGTAATGCTTTGACAGGATAATGTTAAGCTTGACCGATTGCTTCACAATCTTGGAAAGAAAGCCTCCATAAAACAATATGAATATTGGATTGGATTGCAGAATGGAACTGGTTCACTGACTACTTTATGCTTGTAGTCATACTGTAACAGAGGTGAGGACTACTACACACTGTTATTACTCAGACATTTCCGGTCCTGGATATTGATTAGTCAATTCAGTGTTTCAGCTGTGCTAAAATTAAGCAGTATCACTCAAGCAAGAGTGCTGTTGTGCTGAATATCAAATTCAACAGCATGATTGCAATTAAGGCAATTCTAAAAGTTATTTTTGAGTCATTTTACAGCACTTTTACAGAGCAAAAATAATTATAATTGGATATACATTTACAAGAGCAAAAAAAAAAAAGAAACACAATATGGACTTTTTTGCTCTGTTAACAAAAATGGTTCCAAGCACAGTCCAAGCAGGATCAGCCATTGCATTCTGCTGAGCAACCAGCAAACAATGATGTAAAAAATAACAAATAAATGGCACTGCCACTGCTAGGGTTGCCACCCATCCTGTAATATATGGGATCGTCCCATATTTAAAGATATAATGATGCATCCCGTATTGAATCAAGTTTTATATTTAAGCTGTCAGATGGCGTCAAGGTGAAATCCTTCCAGATCACCAATTTAACATTGACATAAGAAAATTTGCCTACGGTGGGTAAGGGACCATCTGAAAAGTCCACACATTGTGCTCAAACGTGTTATGTGGAAACAATGTATGAATACAATCATAAAGACAAGTAAACAAATAAACAAATAAAAATTATGAAAATATGTATAAACCATCCAAAATGTATACATAAATAAGATAAAGAAGACAAATAATCAAAAATAATCGATAATATATTTTGAACATATAAATGATGTCTTTTTTAAGTCATGGGTCAGGAAAGTTCTCATTTTAGCATATAAGAAAGGGTATACCATTTTTATTAATAACACATATTAACTCATTTACTCATTAACGCATTTATTGCTAAAACTGTGGAGGATGTGGTTAGGGGCCTTGATGCCCCCCTCCCCCATTTAAGTGTCCCTTATTTTAAAACTTCAAAAGTGGCAACCCTAGCCACTGCGCATGTCTGGTCCTGTTGCATCTCCTGTAGGAGCATTTTTAAAACCCAAAACTGTCAAAAGAAAATGACTAGCACATACTTTTTAGTCTAGCTAAAACAGAACAAAAAGATATATACAAAAACTAGATTCTGTTAACACTCTGCATGTGAGATAAAATGTGTGCTACAGATCCTACAGGTATAGTTGCATGTAACAACACCCTTCAGCCAACTTTGCAATTCATAAAGTAAAGAAAAAGCACAGAAATAGGCACTACTGGTTTTGTCAAGTGAAAGTGATAACAGGTATCAGTTCAACCTTCTTTTATGTGGAAAAACATGATTGAATGGAGATTGAACATGACACGTAACACAATCTATGTTCATCCAATTATTCTGAGCAGAAGCATACAATGTAACATTGTGCTAATAATAATGGAAAAGAGCTAACCATTCGTGCAGAACCTGTTCTTGTGTAGAATTACTTCTTAAATAGACCCCTGCCTTTGACCTAATGAGTGAGCCAGTATAGTTCTCCACTGTTGGATACACAAACACTCTGTCTGGCAGTCTGAGTTTCCAGTCTTTAATGTTTGAGATGTCCACTCACCGGCCAAAGCCCGTTTGACCATAACGATCACAAAGGGCCATTCACATTACACCACACAACTACAGACTTAACCATTCACTCAGAACTTAACCTAGACCAATGACTGCACTTGTTCCATTTCCAGTTTTAGAAGATGGATTGTTAAATGCCTATAGAGTCTTCTTTGGCATGATTTTCAAGGCAGGTTTGAGCATGTGTGCCATATTAAGATTTTATTTTCTGAAAATATGAGTGATGTTTGCCCATGCAAAATTCGCTGACACAGTGCTACTTTGTTGCCGATCCTAGGGTACTGGAATACCCGTATGATCATGTTGTTACATCTCCACCTAAGAAAGTCATATGGGTTTGAATCAACAAGAGGGTGAGTAAATTATGACATAATTGTCATTTTTGGGTGAACTATCCCATTAAGAGTGACATTTAAGAAAATAAACAAGAGAGAGGAGCAATAAGAGGGACATATCACAGGCCAGACTCGAACCTGTGTCATCCCCATAAGCACCACAACAGAACATGTCTGGAGCATGTCGCAAAATGGCTGCGACTAGAATTTTAATGATAAATGTGCATATGTGCACTATTCAAATTATTACCAAACACGTTCCATGTATCATCCTGTGTCCAGAGTCAGTTTACTGCATAATGTCTGTGTTAAAGAGACAAAGCATTAGGGACGAATATGCTAAACAGTTGTGCAACTTTTGTGTGTGGCATCTCTTATCCACCAACCACCCGCAATGTAGTTAAGCAGGCGCAGTCAGCCCTGAAATTGCACTGCGTCTTGATTATTTAAAATTAAGTCATCGTCATTCCTTTTCGTGCAAACACACCTCCAGTATACGTTAGGCTCATTATATTTTGTGCTTCATTCACAAAAATTGCCCGACACAATTTATATCACGCTATTATGATCGCATAAAATGTTGCATTTTTATTTAACAGAGATGTTTGTGTGCATTTTCTGTTGATCATATTGGCAGTAATTCATTAAATAATGATCAAATGATGGAGAAGAGCATTATAACCATATAATGCCATATATCCAGATGTGCGGTGTAGTCAAGCTCACTTTTAGCATGTAAAAAGATGATTCAGGTGTTTGGATCTTAATAGTGGAGTACTGCTTTTACCAGAAGCAGTGTCGCGTGCAGCTGTACGGCCAAACACAGTGTCTGTACCTTGAGAGATCTGATTGACTTGAAGAAAATTTTTCTGTGAGAATATTTCAGCAAAAATGACATGTCCCGTACTGATGTTGACTGTTTAAAAGAACCAGCGATGCCCAATTTGCAAATGAATTATTCGTTTGAATTGGTTCTTTTCAGTGAATTGTCTAAACAGGCTTGCAAAATGGTCTGAATCGATTTGTGATTCGTCCAGAGAGTTAAAATTCGGATTGTTCTCTAATGGAATAATTTGGAGCGGTTTCTCACTCATTAAAACAGCATCATGATATGTAAGAAGAGACAACAAAGAGCACTGGGTAAAGTTAATATATACCTACAATCAACTGAAACAAAAGACTGCCAATTTGAGAGATAACTTCAAGAAACTTCAGGTAGTTCAGTGTCATGTGAATAAGGGGCTGTTGAAGCCAAATGTGTTTTTGTGTCCACTCGCGCTTTTTCAATCGTTTACCATATAGACATTCATAGATGTGTATCTTTTGAGAACTGTGTTATGTTTCACTGTGTTTTTAGCATCTGTCACAGATGTGCAGCAATTTTAGATGCCATGTTAAAAAGTCAAAAAGAACTTCAAATGTACACGTTTCGAGACACCTGCGTTCTGCTCTATTCGTTGTGGTATCTTGCTTTTTTTGTGCGAGTACATGTTTGTTGTGAATGGTTACTCAAGTCAAGTCAAGTGTTTTTTATTGTCGTTCAACCATATACAGTTAGTACAGTACACAGTGAAACGAGACAACGTTCCTCCAGGACCATGGTGCTACATAAAATGACATAGGACAAAAACAGAACCACATGAGGCTACACAGACTGAATAACATACCGATATAAAGTGCACGTGCAAACGTGTGCAAAAAGTTTGGGACAGTACAATAAATTACTAAAAATTAAGAGAACAATCTGCACAGTAAGAGACAGTGCAGCACCGACCAGTACACAGTAGTGCAAATAGATGACAGTTTCTAAAAATGTAAACATAACATACAGTTATTGAGGTAGCAGCCAGGAATAAAGTGACAATAATTAAAGTGCAACTCAGGACACGTGTGTGTACGTGTGTGTGTGTGTGTGTGTGTGTGTGTGTGTGTGTGTGTGTGTGTGTGTGTGTGTGTGTGTCAGTCCAGTCTCTTGAGGAGTATTGAGGAGTCTGATGGCTTGGGGAAGAAGCTGTTACCCAGTCTGGCCGTGAGGGCCCGAATGCTTCGGTACCTCTTGCCAGACGGCAGGAGGATGAAGAATTTGTGTGAGGGGTGTGTGGGGTCATCCACAATGCTGGTTGCTTTGCAGATGCAGTGTTTTTTGTAAATGTCTTTGATGGAGGGAAGAGAGACCCCGATGATCTTCTCAGCTGTCCTCACTATCCTCTGCAGGGCTGTGCAGTCCAAAACGGTGCAAGTCCCAAACCAGGCAGTGATGCAGCTGCTCAGGATGCTCTCAATAGTCCCTCTATAGAATGTGGTGAGGATGGGGGGTGGGAGATGTGCTTTCCTCAGCCTTCGAAGAAAGTAGACGCTGATGGGCTTTCTTGGTAATAGAGCTGGTGTTGAGGGACCAGGTGAGGTTCTCCGCCAGGTGAACACCAAGGAATTTGGTGCTCTTTACGATCTCCACAGAGGAGCCGTCGATGTTCAGCGGAGAGTGGTCACTCTGTGCTCTCCTATAGTCAACAACCATCTCTTTTGTTTTGTCGACATTCAGAGACAGGTTGTTGGCTCTACACCAGTCCATTAGCCGCTGCACCGCCTCTCTGTATGCTGACTCATCGTTCTTACTGATGAGACCCATCACAGTCGTTTCATCTGTGAACTTAATGATGTAGTTCGAGCTGTGCATTGCTGCATAGTCGTGAGTCAGCAGAGTGAACAGCAGTGGACTGAGCACACAGCCCTGGGGGGCCCCAGTGCTCAGTGTGGTGGTGGTGGAGATGCTGTTCCCGATCCGGACTGACTGAAGTTTCCCTGTCAGGAAGTCCAGGATCCAGTTGCAAAGGGAGGTGTCCAGTCCCAGCTTGTTCAGCTTTCCAATCAGGTGCTGAGTAATTATTGTGTTAAATGCTGAGCTGAAGTCTATGAACAGCATTCGAACGTATGAGTCCTTTTTATCTAGGTGGGTGAGGGCCAGATGGAGGGTGGTGGTGATGGCGTCGTCTGTTGAACGGTTTGGACGATATGCAAACTACAGTGGGTCTAGTGAGGGGGGCAGCTGGGTCTTAATGTGCCTCATGACGAGCCTCTCGAAGCACTTCATGATGATGGGTGTGAGTGCGACGGGACGGGTCATTGAGGCAGGACACTGAAGACTTCTTTGGCATGGGGACGATGGTACTGCTCAAATAGATGTTGAAGATGTCGGTAAGAACATCTGACAGCTGGTCCGCAGCACACGCACCTCTGCAGTCATCCACGGCTTCTGGTTGGAGCGTGCGGGGATGTCTTGGAGAAGGTGACATCATCAATGCACTTGCTGATGTAGCTGGTCACTGATACTGGAAGAAATGCTTTAGTTACATGAATGCTACACATACTCGAGAGAAAAATGCTTAACTTAAAGTCACCAGAACTGAATGTTTTGGTGTTTTTGCAAAATAATTATTGGAATCGTGCGTGCAAATTGCGTTCAGCACACATTTTGTGGGCATGTTTGCACCATTGCCTGATCTGCATAATTAATTGATTAAATCGAACGTTAAACAAGTGCAAACAGAGCGTGCAAATAACTGCTGCTTTTACCGGGTGCAATTCATTCTTTGTGAATTCCCCCCTAGGTCACAGATAACAGGAGTTTGTGTGTTTTTGCATGTGCACTACTCCTCCATGCACCATAACATAGCTGCCATTCGATAGCAGCTGTGTCTTATTCATCTGATATGGGGATAGTGTGTATCTTGCATGCAGCAGTCCAACATAGATCAAATGATTTGACCTCTGGAGCTGTTTACCCCACCCCTCTCCTGTGCTCCACACACTGCTGGGCCTCTCCAATCAAATAAAACATAATAAATGTACATAAGAACTTATTACACATGCAAACACAACAATCACAAAAAAGGTTTTTATAGCATGCAGACATGCTTTTATTAATGAGATTTCACAGAATGCATGCCATTTGACTCAATGAATCTGCATCAACTCTGTGTCATGTACTTGGCTCAATCTCCTGGTGGCAATATGTAACATGCTTTGAGTGGATTATCTAATGATTTATGCATCTGATTACTATGTGTGTGGGCCTGTTTCAAAGATAATCACATATTTTAAATAAAGGTATGTGATATTTTATGTTCTGTTTATTTTTCGTGAAGTTAAAAGTGAAAATGCGCATATAAGCAACACCTGTTCAGATGAATCATAAATGTCAAAGACATATTTGTAGCTATTACTTGCTTTTATTTTTCTCTGTGAGTAAAACAAATGGTTGTATTCTACACCTTGGAGCTTTCCAACATCACATGATACATGGCTTTTTGATAAGTTTGATGTTTTACTGATTGCAATAATATGTACAGTCAGGTGATTTGTCTGCTAATTTCAAATCACTTGTTCAGTTTTGGTCATAATGCTTACATGTGCTTTTTTTACTGTGGCACTGGAAATTGAAAGATGTTGCAGGAAACACTGGCATATACTCTATACAGTTGGCCTACACACATTTTCTTTCAAAGACCTGTTGTGTTATATTTGCTATAGCAAGTCCTCAAGATAGCGATTTGCATCATTCATCCCAAGAATAGTGCTGAACTGTTTTGTTAATGAGGAATGGTTCAACATTTCTACTGACCGTTGGGAAATAGCTGTGTTTTCTTTTTTGCCCCATCAACCTTTTTTATTTACTCAAACCCAGTGCACATACCTTTTGTTCACTAATTTAGCAGTTGAATATCAATGATGTATTCAGTCCTTTTAAAAATTGCTCACCAAGTTACTCTCACTTGATTAAACATTACTTTTCTGAGAGTCTCTGTTTTCACACCTCATTTAACTGCACAAAAAACCTGGTGAGCTGCCTACCTACCTTAAGCTTACCTATGATGTTTGATGTTTAGGTTGGCAGCGCACTAGGCTTTGATACACAGCCTGATTTGGTAAGATCACTTACAGTTTTATGAAATGTCTTGTTTATTATTGCTCTTCCACACTTTGAGGAGGAGAGCAAATATGTTGTGCTCATTGTTGTACTGCTCCAGGATTAAACGGTTCTATCTAAGTGGTAGTATTCTCAGTGGACCATCACTAATGATATCCTTTCCCTTTTCTTTCTCTTTCCCCCTGCAGGTGGTGTTGGTTTTTGCACTCAGCATTGGAGCTCTGGGAATATACTTCATAGACTCTTCAGAGTGAGTACTATTCAGATCTAACAATTCTTGCTGGAATGGTTTATTCTCATTAGAGCCAAAGGCTTAAAACACAGTCCTTAAATAATGAGAGCTTTATTTGAACTGATTTCCTTTGCCTCCTTACACTAAAGGCTTTTTCAATGAAAATATGGTTGATTTAAGTCAGATTTTTATTTGTCATCAAAGGGTCAGTGAATGGGAGTGAAGTCCTTAACCTTCAGAAAAAGTTTTTTTATCCACCTGAGGTCAAACTAAATAAATCAACTTATTTCTTTTTATGTGAGGTTTGTGGTTTTTACCACCCTATTACCAAAATTTTTAACATTTTCTGAATACATTTTAAAAAACTGATTTGAATGATTTTGTTATTTTCTAGCAATAAATACATACAATTGTAAATAAACAAACATAAATGCAATTTATACAATAATAATAAAAACATTTAAGTATGAATGAACAATGCATAACAGGATTGCAAGTAACTTAAATGATTTAGCAAGATTTAGCTTAAATTAAGCTTTACCCTGCTATATAGTTTGAGACGAAATGTTGTTTTGTAATTATTAGTAAACTTATATTTCCAAAAACTAAAGAAACTTATTTGTAAGATATTTTTTCCTTACATTAATGTTGATAACAGTGTTGAATGATTAAGCACGGCAAATGCCGTCAACACCACAATTTGGGTAAACATTTTGAATATGAAAGGAGATTATCGGTTACAATGCACAAACCTCCAATAGTTTACCATCAGAAGTACAAGGTAAATATGTTAATGTGGTACAATACAATGTCAAGGATCTATTTTCCCATATAGTTAATTATACCATGTTAATGAACCATAAATTTAATGGTACTGTTAAGCGTACCATTATATAATTTAGAGGTTTTGTTTAATTTCTTCCTTTATGCAGTTTAAAGTTAGCCTCACTGTGGCAGGATTATTTTGTCAATGAAAGCAGGTCAGTTTCCACAGTTACATTTGTGACAAGGCAGGCAAAGAATGGGTATCTAAGTGCAGCTTTAATAAAACAAATGATAATCAAGGTAACTCCGAATACAACAAAAACACAGGAAACCAAGCACAGAGCATGACAACACATGTGAGAACTGACAAACTAACTGGGGGAAACAAGGGCGTAAATATACTAGGAACAAACAAGGGAACAAGGAACACCTGTGGAAACAATCAGGGGAAACCCAATCATAAAATAAAACTACAAAGGACTACAAAAACAAACAGGAAACAGGAACTAAACAAGAATTTCAACATAAAAGCACAAAAAGACAACTGGGAATATGTGACATTAGCAGAGAATCTCTGCCGCCCACCTCTCTCTGCTATGCTCCCAAGAGAATAGCATGCTCTGAGCTGAGCCCAGTCACCCAGGTATCATTACTGACAGATAAACTTTGCTAAACTAAACTAAAAGTTTTTTTTGCATATGCACCACCCAATCTGCCCATACTTTTATATAATTTGTTTTAAAATAGGCAAAATTGCTTTGATTTAATACAGCAGTGATTCTGATGTAAAAATTAGACATAGCTGTTGACGTAACGCCGCATGCAAAAATCTAACATGTGCAGTTTAAATCCAAGCTGTGGACCACCACAGCATTAAAATGATTCTCAGCATGTGTTCATATGTGTACAGCCTTTTTGTGCCTAGACTGACTGTCACAACATGCTGGAGCAAAGCTAGGCATGATGTTTTTTTTTTTTTATCCCTATAATGCTTGGATCAGGATGCTAAAGAAATCAGAGGCTTATGCATCATTCAGAAAAAAAAACCTTGTCTGGCTTGTCATCTAGTGTACATGCTTTCACAATACAGTTTATACTGTAGTTGGCAGCTTTCTCGTTTGATTGCATATGTGACAGATTATAGAATAATTGTAAAAGCTGTATTTACCATTTGTATGAAAAAATATTTGCATTTCTTTTTAAAATACCCTTTATTACACTCTTTTGTGAATGTTTATCTTAAACAATATTTACTCATTTAAAACTCACAAACCTTACAAATGCAAAAAAAAAACTTTTAGCAAACATTTAAGAGTGGGACATGACCAAAAGTAATGACTTGCAGTTTAGTGAGCAAGTCAATTGCCTGTAGATAGATTTGCAATCAGTTCGACCGGTTTATTAAAAAAGAACATACTCGCAAGGGCCATTCGTTCATAAATCAGACTGTATTTTCATTGTTGCACGCAACCTACAGAGTGATCTGGCTGTGTTATTGGACTGAACTTGTTGTTAGATAGGACTTCAGTCTCTGATCTAACCAGTTCTATAGGGAGGTGCCTAAGACATGGCTGATGGCTGCACTCTAAAACATGACTGACAGTATAGTGACACCTAAAAGTGGCAGATATGAAAAGGTTAAAGGCATTAATGGGCAGTTGAGTGATACAGTAGTGGTTACCTGGAAGCATGTTAGTTTGCTGCAATATAGGGGTAGTTGACACATAATATGTCCATGGACTTCTTCGTCAACATGAAGATTTAAAGTTTATGTATGACAATGTATATTTTAGCCTCTGTTAAGTTTTACCACAATTTTTTGCCATTTTTTGGCTGCATTCACTAGTTTATTGTACATAGTCCTGCATTGTGAATATTTTTTTTTTAAAGTACAAATATTCCAGTCTCTCAATATGCACAATAATTATAAAAGAATTAGCAAAATGCTGTTTAAAATTGTTTCAGATGGAGTAAAGCATATCTACTTGTGAGGACATGTCAAGTATTTCATGTTAAAGATGCCATAAAATCAAAATTAGAGTTTTGTGCTTTTAGTCCATGTAGTAGGTTTGGGATTGATGTAGTTTTCACATATCGATAATTGGTAGATTTTCCAGATGATTATCGTTTTATATATATATATATATATATATCGATAATCATCCTATTTATATTTTTTCAGATATAAATAAGCTGTTCGTTGCATAATAGTCTGGGGCTGCGTCCAAAACCAAAGGAAGCTACCTATGATGGTACCTCCAGGAACTGGTTTCGGACAGGCTACTGACGCAGCATAACGTTACATCATTGCTTGTATACCAGCAACTGACTAATGCCATCTAGTGTCCACTAAAGGTAACACATATGCTTCATGCATCTAACCACAATGATCGAATAATCTAGAACAAAATCAAGAGAGTTTTGGCGATAACAAGTGAATATTTAATAACTACAATACTACTTTCTTGCTAGAAATGGAATCAAAAGTTGGAAAAAGTGAATAAATATGTTAATTTATACTCAAATTGGCTATCAACTGCCTCTTCAGATGGCATGTTATTTTCTTCAGCTCAACCACAGTCGATTCGGGAGCATAGGATTGTGGGATTTAATAAGCAGCGAAGGATACATCTATGCTGCCTTAAAAAATCACTGCTGTCCCCTGGCCGGCCGGTTCTGATGAGTCTAGAGGACGCATACACGGACCTCCTTCTCAGTCACTAACCCGTTCCCTGCCGGGTGCGCAGAGCAAGGTAAGTTCTTCGAGTCTTCTCTCAGCACCAAAGCTTCAGTACACGCTTTTGACTCCCGACATGACACTAACTGCTCCACCCCGCCAGGTACGTCAAAAACATTCGTCCCACTAGTGCCACTCGCACGCAGCTTGGATGCGTGGCTTTCACTTCCCAACCAGTCACGCTGGCTGGCCAGGACCACCCGACTCGGCTACGCGATCCAGTTTGGCCGCCAGCACCCTACGTGCGAAGATCGCGACCCTTTTACTCAAAGACATGATAGAGCCTGTCCCTCCAGCCAATATGAAGAATGGTTCCTACAGCCACTACTTCATCATACCCAAGAAAGGCGGCGACTTGCGAGTTTTCAACTGGGCCTTGCACAAACTCCCGTTCAAGATGCTAATGCATAGACACATTCTAACATGCGTCCGGCATCAGGATTGATTTGCAGCAGTAGACCTGAAGGAAGCATACTTCTACGTCTCTATCTTGCCTAGACATGACCCTTCCTACGGTTCGCGTTCGTTGGCCAGGTGTATCAGTACAAGGTCCTGCCCTTCGGCCTGTCCCTGTCCCCTTGCGTCTTCACCTGCACCTTAGCCATCTAGGGCTTCAGGTCAACTGGGAAAAGCTCACCCCGGTTCAGAGCATCTCTTTTCTCGGCATGGAGATAGACTCAGTCTCAATGACAGCACGCCTCACCAACGAGCGTGCGGAGTCGGTGCTGAAAAGCCTCACCTTATTCAAGCCAGACACAGTGGTTCCTCTAAAACAATACCAGAGGCTCCTGGGGCATATGGCATCCTCTGCAGCAATCGCTGGTGTTGATGAATATGAGACTGCTTCAGCACTGACTTCAGACTTGAGTCCCGAGATGGCATGGCGCCGTGGCACATACCGTGTGTTCATCACCCCTGCCTTCCATCAGACTTTCAACACCTGGACAGACCTCTGGTGTCCTGACGCGTCCTTGACACCACAGACACCTCCAAATAGGGTTGGGGCGCCGTATGCAATGGGCACGCTGCTGCCGGCTCCTGGTCGGGGAGTTGCTGGCTGTAATTTTTGCCCTGTGGAGGTTTCTCCCGCTACTTCGGGGCAAGCATGTCTTGATTCACACAGACAGCACCACCATGATAGCGTACATAAATCGGCGGCGTGTTCTCATTTATGCAGGAGAGGCTGGAGGGGAGGCTGTCTCCCTCCACCTTGAAGGTTTATGTAGCCGCTATATAGGCTCACCATGCCTCAGTTGACGGTAAGGGAAGCACAATCTGATCATCAGGTTCCTTAGAGGCGCCTGGAGGCTGAACTCTCCCAGGCCATGCCTGTTCCCCTCATGGAATCTCTCTGTGGTCCTTTCAAGCCTTCAGAGACCCCCCTTCGATACGCTTGAATCATTCGAGCTCAGAGCCCTCTCCTTGAAGACGGCCCTCCTGATTGCGCTCGCCTCCATCGAGGGTTGGGACCTGCAAGCGTTCTCTGTCAGCGACACTTGCTTGGAGTTCGGTCTGGCAGACACCCATGTCAACCTAAAACCTTGGCCGGGCTACGTGCTCAAGGTTCCTGCGACCCCCTTCAGGGACCAGGTAGTGAACCTGCAAGCGCTGCCCCGGGAGGAGGCAGACCCATCCTTTTTGTTGCTGTGTCCGATGCATGCTTTGCGTACCTATGTGGCTGCACACAGAGCTTTTGATGTTCTAAGCAGCTCTTTGTCTGCTTTGGTGGACAGCGAAAAGGGAACGCTATCTCCAAACAGAGGCTTTCCCACTGGGTCGATGATGCCATCACTTTGGCCTATCACACCCAGGCCATGCCAGCCCCCTTGCGGGTTTGAGCACACTCGACGAGAAGTGTGGCATCATCATGGGCACTGGCAAATGGCACCTCCCTAGCAGACATTGGCTGGGCAACACCCAATACCTGTACGAGATTTTACAATGTCAGGAATGAGTCAGTATCATCCCGTGTTCTCTCAAGTCCAAGCACGTAGAACTCGGGAATACAGAACATCTGACCAGCTGTTCCACTTGCACGTAACACCTTGCCCCTCCAATGAGGTGATCACGAGTGCTCTTTCACCCAGGAGAAAGATATCTCAGTAGACAGAATGTGATGCAAACATTTGGACATGCCATGATCCCTTCCTACCTCCGTATACAGCTTCCAGAGGCAGCATTTTCCTGATTTCGGATGCAGCCATTGTCTTTTCAATCTAATTTCTCAACACAACTTTGGTAAATTGTGAGCGGAACGGTTAAAGTGGGTCGCACATCGGACGTGTCTGGTGGACAACATGGCGCATTAAAAAATTGTGGGGTTGAGTGGGGTTCCTCGGGTATGGGCACCGCTCAAAGCCACGCACGGTCCCGTTCTTCCTGAAGGTGCATGATGAGCTGACGAGGTAGTGGAGGGCACTCACGCTCCCTGGATGTTCTTCCTCCCTAGCCCTCTGGTCCACGAATTCAGTGGAGGAATTCCCCGACCAGACCCACTACGGGTACTAATTACTCTGCACTGGAATAGGTGCTCTACAGGATGGACCTTCATGGATTAATCCCCCTGTGTGTATTTTCTGTGGTACGGTCCCCCTACTGGCGGACCCGCATCTCCCTTGGGCAGTCCCCGCTGCCCTCCAGTCGCTGAGTTTGTACCAACTCCTCCCTCGCAGCAGGTAAGATCTCCAACCGCGCCATTTCCACATGTGACCTGAAAACCCATGTGACGTATTTTGCCACACTTTACCTCCCCCCAGCCTGGTTAGGTGGTGGTCTCCATGGGGTATTTTACCCCTGAAAGAATTGGAGTTGAAAAGAACGCCTTCCTCGATACGTGTTATAGCGTTAAATGGCCTCAGCCTCTTTAACTTTATGCAAGAAACATAGAGAGAGAAAAGGCGTGTCTGGCGTGGCCTGCTCCCATGCTTGGCACTTCAATTTGTCCCCCCTTCCATCAGGAACCTAAAAAGTTTACAATGTTTTTTTATGGGTCGTTAGGGAAGGGTACGTGCAGTCTGACGCAGCCTGTTGCTTTGGCATGCAACTGCCTGCCCGCACCTGCGTCAACAGCTCACATACACGGTTCAGCACATGGCGTGATTGAATAGGGACCCCTAGTGTCGCTTCATTCGACACAACGTCGAGGGAGTGACAGACGGGGAACATCTAGGTTACTGTTGTAACCTCCGTTCCCTGATGGAGGGAATGAGACATTGTGTCCCCCCGGCCACAACGCTGAAACTTATTCTCGGCTCCTCAGTGCAAAACCTGAATGAACTGATGCACGATTCCCTCCTTTTATACCCGTATGTCTGAGGGAAGGACACGCAAATTCTGTTTCTCAAATTGTCATTGGCCTTTTCTCAAGTTCAGAGGTAACTAAGGCCTTCAAGAAAGTCCCCTAGTGTCGCTTCATTTGACACAATGTCTCGTTCCACCATCAGGGAACAGAGGTTACAACAGTAACCTAGACGTTTCACATTCTTTCTCTTCTTGGAATTTAGTCCAAAATATTGATGACTCATATTAAACCTGTTTTCTCCAATAAAATGTTCTCTAGAATAATAACATCCTTTCCCATATTATTTCACTTCTTTCAAGCAATATTAAGTAACAAATGTTCGTTGGTGTGATGTTAACTAAAGACTATTGGCTATTTAATAAAAGGGGTTGTGCCCTTATTTAAATAGGAAATACATCAACATGGGAAAGAAAACTTCTCTTCAAGCCGATTAATGTGGACTTTAAATACCTTATACATAATGCAAGACTGTATTGGTCTATGTGCACGTTTTTGTTGTGTGGTTAGCTGTGTCTTATGGATCTTGGATGCACCTCCTCTTTTCCACCCACCGATTCAGTTGACAGCAGTGGGGGGTGCTGTGATGTACTCTTAATGATGTACATAGAGTTTGGCTCTAGAGTTACAGCCTGGAGTCCTGGCATCTGAAAACTTCACTGCTGCTGTCCTCACCAGAAAAAGATTTGTGCAAATGACTTGCTTGTTCTCACCCTCCATCTGACTGCCACAGTGCTCCTCATCTGACCTTTCGTACAGCGTGACTTGGCCATTAATGGTCTTGACAATGGATCACCCACTGATGACTCATTTGTGCTGCTAATTATCACAACTGTTCAAAAATGTCTGGAATGAACCAATGTTTTTTATTCTTGATATAGTCTCTCATTCACAACACATGTAAACAGGGAATAGAGGCATGATGAATGCATCTTTCCAACACTCGTGCAAATAGACAACGTAATTGTCCATTAAAAAAGCCATCAGAAGATGTCTAAGTGGGACATTTTGAGTGCTGAGCTGATGGTTACTCCCTGAGGTAACTAAAACTTTGATGAAGGGTGAAAGCAGCAATTGCAGAGAGTATTTTGGATGGTGGGTGGGGGCTTTTATCATCACCTCAATGTCTTTTCACTCAATGCTGTTGATACGCAGCTCTCTCTAGTGGCCAGCCACTGACCTCCTCTGAGTTTCTCTGGATAATCCTCGTTTTGTGTGAGGAGTCACTTTCAGGGCACTGTTTTTTTTGGTCGGACTGATCCTCAGTTCAGGAGCTGAGTAAAAGGACTTTTTTTTTTTTTTGTAAGAAAAGATGGAGTGTTTTGTTGCATGGCTATGTCGAAAGATGCCATTTGTTATAGACATGCTGGTTAGCTCCAGTCTGCACCTGTTGGCCTGAAATTATTAATGGGACTCGCTAAGGCAAGCATCACTGTTCCTATTACACATGCCTTGGATTCTAGACCCTAAACCTACATTGTACAATTTGGTTCATAATGAATAATATTTCAATATGTGTGGCTTGTTGTGAAGAGTTGTGCTATTATTTTTTTTTTAACAATCAGACTTAGGATTTTTCACCTAGTGGATGATAAAACAGACAGAAGAATCCTATAGACTCACATAGAAGAGTGCAAAAGTGTGGTCCCTCAAGTAAAATCGCATGCATTTCTTTACATAGTGGAAATTATTTTTTACCATAACATAGCATGAGCTCTGAGGTTGACCTACGGACCTATCAAGAGCTTTGAGTTTATTAATCGATGGAATATTCTTCTTAACTTAATAATAAAAAAAGTGTTTAATAGTGGAATTCCTGGTGAGAACTACACTACCCATAAACCATATAGGGAAAATATTAACCAGTCAAAGAATTGCAGCAAACAAAGCACCCCAAACAAGCTTAGCGGTGACCACTTACTTCCATGATTCACTGCGAATGACGCAATCAAGTCAGTCTCCCTACACTCTCAAATTATAGATATATCTGTTTATATCTTAATATTTTGCAATAAACGTAAAATGTATTGTCTCTATTCTGTACTTGTAATAAACAACTTTAAATCAATAGTTTTATATATTTCATTGTTTAATTTGATTGTCATTATTGATGATTCATGTGATTGTAGTTAATTCCCCCACCAGATGTTAAGTACACAGTCCTGACCTTTTTTATATTTTTGTCGGATTTTCAAATAGTTTTTAGCTTCAAATCAAAGTTTGTAATGTTGTGATTCACCTCAGAGCTGGTTGATTTGGTTCATGGCTTAGAACTCTTTTATGAATGATTTGATGAAATCCTTATGGCAGGGGCATTGCTATACATAAAGTTCTACTGGGGCACAGGACCCCCATTACTCATATATCTTTTTTTTTTTTCTTTCTTGAAAGCCTGCTGCGTGCAAGAATTGTGCATCACAATGCACTATAAAAAACCTTGCTTAACCCACTATTCCTACACTGCAACAAGTACTGGGAAAGGTAAACATGTAGAGATATTAATCTTTATGAAAATATTTAAGTATCTTCAACATACTGTACATGAACATTCTCAATATGTTTTATGGCATAAAATGGATACACTGTATATGCAAATAACAAAACCAGAGAAAACTTTCTTGCACATTTGCATTCTTCTATATTTCACGTTACACATCAGGAAAACCTCTGTCAAGTCAATGCAATTGCATTATCCAACGACGGGCAAAACGGCCTCAGACGAAACGGCTTTAGACAAAAAGGTATCAGAGAATGAGCAGAGATTTGGTCGCTTGGCAGAGTTGGTAGCTAAACTGGCTGAGTTTGGTTGCTAGGTTGTGAAACTAGCTGAGCTATCTCTAACTTTTTTTAATGCAGAAGTGTCATTTCTATAAATTAATAACTAGCTAGCTAACATAATTGGTGTAAGTTTACACTGACGTTTGAAACTCATTAAGTTTACTTGCAACATCAACTCAAAACAAGCCAAACTATAGTCCTTTTTAGTTGCTAGGTACTTAGCACACAGCAGCCATAGTTACTGACAACTGTTTATGTAGTGTCCTAAACTAGTGAATTAAATTATTAATTTCATATCCAAAAGATTGATTCAATGTTATCATAATCAACGACTGTACAACAGAACACAGAAATGTGTTTATTTTCTCTGCAATTCAAGACTTGATGCCTTTTCATCTGATGTCTGAAACCTGACTCTGACGGCTGAGGATGTAGTTTGCTTATCATGTTTAGTTTCATCATGTTTTCATATCCTACCTCAATTCTGACTTGTGTGCCGATACCGGGGTGATAAACAAATGCAAATACAACAGGCTGGAAAAATAGACATTTATTCATTTTAATATTTTATATATTTTGTATATGTTGACACTTGACACTGGACGACGCACACTGAAAGCTGCACCGTTTGAACTGTTTCATGCTGAAGAGTCGCTTAAAAGAAAGTTTTTTCTCTCTCTTTTAAATGTAAACGAGTGTAAATGCCAACATCATAATATATGTTGAAATGATTGATGACTATCATGCAAAACTTGAGCACATTGATGTCATTAAATGAGTCTGCTTTCTTATTCCAACCATTACTCCTGGTCAGAGGCTTCCATAAATATTTTGTTTATACGTAGTGCTACGTCCAACCTAAGTTTAATGGCACAATGCTCAAATATTTAGTAGTGCGTAAGTTGTGACTTGGTGCCCATTTACGGCACAACTATGCTAAGGTGTAACGTGCGTATAGCGTGTAGCTGGTGCAACCGGCCACTTGTGTGTGTGGATGTGCGCGCTGCAGTGGCTTTGGTTATAGCAAGCACACAGGGGCGCGCCGCATGGACATGGATTTCTGCAAGCATGCATCAGATTTGTGTTTTTGGTTAAACTGTGTTGCTTTTACAAGCATAACCCACCCAGGGTTACTGCGTTGCATTTAGATAGACCCGTTTTTTTTTTCCCGGGATTATCAATCTAAATGAATGCACTGACAAATAAAGTAAATTGTTAAAACTCAAGCTTTTACTGGGGCACAGCAGATATATACTGGGGCATGTGCCCCTTTAAAAGATGTCTAGTGACGTGCCTGCCCTATGGAAAAAATTTATGGAAAAAACACTTCCGGAAACAAGACGGCTAAAAAAGTGGGTGGGCACTATTACACTCAATAGGAGTGACCCAAGAAATATCTATGGGCAAAATATTTTAGAGACTTGGGGGTAGACTCTTCTGACATGGGCCATTATTCAACCACCTAACAACCATCAAGTGCACCCTAGCAGTACACTAGCATCTGCATAGGGATGGCTTGACAACCACCCAAAACAAAGCATCACAGAGCAAATTTTCTACTGGCAAGCACCACTAAAAAACATGTACTGATACATTTGAAACATTCATGTACATAGCAGATAAAAATACATTTTTGCTGTGTATTAGTTTTGTACAAAACTTTCTCAGTTCATTGTCATATTCTTAATGGGAACAGTCTGTACCTATTCCCCTAGACCAGGATGTCTTTTTTTAGGTGCTGAACAATGAAGCAAATGATATATAGGGCAACAACAGGGAAAACTCTCCTTCAAGGAATGCCTTTATTTTGTGTCCCACTTGTGAAAGATTTTGGGTGATCAGCACACTAGCGCAGTTGTATAGCCATGCCAGGGCCTACTAGTATTGAATCCTTATTTTCAGCAGTGATTAGGGAGAAAAGAGTCATGGCTTAAAATGTTTTATGTAGACATAATGTATGCAGTAAGGTTAGGAAAAAGGCTTACCTTTTTGATCTGGTTTGAATGAATGGTCGGTTCTATATAAAGCTCTTAAGCTGAGCTGTATTAACCTGGAAAGGCTTAGGACACTATGTTGTGAAAGGCCAGGGAAATATATGGCCCGTTCACTAAGAAGTCACCGAAATAAACATACTGGCACTGCAATGCAGGGATGAATAATCCACCCCGTTTAATTCTAGTGCAGTGTCCCTACGCTCTAAAAATCTCCCACACACCAGCAGCCTATTCTTTATAGAGACAGAGAAAGATAGATTGACTGGTCTTGTTCTCCAGTGTTTTTATACTAGCCTGTGTCTACAATTTTAGACTATAATTTCATGTACCACTATTAATTTCAAATTTTAATTGTTATTAATATCAGACTTCAGCTGTAATGGATTATTTTGATATTGGGATCATGTCTTAAAATATTTCAATTTTTTTTTCTCTTATCATGCAATATTTTTCACTACCATATTTAGCTGGATGGGTTAGTTAAAAAAAAAAAATTCATATAAAAATTTGGCTTAATCTTATATCTGTAACATTGCTGCTGGCGCTGGCAATGACGAAGACGATGACGATGAAGTAAGAACCGAAGTGCAATTTATTAATAAACGTGAAAAACCTAACTACACATAAAAAACACGAATCAACAAAATACACATGACAATATCTCCAGCAAAATAATCACAAATAAATTGCAAATGTTCAATATAGCCTATCCCCCATTGCTGCTGCCAATTAGAGTGGCACTGAATGACTCCTCAAGCTCTCTGCTAAGGAGGCCACATTGTCAATGTCATTTATTCACATATGCACAGAGGTTTCACTTTACCCAATTCTGACACTGCAGCTTTTTGTGGTAATAGGCTCTTATCACTAAAAGAAAATACTTGATGGGGTCAGTTTTCTCCAGAGGTAATCACATAAAGTTCTTGGAGGGGGCAAGAAAGAAGTTTAAACCACTCAAGTCAGTGTGGGGTCTTTTATTAAGGGGGCTTAATCAATAAATACTGTGGATGAGAAACACTTTTTCAATTTGCCAGCCTTTATATTGTGATTTGTTTTAGGTGCAAAATGAGTTCTATATGTGGAAGGCTCACTTTGCAGTGCCATTTTGTTCATGTTTGGTAGAACCAGCTGGAAAATCTCAGAAATTTTAAGACAAAGCTAGTTTATGTATATAGCACATTTCATACACAATGGCAATTCAAAGTGCTTTACATATAAATGACAAAGAAAATACAAGATACAATTAACTAAAAAACAATTGTGTGTATTGTTTACTGTACATTGTATATTATTATTGTGTTGTGTATTTATGTGTACATTTGATATGTAAATTGTATTGTGTACAATATGTTGTTTATTGTAATTCGTATGTGTTTCACCACTGTCATGACTGCTATGTTGCTCAGAACTGCACACAAGACTTTCACCTTCTGTTGCACTTGGGTATATGGTAGTGTGACAATAAAGTGATTTGATTTGATTTGATTTGAAATTAGATTAAAAAGTCATAAATTGAATTAAAAAGTACTGTAAAACAGTTCACGCTCACGGGCAAGGAAGAGGCGAGAAACCGGCTTGACATACAAATAATAGTTTTAATGAAAAACTCAAAAGACAAACACACAGGACGATGGACATGTCCGTAAGGATCTCTCTCTCTCGCACCGCCCTCTGCGATCGACTTTTATCCCTCTTGGTGGCTTGATTAGCCTGATACAGGACCGGGTGTGTTGATTCACGACTCGACCCCGCCCTATGCCCTGCCACAAGTACAAATTATTAAAATGAATAAAAAAGAAATACAGAAATAAAATGATACAATGTAATTAATGAGTGCAGCACAGTGCTCAGTCAGAAATTGCACAGTTAAACAGATGTGTTTTCAGTCTATATTTGAATGTGGCTACTGTTGAAGCACCCCAGAGACCCCTACCCATTTTTTCAATCTGTCTAGGAGAATGTTATGGTCAACAGTTTCAAAAGCAGCACTGAGAACTAATAATACCAGCACTGATATTTTGCCTGAATCAGTATTTATCATTAAGGATGTTAAGTGCCATTTCTGTGATATCATGTGCTTGGAAACCTGACTGGAAATTTTCCAAGTAGCCATTCAAGATGAAAAATTTGTTCAGCTGCATTTTCAATGATTTTTCTTATGAAAGGAAGATTTGAAATTGGTCTGTAGTTCAATATTGAGTTAAGGGGCTTGACAACTGCGGTTTTCAGTGAAACGTGCCTGTAAGGAGTGACGCATTTACTGTTTACTATAAGTGAGGTCTTTTGAAGATTAGCTAGTCCTCTGTGCATTTCACCAACTCCAGGAGAGAATTGTTTGAGCACGGTGCCATAACTATCACTGCAAACATCAAATGCAGCTCCTAAACAAATTTTTGTTTCACATCTTCCATGCTGAGAAATTTCAGTTGCTCCTGTTTTCATTCAGAGGAAGCAAGCACAAGGGCATTGCTTTGTGTGTGTGTTTTCTTTTAGAAGCAAATCCAGAGAGCACCGCAGGGAGGAATTAAAGCAGAGAGGCTATTTTTAGAGTTTAGGCTGAGGTTTTAGCTGTCCGGTGCCCTTGCAGGTGCTAAATTACTCTTGTTTTAGAAATGGTGACTTGGCCTAAATCAGTCACTATTGTGTTAACCTAGACCTGCTGTGTGCTGCCCCATTGGCCATTTATGCTCCAGCAGTGCTTCCCTACACAGAATTGCTCACTGAGGCAGCTCCTTAGGCAGCAGTGCTGCTGCCTGATTATTAGATATTAGTGGTGGACCTATATATCGCTGAGGCTGATAAATCGGCGATATTCAGAAATGTTATTATCAGCATTAGCCGATATATTTTCCTGTTTGGCTGATTCGTTTCTCAAGCTGCGAGGGTGCAGAGAATCTGCTTGCATGTGTAGGAGCCATCTGAGAAATATTAACAACCAATTATAGTTCGTTTTGTTGATACATGCCATCGTGTTACTACAAAAATAATAGACAGGCGTGCAACAACTCCTCATTTATAAGGTCCCACATATCAAAGCCTGGACAGACACGCTTGAGCTCATAATGTTAATGTGCATGTTACGTTCTCCTTTCCTCTCCTCAACTGTTCCCTATCACTTTCAACTATCTTGTCTAATAGTATAAAAGCAAATAATCATAAAACTAATATCATATACGTTTGTAAATATGCTGAGACTTCATTTAAACAAATGTAATTCACTAACCTCAAAACTTGAGCAAATCCAGCATCCTGTGGAGTGTGCATACTGTATATCTTCCTCTGAAGTGTGTATTCTATCAGGCTCTCCTCTACAGTTCTCTCTAACTTGTCTTGTCTTGTGATAAAAATAGAAATATCAATAAAACTTCTGATATGCCATCTGCAAATATACGGATATCATGTTTAAACAGATTCATTGACTTTTTTTTCTTCTTACTGGCGAGTTCTCAAAATATCTTCCTCTAAACTGAAGTGCTTGTTATGTCAGCCAATCAAAACTCAGTTCCTCTGATTTACAAATGTTATTTTACAGGCAGTTCACGACAATCCAAGCAGGATTTTCTCTACCATTAGGAACTGAGGCACCTAGTGTAAGTTCTCAGAAGCACCTAAGCAGTTTTTACTTCACTAGCAGTTGCCATAGCAAGCTTTCAGCTGACCTCAGAGCAGCCTATATACATTTTTTTATTTATTTTTTTGTCCCAGAGTGCTAAAGCTCTGCTGCAGGGCAACATTCAGGCCTTAAGGTGGCTTAAAGTGGATACTGATAAGATTTCAGAGAGTGGATATTCTGTGCCCAGGATGCCACATGTGGAGAGATCTCATGTAATTGACAAGTGTTAAGTGACATTGAGCGCAAGGAAAAGACACTCTTGTGCTTCACAGGATGCATGTGTTGATGGTCGTGCACTTTAAGACTCAGCTAATTGTAACTTGATAAAAAGCTCATTCTGGCCATTAAGGCAAGAAGTGGCAAATTCAACATGTATTATATTATATCATATATTTATTATTATTGTTATTATTAATTTGAAATGTGTTTATTTTGTTGCATTTTATTTTTGCCTATTTAATTTAAGGGTTGGTTTCTGCTATAAATAACTTTCCACATAAGATCAATGATCATGTCAGTTCAACGGCAGCACCACATTAACCTTAGCTGAAAAGCTTCTGGCTTGTTATGAAATAAAGCCTTTTAACTTAATTGAATCAATCAGCAATTGTTTTAACCCTCTCAGATTTACTGAACTGATCAGCAACACCTTTATATATTTAATGGTTTAACAGATGAAAGCTTATGGTGCTTTTTAGATAGTCCTGAATTATACAGAAGTATGTTATCTATTATTGTTGCGGTGGCTGTCATACCAAATAGAGAAATATTTAAAGCTGTATATATAATACTTGTTATGAAGCATTTATAAATATGTAATGTATTATAAAGGAGTTCTAATACACCTCAAAATCCAACCTGGTCTCATAGAATCATGTAACTATACTTACATTTTTGAAAAATTATGTAGACATTGCGCATTGTACGTATTGCCGTAGTTTCCAGGGGAAATGAACACAAGATGCACTACAACAACAATTCCCAAATAACAAGTAAAACGCAGATTATAATTCCATAAACACATACTTTTTGCCCCGTTCCACCAACAAAACTGTCTGATGATATCAAAATACTTTAACTGTAGCGAATTAACTTGTAAGGTGATACATTTTAACATTTGCATTACATTACCGACTACATTTATAAGCTTTCGTGTGAACGATCAAATTGCACAGTAGCTCAACTGATGGAGCATTACACCTGAGATCCAAAGGTCAAAATGATGTGATTGCTTCAGCAGTTGTTTTTCATTTCTTATTTGCTTTATATGATACTATCAGAATATCACAAAAACATGTCAAGGTTTTTGCATAAAGAAAATGAAGTCTGTTTTTCATTGTGAGACTATATTTATGGCAATTTAGCACATTTTCATGCCAATTCTTTTTTATTTTTTTGTGTTTTTATTATTCCCATTGTGGATTCTCATTAGATTCTAATTACTATGTATGATACAGTAATTTAGACTCAGATCTTATAGCCCCAGACACAAATTTGTATCTTTAAGTTGTCCACATTGTTTATTTCAGGTAGTTTGTGTCTTTTAATTTAGTTGTATAAATTAAGCTATTTGTAGCCATGGCTTCTTTTATTTTAAGTTAATTAATACTAGTTTAGCAATATTTTAAAACATCTATTCTCCTTTTCTTTCTCCACAGTCCTATAGAATCCTGTCAGTATTTCTACCAAGACTTCACATTACAAATTGACATGGCATTCAACGTGTTCTTCTTACTCTACTTTGGCCTGCGTGTAAGTACATATTTCACTTTCATATATTCATATTTCATATCAAGTTGATGTATCAACATTTTATCACATTATAAACACTGATTATCAGAATCAAAATGAGCTTTATTGCCAAGAACGATTATTAGGGACCAAGCACTGAAAGTGCAGAGGCCCTATTCTTATTCTTATTCTTATTATTATTATTATTATTATTAGGGCCCAAGCACTGAAAGTATGGAGACCCTATTTTTCTTCTAAGGATTATTAGGGCCCAAGCACTGAAAGTGCAGAGGCCCTATTGTTCTTCTAAGGATTATTATTATTATTATTATTATTATTATTATTATTATTAGGGCCTAAGCACTGAAAGTGTGAAGGCCCTATTGTTCTTCTAAGGATTATTAGGGCCCAAGCACTGAAAGTGCAGAGTCCCTATTGTTCTTCTATGGATTCTTCTTCATTTTGAGGTTTTCTGTACATTTGGGGTAGTTAAAATGCATGAAAACTCTTGAAAATTTGCACACGAGTCAGAGTCATCGGTTATTAGAGCTTGGCAAAAGTTCATACATGGGTGTGCAGAAGGGGCTCTGTAGCACCACCTAGAAGATGGACATGTTCAGGGGGCTTTGTAGCACATCACTTTTTTAGTTACAGTCACCAAACGTTGTACATATATAGATCTCATCAAGCCAGACAACTTTCGTGCCAAGAAATTGAAGATGCTAAATGTTTAACAGATTTTTTATATATTGAATGGTGTTGCCATAGTGACGCATTAATTTAAGGTAAAACATGTGAAACAGGAAATTTATTTTATCTTCTGTGTGCAATGTATGATTTTGATGAAAATTCAGCTGTATGTTTGGTAATGGGGCTGATCACATTTATGCATCTATCACGGCCATTGTGCCACCAACTGACAGCAGGAAGTGTGACACTTTGTGTGAGTGTGTATTAGTCCTCTTATATTCACCCTCTCAAATGCATGCGGCCACCATGCTTTGTTTAAATAGATCCACCAGGTGGTGATGGCACTGTAGTGCTTGGGCCCGTCATCGCCCTGAGCTTTTGAATACTTCTCCTAGGGGATTCATGTGATTGTCATCAAATTTGGGTAACCTTATGCCAATACATTGAAGATGTTAAACTGAGAACAAATTTTTGATATATTGACCGGTGTTGCCATGGCGAGGCAATAAATTAATGGAAAAAGTAGGAAACAGGAAGTGCATGGTAGCGCCCATTTTGACTAAAGTGGTGGGGTTAGTTCGACCTATAGTCACAAGACTCGGTACATATATAGTTCTCATCAAGCCGGACAACTTTACATATTACAGTCATTAGCTCTGCCCAACAGGATGTTAGCAAATTTGGATTTAATGGGGATTTTTTTGACAATCGCAGGCTCTGAACATTTAAAATCATGCTATTCTCACCAAAATTGGTCAACATGAACCAAAGACATTGAAGATGATAAATTGTGATCAGATTTTTGATATATCGAACGGTGTCACTATGGCAAGGCAATATATTTATGGCAAAAAAAGGGAAACAGGAAGTGTCTAATATCTTCTGCATGCGAGTGATTTAAAGCTGTATGTTTGGTCATGAGGGCTGATCACTTTGATGTGACTATTGTGGGTCACGGTCATAGAGTCACCAACTGACAACAGGAAGTGTGACATTTTGTGTGACTTTGAAATAGTCCTCTTACATTTATCTTCTCAAATGCACGTGCCCACCATGCTTTGTTTTCCTAGAGCCACTAGGTGGCGATGGCACCGTAATGCTTAGACCCGTCATCGCTGCTTGCAGCTACATTTATGCTTGAACCTTTAATGTATTATTACTGTTCATTTCAATGAGGAAATCTTTTGTCCATTTTTCTTTTCCCAGTTCATAGCAGCCAATGACAAGCTGTGGTTCTGGTTGGAGGTGAACTCAGTGGTGGACTTCTTCACTGTACCACCTGTGTTCGTTTCAGTGTATCTAAACAGGAGCTGGCTGGGTAAGTCTATAAACACCACCCGCTCCTCTCTCTTTATACTTGACCTCCTACTGTATGTGTCTTTGCGGCAGTCTCTCAGGGCGGCAGTCAGCACCGGTCATCATTAAGCCCAACTGCCGTGGATTGTTGTCACTCTCTTTTGCAGAAATCCCAAGAATAGCTCTGAAATGTCTGCTGAAATGAGGCTAACAGCAGAGATAACTGTAGGGTTTAGGTAAAGAAAAGAGAAAGAACAGAACCGAAGTCTGTTATCTGACTATTTTTTAATTATCCAGTGAATTTAATACTGTACAAATGAAAAGTATGAATTGAAATGCTCACAATATGGAACACCTGAGTAGTTAAAAATGAATAACTGAGCAGTAATCATTTAAAAAAGAGTCATGTTCAAAGCCATTGTAAAATTGTAGATTTGTAGAAGTTCCTTCATCAGGCTTGCTGTCTAGGAGCAAATGGGGTGGCCAAATACTTGCATTGCTGGTAATAATTTCTATCACTTTGTGTCTATGTCAAAGCTGGATTGACTGGCGACAGGAAGAACATAAATGCAGTGTTAGGGGACTGGTGTGCATGTGCGTGCATGTGCATGCATGTGTGAAGTTGTGTGTGTGCTTTTAAAAAACTGTTGTATCCTTTTGCCAAACAGGAACTAGGAAATCATCTCTGTTGCTCAAATAAACTGCAGCCTGTAAAGCCAATGCAAACACACACACATTTGTTCATAACCACTACACCACCTGTGTCATTATTGCTTTCCAAAACAACTGTAAAAGGAATGTTGTTCTTTCATAAACACACTATTTCCATTTAGTTAATAATTAAGCACATCAGTAGCCCTCTGAACAGAAGAGAATTGTCATCTTCTGCAATGGTGCTGCCTAAATAATACATATAAAACCAAAAGTTCATAAAAACAAACGTGGAGTTTTAATTGTGTCCCTCCCTCACTAAATGCAATTAAAATAAAAGCTGCTATCAACATCAGCCTAATAACAGCTGTTTAGCTTAGCAGCATATGTAAACACTATTTCTCTTTAGGTCCAAATGCTGAGTAAGTTTTGACATCAAATATCTCCTAAAAAACAAACCCAAATGTTCTAATGATATTATGCATTATGTTTTTAGGGCTCCAGACTAAAAAAATTGACTTAGCCATTGACTCCTAAACTGAAGCATTAAGGAGCCAAATGGCTGTTTTTAGTCACCAAATCACAGAATTGCTCGATTTAGATTGTTGTTCAAAAACAAGATAGCAAGCAGAAGTAAAGGAAGACAGCTGATAACCCATTAATCGGAGGTTTAATAAATCATATATATATATTTTTGAGAAGAGAAGTTTGAAGTTTTTTTTTTTAGTACTGCTCTTCAGAATACATTATAGATATTTGCATAAAATATAATATCATATAGTAGTTTTGACTTCTAGAGCCAATGAATGTTTGCACTTTGTGTAATTGTTGTGTACAAGTCCCTCAATAGACCTTTTTCACACTCCGGGTTATAAAACGTGTAAGTAAATTATTGCAGGAAAATTTCTTCAGTGGTGAATGGGAGACCACAGCATATATTATTTTCACTTACCCGTTTGCTGCAAGACCAAAAGAAAAAATCCACTATTACATTTGAATGACTTTCCAGAAGAAGAAGAACAATATATAGAGAAAGGTGGATTAAGGAAGTCAAATGAGAGAAGATGCCAAATTTACTGTCACTCTCTCAGCAGCTGTAATCGAAACCCCCTTGCAGCTGTGATAATTCGTTTTTTAAAACTAATTCCAGGGTAATATAACACAAAGTATAATGCTATATACCTACACTGAATATTTAAAAAAAAAAAAATCATATAAAACATTTTGCTAGATTTCTATTGCTAAATAAGGCAGAAACATCATTACAATCTGTGAAAAAGGTTTATTGTCCTAAGTGTCAAAAGCTTGATTATTTATATAATTACATTTTTTTTAAATATTGTCTTAGTCTTTCTTTGCTGTTACCGGATGTCCCAGAAACAAAGACTGCAAGAGTGCAAATTGATTGAAATCCCAGATTTCAATCAATTTGCTATTGTTTTCCTATTGTTTTACTCCAAACCTTATCAATAATTACCAGAAGAAAATAAAGAAGCACGAAATACACATGGGACTCTTATTTTGAAATGCATGCACTTCCAGGCTATGTTCCACTTCACTTTTAACATCCAGTCGCTAACTCCTCTAAGCACTTCCCCTTGGGCAAATCCCGCCGCCATTTTGGAAGTCTGTTCCACTTTGTTAAGTGAGCGAGGGAAGTTTCTGTTGACAGACACTCAACCCCTCGTTTTTGACAGAGGGAGCTCTTCAGGCAGCTCCATATCCCATAATGTAACTTGATAGTGATGTGACAGCATATCGCGCTTAATCAACCCCACCCCCACAAAACTCTAATGTAAGATGAAAGTGAAGTTAGGTCAATTAAGCAGTTTAGAAAAGTTAGATTGAGATTTAACAGCGTAATACTTGTAGCTGCCTTAAAATGTTTAGCACACAGTTATAGCCTATGTGTTTATTGTTATGTTAACATTTTCATTTGTTTAAATGTTGATGAATCCTTTCTAATAATTGATTTTAATGAAAATAAATTACGCAAATTTACAAAAATTAAACATATGATATTTATACATAAGCCTCTGAAATGAATCTCCGAAAACATTGTTTTCTCAGGTGCAAAAATCACTAAATAATTCCACAAATTGACATCAGTCTACAATATGCTCCAAGTGATCAAGGATTAAGTGTGTTCCACTTAAAGCCATTGCATGTCTACAAGTCCAGTAGTGGACACTAACGCAACGTAAGTATTGACAAACATCCGAGTCCATGAGAGGGAGTGAAGTTTGTGAGAGAAGAGGATACAAATTTGAAATGGGACACAGCCCCAGTTGTGAGCTCACTGACAGCTGATTTGCTGAGAAAGTGAATCTGTTTCAAACTGCTAACCTGAGCTCCTGAGATCAAACACTCTTCTTTTCTGGTGATTCATGAGTAAGATCTGGTTCAAAAGAATAATTTGTTCATGACTCTCTCACACTGATTTGTTGTTGTGTGCAGTGCAGAGAACTTGTCAGAAACAGAACGGGTGAAAAGTGTGGCGAGACACTTGTACATGCTCAAAAGATGTATTCAGTAACACAAGATTATATCTGACAAAACTGCATATGAATGCACACATTGCGACTGTCGACAATGGCGACTAGATTTTAAATTATTGTCGTAATCAATTATTTTTGGTTGCATTTGTGACCATTTTTCGCAGTCTGGAGCCCTGCTTATGCATTTTTAGGCACATTTTCTGGCATTGTCCCCTGTTAACCCATCAGTGTTGGCCCATCCAATGTTTGCTAAAGGATCCAAATGAAATATTTATAGGATGCAGAAACTTAGAGTCAATTAGACTCAATTAGAGGTTTATTCATTTGCTTAAGATATTCTCCCTTGGTGAAGCATGGTGAAGCATGGTGAATGGTGAAGCATCAAATGAATAAACAAAGTCTAATTTATTATGCAACTAACTGAGCCCTTTTTTTATCTTTCTCTTCACTATCCAGCCCAACTCAACATAAAAGTAAATAGTGGTAAATGTTTTTTTTTTTGTTAAAGAGTGGCAAATTGTTCAAATTGGTGGAAAATGTTAAATTTACCTTTTTTGATTCAGGCAAATTGAATTTTTAGTGAAAATGCTAAGACTCTTTGGCCATTTACCTTTTCTCATGCAAGCACATTTTCTGATTTGAAAAGGAATTTATTTAAATCAGCATTTCTTGACAGTTTGATGTACTGCACAAACTCTAATAGTTTTTACAACATATGACTATTAAATTTTAGTAAAATCATGTATTGCCCTCTAGTGGACAAGGCACACTAACCATGCCTGGGAATCATGTGCGCATTGCTTTGCAATATTAAGCTTTGATTATTTTTATTTTTATTTTTTTTTTAAACTATGACCATAGAAAGCTTGAAATGGAAGAATAGTGCAGAGTATTAATGTAAAGCAGCTTACATTTACATGTACATCAGTGGACAGGTTACAGTCCTGACATGCAAAATAAACCACTCATAAAGACCAGATAGAGATCTCACAGCTCAGAGAGACAAATTTGCAGACATGATGAAAGACTGTGAAATAACTGGCCTATGAAATCTGCAGCAACATTATTAAAATGAGTGAACAACAATGACTGTGTGAGTAAGCTATTCTGATTAAAAAATAAACATTTACAGACATTTCTATGTACCTGGTTGGTACACTGAATTTGAAAGATGCTATAAATTTTTAAGCCATGTCAGTGTGTCACAATGTATGTTTTTTTTAGGGACCAAACATGACACAAGCACTGCCATGCTGCTTCTTATGTTCTGTTTGTGATTTAAAGTGCCCCATATGGAGGACCAAATCTGTCAATATGAAAAATAATACTGTAATGAGGGGGCATGTTTTCTACTTCAAGCACAGCAATCAAGCTCAGAGTGCTGATCTAGGAATAGTAAGATTTAATGCAAATGCACCAGATGTTGGTAATAAGAGCTTGGGTTTATTCAGGATCGGCACGTGTAAATAGCAAAACAAGACAGTTTCGTAGGTCAGCAGCTCAGATAGAAAGGCAAAAGGGGGGATAGAGAGAGTTACGGCTATTCATTTGGAATTATCATTGCCAGATCAACATGTCATTAACCTATTTCTAACCAAACTACTCTTGTTCATTCTACTATGATTGCCCTCTATGATTACTTTAAGTACAGGGTCAAAAAATAATTGTACATGTATGTAATTACAGTTGGAAAGATCATAAATAAAGTTACACAGGGATAGCAATCACAGGAATTAACATAGTTGTGGTTAAACTATTTATGGAGAAATAGAATTTTTGGAATAATAAAAGCAATTTTATTGTTGTTAGTATTATTAGCTGTTAGTTTGTGGCAGTGAGTGGATTTCTTATATGCCAATGGACAAGTACCCTAAGAGTGGGGGAGAGAGCGGGTTTAAGAAGGACAGTGGTTTAGTTAGAAATAGGATAATGATAAGATCATGGGTGATTTGATGAATGAATAAACCCAAGCTCATTTCCAACATCTGACGCATTAAATAAGATTAATATGGGAAAATTTTACATGCACACAGTGCTTTTTGTCCATGTTACAGTGTCTGTTATCAGATCTGTTCAAGTTGCAGTTTCTGTTCAGATTGATTTTCATCGTCCTTCATTCAACAGAGATCATTCAATCCCTGTTTGAAGCTGTTCATTCTGTTCACATGTATATTTTATTATTTCTAAATGCCTGTCCACGACCATCTGTGGCTATATTTCAAGTCTATAAACTCACATTTAATTTGGTCAACCTCAGGATGTCACTTTGGCCTCCAAGCTTCACTCTGGAGCACTTTGAGCTCAATTGCTATGTCTGTAGTAGAAATACCCCCTCATTACTGTATGGACAAAGAAATGTAGAAATAAATTATTTAGGAAATAAATAAATGCATAAAAACACTGAAATATTATAAATAACCATTCTTGTCATATTTGAAAATTAATGTATTTTTTCTATGTACGTTTTTCTTGGTCCCCCATTAGATAAGCTTCTGCAGGGACTTTTAGTATACATTTGCTGTAAATTTTCTCTCACTGAAAATTGGACAGATTAAAACTGTGGAGAAAGTGTTATTAATTTGAAATGGTATGCAGAGATCATCTTATATGAAATACTATAGAAATTAATCTTCAGGAAGCAGAGTAGGCAGAGTATTTACTAAACACAAGAAGGTTGCATATGGATTAGCATGAGTTTGTTTCATATCGCCAACAATTTTGTGATGTCTTTGACTCTTTAGTGAACGGATGTTTTTCTGTATTGGATGTGGATATTGAATACCACTGCCATCTGGTGGTTTGGTACAGTACTGTGCCATGCTGCTGGATGATTTGCCTACACAAGAAGCACCTCAATCAAAAGAGATGATACATATGAACAGAGGTAGAAAAATCAGTGAAGGAAAATAGTTTGGCTTTAAGCCTCTTTTATATGTTGAGTCCTTTTTCACCTGGCTGGCCAGCGTAAGGTCACTTACTCATTCTTTATTTAATTTTTTTCACATTTTAGAATAATAGTAAAGTCATTAATAATATAAATGGAAATATGGGAATTATGTTGTAAAATAAATCAAAACTATGTTATATTTTAGCATCTTCAAAGTAGTCACGCTTTGCCTATATTTTGCAGAAATGTACTCTTGGCATTTTCTCAACCAACTTATTGAGGTATCACCTTGGGATGCTTTTTAAACTGCATTGAAGGAGTTCCCATCTATATGCTGGGCACTTAGTGGCTGCTTTTCTTTTTTGGTCCAAGTCATCCATTTCAAAAACTTTTTTTTTTTTTAAATAACATTTTAGTTTTATAATTAAATATATTAGTATGTTGGTACAATACTATTTTTGCCTACATTTAAGCATACACCTTTAGATCAAAAGGTTTTTAAGATCTTGAGAAACGTTTCAGGCAAGTGACCCCATACTTTTGAATGGTGGTGTATTTTGCGAGGTGCAAACCCACGAGTAATCCAGTGAGCACTTTATCCCTATTTACACATGGCCAGTTTCCCTGATTGAGAATAATACACAGTGGTTTGTTGCTCTGACACACATGACATGTTGTCTGTTTGTGAGCTTGCAGATGTGAATGAAATGGTTTGAGTGGTGTCAAACTCTGAATGAACTCTGTCCATTCTACACATTTGCCCATTAAGCCTGCTTCAGTGCACAGCATTGGCCTTGTCTCCCTGATCCTGTTCTTACAACCCTCTGTGCCACAGGCCTCTCAGCTGCTCACCCAGAAACACTCTCTTCGGGTTCAGTAAAGGTTTATGGGGAAATTACTTATGCAAAACAGGGTGCCGAATACGCTATTGCATTAAAAATGTTACACAGTGAACCAATGAATTACACATACAATGGATTAATAATATTGCATATGTTCAATCTGTAAAGCCAGAGGAGGATGGGTTATCTATGTAAAAATTAACACAAAGTAAAGACTAAATAAAAATAAATTGTATGGATAATTTAAAATACAGGTCTTTCAGTCAAACTCGGACAATGTCATATCAAATACTCATCCAGTGAACCAAAAAGATTTGTTCAGATTTGTTTATTGCCAAAATGATGTCTTTGTGCAAGCAGATGGTGCTAAATGACCATATTTAAAATATTTTAACATTAATATGTCATTGTAATGTTTGCTCATCATTCACTTTTATATCTGGCCCCATTTTTTGTTGAATGAGATTGCCGAACTGAGTGAACGACTTGTCTCCTTTCGTAGCAGATTTGGGAAGTACAATTGGCTCACGATGTAGACAGTCATTAAAATCAGGACAAAGTGACATAAATGGAATTTGCATGTCTACAAATGTACAAAAACTCTCACCATAACCATTTTCACCACAGATGACAAGAAAGAAGGTCTTAATTTTCGTATATTTTGTCAAATGCTGGGCTCATGCTATAGACAGTCTTTACTGGCATGAAAAGTCACCAAAGCAAAGCACTGAGCTTATTGACTTCAAAAGGGAGAAACTTCAGTAAGTGATAAATGTGAGACAGTGTAGGGAGGCAAATTAGAATGATTTGTTCACTTAAAAGATTAGTAAAAAACAAATGAACAAAATATTTATTGTGAAGACTTGGAAGCAATAGAGCAATTAATTTTTTCCTCTATTTTTTCTATTGCGGATTGCCTTATGTCACAATTAGTACTTTTACATGGACACCAGAAAGCAGGTTATTGCGAGAAAGCTGGTTATTGTGAGAAAGCCGCGTTCCGGTTTACATGCACTGTATAACCGTCTGTGACAGTGGGGGCGTGGTCAAGCGTCTGTCCGGAGAGAGAGAAAGTGGTTAGGGTGCTTGTATCTGAGCTAGATTAAGTTAAACACCTGTCTCTAATTCTAGTGAGCATGGGGAGAGCAGCATATAAGCAGCCACCAGCAGAGGAGAGAGGGAGTCTGGCACAAGGAAGGCCATGAGGTTGCTGATGAGTTTGTGCAGTTGTAATGTATTGAAGCGGCCAATTTGAAGTCTTACCTGAGCCTGGAAAAACCTTCTTCCCTGTGTTCTACTTCCCTTCTGCTGTGAAGCTGTGTTACACTGGTGCCGAAACCGGGAACCTGAAGTACGCCCCATAGAGTCCTCGCAGTTGGCCAAGATCCTCAAGTCCCTCACTGGCCTACACCAGACACACCAACAATCCCTGCTTAAGCTATATCAAGACCAGGATTGCCGGTTCTTTGAGATCCTCTGAGCTCAGGCAGAGGACCGCCATGAGATTCGGAGCCTCCTCTGCCAGGAGAGGGCCCCGGCCACATCCCCAGACAGCCACAGACCCCTGCCCCCCCATGCTTCCGAAGATGGGGGCGGAGGATGGCCTAGAAGCATTCCTCGACTTGTTTGAGTGGACCGCCAAGATCGGGAGCTGGCTGCATGATCAGTGAGTGGCCAGGCTGTCCAGGGAAGCCCAGCTTGCTGCACAACAACTGCCAGCAGGTTAACCGCAATCCAGAGCAGTACCATCAGCTCTTCTGGTCCATGAAGCTGGAGAAGACCGGCCGACTGTTTGCCTTCACCCAACTGCTCAGAGATGCCTGCCAGAAATGGCTTCTGGTGGGGGATCCCGATGTCGTGGGAGTGGTCCATCAGGTGGTGCTGGAGCAGCTGTACCCTGGAGCACCCTCAATGTTGAGGGTGAAGTGTGTGCATGGGGATATTCATTACTACCCTGTGGTGACACTTGTTATTGAATTTCGGGGAACAAAATATAGAGTGGAGGCTGCGGTTAGTTCCCACTTCACACATCCACTGATTTTGGGGACTAATTTTCCTGAATTTAGAAATGTATTAAAGGGAATAATGTGTGGATGGGTCCTGCAATAAAGCGATGAGATGTGAAATGTGCAATGCTCTGGCAGGGGAGGCGGCGCCGGGGCTGTCTTCGTCTGTTCCATGCCAGGATGACGTGAGGGGGAGAGGCTGCGGTATCTCCCTTTGGAGCAGTCGTGAGATGAAACCCTCAAGCACGCCTTCAACCAAGTGAGAATTATCGATGGTCAACAGCTCCAGCCGAATGTCGCACTTTCTTATCCCTATTTTGCAATTATAAACAAGTGGTTGTATAGATTGACGCAGGACGTTCAAACATAGGAAGATACAACCCAGCTCTTAAGACCGCGAAACCCTCGCGAAATGGTGTTCCAGATGGCACATTATAATCCCATGGCGGGTCATCTAGGGGAAAGACAAAAAACTGAACCATCTAATAAACCATTTTTATTGGCTGGGCATTGACGGCGATGTCTGTGAATGTCAGCTGGTGAATCCGGCGGCCACCCCAAAAGCACCTTCCATTGATCGAGGTCCCCTTTGAGAGAATTGGCATGGATGTCGTTGAGCCATTAGAGCAGTCTTGGGTATTGGGTATTGGGTACAACACTTTGGCGCAACTAACACAGGAGAATTTGCTCCAAGCTCAAGAATGACAGAGCCGACAGGGGAACTCGGCAGCGGGAATTTGCACCGGGAGATAAGGTACTCGTTTTACTCCCTGTTAAATTGGCTACGTGAATACAAAACACAATCATTTCACCCCAGTCCCTTGCGGAGACCACCTCTCAACGTCTCAGCTCGCAGAGTTTGCCAAAATGCAACAGGAGTTTACAGATGTGCTTTCCCATCTACTGTGTCATACGAACCTCATCAAATACCACATCGAGACCAAGCCGGGGGTGGTGGTACGCAGCCGTCCTTACCCATTGCCCGAGCACAAAAAAAGGAAATTGTCTGGGAAGAACTGGATGCAATGCTCGATATGGGGGTAATAGAGGAATCCCACAGCGACTGGACAAGCCCGGTTGTTCTAGTTCCCAAGATCGACGGGTCTGTACGGTTCTGTGTGGATTATTGAAACGTCAACGCGGTGTCTAAATTTGACTCATACCCAATGCCTCGCATTGATGAGTTGCTCGACTGGTTAGGCACTGCTCGATTTTATTCGACACTGGATTAGACAAAGGGTTATTGGCATATCCCCTTGACACCAAAAAAACTGTCTTTCCTGTGGCTGGTTGGCTATTATAGGAGATTTGTGCCTAATTATTCAGATATCACCAGCCCACTGACTGATCTCACTAAAAAGGGAACTCTAGACCCGGTCCAGTGGAAGTGGTACTTTGCAGGGGGCTGCTTTTACATTGAACCGATTTCTCTCTCCCTTTTGTCTTTTAAATGGATGCTTCAGGCTGGGGGCCGTACTCTCGCAGGTGGTGGTGGTGGAGGGGGGAGGAGCACCTGGTGCTGTACATTAGCTGCAAGCTCTCGCTGAGGGAGACTAAGTACAGCACCGTAGAAAAGGGTGGTCCTCACACTCCAGTACAACCTGTTGGGGCGGGTCTTCACCCTACTCTGATCACGCCCCACTCCAATGGCTCCACCGCATGAAAGATGCCAACGAGCGGATCACCCGTTGGTATCTGGCTTTTTTAGTCGTTTAAGTTCAAGGTGGGCCACAGACTGGGAGCGCAGAAGGTTGTTGCCGACTTTCTTTCCAGAAAGGGGGAGGGGGGGTGGGAGTGGTAGACAGTCCCCCTGTCCTGAGTCAGGCAGTGAGGATATGTGGCAGCGGGGGTGTGGTCAAGCATACGTCTGGAGAGAGAGAAAGCAGTAATCAGCTTTCTCCACAGCAACATAATTTCCCCGGAACACTTGTGTAAATAACAAACCTGGGATCTGTGGAAGACTTCACTAATTTATTCTCTGTTGCTTCGTTTTTTATTTCCAGATATTCAAGAGTTGTTGTTGTGTTTGTTTCCTTACCTTTCAATCGCGACCTGCATTGCATCAGTAGTGGTGTTTCCCTGTATGTAAAACTCTGGGATTCCCTCAATGTACAAGTGCATATACCGTCAATATTTTACAGTGGTGTTTATAAATGGGTATAGTTTATAGTGTATGTGGTTTTCCCACTGAAATATTTTGTTGACTTGTTGTTTGGCTCCATTCTATGACGTTTGTTATTATGTGTGTTCCACACACATGCACACTCTTCAAAAACCTGTTAGAATTCCTCTTATGTGTTTACATGACCACATAAGAACCTTTCTCAGAGAAATCTATGTGTGTTAAACGACTGTCTCTTAATCCCTTAAACGGCATAAGGAAATTGGTGTTCTCGCTTACATGACATTTCAGAACTCAATTTTCTGCAAAACACTGGAATAAACCACATTCTTAAATTCATGTAAACTTGGTCAGTGTCACAAGGCAAGCCCCCCCCCCCCAAAAAAAAAAAAAATTAAGAAAAATAAATATAGAGGTGACTGCCCATATTTAAGCAACTTTCTGAAAAAACAATAAATGGAATTGGCAACTATGGTTTGATGTTTCTTAGAAAGAATTCTTGCATAGATGTGCAGACATGTCACAGAAAGCAGTAAAGAAACATAACAGGAAAATATCAGGATGAAGACTTTGACGTATTGTGAATCTTAATAGTAGCATACCAGATGAGATCAAAAGCAGGATTACAGTGCTTCATTTAGAATTGCAATTATTGCAACAAAATGCCTTATCTTCCAATTTATAACATAACATTCCAACTGGATGGCATTAAATCTACTCATTTAAAAAACACACAAAGAACACGCCACTGCCAGTAGAGCCCCTGTGATTAATTCAGGATTATTGTTCTTTTTTTTTTTGACTGATCTAAATCCCTAGAGGCTTCAGTGCATACAAAAGCTTGTCACCTCACTAAAATCTAGATAGGGTCAAAGGGTAGAGTCGTACGTGGGAGTTTAAAACCAAATAGATGAGAACAAATACGTCAGCAATTCCGGCTACAGTCAGATGGAAATTTTATCCAATAACAGGTGTAACTGTCTGGGCTTTTAGAGATTTTAGCATTGTAATTTAAAACAGACCTCAGAACAGATAGATTCAGTGGCATTACTCTCTGATTGTGCTATAAGAGACGGTTCCTTTCGGAGGCAAAGAGACGGAGACCTCTTCCTTTCTGAGCTCATATTTTAGATTTTTTTATCTCAGTAATTCTCTGTCTTAAGTACACCTGAGTTTGCACATCTTTGTAGTTCTGAGAAAGCTTTAAATTCTGCGTTTCTGAAATTAAAGCAGTAGAATCACAGGATTAAGAGAATCTAAGAATCATGATCTCCAGCAAGCTTCTAGTTTTTCGGGGCCCACGGGGTGCTCTAGTCACTGAAACCGTTCAAGAGAACCGAAGGCGCAAAAAGTCGTGTGGTGACCTGTTTCAGAATGGTTATCGTGTGAAGTTGGGTCCAGGCCAGAGAATTGATGGCAAAGTGAGTGACAGGCAGAGCTCTATCTCTTCCTGCCTCCATGTGCTGTCTAACTGGGGTAAGAGATTTATTTTGGGGAATACATTTGCTCTAATTGTAAGGTGTTTAGGTTTGCTTGTTGGCTGTGTGTGTAGATGTCTTTAAGGGTTTTTATTTTAATGTTTCCGTGTCCTGATTCTAAAAATAATACTTCAAGCTTACTGTAAAAATGATTTCGGCAGAAATAAATCATACCAAGGAGCTTTATATAAGAGCATTTTTGAATAGTTTTTGTGAGAATGCAGTATAAGCAAAGCAGATAATTTGAGGTGTGTGTGTGTGTGTGTGTGTGTATTTGAGGAGATTTGTTTTTGAGGCTGAAAGCAGGACACACATGACTGTTTATGTAAGAAGCCTGTTGAAGCAGGTTATATATTGTTCCCTAATCTGCTTCCTGATGTGCTCATTTCAGCACCTACTGTATTTCTCACATATACACACACAAGTGTGAGCGATCTTCAGCTATTCTTTCTCTACTCAAAGCCCTTACTAAATGGTAAAAAAAAATATATATATATTTTTACATTAATTTCTGTAAACAGAAGAAGGTTTTCTTAACATTTCCTTATGGGGTGAAACTCAGACAATATGTTAATAATAATAATAATAATAAAAAAAAAAAAGTCAATTTATGTGATTATATTTTTTATACTGTGACATTTGTTTCCTGACATTAAACACATTTTACCCTCAAATTCTCATTGCCATAAAGCAAAAAGATCTTATTATTGATGTGAACAAATATAGTATAATCTAAAAAATCTGATATATAATAAAGAGTATTGTTTAAATATTATTTAGGCCTATAAATCATGGTAGGATTTGGTGTACTGCCTTTAATTTATGATAACAAATGCATTTATTAATTTGCAGTTTTTTTTTTTTACTGTAATATATATATATATATATATATATATATATATATATATATATATATATACTGTAATTTAATTCTAAAAATGGGTGTTCCACAAAAAACTCAAAATAAAAGGGTAAAAAGAAAAAGAAAGAAGAGTAATGCGTCTAGAAATATTATTGTAATAAGAATTTATGGACAAAAAAAAAAAAGGTATCTAAGGTATCCTAATTTTCTTATTTATGTACTGCTAGTAGGGATTTTAAAAATGAAGCATGTTCATAATTGGAAACTGATATACTATTCTAGGAATGCAGTATGTATATTTATTTGCAAGATGATAACTCAACTAATCTTGCTCATTTATACATGCTGTGTAGTGTGATCATATGACAACAATTTAGTATACTACTGCAAAAAAAAAAAAAAGTCAGTTGTCAGATATCATTATCATTACACGCTGCACGTTGTTTCTCATACTATTTTTAAATATCTCATGAAAGCAGTAATGGAATTCTTTTGATTTTAGTCCTTGTCTATTAGCTTTGAGGCCATCTACTCTATATGCAAGTATACACATTTAAAATTTTACAGTATTTCTCCACTGGGAAATGGACTGAATGTATTGATGACTCATCTTGTACATAGGGGTGTATAAAATTTCCTATCCAATAAAATGTTCTCTAGAATGACAATGTCCCATTTTCCACTGCCACCTACCTACAATAGTAAAAAGAAAATCATGGTACAATACATGGGTGTTACTTTTTCTTTTTTAACTAGACTATTGGCTAAAAACAACAACAAAAATAGATATTCCCTTCGATATGTCCTGCCCCTTAACGAAAAGTAAAAAAACACACCGAGACTGTTTTAAAGCCTTGGCATGATCCCGATGTGAAGGCTTTGCAAAAGGTAGGTATCTTAATTATGCTGCCTAAAGATACCTAATTTTGGCCAAATTCTAAGGTATCACCATATGTATCCTTCCTCTGCTGATGAGCTTGGTGGAAAAATTAATGGGTGGACGAAGAAAGATACATTTTGATTATAGATATATTTATAATCCATTCAGTGCTGAGAGGTATCAATAAAAAATTATTTTAAATAATAGAAAACTGAAACTGAAAAGATGTGTGTGCAATTTATGTATATTTATGCTCATTAGAGTATTCCTCCTGTATCACCTGTATTGAAATCAGACGTGAATCAAGTGTTTGGAGCATTGAGTCTCTGGTGCACTGCACGTGAGGATCGCTATTTGAATTATGGTCTATTTGATGTAGAGCATTCCAAATCTGTCTCTTATTAAGTTCCTACCTACTTCTGCCTATGTAGGCAGGAGACGGCTTACAGTACTAATTTTTGGAACAGAGCCACTGTATATAGTGCAGTAGGAAGTATGCTTGTATTCCATTCCAAACATGGTGAACATTGCGCCTTACTCTTAATCTCTTGTCTTAATGATCAATTTCTGGCTTTTTTTCTTTTCTTACAGGTCTGAGGTTTCTAAGGGCCTTGAGATTGATACAGTTCTCAGAAATTTTACAGTTTTTGAATATCTTAAAAACAAGGTAAGGCCGACAACATATAACACACATCTCACTTTTAAAAACTCCACAATGGCATCAACACACACAAAGTCTCTATGACAACTCCTTAGGCATCTCTGTTTGTCTTACCGTCGCTCATCTCTCAGCTCTGCGGCTTTGACCCAGGATGTCTGCAGGGTTTATAGCAGAGCAGAATGTTTTATGTTAATCCCCCCTGTGTGCATTTAGTCTGCTGTAGGTAAGAGAGCAGGGCCTCTCTCTCTTCAGCCTGATGAATGCAGAAGTGTGACGCAGACAGTCTCTTATTGATTTCTCCAGCAGCAGCCTGTCACACACATGACAGATGAGTGCCTCCTGACAGCTCAGTGGTATTGCAGAAATATGTCAATGAATCAAAAAGAAAGGGAAAAAAAACAGGCAGCACCCAACTCAGTGGTTTTAAGACTGCTGGAAGTTTCATTTATTTTAGCTGCTATCACGTTTTATCCATTAATATTTCAGTTGAGGAAAATTGCTCAGATATATCACACTGAAATGACATGGCTGTTGACACAACGTTGCTTTTAAGGGTTCAACAATTCAAATAGTTTTCTGCTGTAATTTAGATTTTGACTGCCCTGCCAACAATTTTGCCTGCTATTTATGACCCCACCACAAAAACAGGACATAATGTAACTTCATGACAGCTATAATATATTATATATTATATAACTGAGTGTTATATGATAACACTCAGTGTTATAATTATTAGTGAAAACTTAAAAGTAACTATGTTAAAATGTTAAACATTTATCATTTTTGTTAACCAAAAAAAAAAACCTGTATGTATATGTAGAAATGTAATGCTGTTAAACATATTGAAATTATATTATTCACTTTGGCAGCCCTAAAATAATAAAACTAAAATAAAAACTAAATATACTGAAAATCTATCTAAACTATCTCCGGCAGTATATGACGGTTCTGAGTACAACTTCTTCGGACCGCTAGACGGGGTCTAGCGGGGTCTTTCTATGCCAAAGAGAGACATTACTTTTCTGTTTTATATTCATCAAATAAATGTAATCTTAAATCTCACTCAAGTCTGCATGTCCTCCTGATAGAAATGAATAAACAAAAAAAATAACTGATAATTTAACTGTCATTACAGTGTTATTATTGTTAATGAAAACATAAACAAAATCTACATTTTCTGAAAAAACTGAAACTACACTGAAATTTGAATGACCACAAAGCTAGCTAAAATCAAATAAAAATTAACACAAATTAAATTTAGTTTTAGTTAGTCATACACAGTATACACCGATCAGCCACAACATTAAAACCACCTGCCTAATATTGTGTAGGTCCCCCTTGTGCCGCCAAAACAGCGCCAACCCACATCACAGAATAGCATTCTTAGATGATTTTCTTCTCAACACAATTGTACTGAGCGGTTATCTGAATTACCGTCAACTTTGTCAGTTCGAACCTGTCTGACCATTCTCTTTTGACGTCTCTCATCAACAAGCCATTTCTGTCCACAGAACTGCTGCTCACTGGATGTTTTTTTGTTTTTGGCACCATTCGAAGTGAATTCTAGAGACTGTTGTGTGTAAAAATCCCAGGAGATCAGCAGTTACAGAAATACTCATACCAGCCCAGCTGGTAGCAACAATCATCCGTGCGATTATCTAATCAGCCAGTCGTGTGGCAGAAGTGCATACAAGCATGCAGATACAGGTCAGAAGCTTCAGATAATGTTCACATCAATCATCAGAATGGAGAAAAATTGTGATCAGTGATTTGATCTTTGACCTGGGATATTCACATACTTTAGTCTCTAGAATTTACTCCGAATGGTGCCAAAAACAAAAATCATCCAGTGAGCATCAGTTCTGTGGACAGAAATGTCTTGTTGATGAGAGAGGTCAACAGAGAGTGACCAGACTGGTTCAAACTGACAAAGTCTACAGTAACTCAGATAACCGCTCTGTACAATTGTGGTGAGAAGAATTATCATCTGAGAATGCTAACCTGACATACAAGTTGGCGCTGTTTTGGCAGCACGAGGGGGACCTACACAATACAAGGCAGGTGATTTTAATGTTGTTGCTGATCGGTGTATATCATTAACTTTGGTAACGCTAAAAACTAAAACTACAATAAAAACAAAATATACTGAAAACTAAGAAATATGCTAAAACTAAAGTCCATGAAGTGAAAGCGAACAAATTAAATTAAAAAAAACTAATTGAAAATATAATAAAACTAAATAAAAAATACAAATCTATTATAAGATATAGTGTCTACGCAGCACTGGCCTGACAGGTCCGTCAACTGTCCCAAACCTCTTTCATCCATAATGTTAAGCCCTGCATTTGCCCCACTGTATTTTTTCTCTTAATAGAGAAGTTAGACGTAACAGCTCCAACATGCAATGGTCACCATTGGGATCCCACTGTCATTTGATTTGTTTGCTGCTAACTTGTATGTTCACTCCCAGCGAGCAGTGTTATGGCAAGGTGCGGCTGGAAGTGGCCTGCTCGTGTGTGTGTTGGGCTCAATAGATGACTGACTGATCTGTACGTCAGTGTGATGCGTTTCACTTTGAGAGGTGTGACGTAACTCTCGTCTCTCACAGTAATTCCATCAAGCTGGTGAACCTGTGTTCCATCTTCATAAGCACATGGCTCACTGCTGCAGGATTCATTCATCTGGTGAGTGAAAAAACACACACACGCCCCTCTCTACCCATGCCTCTGGAGAAACTCACAGGCAACAGTGTACGTGCATATTCTTGGGAAGAAAAATCTCTTAAGTGGGCATCACGTCTGTCCCTTTGTCATCCAGTATGTGGTTGGTGTTGTGGTTTATCTAAAGATTCAGTATTTTTTTGTATCCTTTTTCGTGCTTTTATCAGGATGCGCCAGAGGACATCTGTGCCACTAGATGGCAGCAGAGACTCTGACAGCAACTAAATACTCAGTTTGGTTCCTCTCACAATTAATCATTGTGATTTTATGTATGGACAGTAGATGGCTGTAGGGGATGGTGTTTAGATCCGGCAGTAATTCAGTGCACAATTTCCCTTCCTGCAGGTGGAAAACTCAGGAGATCCATGGGAGAACTTCCAAAACTCCCAACCGCTCTCATATTGGGAATGTGTGTACTTATTAATGGTCACTATGTCCACGGTGGGATATGGAGACGTTTATGCAAGAACCACTCTTGGACGCCTTTTCATGGTCTTCTTCATTCTCGGTGGTCTGGTAAAATTACTTTAACTCTTGTTGGCACTTGTGTACGCCCCTGCACCCATCCCATACAAACACTTGCCCTACTACCATGTGAATCTATAGCATAAGAAAACACCTGTGATTTGACTCCCCTAACTGTCATCTGTCCACAGTCTTCATAATGGCCCAAATTAACATGCTGTTTTTCCCACATTAATGTTCACTGTCTTGTAAGGTTTGCACCCACCGTAAAGATCCATTTCCCTATTTTACCATTACAGCCCAGGTTAATATGAAATGTACATGTATTGTTTTATGCTGTATGACACAGCTTTTTTCACTCCCACCTCATTTGACTACATGTTGCATTGCCTTTAAATTAGTATGTAAAGATTAGTGGTCGACCGATATATCAGAGGCAATAAATCAGCCGATATTTTGAATTTTTGAATTATCGGCATTGGCCAATACATTTTCCCGTTTGGCCGATTAATTTCTTAAGCCACAACAGTGCTGAGAATCGCCAGTTTGCACTTGAAGGAGCCATCTGAGACATAAATGACCAATTACAGTTTTGTTGTTACGTGCCATCGTGTTACCACAATAATAGACTGTGGTGCAACACAGTCTCGTTTAAACGGTTAGAGCGGCGAGAGGCGCATATGAGCTCATGTTAAGTGTTCGAGTATTTCATTCTCTCTCTTTTCTCAACAGTTCCCTTTAACTGTTAACAGACTTGTCTAATGATAAGAAGGAAAATATTAATAAAACTGCTATCATATATGTCTACAAATATGTGGATATCTCGTTTTATACAGATGTAATTCACAAACTTCACGAAACTTGCACAAATCCGTTTTTATTTTCCTGTGGAGCGCTCATATATATTTCTCTTCTCCAAGCAGGCGATCGGTGCCATGTAAAGAGGAAGTGGTCACTAGATTGCTGCTCTCGCTGTATCCACATGAGAGCGTTAGAGCAACTTCAAAGTAAAAGTGCTTAATTTGCGCTATAAATAAATGTAATATTCACTGTGCACTGTATGTGCAATTAGTCCTTCTCTGACTTGTGAGAAAATGCGATTGCTTATATGCACACACTGTTGCTGGACTACTGTGTGCACTGTTGTTATTTCCTTCTTCCTAATGTAATCTTTGTGCAAGCAAAAAAAATATTATGGAAGACTAAAAAGAAACCAGGAGAAACTGTTATTTACCATATAAAACACTCAGTTTCTTTTACAATTTATGTATATGTCATTTACTATTATATTCAATTCTGTGACCAGCTACCCTGCTCTCTGGATATCGGCATCGACCATTAAAAAGTTGACCACTAGTAAAGATGTATTAAGATGTATTGTATTTTGACAGATAATGTTGTTGATATTCTCTTAAAACAGTTTTGCGGTTTCAGGAGATCCCATCCTTCTGTTTCTCTCCCCAAATTCCAACAAACACAGTGGCATGGGGATGGCCCATAGTCCTGCTTGATTGTCACCACAGCAATGGCAGCCATAAACATTTGATACCAGAATAAATTTAGGTGATGATACAGAAATATATAGTTTCAATACAGTTATTTAGATGATGATACAGAAATATATAAAGATTCATTTCAACCAAATTGCCATTGCTGCACATTAGATACGAAATATTTAATATGGCAGCACATGGGGTAAAATAATAAGTAATGATACAATAAAATATAGTAAAATAATGTTTTTGGCAAGTTTTCAAAATATAGGAATAGCCTACACATTGTAAAATGTTTGTCATTTTGCCTAAAAATGTGGTATCATCTACATTATATACAGTGAGGAAAATAAGTATTTGAACACCCTGCTATTTTGCAAGTTCTCCCACTTAGAAATCATGGAGGGGTCTGAAATTGTCATCGTAGGTGCATGTCCACTGTGAGAGACATAATCTAAAAAAAAAAATCCAGAAATCACAATGTATGGTTTTTTAACTATTTATTTGTATGATACAGCTGCAAATAAGTATTTGAACACCTGTCTATCAGCTAGAATTCTGACCCTCAAAGACCTGTTAGTCTGCCTTTAAAATGTCCACCTCCACTCCATTTATTATCCTAAATTAGATGCACCTGTTTGAGGTCGTTAGCTGCATAAAGACACCTGTCCACCCCATACAATCAGTAAGAATCCAACTACTAACATGGCCAAGACCAAAGAGCTGTCCAAAGACACTAGAGACAAAATTGTACACCTCCACAAGGCTGGAAAGGGCTACGGGGAAATTGCCAAGCAGCTTGGTGAAAAAAGGTCCACTGTTGGAGCAATCATTAGAAAATGGAAGAAGCTAAACATGACTGTCAATCTCCCTCGGACTGGTGCTCCATGCAAGATCTCACCTCGTGGGGTCTCAATGATCCTAAGAAAGGTGAGAAATCAGCCCAGAACTACACGGGAGGAGCTGGTCAATGACCTGAAAAGAGCTGGGACCACCGTTTCCAAGGTTACTGTTGGTAATACACTAAGACGTCATGGTTTGAAATCATGCATGGCACGGAAGGTTCCCCTGCTTAAACCAGCACATGTCAAGGCTCGTCTTAAGTTTGCCAATGACCATTTGGATGATCCAGAGGAGTCATGGGAGAAAGTCATGTGGTCAGATGAGACCAAAATAGAACTTTTTGGTCATAATTCCACTAACCGTGTTTGGAGGAAGAAGAATGATGAGTACCATCCCAAGAACACCATCCCTACTGTGAAGCATGGGGGTGGTAGCATCATGCTTTGGGGGTGTTTTTCTGCACATGGGACAGGGCGACTGCACTGTATTAAGGAGAGGATGACCGGGGCCATGTATTGTGAGATTTTGGGGAACAACCTCCTTCCCTCAGTTAGAGCATTGAAGATGGGTCGAGGCTGGGTCTTCCAACATGACAATGACCCGAAGCACACAGCCAGGATAACCAAGGAGTGGCTCTGTAAGAAGCGTATCAAGGTTCTGGCGTGGCCTAGCCAGTCTCCAGACCTAAACCCAATAGAGAATCTTTGGAGGGAGCTCAAACTCCGTGTTTCTCAGCGACAGCCCAGAAACCTGACTGATCTAGAGAAGATCTGTGTGGAGGAGTGGGCCAAAATCCCTCCTGCAGTGTGTGCAAACCTGGTGAAAAACTACAGGAAACGTTTGACCTCTGTAATTGCAAACAAAGGCTACTGTACCAAATATTAACATGGATTTTCTCAGGTGTTCAAATACTTATTTGCAGCTGTATCATACAAATAAATAGTTAAAAAATCATATATTGTGATTTCTGGATTTTTTTTTTAGATTATGTCTCTCACAGTGTGGACATGCACCTACGATGACAATTTCAGACCCCTCCATAATTTCCAAGTGGGAGAACTTGCAAAATAGCAGGGTGTTCAAATACTTATTTTCCTCACTGTAATTTTATTCATATAAAATAATTTTTTTAGTATTGTATCAAAAACCTAAATACATTGGGTTACACAGACTTTTCGATGCAATTTTTTAAGGGTCAGATCAGATAGAAACATGTTCTCTTTTTACAGTGCATAGTAATAAACAGCAATATTTACATATTTTTACTAAAACATAAATAAATAAATAAATGCAACACGGGGTCTCACACATAATATTTTTTAGTGATGAATGTCTGTGTTTTGAACAGATTCATCAAATTAGAAAGTTTAAAAGAATTGATTTATGTTAATGAATCAAACTTCCCATTTTGATATATCACAAGCCTTAGTGCCCAGGGAGGAAACAGATTTAAGATGAAGGTATAGATCATCCACAGACATTGAGAAGGTCCCATATGAAGTTTATACAGACATAATGCAGGACAGATGCACTCGACTTCTGTCACAGGGCAGAAAACATTCCAGCTGTCCAGGAGTTTCCATAGCAATGTGTTATTTCTTTGATTTGGGGAGGACTGGAAATAATCACAGCTTTGCTGCCTGCTTTATATCAGGTGTTCAATTAATGACTTCAGTATGGAAACATTGTTAACCATCAAGTCTGATCAGGCAGATGTCATAATTCATCAGTGCCCCAGCGAGAGGTGAAGAACAGCATTAAATTCAAAAAAGTCTCGTCCTAAAACTGTATGGAGATAAAACCGAACTTTAATGAGGCTGCAATCTTGCAAAACGCATCCAGCTCATTTAAAGCTCACTAATGAGTCTTAATGCGCTTTGCAGCTGTGGGCGATCAGGCTGAACTATTCAAATCAACTTGCCACTGCATTAGTGTTTGTTGGACAAAACATGGCATGTAGGGTTTTTTCTTCCTCTTAACAATATTTAGTATTTTTTTTTTGGTGCTTTCAGAGAAAAATTGGCAGCACCATACATTTTGGGATTTTTCTACCAAACCTAAAAATTGACCTTAAAAACTAGTGTATTCTCCTAAAGATTTGGCATTTTTCCATGATTCCATTTTCCTTGATTAAAATCATATTGTGAAATGGGGATCATTTTTGTCATCTTGCAGTCCTTTCATTTCAGAAGGACATTGGAGTTTTTTTATTTGAATTTTTTTATAAAAACAGTTTTGTTACCAAGCTACACTTTTGTCCCCACCTACTCAGATTTTGAGAAAAAGTCAGGTGGACAAGTGCGTGCCCCCTCAGACGGGTCTCTCCGCTCTCTTTTTTAGTCTCTGCTTCTGTCTCCTATCTTTTCCTTAGGCCATGTTTGCCAGCTACGTCCCTGAAATCATAGAGTTAATAGGAAACCGCAAGAAATATGGTGGTTCCTATAGTGCAGTAAATGGCAGAAAGTAAGTATTCCAGGTGCCTCTGTGGCTTCAGTCACAGCAGTACCCCTCTTTGCATGCCCTTTTCTTTTTCTGTTCCATGCATGTAGGCCATGTTTGCTCGGTACGTGCCAGAAATTGCTGCTCTCATCCTTAATCGGAAGAAATATGGAGGGAGTTATAACTCGACACGAGGCAGAAAGTAAGTCAAAATCCAAATCCAGGTGTGGTTGTGTGACTCAGATGCACCCCTTTTCGGATAGAGAGAGGGGGTTAGTGCAAACAAGCAGTAATAGACAATAGAACGCATAGAGGACAAATGAATGTCACACTGTGACTGGAGACCTTGGCCATTAAAGCCACATGTCCATGTCCTTTGCTCTGTGTCTGTGGCTTTGCTGTAACACATCTTGCTGCATTTTAATTTCTTTACAGTCTCTAGAGCTTTCATAAATACTGTTTATTTTCCATCTGTTGTGTGCTGCTAGAATCAATGTGTTTGTCTCACATTTGCTAGATTCCCTCAGGCACAGTTTCTCAACCCTGTTCCTGAAGGCCTCTCCAACACTACACATTTTGTATTTGTCCCTTATCAGACATACCCATTTCAGGTCTTGGTGCACTCTACTAAGTAGATGATGAGTTGAGTCAAGTCTTTTAGTCGCATTCTTGCGCAACGAATATAACAGAACGTAGGTGTGTCAAAACCTGTTTTTAAAAGTTGAAGTCATTTTTTTACTTGACATAGCATCTAAAAAAACAATATACTCCTGTGCAAGAGATTAAAAACTGAGGTGGGTACAACAGTCAAAGACTTTCGTCTAACAGTCAGAGATGTCTGTGTCAGATGTGGGTGATTCTGACTTTATCTGGAATGCTGCGTTAGATTAGGAAACATTCAGAATAATGTTGGGGGCCTCCAGGAACAGGGTTTGGAAACAGCACTAATGTAATAGAAATGACCACAATGAAGTAAATCCTCTTGAAGATAGTCATGAAATAACTTCCTCTTGCTTATATAACTTGTTTTTTATGACACTCAAATAAACATCCAACACTGAACATAGCTATCACAACAGCTTCAATGCTGTTTATTTAGTCTCATCATTGTCATGTGTCTATTTCTTTATTGTTCTTTGCTTTAAGTTCTGCTCTCCATGCTTCATCCATCTCTTGCATGCTCTTTGTGACTGGATGTCTGTTGGCTGTTTTTACTGGTTAAGCATGCTGCAGTGAGAAAAGGCCTCTGTGGCTGTTTGTCACTGCTGGCCTGTCACCTCATCTCTGTTTGACCTGACTCTGGCCCTGATCTTCAGTCAGCTCGCACACACCCTCAATGCCTGGATGCCTCAGCTCTCGCACTGGAGCTGCTCTAATGCAATTGGCTTGCTTTTTTGCCCCGCTTGGTACATTTACCATCTTCCGTTTTTATTTGTATTTTTATTTATTTATTGTTTATAAAGTTGACCCCTGAATGTGAATGTGGATATTTTGAACCCCCAATTCGTATCTGGCTCAAACACTGCCCTGTCATCAGCACAGCGATTCTCTCAAACATTCGTGTTTAAGTTCTCGAGTATTTCTCTCGACGCATGGTCACGTCCAGCTTTCATCATCTGAATTTGAGGGCAAATACTAAGCCGAAAGAAAGCCATTAGGAGCCCCTTTGTTTGATGCCGTTTCCCTGTCAGTGAAACAAGATTGATGAAATGTTATGTTTGGCCTCGGCCCCACATTTGGATTCGCAGTCTGGTGTTGAGAGAAGCCCTTGTCAAAAGAGCTGTGTCTCTCTTTTTCTCTCACTTTCTTTCTCTTTGGTTATGCATGCATCTGGTTGCAATTACAGAAAGCTCCAGCTCTCTGGCCAAGCAGAAAGACAGGCACCAGGCTTTGCATTATTGTTTAAATATGCATGGGACTGTGTGCTTATGAATGGACACTCCACGACACAGAGATAAATGTGTCAGGAAACTTATTTCCTCTGTCAGCACTTTTCCAACAAGCTCAGGCTGGTGCAAAATACATAACTTTGAAGTGTAATTCTGCATAAAGACAGAAAAGTTCAAGACCCTCGAGTTTTTATGAATAAGTCAGGGAGTGTTTATGAATAAGTGTTGAAGGCTTTATAGATGTAATGTTGATTTTAGAAATAGTCAGTGTAGAGTTTAGCTTGAATTAAAAACAAAGGATAATGGCTCCTTTTTGATAGAAGCATGAAAATGGACATTCAAAAATCAAAAATTTAGCAGAGGATCATATGAAAAAATTACTCTCATCATATATTTTGAGTAATATTTACTACACCTCTGTACGTTTACATTTAGTCATTGAGCAGATGCTTTTATCCAAAGCGACTTACAAATGAGGAACGAAAGAGGAACGCGTAAACTTTGTATTATTAGTCATTTCCAAACTTGATTGTCTCTACTTAAAATGTTATTGTATTACTTGCTCTTCTGTATTAACAGAATATCCAGCAATTTCAGCCCTCTATGTTGTCATCCCTACTGTTACTGTACACTAAGATCAACCAAGTTTGGCCATGGTGCAGGGCCTAGCAATAGATTTAAGTGTAATCTTTGTTATTGAAAGCTTGCTGCATCCAAAGTTGTGATGTCTGTTAATGTCAGTGTGTGTGCAGTGTAGCACTGAACCGTCAGATCTATGACTTCAGTATAGAGCAACATTCCATTGGAACGGCCCGGGGTCTCTGTGGTTTTCATTACAGTACCACCAAAACTGAAGGAGTGGAATCAGAAACTGACATAAACCCTGAGTGAACTCTGAGCTCATGCATGTCCTCTGAGCTCCTCCCCATAATCTATGCCATGCCAAGAATGTGCACTGCCTTCACCTGGAGATCAGGCCTCTGTTGGCATGTGTGTGCATGTGAGAGCTGAAGTGGCATATAGAAATGCCGTTACTGATATGGCTCTCATAACACATTAAAACGAGTGTGATCAATAGAGGTCCAGTCATCTGGTTTCTTGACCTCTGGTTAGGTGTGTTTGGGGAACAATCCATGCTTTACTGACAGTCTGATGGATAGTCTGTGATGTTTGATTTTTTTTATTGCAGTGAAAATTGTCCTGTTAGTTATATGATACTGAAAGATAACAGGATCTTCTATTTATGGATAATTTAATTTATATGGAATTCATATGCAGGCATATGAATGCCTGCATATGCCAAACTAAGTTGATTGATTATGTGTTCCGTTAAAGCCCTTTTTTTTGTTCCAGGGCACTTGCTTATTGTACATTGAGAAACACACACACACACACACACACACAAAAAAAAAGCGCAATATCTCCAGTACACGTCACGCGCGTACAATACAGCTAACTGCATAGTAGGGCTATGCCCAATATATCATATATCAGTATATTGCAATTCTTTTTCTCACTATATTGCATCTTTACTATATATCCTTGTATAGAGATTTTATTTATGGGTGGTTCTTTAACTTTGGGCACTTTTAGCACTGTGAACATCTAGAAAGTAAAGTCTCGTCAAAATATTTTCACACTCTAATAGTTTATTTAATTTGTCTACTAACAGTGTATGTACATCACATGATATTTATATTTTTTTTTTCTGAAAATTATGTAAATTGCCATAAATACCCAAATGTTGTAAATTATTATTTTTTTTTTACTTTTCAAAATAAAATGGCTTCTTCCTCTTGCTAAGGCTAATTTGATACCTAACATTTTATGTATTCTAAATAAACACAGTCTAAATAATATTTTAACACTTTTTACATAATTAAATTACAAAATTACAGCTTGATAGGATATGGCGCCCAGTAAAAATAATATGTGTTATTTACCTTTTTCTGTATTTTCTACAGACATAACTTGTCTAATATTCCTTTTTCATACTGTAGCTGAAACATGCTCTTCATTGACACTTTTGTTGACCTGTACACAAGGATTTGTACAAAATTTAAAGGGTTATTGAAACATTTATGAATTATTTTCAAATATTAAAGATTGAAATAGTTTATTTCACTCTTTGTTTAGATTATCATAATTTTATCCATTAAATAATGTATAATTTTATTATGTATTTTCATAGTTTAATATTGAAAGTCTTGGTCTGGGAAAAGGCCATTTATTATTTATTAAAATAATAAAATCTGTGCATAAAAAGCATTTGAAAAGAACCAAAAAATAAATGATGAAGGCTTGGTCAAATGTTATATAAAGTCAGATACAAAGACCTTTGATATATAATAGAGAGAGAGAGAGAGAGAGAGAGAGAGAGAGAGAGAATAATTTATATATATTAGTAATGTTGTAATAAAATGTACCCCTGGGAACTGAAATTGCCCAAAGTTGAAGAAACATCCTTATATTTTCATTTTATTTTCTACAATTTCTACAACCCCGTGTGCACTACATATGAGGGCCGTGTAAAACTCTGTTCTCATTTGTATTCAAGTTAAATACAAACATGCACTCCTTTCAGCAGGTGAAGTTCTCCTCATGACTATCATTTGGAAGCAAGTTTTTCTAAAACATCGTTGATTATAAGTCTGTGATGACCGCGGAAACAGACTGGGGACTGAGGAACTGCATATAAAAATTTTTTAATTTCGGCTCAGTTTAAGGATTAGAGCAGTATCTATGGTGTCGCTGCTGAGGATGATGTTCGAGCTTGTTGTTTTTAGTTTCTTCAAATGTTTGATTGTGATTTCCATATTGTGTTGCTTAATTTAAAAAAATATTTTTTTTTTTATTTGGAATGTTTCAGAGTGCATGCTGGGTAACTGCCCTTCTGCATTTGCTTGCTGAGTTTGTGCACAATTTAAGTCTATTTTCCACCATTTTGTGCAAAACATTGTGTTGTAACCCAAGTGTTCTCTTCACTGTGTGTTGTTCACAGTACAATGGTGTTATTGTATATTTTTTACTTCAGTTTAAGACAACTTAAGTGTGTAGATTTTAAGTTGGTTTAATTGTTTAAAATTTTTTAAAATGTTTTTTGTCCACTTCTAAAATGTTCATAGCATTTATTCTAAGTGCTCTTAGTACTTTTTTAATCACAAACTAATTCTCTGCCCTAATCGCAATCAAAGCCACAAGATGAAAATATAGTGCAAGGAATGCCAGACAAGTGGTTAATATAAAAATATCCTCCTTTGCCTTTTTAATGGAAACATGCCTTTCTCTCTCTGTGCTACTGTAAGTTTTAACTCAAGCACAGAAAAAATGAAGAAGGTTTTTGTATCCTATAATGACATCAGTCTGATATAAGCGGTCACAGAGTGTGTTTTGTCCATGCCAGACACTCTTTTTTTATGTTATACAGTTAAAAGAGTGAGAGCATTGTCATGCAAAGCCCTCAGATTCTGCTTAAGCTCTACAGAGGGCATTTTTGGAACTAGGAAAACATGAATAATGTGTCTCTCATCAAGGCACCCCTATGCCAGACTCTGTTGGCTTTACACCAAGTCATCAACTCGACAGGGTCCTCTCATTCCAGGACAGTCTAGTGTGCAATTACTACCACTCATTAAATACACGAGGCCAGATCTGTGAAGACCATTATGTCTGATAGCATCCAGACTCTGCTGCAATAAAGCCTCATTGGACTCCTTTCGCAAAGAGAGATCCCCCTAATGTTTGCCATGGATCTGAGCACAAATAAGCACAACAACTAAGAGTGCACATGCACTCAGATAAAATGTATGTCAACCTGTGTTCTTTGTCCAGTCTTGAGCACTTTCTGTCTACTATGGGGAGATATTGTTTAGGCAGATTTAGATTGATGACCGTGCATGGTTAAAGCTCTTAATACTTTCACCACCAAGTAATCCAGCATGGGAAGTGAAGCGATCTGCAAAGCCCATGGCTACAGCTCAACTCATTTACCTCTTGTTGCATGCGACTCTGCTTTACAAATAAAGCATTGTTATTTCTCTGAAACAGCAACAGATGTAGCCATTAATTTGTTAGAATTGTAACAATGGGCCAGATCATTGCAAACTTGTAAATCTCTTGAGAACAACTTTGGTGTGTAATTTAAAGTATAGTTTAAAGTCCCAGAATGAAAGAAAAGGAAATCTCAGGTAACGTCTGGAGGATGACTGGTTACCAGTATGTTCAGCAACTGTATGAATTAATGGGCCCCAGTTCCAAACCAGTCTCTAATGAGGTTCTATCTTGGTTAGAATGCTGCCTTAAAAGGCAGCTGTTAAAATAGGCAGTAGATATAGTAAGGCAGCTTACTTGGTTTTGGAACTGAGCTCTTGAGTGAAACTAGATTGTATTATGGAGACAGGACATATGAGTGCCAGAAGACCATGACCTTTGGCACAATCCAGTTAAGCCTTGAAAGCAAATGTTTGTTCCATCTGATGTATCTCAAGTTTTTAATTCAGTGGCTGTCCTGGAAGAGAGAGAAATCATGGTTTGAGTTTGCAGCAGCCACAGGTCACAAAACAATTTAAAAGCTTTTGACAGGAGTTCCGATACATGTCAATTTGTATTGAAATACAAGTCAAAAATTCTAGCACAGGGGTGGTTTGGCTACAGAGACTTATGGCTTAAGAACATTTGACAATCTGACATTAAAATGTAAGATTACATTTTGTTTGTACTGATAAGTTTAAAGCATTTCATTTAGTGTTTAGGGCTTTATCAGAACATGTTTATAAATATGAGGTTAAACAGCATGCGCTGTTAGGATTAAAAAGGGCAGTGAATGTTTTAAAGACATGACATTTAATGTTTTCAAGACATTTTTGGTTGACTTTATACTGTTTTTTTTTATAGGGTATACCAGATTTTTGTTTTATTTTGAGTTGCACTCTTTAGCTGAATTTTCCCCTTTACAGGCACATTGTCGTCTGTGGTCATATCACTCTCGAAAGCGTTTCCAACTTCCTTAAAGACTTCCTACACAAGGACAGGGATGATGTCAATGTAGAAATTGTTTTTCTTCATAAGTAAGTACAATTCCCTTTGGAATATATTTTAAGGACTTGATGGAAACATTTATCCAGTTTTAACAGTTTAATAGCCATGCATTATTAAGAACAACAAATAAATCAGACCAGAGCTTAAAAATATATATTTTTTGGAAGTATTAAAGGTGAATTATGTATTTTCTGAATTGCCTTCTGTCCATTTGATTGGCCTGACTGGTTATAGGTTAATGATGTGATGTTTATTTTTTTGTTATTCAAAAATTCACAAATTTATTTCACACATTTTTATTATAAACCTCTACTATGATGAACATGTTTCCAATTTATGAATTAAAAGTAATTTTGATTATTTAAAGTAAAAAGGTATCAAAGTGTTGTAACATTCAGGAGACGGTGAAAAATAACTAATTATAATCATAATAAAAATCTTATTAAAAGATAAACTAATTTTTATAAAAAATACTGGCATGAGTAGTCTGAAATAATCTTATCTGGCCCTACATCAGCACTGCTGTGATTCGGCCTTAGGCCGAGTGAAGTAGGTAATCACAGCAGTGCTGATGTAGGGCCATATAGCACGATTGTGAGTGTGATATTGCTTATATACAACAGTTCAATGAACAAGTACATTTAAAAAAAAATTGTGCATGGAACTACTTTCTTATGCGATGGATCAGAATCAGAGAGAGAGAGAGACAGACAGACAGACAGAGAGACGGAGCATGTGCAATCACCTGTTGCCACACCCAAGCAGAGATGCTGTCAGCTTTCTGGAGATCAGGTTTCTCTGTGTAACCGTCTAAAAATAACCGTCCAAGAGGGGGTAATTCTCCCTATTTCGCAGTAGCCAGTGAAACAGTGTTTCACTATAGAAACCACAATGTCCTCTACCATTTTGAACAGTACTTTTTCTCCTATGTGGAAACTCCAGTAAGAAGTAAGTAATGAGTTGTGTAATTAATCTGTCTGTTGTGTCTCTCAGCTGTGATGAGCCTCAATGCTGAAATTGTTTGTTTAAAGCCGTTTAAAGCTATTTTCTAGCTGTAGTTGTGTAGTAGTAATATGAGCGATCATGGAGTGCTGTTGTATGTAAACAATGACTGATGGATTGACTTCATGTCGCCAACTGTTCATATTCTAAACAAATATGATCTTTTGCCTCCACCTGCTGGCTAACGTATGTAATGTCAAAAAATAAAATGAAAAATACATGTAAGAGACACTTATACAGTAACTCTTAACACACATGCACTACTCTTGCAATTTAGATTAGGATGAAAAAGACAAGCGAAGTGATACACACACAGTGAAGCGTCCGAATACTGATGGTGACAAACCATCAGTACTCATGGAACATCTCTTGTCCAATCAGATTCGAAAGGACTGGAACTAACTGTTGTTTCACTGTTGAAATCACTGTTGTGATTTCTGGATTTTTTTTTTTTAGATTATGTCTCTCACAGTGGACATGCACCTACGATGACAATTTCAGACCCCTCCATGATTTCTAAGTGGGAGAACTTGCAAAATAGCAGGGTGTTCAAATACTTATTTTCCTCACTGTATATATATATATATATATATATATATAGCAGTTTGTTGTAAAAAAATATTACAAAATTATTATTAAATTATTAAATATTATTACAAACTCAGGCATTGTTACCAACACGCAGGTAGCCATTTTGTTGTCAAGTGACAAACAAAACCATAACACCCCTTTAGAGCCTCATGACTGTGTGCACTTCACCTTTAAAATTGTCAAAATCACAGAGCTTTACCCTTTATCTGTATCTTAACAACACATTATGTAACATACGTTTTCTTTTTTCTGTCGTTTCCTCTGCTTACTCAAGTATTTCCCCTAATCTTGAGCTGGAAGCCTTGTTCAAACGTCACTTTACTCAGGTGGAATTCTATCAGGGATCGGTCCTCAACCCACATGATCTAGCAAGAGTAAAGGTAACATTTCACATCAACAGAAGTGTAGATTGCAGAATGAGCATGTTCTATCAGTTTGCTATGTCAATTTAATAAGCATGTAGAACATAATCATACAGAATTAGAAAAAGTGACAGACAAGCTGAATTATTTCATTTGTCCATTGCTGGTAGATAATTGTAGAAATTATGTAGCAATAATGCAGCATGCTTTTAGTTTTGATGGTGCTTTAGTGGTGTTAGTGAATACTGTGAATTTTCTTTTTCAACTTGACAGATCGAGTCAGCTGATGCCTGCTTGATTCTTGCAAACAAATACTGTGCAGACCCCGATGCTGAAGATGCCTCCAATATCATGAGGTCAGTTCTTTGACGGATCAACCATTTCCACATAAGCACATGATTTTTCGAAGAACAGGCATTTTATTTTGAGATTTGAGGGCAGTGTCATACACACACTAGAGTCATTCTTCAGTAAAATAAATGAATTGAAAGCTGATGTCTTTCACCCTCTGCTGTGACAGGAAGGTGTGAATGAGATACTCAGAATTGCATCCAGTCCAGCTTGTTTGAAATGTGAAATATGAATCTTGGCAAGTGTCTTAGTATGTTTTCTTAGCAACTAATGTGTTATACAGCAGCTTAATATGGAAATAAATTCTACCTCACACTTACTGGACCAGAGAGAATTTTAGACTGGATTTTTAAAGGAATGCTCCAAGTTCCACCACATATCATAGACTCCTCTATTAAAATGAAAGATTAATTGATTTACATTCACTTAGCAGATGCTTTTTTTTAATTCATCAGTGGTACAATATTATTTGTATTAGCAGTCCATTATTAGCAGTCCATCCCACTGGACATTATTTTTTTCTTGAATATTTTGTTTCTCTCAGAAATAGGTCAATTTATTGAAGTAAATGGAATGCGAATGTTGACTTACAATTAGGGATGTACATAATTAATTGAGTACTCGAGTACTTGTAAGTTTGAGCAATGATCGATCATGAATACAATGATCAATAATAATCATGCGTGATGTGGCTTTTCACTAAATTCAAAATTCAGTGACAACTAAACACAAACATGTCAAAGAGATGCCTTTTTTAATTTTTAGATTATATTATGATTTTTTGGTGGTACCTTGTGGTCTGAATCATCACAGCAACAAGCTCCAACATAGTGCACCGTTGCTTTCTGTCCAGGGCAGAGATAGTGCTCACACATACCAGCCAAGTTCTTCCTTTCACACTGCTGGATGTCTTCAAAACAATTTTCTGCTTAACACAGCAGATTAAATACGCGATAGTTATAGTGACATCACCGATCAAGCCAACCGCATTTTGCAAATACATGGTTCAGCCAGCCATGACAAAAACAGTAATGCACTCGTATTACGTTAATTACGGTAACCTGAAGGTAGAGCAGACAGATGTGCTTTATGAGCATTTTTTTAATTGAGATGGCCAGCAAGTCTTCACATAATGACAAAATATGATGCATTATACTGTGACTATGCCATTTTTTGTACTTTGTGTAACTGACTACGTTATAGCAGCTTGTAATAATAATTATGCAACACTGGAACAACAATAAGATGCAGAAGCCAAAGACATCTGTCTGACATATATGTACATGTGTATGTGCCCCCACCCTTGAGTAGTGATTTTGAGTTCTGAAGTACACAAAATGCCCAAAATGTCCATCCCTGCTTAAAATGCCTGTAAAGTTATTCATGCTTGTTTATTAATGTGTTTCTTTTAATTACAGAGTAATATCTATCAAGAACTACCATCCAAAGATCAGAATAATAACTCAGATGTTGCAGTACCACAACAAGGTAGAAATTGAATTTTATCTGTTGGTGGGTCACATCAAATCAACCTAATGAAAAATAAACAAACAGAAAGAATAGATACAGTGTACAAAAGGGCTGTAAAATTGGACATAAACGTGAGATGTTACAGTGAATATTGTGTCATACAAGAACAAGCCCTCAGATTCTGCTCTCCATATTAAGGAAAATTTTACAAAGTCACACATTCAAATACACATTATAACATGATTTTCTTCAGTGTCTATTCTTGATTACAGCAACTTGCACAGTGCTTTATATTCATCAGGAAAAGCTGGAAGCAGGAGATTGATGTTTTCCTTAATGACTTGATGGATGTGTTTTGTTCATGGGACAGTTCACATGAGAACAATTGAATGTCAACTGCAGACAACTGTTTAGAGGGCTGTCAGAGAACTCACTACACAGATAAATTATGTTTCAATGAGATATGACATGTAGTGACTTGCTACTGTTATGAGATTTGAAAGAATTTTATAATCTAACATGATATATATAAAAATAACAGTTAAACCCATTAATAAAACAGTTAAACCCCCATGAAATTTAGTCATACAGTACAGTGCAAAACATTTAGGCACTTGTGAAAAATGTTGCATAGTGAAGATTTCTTCATAAAATGATTCCATAAATAGTTTTCATTTATCAATTAATGTCACATAAATTCCAGTTAAGAAAAAATATAAATCAATATTTGGTGTGACCTCCACCAATTCTCCTAGGTATACCTGGGCACAGTTTTCTTGGTTGTTGGCAGATTGGATGTTCCAAGCTTCTTGAAGAATTTGCCACAGTTCTTCTATTTATCTATTATCTTATCTATTTATCTGTCTCAATTGGTCTCTTTGTGTAATCCCAGACTGACTCAATGTTCAGTGGGGGTCTCTGTGGGGGCAATGGCATCTGTTGCAGGGATCCCTTTACTTTTGTTCTATTCTAATCGCAAAAAGAATGTTTAGTAGTCTAAAATGTATATTTCCTGTTGACACTTAAGCTGAAGATATAATTAACTATCTTAAAACAAATGTTTTGTGAAACATCTTAATTGCCTAAAACTTTTTCATAGTTACAGTCTCTCTCTTCTGGGTAAAAGGGACCCAAAATATTGATGGGTTATCTTGCACTACACAGTTTTTTGTCCAATCAAACGCTCCTTTCCCTTAATACCAACCTGCTTCTGACCAGCTAGTAGCGAATTACAGCTGTGACATAAATTTAAAGCTGTTGGTTGTTAAAAAAAAGGGATAAGCCCTTTGAAATGTCCTGCCCAAACTTTCTTTTTCAATGGGAAATAACTCTGCATAGGAAATAAAACTGCTCATCAAGCCATTTGATGGTGTCTTTAGTACAAAATCATGAAATTGTTGTTTTTCTTTAATATGCTTGGTAGATGTTGCAGCAGGGGACAGTGTTAACTTTCCCTTGTCTTGACTCTTGTCCCATGTGTCCTCAGGCCCATCTGCTAAACATTCCCAGCTGGAACTGGAAGGAAGGTGATGATGCAATCTGCCTGGCCGAGCTGAAGGCAGGCTTCATTGCCCAGAGCTGCCTGGCACAGGGCCTGTCCACCATGCTCGCCAATCTCTTCTCCATGAGGTCATACATCAAGGTACTGTCATCCCTGTCAGCCCTTTGGCTTTGATAAAACCCAAAGAGTAGAATGAGCCTCCCACCAGTTCATTCCTACTTCAGCTCAATCACCATGGCCATTACGGTATTGTGTAAATCATCTTCTGAGCCCTGCCGTCTCATTTGGGACTTGCTCGGGACAGCAACACAGTGATGTAATTGCCATAATGAGGTAATTTAATTTAGAGTCAATGGCATGGTGGAAGTGAGGATGTAAATTAGTGTTTTTTTGCTCTTTGCTCTTACTGTCCTCCTGCATGCTGATAGAGCAGGGAAATGCGAACCATGTGTCTACTTCATAGCCAATATGAATGGCACCCCAAATCCATCTTTAATTTAAATTTCATTGTTTTATCATCCAACTGAAGCAGACTGCTCAAAGTCGTACAGATACAGATTTGAAGGTACTCTTATCCAGAGCAACTTTCAAAAGTGCAGCAGCATTGTGTATGGCACTGTAATGATCAAGGCATGGCAGTAATGTAATTTGAAATGCAATTTGTTGTATTTTGCAATTTGGAAAGTGCATCTTTCCTGTTGACATGTCATGTTAAAAAACAATACAATTATAAACATCCAAACAGAAAGATTTGAAGATTGAAGAAAGATATTGAAGATTGTGAAATCTGGCATATGATAACACGCCTTCAGATTCTGCTCTTCATGTCAATGAGAATTTTGCGAAGTCTTTGAGAATCAAATTCACATTATAGCTTAATGATTTTCTTTTCTTGAATGTTTATCCCACATTACGGGGATGGTGTTGTATTTAGAAAACACTTAATAGAAGAGTCTGAAGCCTGAGTAGCCATGGGTGCATGGTTATTGTCAGGCGGTTCAGATTTGGATGGATTTCTTCTGAAAAGAGAGAGAGAAAGAGTGATCATGAAGAAGAATTTCACAGAGACTGTAAAACATATTTTCTCAAATCCACAAGGGGCTATATTACTTTCTTGTTTTTTTTATTGTTTTTTTATGACAGTGCATGCTTTCAACATTGAGAGCAACATTCTCATGCCATAAAGTGATGAGGAATGACTTTCATAATGACTGTTTAAATGTGATATGTGTGGAAACATCTGCAGGGCACATCACTCTTCCCTTAACTCTCTGGGGTCTGAGGGTGTTTTGGGCCTTGGAGAAGTTTTGGCATGCCTTGACATTTGTGCTTTTTTCAGTTGCTTAAAAACACATTAATGGCTAAAGTATGATAACACTGTATTCAGCACAAACTGGGCTACAGTAATATGTGAGCAACATGTGTGTACATGTTTGTATTTTTGAGAAAATAACGTTTATGCATGGTTTTTGAAAAAAAATTAAGTAATTGAAATAAGGTCATATAACACATACTAAACATTTGTCCACAAGCCTTTTCAGAACTGGATCTTGTAGCCTAGAGTTTTTGCTACAAAATGATGTGAAAACCATCCTGATCACTCATTCATACAAAACAATATAGTAATTTAACGTTTGTAAGACACTTTTAGTGTTAGAAAGGTCATATGCGAGGAGACAGGAACTATCATGAATATTGATTGTAATTCACACCTGAGGAGACAAAATACCCCTCCCCTGGGACTATCAATGAGGAATGTGACAGAAAGAGAATGAATATGAGGAGACTTAGTGATCAAAATCAAGTTTTAAGTTAAAAGAAGTAATCTGACTATAAATTTTCTTTACATAAATACTTAATTTTAGACCTACACTACCGTTTAAAAGAAGTCTCTTGTGTTTACCAAGACTACATTTATTTGATACAAAATACAGTAAAAACAGTGATATTTTGAACTATTTTTACAATTTAAAAGAAAAGTTTTCTATTTGAATATATTGTAAAATGCATTTTGTGATCAAAGCTGAATTTTCAGCATCATTACTGCAGTCTTCAGTGTCACATGATCCTTCAGTAATCATTATAATATGCTGATTTTATAATATGGGCATATTTAAAGTGCATTTTACTCATTTAACCAGAACACATATTTGCAAGCACAAGCTTAGTTGATGATAATGAGGCAGCAAAAACACTAGATAAAATATAATCTAAACATTCATATTATTTTTATATCATATTACATATCATATTTATATCATACAGCATACAATTTAAATACCTGCTTTAGCCGAGATATTTCAGCATTTAAATGTAACTAAAACTTGCTTATTAGGACATATTTCAAATGTCAATACTCTGAATCGTGGCTGGCAAGTCTGGAAACAGTCCCACTAGTAAAATATGTACATGTTTATATAAAATAGCATGTCAACTAGTGAAAACTAAATGACTTACTCGTCCGAAATTGTATCCTTGTCTGGATCAAGTCTCTCTTCAAAATGCTAACGTTCATCGGATTCCCACTCTTCTTCTGAGTAAAATTGTAACTCTTCGTCACTATCCAGGAGTTTTCTCAGGTGTGTATCATGCTGTCTTTCAAACGCACAGAAAAATGAATGAACTTGTTGTTTTTAAGACAAAGTCGGGTGCGTTTACCATTTGATTTGATCATCTCAGCACATTAGCGTATGAATGGCGTGCTCTGCTGGTGGGTGTGATCACATTAGAGATAATTTAGCTGAGCCAGGAAAACTGTACATCCCTTTGTTTCATACAGATTATATTGCAGGAGAATATTTGTTTTAAATTTGAATTGTTTCAATTAAAAATAGACATTTTAAGCTTTCTTTAGACATATGTTTCATGTTTGTGTGATAAGTATTCACAGAGGTTTAGTTCATTTTTGTGACGTATTTCAGATATATGCTTGCATATACCCAGAGACAGCTTACAGCTACCCTTTTTATTTTCTTTATTTTATAAAAGCACATGGTTTTGTTGTTATTGTGAGTGTACACAAAAAAAAAGTAGACCCTTTATAGTCTCTAATGATGTCTTACACTTATCTGTATGCCCAAAAATGACAGAGAATTTTATGTTGTTTCCGCTGTAATAACGAAAAAAATCCAGCAGGACGCGCCGGCGGATCCGTAGACCCCAGAGGGTTAACCCCTTAAACACTGGCGGGTCCAAACGGGGTTGCTATATTGTGAAAAAAGAATTAAAGTCTTCGAATACATAAGTCAGGCAAATGAGGTATCATTTGAAAGCTTAGAATCTCAACTTTTCAGAGATAACCTTCTGCATTTATGTCACTTAAAATATTAAAATAAGGCCTAAAAACATTTGCATTGAAAATTATATTTAATTGTTTTGCCCTAATACCAGAGTTACAAAGATTTTCAAAAGAATCACAAAGTGAAATTTACTTGTCTGTAAGCTTGCTTGGCTGAATAATCCAATGTTATATATTAGATGTCCAGAACAAAATATGTCATCCAGAAGGAAAAGCATGCAATACAAATGATCAAAAAAATATGTTTTCTACTATTGATGATAAAATGTTTTGTATCATTGCAAAAGGGAGGATCTCAGCTTTCTAATGACACCTAATGACTCTGAGCTTCTAGTCCACTCAGAGGCTAATATATTCAATGAAACAACAAGGGTAGAGCTTGAACTGAAAATTAGACTGAATGTCTATGGACGAGCGTGTCTGTGAGTGGTAAAATGCGTTAGAGTTCCACATACATTTCAGATCTGTATATTGTGATGGAAAGTGAAAGAAAAAAAAGAAAAAATTTCCAGTGCTTTCTGCCACCTAGTAGAATAAAATTAGACTTTTCAAAGTGAGGTTGAGTGAACAGAACCAGAATTACATGTTTACAAAGTTAGGACAGCAACAAAAATAAAAAGAATTCTGTTTAACCTAAGATTATAAACACATACAATATTATTTATGAATAATTTGAGTTTTTTTATTTTTATTTGTGCAGTTCTCTGAAAAATGAGAGACATTTTTTGCAATTTGTCCAAAGTATATGTGAATGGTGAGCTTTTAAATTTGAGTGTAAAAAATGTAGTTTTTTTTAAAACACAGAGATTTCCCAGACCACCCATGCCAGAGTACAGCCTACCACACACAACCTCTTTTTCAGACTAGACTTATGCAGTACACCATGGTATCACCAATTCCTTCTTTAAGACTGCCAAACAGGAACATTCATGATGTACCATCCTTCTGCTAAAAGATATAGTTCCTGACATGTATATTAATATAAATAGTTGACCTTTGTGTGTGCTGTGCAGTGATATACTTAGTATCTAGGTGAACAGATGTTTCAAGTCATAACATTTACTATATTTTTAACAAGGCTAAAACACTGTATTGAGCAATCAGCATGCAAGACCAGAGCTGTATGTTTTATATTATTTTTGAAACCAACTTTTTTCTGGTAATAGATTGATAGTGTGCCAAAAAGGTACTATTTACAATTCAGTAATTTAAACATCATTTTTGCAGCAAAACAAAAAACAAACAAACAAAAAAAAAAAACAAACAAAAAAAACAACAGTTGATGTGAAACAGATATGATGTGAAGCTTCAAAACAATCATTAAGCATGTTTACATGCATACAATTCTTTGATTTATGGTTTCACAAATGAAAACAGACACTGTAGTTTTATGATCTGGTCATCAAACTTAAAGGGATAGTTCACCCCAAATGTAAAATTATCTCATCATTTACTCACCCTCATGCTATCCCATATGTGAGTGACTTTCTTCTTGTGGCCACACAAAATATTGACACTTTGGGCCCAATTTGGACATTTTCACTGAGGAGTGTACTCACTTTTGTTGCCAGCGGTTTAGACATTACTGGCTGTGTGTTGAGTTATTTTAAGGGGACAGAAAATTTACACTGTTTCTACTTTACATTGTAGAAAAGTGTAATTTCTTCAGTATTGTCACATGAAAAGATATAATCAATTATTTACAAAAATGTGAGGGGTGTACTCACTTTTGTGAGATACTGTATATATGTATATATTAATACATTATAACAATACACTTGAAATCTCTCGTTTCTCAACCCAAGTGCTCACTCATGTCTTTATCTTGGCCTATTTTAATGTATAGTAATTCACAATTGCATGAATTTATAATTTAATATACTGTACATCAAATTTGGATCATTTATTTTTATTTTTATTTTATTTTATTTTAATTTGGAAATGTATGAAAATCTTTCAGGTCACATAACCCCTGGTGTTAGCCCAACAAAAAGGGCTTTCGACACTGAGTCTTGCTTCCTCCTTTTCTGAAAAAATAGGTGCTTTGAAACTATGTATTGTATATGTATTATATATACAGTATATTTAGCGCTATGCAAATAAAATTTTATTTAATTGAATGGAATTAATAGCAGATTGAATTCTGAAGACTAATGAAAATTTTTTGGTTCTATCATCAAGTTTATCCCTTTTAATTATAATAGGCAATAACCAAATTATTCTTCCGATATAAAATATATACAAAGCATGGTATCAGAGAGAGCTAGTTAACATTTCTTGTTTGTTTTTTTTTTTAGTTGAAGGAAAATATATATTTTTTTACATGCTGGCCTTAATTGTTCCTCATCTGAAATTTATTAAATCTGAATTGTCAATTTTGGTCAGCAGTTTTACATCACAAGGCACTGTGAGACCCAAACAACACAATGTGTGAGAGTATTGTGCCAGTCTCATGGAGGATCAGGGTTACAAAGCACTGGCAACACAGCTGATTTGAGTGGGCATTCAGGAAGCAGAGCGTAAGGGTGTTACTAAAAGGTGTTAATGAGACCCACAACCCAGAGGCACATACATTTACACACATCCACACCCACAAACAGATGATTTGTTTTGCATTATACTAAGGTATTTTATATGTTGTCTGAGGTATAAACCTGTTCTCTAAAAATAAAACCGCAAAGACGGTCATCATTTTTTCTAATTTCTTTTTTGAAAACAGCAGTAAACAAAGTGGATTAGGATCAGGCTCTCGGGAGGGACTGAATGAGATCATTTTTCAGTCGGTGCGAGGGCACACTACCATAGCATTTACATCAGCTCTGACAGGCAAGGTGCAAATGTGCAGTTTAATTTAGGGAGCCCATCGTAAATGGCTGCCATCTCTTTAGGACTAAATGACAAAACTTCAGCTATCAGTGCAGCCCTAAAAGATGCCTGTACTCTTGCAAGAATGCAAGTGCTCTTAGCCAGGCAGTTGTGCCTGGCTTTGATAGCATTTCTCTTGACTGTCTGTCAAACAGACTTTGGCTGGGTGAGATGGCTGACTAATGGCAGAGTGATTGCCTAATAGCCCTGCTGCTTATCACCGCCCCACCCACCCCTGATACTAAAACATTCAATGAGAGGATGATGAAAAGACCTGCCATGAGCTCAGATGGAGGAATGTTCCATTCTCCACCAGTCTTTATTATTCAACTCAAGTCCTGGCAACATTTTGTTCCACAAAGGTTGAAATGTTACAGGTGTGAAATCATATACACTATTGAAAAACAAGAGAACTTTACAGCACCTAATCAGGTGCGACGTGACAAGCAATGTGTACCATTTCCAGCGATAAGAAAATTGTCTCTTTACACTAAATACAAATCCGCTCTACAACATGACACAGCCAATCAGAACATTTGCAATATTTAACACACAGCTGTGGAGCAGGATTTTGGATCAATGTGATTTCTACATTGGCAGGGCTACCTGTGTGATGATGCAGAAATAGAAACCAAATAGAAACCTTGTCACGGTCTTGGCTGGTTAGGAAAAAAACATAGATTTCATTGGAAAGATGGCTTGCATCACGTCTGGTTAAGACACAATATAAATTTTGCTTCCGTTGTGTTTTACACAAATGGACCCCTTTCACAGACCTGTTATTTCACTTTTCCGCCTTCTTTAACAAAGTAAATGTAGCTTTTTTAAGTTTTTTATATTTCCAATTTTAAAAACATTTAGTGTACATTTACAACATTGTACTTTGTATTATATTACCCTGGATAGCCATTCAAGTTTACTCTGCTATGCGTCTGTTTCTGCTCTCCAGCCAGGATATGTGAAAAGGTTCCATGTGCATGTGTAACTGATTTCAACTGCCTTTGCACTGTAGATTGAGGAGGACACGTGGCAGAAGTATTATTTGGAGGGAGTGTCCAATGAAATGTACACTGAGTACCTGTCCAGTGCCTTTGTGGGGCTTTCATTTCCTGCAGTTTGTGAGTAAGTATGCTACTGCTCCAAAGCATGGGAGCTTCTGGATGCTTATACACTAGATTTTATGCTACATCAGAAAACACAGAAAATTCATTGATTTTATTGAATTGTAATCACAAGTACACAGAGAGAAAGAGAGAGAAAAAACTCCACCACAGTTTTCAGTAGTGAGGCCCCATCATGACTTTTAAGAACATTTTAGCTTTTGCTGCACTCTAAAGTAGGCATTTGTTAAACAATGCAAATTTCAGAGAAGCAATTTAGTTTTGTCAGACATTAAATTTACTTTATCCCTACTTGACTGCAAACTGACCGTGCTCGATCCACATCAGAACCCAGCTTCATATTCCTATCCGTCAAATGCTTTGTCAGAGCTTTATCTAATGTGTAGCTATAGTTTGTTACACTGATCTTTATATAAAAGCTTTAAAAACATAATATTTTACTATCCACGTCTTAGTTGGTGGGTAATTATGTGTAGTAAATACAGTATCAGAAAGAGTCTTTGAAAAGATATTTTTGTCTCTTCTAAGTGGGAACAATAACTTCTTAGAGGGCTAATCTAATGGGCCTTATAACTTCTTTACTAGTATGCTACTTAACTGAATTGCTTGTATTTGGCATATTACCAACATTACATTTCTTTTATTTCTTTTGCAGGTTGTGCTATGTGAAGCTCAAGTTATTGTTGATCGCTATCGAGTACAAGTCAGAGCAGAGGGAAAGCAGGTTTGTCCCCCTTTGGTGTTAAACTCCATCAATCACAGCACACTGAACTGACCAAAGAGGGGCAATGCAGCTGTATCACTCATTGGTCCCACAGACACACTACAGCACAATATTCCCATTTAACATGGTATACATTTTCTTTTGTAAGAAAAGGCTGACAGGCGTTCATCATCAAATCTCCCCACAAGTAATTCAATTATTTCAAATTTAAATCAGTCTCCTTGAGACAGCATGGGATCGTTTCAATCACTGGAGGAAGTTCACCTCAGCTTGACTCTCACAGCCTCACAGATGCCCTTCACTGTCTGTAAGAGTCACCGAAGAGCCATGACATCTGCTCAGACTCACTATGTTCTATTGATGAGTTGTTTACTCTCAGAGTAAAGGGCCTTACATCAATAGCACTCCTGTGGCATTCTGTGAAGTGACCCATTAGAACTAATAACATGAAGTACTCTGTCTCAATAACTCAGAATTTGCCAAATCCCACCACCCCTTTCCCACATCCGCAACATGTGTTCCAATGTATCTGTACACTGTAACTCTTACTAATACATTTTAATATCTCACAATTAGTACTAACGAGTTTAGTTTAAAACAATATCGGGTTTGAAAACACTCACAAAAATAAGAAGACCTGGTTCTTTTGGTTACCCATATACTCTTGACATTCAGTAAACAACATATTTTTCCAAATGTGTCTTCTTTCTTACTGCGGATTAGGGCTGGGCAGTATGACATCATTATGTTGTGCCACCGTAGAAATGTGTAAGTAGGTAAGGATTCTGCCATACAATTTATACCTCTTGCTGTGAATTTGTCAACAGTAGGTTGAAAGTTGAAATCGATCTATGTATACTGAAATTCAAACCACTGCCCCCAGTCTCCAAAGCTGGAAGTGCTTTTGAATATATGGGAACATGTATGCTCCCTTGTCCATGTGAAAAGTCCAAAAGTGAGTATTAAAGCAAGTTGTTTTTAGCTGTAAATGATATAATACAGTCAACAGGAAAGAATATTTTATAAACCATAAAACTTAACCCAATACCTAAACCTGAAAAATGCAACATTCAAATCACTCATCATTGTTTTTTTTTTAACTTGATTACTTCCTGGTTCCCACCCAGTTCTCTGAGGCTGTCAATTGTAACATGCAATGCAAAGCAGATTTGACCTTTTACCATTCACAGTTGCCAAGCAACGTTGCCACTTGGAGCTTTAATATGAAATTCAACTGATGTTTGCATAACAGCTATTTTACAGCATTTTCAAACATGCCTTATCCAATGAGAAATTATAGTCTGAAATACAGGGGCATGTACAGGATTTTTGTGAAGGGGTGGCAAATGTTGAGGAAGGGGTGGCATCTAGGAAGTTCATCTGACTGGAGGCGGAACGCTGTGTCCTCTCAGACACAGGTGGAACATTATTATGGACTATGCGTGACATGGACTGGTTAAGCCATTGCACATTGTCTCCAGGACGCGAGTAGGGTTCGAGTTGGTGTGGCAAGTGGGGTGGAAAAGAACATTTTTAGGGTGGCAGCTGCCACCCTGTGCCACCCCTCAGGCACCGGCCCTGCTGAACTATCTGTTTTTAAATAAGTGAAATTAAGTATCTTTTATTTGTGAATTATTTAATTCACTGGATATATATATATATATTACAGTACAATGCAAAAGTTTTAGGTCTTCAAAAATAATGCCATAAATAGTTTTTATTTATCAATTAACATCATACAAAGTCCAGTAAACATAATAAGCTAAATAAATATTTGGTGTGGCCACCTTTGCCTTTAAAACTGCCGCAATTCTTCTAGGTACACCTGGACACAGTTTTTCTTGATTGGTGGCAGATTGGATGTTCCAAGCTTCTTGGAGAATTCAACATAGTTCTTCTATCTATTTAGGCTGCCTCAGTTGCTTCTGTCATTTCATATAATCCCAGACTGACTTGATATTCAGTGGGGGGCTCTATGGGGACAATGCCATCTCTTGCAGAGCATAATGTTCTTCTATTCTAATCTTTTCTATCTGCTAAATTTATGTTTGGGAGTCTAAAATGTATTATTCCTATTGACACACTAAAGCTGAAGATATAAATAACCATCTTATAACAAATGTTTTTGTGAAACATCTTAAGTGCCTTAAACTTTTGCACAGTACTGTATATAATACAGTATATAATACTTTGCGTGGAAAGGAGTCAGTTGAGGTGGTTTGGGCATCTGGTAAGGATGCCCCCTGGGCGCCTCCCTAGGGAGGTGTTTCAGGCACGTCCAGCTGGGAGGAGGCCTCGGGGAAGACCCAGGACTAGGTGGAGAGATTACATCTCCACACTGGCCTGGGAACGCCTCGGGGTCCACCCAGTCAGAGCTGGTTAATGTGGCTCGGGATAGGGAAGTTTGGGGCCCCCTGCTGGAGCTGCTGCCCCCGCGACCCGACTTCGGATAAGCGGTTGAAGATGGATGGATGGATGGATGTATATAATACACAAATCAGCCACAACATTAAAACCACCTATCTAATATTGTATAGGTTCCTCTCGTTCCACCAAAACAGCACCAACCCACATCTCAAAATAGTATTCTGAGATGATATTCTTCTCATCAAAATTGTAAACGTGGTTGTCTGAGTTTCTGTAGACTTTGTCAGTTCGAACCAGTCTGGCCATTCTCTGTTGACCTCTCTCATCAACATGACATTTCCATCTGCAGAACTGTCACTCACTGGATTTTTTTTGGAACCATTCTGAGTAAATTCTAAGGACTGTTGTACAATTGTGGAGAAAATAACATCATCTCAGAATGTTATTCAGAAATGCCGATTTGCGCTGTTTTGTGGAATTACGGGGACATACACAATAGGTGGTTTTAATGTTGTGGCTGATATATATAGCACCTTGAGTTTGTGTAATTAATCAGTCTGTTGTGTCTCTCAGCTGTAATGAGCCTTAATGCTGAAGTGGTTAGTTTGTAGCTATTTCCTAGCTTTAGTAGTGTAGTAGTAATACAAGCGAATACAGAGTGCTGCTGAATGTAAAAACTGAGTGATGCTGACTCACTTCACATCACCAACTTGCTCATATTACAAACAAAAATGGTCTTTTGACTACTGGCTAAAATATGTAATTTCACAGCATTAAATGTAAAGAGACATATAGCTCTTAACACATCTGCAGTGCTCATACACTGTAGTTTAGAACGGCACAAACACAAGCGGAGTGATTCACACAGTGAAGTGTCCGAATGCACCCCATCACAAACTTTGTTACACTGGTGTCGAAACCTGGGAGTTGACGGAAGAAGAATGGTGCCATGGAGGCCTCACCTCTGGAGGAAATGTTTAAGACCCTTGCCAGCATCCACCAGTCGTAGCATCGGACCCTCCTCGAGCTGCCTACTGAGCAGGAGTAGCAGTTTGTCATGCTCCTCCGGGCCCAAGCAGAGGACCGGCAGACCCCTCCGGAGTGTGCAACACCAGGAGGGGGCTGCTCCTGTGACCTCTGTTCCCATGTCCACCCTGCCCCATGTTTCCCTTGTCAAGATGAGCCCCCTGGATTATGCAGAGGCTTTCTTGGAACTGTTTGTGCAGATGGCAGTGGCATGCAGTTGGCCAAGTAGCTAGTGGGCGGTGAACTTGTTATCCTGTTTTCCAGGGAGTCCCAACTTGCAGCGCAGCAGTTGCCAGCAGTGAACCTCCTGGTGTATGCAGATCTCAAGAAAGCCATCCTGCAACGTGCCGTCGAGACACCAGAACAACACGGCCAACATCTCTGCTCATTGACCCTGGCCGAGCACGGCCGCCGCTCACCTTTGCCCAACAGCTACGGGGCGCCTGCCAGCAGTGGTTGATGGCTGAGCAATGCAACGGGGCTGTGATCGACCTGGTGGTACTGGAGCAGTTTATTGCTTGGCTTCTGAGAGGGATGGCAGAGTGGGTCCAGTGTCACCACCCGGTGTCACTCCAAACAACCATCCAGCTAGCAGAGGACCATATGGCGGCATATTTGTGAGCTAGCAAGCCCAAGATCCTTGTTTTCTTCTCTCTCTCCTTTCTTCTCTATCTCCTGTCTCCCCTCCCTCTCTCTCTCCTTCCCTTCCTCTCATCCTATTCCTCCCCAGAAATGGGGAGTAACCCCTCCTAAACTGGCTCCTTAGCTCTGGGGACTACACTACCCGCCAGTTTCCCGTACCCCTCTCCGCTCTCACTCCCAGGTTGGTGGACCCACTGCCATAGGCGCTGGTCCAGGGATTTCGGGGAGCCCAGACATTTCTGTGACCAATTCCCGGTGATTGAGGTGGGGACATTGGTTCGGGTCCCCAAAGTGCCACAGGCCGGCCCGACTTACCACATACCTGTGAGTATTAAGGGGGGTACATACCAGGCTTTGGTGGATTTGGGTTGCATTAAAACCTCCATCCATCAATGCCTCGTTCAAGACAAGGCATGCTAGTCACAAGGTGAAGGTAAGGTGTGTGTATATCCACGATTATCCTGTTCCTGTGACAATTCAATGCTGGGAACAAACGCATAGTGTCAAGGCTGCAGTTAGTCCCTGCATCATCCTGTAACAGAGTGTCTTGGTGAAGGATTAGTGATGCGCTTGTTGGGGAGGCAGAGCCGGGGCCACCCGTGTCAACTTCCTAAGGATGACGTAAGGGAGTTGTAAGTCTCGGCTTCCCCAGCCCTGAGAGGATTCCCCCTCCGGGGATTTCTCTCTGGAGCAGACATGAGACGAGAATCTTAGGCACGCTTTTGACCAAGTGAGAGTGATTGATGGTCAAAGTCTTCAGACAAACATTGCACTCGCATACCCATACTTTTCTATTATATATGAACGGTTGTATCAAGTGACGCAGGACGCTCAGGAAAAAGAAGATACAACCCATTTATTGATACTGATGAGCCATCAGAAAATGTTATTCAAAAGAGTTATTCAAAAGAATTGGGATAGACCTCTTCGGGCCATTAGAACAGTCGCCATGTGGGCCTTGCTTTGTGTTGCTTCTGGTGGACTATAATAATAATAATAATAATAATAATAATGATACCTTTTATGTATAATCCACTTTTCTTTCACTCAAAGTTGTACAAGATTAAATAAACACATAACATTCAACAGCAACCACCATAACATCAAATTTAAAAAGACTAAACACAAAATTACTAACATAGAACAACAACCACACATAAAACTAATATCCATCCATCCATCCATCGTCAACCGCTTATCCTGTGTACAGGGTCGCGGGGGGCTGGAGCCTATCCCAGCTAACATTGGGCGAAAGGCGGGGTACACCCTGGACAGATCGCCAGTCCATCACAGGGCCACACATAGACAAACATAAAACTAATATTAATAAATATTAAAAGACAACCTTAAATAAATGAGTCTTTAGTAACTTCTTAAAACAATCCAAGGTTGGGGCATTTCTGATAGTAAAAGGAAGAGCATTCCATTGCTTTGCACTTCCATTGAAGTGCAAATTAATTGGCAGAATGAAGAGAACGGGAGGGAGTGTAGGGCACAAAAATACTGCAAAGACTATGCAATACGATATCCAGGAGCAATGCCTCTACGCAACATTTCAGCACATAGTGTTGTGGTGGCACGTCCCGAGTGGTGATTCCGAAAGAAATCCTCACTGATCAGGGCACAAGTTTGATGTCATGAACACTACACAATTTGTACGAATTATTGTGTATTAAATTGATTCGGACAAGTGTGTACCACGTGCAAATGGACGGCTTGGTTGAACTGTTTAATAAAACCCTGAAAAACATGATTCATAAGTTCCTGCACAAAGATGATTGGAGCTGGGATAAGTGGCTTGAACCCATGTTATTTGCAGTTTGAGAGGTCCCTCAAGCCTCCACAGGGTTCTCCCCATTTGAATTATTGTATGGCGTAAACCTTACAGTGTTTTAGATATCATGAGGGAAAATTGGAAGGAGGGACCTTCAAACAGCAAAAATTAAATTCAATACATTCTTGACCTGAGAGCATAACTCCACACATTGGGGCAACTATCACAGGAGAATTTGCTACAGGCTCAAGAACATCAGACCCAGCTGTATAACAGGGGAGCTTGGCTATATGAATTTACACAGGGAGATAAATTCCTTGTATTGCTACCCACAATAAGCTCTAAATTACTCTCAAAGTGGCAAGGGCCATTTGAGGTCACATGGCGAGTCTGGGAAGTCAATTAAAAGGTTTGAAAAATGTATAGGGGTGGAGCACTGCAAATTGACCACCTCAACATCTTAAAACCATGGCGGGAGGTGGTCCCCGTGGCTTTAGCAACGGTGGTACTGGAGAGGGAGGAACTCGGGCCTGAGGTGAACTTAAAAGCCAATTGCGGCACCCTGGTCACTTATGGAGACCACCTCTCAACATCACAAATCATGGATATGGCCTAGTTGCAAAGATAATATATGACATACGAACCTCATAAAACACCTTATCGAAACAACCCCAGATGTAGTGGTACGCAGTCGTCCCTACCAATTACCAGAGCACCAAAAAAAGTGGTTTGAGAAGAATTAAAGGCTGTGCTCAATATGGGGGGAATAGAAGAATCCCACAGTGACAGGTCAAGCCTGGTGGTGCTTGTTCTGAAGAGCGACTGCTCGGTCCAGCTCTGTGTGGATTATAGAAAGGTCAATGCGGTACCTAAATATGATGCATATCCAATGCCTTGTATTGATGAACTGCTCGATCAGTTGGGCATGGCTCATTTTTATTCTACACTGGATTTAAGGAAGGGTTATTGGTAGATCCCCTAACACTAATGTCCCATGAGAAAACGGCCCTCTCCACACCGTTTGGCTTACACCAATTCGTGACCCTTCTGTTTGGTTTGTTTGAGGTCCCGGCTACGTTTCAGCACCTTATGGACCGAGTCCTCTGACCGCACTCTTCGTACGCCACTGCCTATCTTAATGATATCATGATATATAGTAATGTTTGGCAGCAGCACATGCAGAATCTGTGGACGGTTTTGAGGTTGCTGCGATGGGCAGGACTCACAGGAAACCCTAAGAAATGCGCAATTGGATGGGTGGAGTTACGGTATCTGGGGTTCCACTTCGGTCACGGTCGGTGTGCCCCCAAATTGATAAGACCGCAGCGGTTGCAGCCTGCTCAAGACTCAAGACCAAAAAGAAGGTGAGACAGTTCCTGGGCCTTGCTGGCTTTTATATAAGGTTTGCGCCTAATTATTCAGACATCACCAGCCTGCTGAATGATCTCACTAAAAAGGGAGCCCCAGACCCAGTCCAGTGGTCAGAACCATGCCAAAAGGCTTTTATGCAGGTGAAAGCTGTGCTTTGTGACAGGCCATTGTTACATGCTCCTGATTTTTCTCTCACTTTTGTTGTACAGACTGGCGTGTTGGACAGGGGGTTGGGAGACTTGTTGTCCCAGGTGATCGAGAGGAAGGAGCACCCAGTGCTGTACATCAGTCAGAAGCTTTCGGTGAGAGAGGTGAAGTACAGAACCATTGAGAAGGAATGTCTGGCCATTCAAGTGGGCATTCAAAATCAAGTGGGCATTCCTCACCCTTCGTTACTACCTCCTGGGACAGGATTTCATCTTGTGTTCGGACCACGGCCGCTCCAGTGGCTCCATCGCATGAAGGATACCAACGCGTGGCTCTTCAGCCGTTTGCGGTGCTCCACAGGCTGTTGCGGACTTTCCAGAAATGGGAGGGATTACTGGGCAGGCCAGATGGGTCCCTGGCCTGAGTTGGGTAGTGGGGGTATGTTGTAGTGGGGGTGTGGTTGAGCGCCGGCTTGTGGGGGGATAGCGAGATCAGGAGATGAGAACGGATGAGAACAGCGGTTTGTCATTGCATTGATAGCGGAGACAGGTTTTAAGAGCAAGTCAGATGCCAGTGAGGGTAGAGCTGCACACACACACACACACACACACACACACAAACACACAGAGAGTGTGTGCTGACGCGGAAAGCAAATTTCATGTTGTTTGTAAAAATAAATGACCTTTTTGAGTTGATTTTCGCCATCTCCCACTTCCTCCTTGCACCCTATCACAAACTTTGTTACAGTTTTATTTTAGGAAGAGTTCAGAAATCAATATTAAGTGGAATAATCCTCAATCACAATTTACATGCATCTTGGCATGCTCTTTAATAGTCTTTCACATTGCTTTTGGGTGACTTTATGCCACTCCTGGCATAAAAATTCAAGCAACTTTTCTTTGTTTGATAGCTTGTGGTCATCCATCTTCCCCTTGTTTACATTACAGAGGTTCTCAATGAGATTCAGGTCTGGAGATTGGGCTGGCCATGACAGAGTCTGGTTCCGGTGGTCCTCCATCCACACCTTGATTGATCTGGCTGTGTGGAGAACATTGTCAGAGCAGAAGGAAGTTTTCTTCCAAGATAACCTTGTATGTGGCTTGATTCATGCGTCCTTCACAAAGACAAATCTGCCTGATTCCAGCTTTTCTGAAGCACCCCCAGATCATCAACGATCCTTCACCTGGTCGTCTAATGGTTAGACAGTGACCTGGAGAGGCCTTCAAGCCACAGTGTCTCGCACCCACTGTGAAATTTGGTGAAGGATCGGTGATGATCTAAAGGGTGCTTCAGCCATGCTGGAATTGGGCAGATTCATCTTTGTGAAGGATGCATGAATCAAACCACGTACAAGGTTATCCTGGAAGAAAAATTGCTTCCTTCTGCTCTGTCAATGTTCAGTCAAAAACAAAAAACTAACACTTACTGCTCCAAATATAATTTTAATTCAAAACTATGTGTTTAATTTTTCGACTCATGTAACGAGTCTTCTTCAGAACAGTGCAATGTTGTGATGTCAATTTAAAGGCAAACATCTGACATCTGACAATGTTCCCCAACTCTGAGGAAGGTTTTTTCCAGCAGGACAATGCTCCATGCCACACAGCCAGGTCAATTAAGGTGTGGATGGAGGATTGCCAGATCCAGACTCTGTCATGGCCAGTGCAATCTCCAGACCTGAACCCCATTGAAAACCTCTGGAATGTGATCAAGAGGAAGATGGATGGCCATAAGCCATCAAACAAAGCCGAGCTGCTTGAATTTTTGTGCCAGGAGTGGCATAAAGTCACTCAACAGCAATGTTGTTAGTACTTTATAGAATAAAACCAAAATTTTCATTTTACTCAAACACTCACCTATAAATAGTAAATCCAGAGAAATTGATAATTTTGCAGTGGTCTCTTAATTTCTTCCAGAAATGTATATTGAATTATTGTTATTTGAGGGGTTTTCTCAGCAAATATTTATGTATGCAATTAATTGGATTAATTAAATGGCATACCATGATCAAAATTTTTTATCGATTGACAGCTCTAATTTACAGTATATACAGCTTATAACATTTTCAGAATTTTCAGCATAAATATTTGATGTACTATGATATACTTAGTTCCATGATATAAAATTACCCATGCAGTGAAATATGATTTTAGTCATACTGCCCACCCCTACTGTGGTTGGATAAGATACATTTTTGTCATATTGCCTATTAGAGAGGTCTAAATTCAAAGCAATTATAGATTCTGATTTTTTTCACTCCTTTTGACTGACCTGCCTGCTAAAAATGCAACTCGGAACCCTGTTATTCCCCAATATTATACAGTATACTGTAAAAGTGCCACTCATGTCCAGTATTCTCCATGCCAAAACACACATGGACTTTAAAGTAAAGGTTTTTTTTTTTTTTTTAACTCTGTCACTTGGTATGATACAGTTCATATAATTTGATTACTTTCTGATGGATGGCTGTAAAACTTTGCCATACCACACTTGTATAATGACATAACCTTTAGAGGGCTCAACATTTTTCTTTGGTGGAACTCTCAATTTCGTGTCCTAGGCTGATTTTAAAATTCACCACCTAAACTTGGAAGTGCACTTTGGGGTTTAGACCATAATTTTCCTTTAGCTCAAAAAGTATTTATTTTTTTTTACAGTAAAAAGTGAAAAGTTTTACCCTCTACTTTAGTTATTCACAAATATTTTCTCATATTAATGTGCAGACACAGGTATGACCAACACCTCGCCTTCTTTTTTTCAGTCTTTGTTTGATTTAAATTGTTTTCTTGTTGTTTGCAGAAGCAGAAAGCGGTATGCCCTCTTCATTTTCTCACCCCTCCACACTTTAGATCATCTCTGGGCGAAAAGCTTAAGGATATTGTATCATGCCCCTTTCAAAAATGGCCAAAATCTCTTTCTATCTCTTATTGTGATCGTTGTGCTTAATGCACTAACTTCTTTGCAGGCAGAGAGAGTAGTTGATATTGTTCGATTCACTTGTTTCTTTGTCTGTGATGTTCACATATCAAGCGTTTATTCATGCAGCGTTTTCCACACCAGAAATCTTGTATTTTTTTCATTGATGTCCTCTCCATTTCTTTTTATCACTGTTGTGTTATTTTTCAGTATTCATCAGTTGCAAATCATGTCTGCCCCTGAGTTTCCTAGTGTTGTTCTTTCCATGCAAACAGTACTTCATGTTTTTCTCACTTATTGCTCATTTCCAAGAGCATATTGAAATGCACAGAGGAAAGTGTCTTAATATGAACCTTAATGCTCAGTAAAACTGTTCTCAGTGCATTATACTGGATATCAAAAACTGTGTCTCAAAATGTCAAGTTTTACTTCTAAAATGTACTTCGCTAAACTACTTGAACTATTTGTTAATCAAGGCCACACTACTAATGGCAACCATCTCTGCCTTTTCTGTCATTACCACTCTTAACACTGTATTGCATTTGTGTCTTTGTGTGTCTATTAATGTGTGTCTGTGTGGAAGCGAGTGTAATTTGTATGTGTATGTAAGTGTGAGACAGACAGTGTTGAGTGGATGGTACAGGAGGTTTATTTGTCAGTGTTTGTCTAGTATTGGCATTTAACATATCCCCAAATGCCTGTGCGTCTCTGAGTAGATGTTTATGAAGTGAGGTCACTTCCTGTCAGTTTGGTGTTCTATACATCAATCCAACTGCACAGAAGTTACTGCAACAGTTTGCATCTACGTGCCGCTGTGCGGTGGCTGCACCTGCTCTCTTTTAGATGTGTCCTTGGTTGTGACACTCTTGATAACTGCATGTCTGAACACTCTGTCACGTGACGTGTAATGCTTGCTTTATTCCCCATAATATGAGGTTTGATCTGAGTAACTCCTTTATGATTTTGTGTCAATCAGTGTAAAAATCTCACATTTGGGGAGCAATGTGTGTGAATATGTCAGTAAACAACTCAGTTTGTTTTCATCTGAACAGCATGCCAAATGTGCTGCTTCTTACAAAGAGGGCTATTTAATAAAATGTAAAGCACAGTGATGAATAACATTTGCACAATGATTTCAAGCAAAACATACAGCTTTTGACATTTCCAATAACTAACCAAAAATTTTCGCTTTATGTTGGACTAAATCCCCCTCTTTCAATCTTCATTTCAAATTAAATGGTTAATAACTGAGCCAAGAGGAAAGAGATTGATACACTACATACTGTATGTCAAACAATAATTAAATATATAAACTTTTGAGATCCAGTGAAGCTGGCTGCCTTCTTTAATCAATAGATTAGTGGAATGTCTTGAATGTGGCTTCAATGGTCACTTACACACTGCAGCTTAATAAGGTTCTCACTCTCTTTTTGGTTCTTTGTCTCTGTTCTGTACACAAACATTTCGGGAATTTACAGGAGTAACAACAACATTCTACAACCAAATTATCTCCCAAAAAATTCAGGTAGCGACAACTGCATTTTCATAAATTCTACATGGTGTGTAGAGAACTGAACAACTAGTTGTTATTGATCCAGAGGTAGCGTGCAGATGCTTAAAGCGCAAAAAAACAAATCATGATCACTCAAATCACGATAGCAATTAATTAAAAATTGCTGGATGATAATACATCTCATGATAATATGTCCTTGAACAGAATTAGAGAACCTAAACATGATAAACTGGTAGCTTCCATGTTTCGTATTTATAGCTGCGGGACACTAAAGCATAGCTATGTTAATCAATTGTCTATCACCACAATTTCTAGAGGAACTCCTGTAGTCCATACACACACAGAACAGCAATACAAATTATCATCAGATTATCAGCACTCCTGCATTTAAATGCGTTTGTCGCATCCATAAGTTTGCAGTGTGTATGTGACCAATGTGAACTTCAGTTTATTGCTTTCTCTTTCATTTGGGCTCTTTGGCCTTGGCCATTGGGCCAGGCTGGACATTTGTCTAGTGTTGTAGTCACCACTAAATCCATTGATGAAACCTAAAAACAGGGAAGCATTAATGGCTGTGCTATGTTGTCCCGTCTCCGTCTAATTAATGGGGAATGATACAGTGATTCAGTAGTGACTCTGTTCACATTTCTGAATAAAGCAAACTCAAAAATATTTGGCAGAAGTTGACATTTACATCATAACATCAAAATGCCCTGCCCACCAAGGGAAGTCACCCCAAGACATCAACCATGCTAGTTCAGGTTTGACAATGAATGGTATCTGTTTACAATCAAACCACAGAGGGTAAATTTTTTTTAATGTTTTTATTTTTTGTATTTTTTATGATTTCATGCTGCATTTATGATTTACAAGAAAAAAGTATAATGTGGCTTATGGTGCTGACAATTTAAAAGTAATGCTAAAAGGACACTGAGAGCATATTTTTGACAGGTAAATCTCTTTAGAGTTTGGCCGCCCTGTCTGCACCATAGCAAACAAAAGTAAAATTGACCATGAAACTTAATGTTTACATACAGTATAGTGGCCCCAATTTATATATATATTTTTTTTAACATTTAAGCCATATTTAATATTGTAACAAAATATCAAACCATGTGGTATTTATTTTTTTGAAGTATTGCACAAACACACTTTCCGAGCAAAACATTTCACAAAAAGAAACTTGTTAGATTTCAAATTCTATAACAAAACATATTTTGTTCAAAATAAAGTAAAAACAGTATTTGGCACTTTCTGGTTAGTCGAACATGTCCATAGTTAATGTGATGAAGGACACCTGTGTAAACTTAAGGGGCACTGCTTTTATACAGTACTATATACTGTATGTTCAATAAAATGGCCTTGTAATCAGTTGGTTTTGAAGGAAAATGTTACATTTAGTTGAAAAACAAAAGGTCTTGCATCTTTTGTTTGCAGATACCAAGTGGTTTGATATTTAGTTTCTAATGTAATTGTATTATTAAGTGTGACTTAAGTGTCATAATATATTTTGGGGTCAATTATATACTCACATGTGCTGTGCTGTATTAGGACAGTCTGTTAGGTGCCGACTCGTAACTAAAGGCACATTTACCGCATGACATGTCTTGGCTTATTAATGCAGTTACCTATGATTCATAGACACAGGATGCACCCCGAATTCTTGGTGGGCTGGTCATTCCCTTGCATTGCAGCTGCACTAAAATAGGAAATTAAATCCACTGCTGTTTGGAGATAGACCTCACACCTTCTGTTTCAGAAGGCCTTTTGATAAGAATACTCAGACTGTTGCTACCCCAATTTGAATTCTTTCATCTCATCACTCATGAGAAAAGAATACAAATTGGCAAGTCATGTTGTTGTGTCATTTATTTGTGTGAACCAAATGTTGAAAAGCTCCATTTGCCGAAAACCTCCCTGCATCTTTTTGGGAGAGAAGTACAATTTCAGTGGCAAAATCTGAGACAGTTTATGCATGTTTTCTCATCAGTCTTTTAAAAAAAAAAAAAAAAACATGTGTAACATTCCTCTTGATTAGAGCTTTTGGATGTGTGAGATTGATTTTCTTCATGTTAATGAAAACAACCCTCTTTCTGATTAAACAGTATTCTGATCAACCCAGGAAATCATGTTAAGATGCAAGAGGGGACGTTGGGATTCTTTATCGCCAGTGACGCCAAAGAGGTGAAAAGGTAATCGTGTCGTCAGTTCATCAAAATACTCATCCTCTTTTGTTTGTCTTCACACTTTTTTTTTTTTTTTTTACTTTTATTTACCCTTTAATACAAATCAGAACTGTGAAATGTGAAGGACATGTTAGAAGTTGAATGTTAAATTGTTTACTGTCTTTCTTCAGAGCATTTTTCTACTGCAAAGCTTGTCATGATGACATCGCAGATCCCAAAAGGATTAAAAAGTGTGGCTGCAAAAGAAGTAAGTAAACCAGACCATTCCTCCCCTCCTGTGAGCCGAGTCTCAACGGAAAGTGGCCACCAACTCTTTTTGTTTTGAAACATGCCAGATATTGTTTTTTTCTTTTGCTTTGTGTTTTTTTTTTTTTTATTTATATATAGATCAGAAATGTTGGCATGTTAAACCATTTTTCTTTTTCTTATGAGTCAGTATGATGACAGCAGTTTTAAATGTGTTATATCATTTTTTATCCAAATAAAATACCAATGAATAAAGAACAAGAATAAACAGATTTAGAATTGCTTTTTCTGAAAGCAAAAGAATTTTGTTATAATTTTTGGTAAGCTTACCATTAAGTTTTACGCTTCGATTCTGCAATAAATAAAATGCCGCATTAGAGCTGCCTAGAATATTGCCGTTGTCGTGACACTCGACCTGCTCTTTGTTTTCTGTTGGAAATCTACTTTCTCAAAGTATAAAGGTTACAAAAAACAAAAATTGATAGAACACTTAATGCTGAAGTTATTTAAGAAATAATGTTTGAAAGGAGTTTGCATCTTAATCGATTCAGGCTGATTAATTGCAGAAGTTTAATACTTATGGTTAGAGGTTTATTACAAACCCTAACCAGAATATTTGAGAAATGTAAATTTAGCGCTGCCTTGCAACCACTGTAAAATGACAAATAAATACTCAAATAATAGCAGCTTGAAACCCCTAGAAATGGTCTCTTTGTTTCTTTTAAACTAACCATAGGAAGGAATAAGTGGCCAGAAATGAACTGTAGAAACTAGTGACTTCATCAAAAACAGATAAGCTTTAAAATGGAGGCCTAGAAAAGGAAGGAGAAAGATGACAAGGTTAAAAGAGTTGGACTCTTGAGGAAAGCCAGCTATCAGCATGCTAATGGTGGAGAGAGAAACAGATGTAGAGAGGGAATGACATGATTAGCAGGGCTGAAGAGAGAGGCTGTCAGCTTGTGGCGGCGTCAGTGGGAGAGAGGTGGCGGTAATGACACCAGTCAGGTGGAAAAACAAAAGGCAAGAGCAGCTTGGCCCACCCTCACCAGACACATTCCACAAACACACTCTTGGCCAGGATCATTCTAACAATCATATCCACCCTGTTTACCTAGAACACCCAACGCTAATGCTGTTCGGACGCGCCACTGTCATGTCCCACTGTCTCAGCTTGGCAAAAACACTTTCTGACAGAAAGTCAGTGATGTAGAAGAGAGATTAATAGCTCAGAGTGTAGTTCACTGTCAGAACAGCTCCAGCATAGGTCATTATATACTAATGAGAGCTGTATAATTTGATATAAATGCAGTTCTTTACACACCTTCTTAAATTATGTATACATGCATCAACACATTAGATTTAACATCCAAATGTTTGGTGTCATGTGCTAATGTTGGTTTTGTAGATTGAAGCAATATTTATGAATTTATGTTAAGTAGAGCGTACATTAACATTAATGTTGCATTGTTATTATGTGACCTATTTAAGCATTTGTCCAAACCAGTTAGCCACAAGATGAATAATGCAGCTACAATCCCAATGACCTTTCACTGTGCACTCCTAAACAGCTGCCTTTAACTGGAGAACCTTCTTCTACAAAATCCTTTTTTCCCATCAGCAAAAGGCAGGTAGCCATTCTGTAAGAGAAATGAGGTTTACATTACTGTGATGGAAGTTTGTGTTCTTTTATTTTTACCCTCTTTTATAATCATTGACATACTTTCTGATGTATTTCCTTCCTTGCTGCCTTGGAAAACCGCCCCTTTATTTAAACCGCTCACTGGTAGTGACATATTGTGAGTAAAAACGGGTTTCCTGTGCCCAGAGTACAGTCTGACTGTCTCACTCTGCCAATAGTTCTATATATATATATATATATATATATCTATGTTGCATGTATCAGTCTAGCTGCTGCATCCTCCTACGCCTCTCATCTTTCCACTGTCCTCAGCCCAAAACAATACAGCAGAATTTACTTGCCTGAAATGACCAAAAGCTTCTTTTACAGGCCCCGTCCAAACCAAAGGGGCCACTACATCTGTAATAGGAAGGGGCTTTAAAGAAATGTTCCAGGTTCAAAATAAGTTAAGCTCAATTGTCAGAATTTGTGGCATAATGTTGATTACCACAGAAAATTATTAAAAATTTTAAAAAGTAAAAATCACGGTTACAGTATGGTGCTTAGAATGGAAGGGAATAGGGCCAGTCCAAAAATCTAAAAAAATTCCTCAATACGTAAACATTATACATACTAACATTATTTTAGTGTGATAAAATCGCTTACTATCCTTATCTGTGTAAAGTTATAACCATTATTAAAACTGTTGTAATGCAGGTGAACCCTGTAATCTAGCAAACACTGTAATGACTGTAAAACCTGATTTTATCACACTAAAATCATGTTAACACATATAATGTTTACATCTTGTGGCTATACCTTTAAAATAGTTTGTATTTGAATGTTTATTAACTGGCCCCATTCACTTCCATTTATAAATGCCCAACCAAAACCAAAGGACGAGTCCAGCATTTATACCATAAATTATGTTGATTGACCTTAACTTGTATTTTAACATTTCTTTAGGCTCTTTAACCAATAAAATATTTACTTATACAGCACCATTTCAATACTTGAAATCAGAGAGTTGTTTTGACCTTGCCAAAACTAAACAAAAACTAAATAAATAAAATAAATGTCATGACAGTCTAAAATGTCCAACAAGCCGATTAATATTGCTACTGTTAGTCATGGACTTCGAGAGCGCCAAGGGGGGGGGGAAAGTTGAATCCACTTGAATCAGTCCACTCACTGTCAGGGGCAATTTCGCACACTGCTGTATTTTCAGAGAGCAGAAATGTTTTGTGGGAAGTTCTTAAAATTTTTAGACTTAACGAGCATCGTCTCCATAACACAATCAAAACAATCTGGTCCCTTTATTGCCTACAACCGACTCTTTGTCTTGACCGCCCGGCCCCTGCCCAGCATCTCTACACATCCATGGAATTGAAATGCTCCACTTCTGCATTTCAATTCTTTTCAGTAGTTTGGCCCTTTTTTACTCACTGCCCTCACTGATAGGTGCTTCTCTCGACATTGAGTCATGGTGGTATGGACCAAGATGCTGTAAAGAATGTGGCCACTAGATGCCACTGTAGTCCTGTAAATGAGAATGGAAAACAATGGGTACACTGAGGTCCTCATAAACCTATTTAGCAAGACTGCTATTAGTGAGTATGCATAGCAGGGTCTTCTCACATTGTTTTCCTTAGTTAGGTATATTATGCTGGGATGTTGTTTGCTTTATATTGATTTACAAGTAGTGGTGTGTTTGATTGTGTTTCTACCTCAAGTCTAGGAGCTTGTATTTTGGTTAGTTAGGGCTTCATTGTATTTAGTCACTTTTGATTTACAAGGATAGTTCACCCCAAAATTGTTCCAAACACCATGACTTTCTTTCAAGGAACACAAAAGGAGAGGCATAATGACTTTTTCCATTGTATGGAAAAATATTCAATGAAAGTAAATGGTACATCTCCTTTTGTTTTATATGAAAGAAAGAACCCCAGATGGATTTAAAACAACATGAAGTTTAACGATGGTAGAATTAGAATTGTAGTTTGAACTATCCCTTTAAGTTTTTTTATTTTTTTTTTATTTTAAGTATCAGCTCATAGTAGGCAAGAATGTATGCTTCGTAGTATATGTATATGACCAAAAGAGCCCACTAGTCACTAGTAGTGTATTGTGTTGCAGCCTGCTATGAATAGTGTTAAATTGTAGGGTGAGGAAAGAAATGGGTGCTGAGAGCATTCTTGCTAAATGTGTTTGTTCTGTTAAAGAGGCTTCGGTAATTAGGCTCTCTCTATAGTCATGTTCAGTCACTCATATCATCATGTTGTCTCGTGTCTATACCGCCCTCCATGTCTCACTGACTAACATAACCACATACTATGTGCCCCAGTGAATGTCAACCCTCAAACTCTGAAGTGACATATTTTAGCATGAAATGAAGTATAAGCCCCGCTGCTGCATGTTTTCGGATTGCCTTAATCTGTTTCAGCCCTGTAAACAGTTGACCGGCCTCCCATCTAAGAGACACGACCATGGTCACCTCCTTCTGCATGCCTATTCTCCTTAATTTCAGCTATTATGCATGGTTCTATAAGAATAACAGTCCCTGAGGTTAAGGCTCTAAAGGCCAAGTAATTTACTGTTTTATCTCTCCAGCATCTGCAGCAACTGAAATTGGCCTCTCAATTCAAGCTCATAACCTCAGATGGAAGTCAATCCCTGTGGATTGTTTGCTCTTTTGAGGGTGCCAGGCTTGATTATGGTCCGTTAACAAGGTGGCACTACCAGGGACTGTTTTTAGTCTGGTTCACAGCAATGAAATGTTATAGTCTCTCACCAAAGGTCCTTTGAGAAAAAAAATGCATACATATACTCCCATGCACATTGTCCCACACACTGTTAGTTTGAGTCCAAAGTGCAATGCATGTGTTCATGCACACAGACGCATCTTCAGGGACTGAAGAAATAGCCTTTTGGCATGAGCCCAGTGGTGAGCAGAGTCAAAGGGATAGGTCACCTAAAAAAATAAAAAAACAAATCTGTCATCATTTACTCACCCTCATGAGGCTAACATTCTGCCTAATATCTCCTTTGTGTTCCACTAAAAAAAGGACGTGTTACAGGTTTTGAGTGACATAAGGGTGTGTAAAGGATGTCAGAATTTTAATTCCTGCATTAACAATCCCTTTAATGGGGCTTTTCCACTGCACGGTACAACTCGACTCGACTCTCTATTTTTCGGGGTTTTCCACTATGGATAGTGCCTGGTACCTGGTACTTTTAGCACCACCTCGGTCGAGGTTCCAAGTGAGCCAAGCTGATGCAAAATATGATGTCAAAACCCTGCAGATCACTGACTGGTCAGAGAGAATCGTCACTACCAGCGTCACTATATTTTTCGACATGGGACATCAACCCGCTAGTTTTAAAGTTAGCTACAGATACTGATAGCAGTGTCATTTGTTCACGTGACTTTCGAATTCTAAAAAGAAAATGGCTGTGCGCAATACCCCACCGTGGTGAATAAAAGAGGTGCAGAGATTACTCTCATTAGCGACGAATGAAATGAAAACGTCTTTCAGGTTACCACTGGACCTGCCAACAGTGTAGGGAAAAGTAAAAAAAAAAAAAAAACTTAAAAGTGACTACAGAACCATCAAGGAAAAGTGGAAGTGGTTCGACCAAGTGGATGCTATCTAAACCGGCGAGCAAACTGGGAGGGAGAGTGCCCTGGACTTAGCCATGGCTGGAGTCCATGATGGAGGATGGTACGTTTTGTTACGTTAACAACTATACTCTGCTTGAAAGCTTCACTTTATTTAGTTGACCAGCTACAGGAAGCTTGCTTCTAAAACAACCAGGCCAATTTAACTGTTACACTTGTGTAAAATTACCATGCAACAACTGCTTTATGCAGCACAATGAGCTAGTAGCTAACAGCTAGCGGTCATGTTATTGTTTAGTGTTTCATGTCACGTTTAAGATGATGTCACGGCAGTAGAGGTAGCACAACTATGGCGATCAGCCTATAATCACACCCACGTTGAGGTGGCACTAAACAGCAGTGGAAAAGCAAGCTCAGAGAAGTAAAGAGAGTAGAGTCGAGTCAAACCGTAACATGCAGTGGAAAATTGCCACAAGTTTGACAAATAAAAAAGTATGCTCCCTTCAGAGCCTGTAGCACGTTGTGATGCCGATAACCTGCTGTTGCATGATGGTTTACAGGTACGTGATTCACTCTTCGACACAGAGGATGTTACCAAAAAAGGTTTCACTCATTCCTCACTGCCTGAATGCCCCTTGCCCCACTCCCTGATCATATTGTCATATCTGACCTTTTGACCCTTTATGACATGATCAGCCTTAGGGCACGGCTTGACCCCAATGAGATTCCTGCTTTCTGCCGAAATAAGCAAGCAAATGAGCCCTTGATTAGATATTTTCAGAATCAGATTTCCAATTCATTTACAAATCTCGATCACAATTTATTTTGACATTGTAAACAGAAGCAAATTAGAATCGATGCGAAACATAGAGCGGGAGCGCAGTGCTTCATCTGTGGGTCAAGCCTGTCAGAGCTTGCGGCTAAGGCATTGCACTTTTTGTTCCTATTTTAAAGAATTTACCTTCAGACTTCCCTGGTTGAAAAACTCTTTTGTTCCTTGCCATTAACCTGCTGCTTTCCTTTCCTCTCATCCAACACATGACTGTAGCCAAGATGTCCGTCTACAAGCGAATGAAACTGGCATGTTGTTTTGATTGCGGGCGCTCTGAGTGCGACTGCTCGTGCATGTCAGGCAGTGTACATAGTAACATGGACAGTCTTCAGAGGGCCTTCCCACTTTCTTCTGTCTCTGTTCATGATTGCTCAACCAGTTTACGTGCCTGTAAGTTCGATCGCCAACCACATGCCGTTTGATGTCTGTGACCTGTGAGTTTGTCTGTGTCGTATTTCATGTGCTGTCTGTTTTCTGTCTGTTTCGCTCCTCCATTATTTCTGTATCCGTGGCTTATTGGTTGGTGTATTGATATTCTAGTACATATTATTTCTTGTTTCGTAAATTGGTGGTAGTTGAAGTGATGTAGCTTCTCTGTGTTAGTGCTGCAGTAGGTGCAGTAGTGGCGCATGCTGTGTTAATGGAGCACTTGTGCGGTGCTGGTGACCGTTTCACAGTCACTGTTTTGGTGTTTACAATGTTTACATGGCAGGGGTACTGTACTATGTATTATGTGTTTTTAAAAAACACACCTATGTGTTTGTACTTATTATGTTCATTGACACTGATGATGTTTTGATAATGAAAATGTTTTCATATTGATGTGACTTTAGAAGACTCCTGAGGTTAAGGAAAATTCAATCAAATTTCTAACTTCATCCTTTTTTCCCCCCAAAAGCACCACCTCAAACACACTGGATACCCTCAATCCTGTGCTCTTTGACAACTCATTGACCCCCTTTTACACCTGAAATTAACATACTGGATATTATTTTGCTGGATTGCATTTATACCTTGCAGTCAAATGTATCTCCACTGTGATTAGATCACGCTTATTTATGCAAAATGGACAATGCTACTTACATATTACATCAGTGGCTGCGGTAACTGAAATTTATTTGTCTTAAGCAAATTTTAAAAAACTTTTATGGGGACCTGGGTAGCTCAGTGAGTATTGACAAAGACTACTACCCCTGGGGTCACGAGTTTGAATCCAGGCGTGCTGAGAGACTCCAGCCAGGTCTCTGGTCTTTTGGTCTGAGCAACCAAATTGGCCCGGTTGCTAGGGAGGGTAGAGTCACATGGGGCAACTTCCTTTTGGTCACGATTAATGGTTCTCGCTCTCAATGGGGCACATGGTAAATTGTGCGTGGAATGCGGAGAGTAGCATGAGTCTCCACATGCTGTGAGCCTCTGCAGTGTCATGCAGAGTAACCGTGCCACCATGAGGACCTACTAAGTAGTGGGAATTGGGCATTCCAATTTGGGGAGAAAAAGGGAAAATAAATAAATAACCTGAAAATTGTGCTTTAAAAGAGAACAGTGATTGGGCAATACAGCATGTTGTTTTGAATGTGGTCAATTAGAAAAACACAAATTCAGCTATATTTTACTGTACCGATTAAGATCCCTTTTGACTATGTTTGCCCTGCTGAAAAAACAAGATTAATCAGCATGAAATTCCTTTGCTGGTCTAGGCTAGTCTATGATTGTTAGTGCTGGATTGTGATGGTCTAGTTGGTGGACCAGCATAACCCTGTTGTTCACCAGCAAAACTTGCCTGGTGAAGATGGTCAACCTGTAACCAAGGAAGTCTTGCTCATTACGCTAGTCAAAAAGCCTTGTTGGAACAGCAGTGTTTTAATTGAGTAAAATTTAAAACAGACAGTTATTAGATCTGAGTAAATTAAAAGCAGTCAAACCTATTGTATACATTTAATTCATTCTCCAAATGCTAGATTTTAAATTGAAAGGGATATTTAGTGAGATTATCTGTGCATAAAGAGTAAGTATATATTGGGAATATCTGTTCTGCTATTCTTAGACAAAAGAAAATTTACAACCACAAGCCATTAATGCCTCAACCACTTCCACCAGCTGAAATAAAACATCTTCCTTTAGTAAAGTCTACATTTACTGAAGAACGTAATTAAAAAAAAAAAAAAAAAAAAAAAAACACACATCAGACTCCCCCTTTCCACAGGATCTGATCCACCTTGATGATTTTCTCTTAGCCAGCAATCAGGGGAGAAAAATTCAATGTGCTTTACTTAATGCCTGGTATACCACAGTGGGACTGTCAGGCTCAGTGGTAAAGTTAAGAAGAGATCTACTGACAAAAACTCCATTGAGATGGCAGTGACTCAGGCTATTGGATGAGGTCAGATGACTGAAGCACTTACTTGTGTAAAGGACAGGGCCGAACAGGGGTCTTCTCATTAAGCCATAGCAGATGTGAAATACTAAAGCGCCTGTAAATTAGGAATGGCAGCAGTACGACCTACTATAAAAGCATGGGTCAGTTCAGGCGATCGCATTTCCTCTACAACTGCTTTCCAGCCGCTTGCCACATCGGCTTAGATTAGCATCAAACCCTTGATGAGGATGACTTTGTGTCTTGTGTTTTGGTTTGTGGTGATATCCCTGGATACCAGTTACTGGCCATTACATTGTTACTGATCTCTTCTCTTCGCGTCATCCTTCATTGGTTTTCATTGTTGGCTTTTTTCTTAGCTCCAGTTTTTCTGAATTAAGTGCGCTTTCGCTAAGGCTTTGGAGTTCTGACAGCTTTTGCCAGCTGTGGGTTTGTATTGACTCCCTCTCATCAGTTCTGTCTTGGATCTAACTTTACATCTCTATGATGAGAAATTCATGGAGCTCCACCATCTGACTTTGATTTGGCTTTGTCAGTAATGATTTTCCGATGAAATTGTACGTAACATAAATGTTCTGAGCACTTCATCATGTGATTGAACTTGTTCCATAGCTTTTAATGTATATGAGTAGTTGACATAAAATAGCTGAAATACCCTGCAGTGTGACATGATAAACTCCATCTAAAACCATTTAAACCGCATTTAAAAAATATAATATTATTATAAGTGCCAGCCGTTTACACTTTTTTTACATTGTTTATTTTATTGTGTATTTGCATAGATAATTAATGAGTAATACGAACGAACTACTTGGTATTGCTGTGTAATGATTTTGTATAGCTGATTGTACTTCATATTGTTAGTGTTAATACTATAGTAATTAATATTAGTATCATGCAATATATGTAACACAGACACTGTAAAATATGGTGTTACCAGTGGTGTAGTCCTACCAAAAAAGTGGTTTACTATTGCCCAGTCCCTGTTCGTTACTGTAGACCGCATAATCTGTGTATTGAGAGCTGCGGAACTGCAACTCCGTACATATGATAAATGGTCCTTCCTACAATTCAGTGACATTCCGGCATTGAAACTTTTGAAAATGAAAAATATACTTTTTTTTCAGTTTCTTTATGTTTTATCATTACAGGGACATATTAGATTGTATCAGTTATACTGGTCAAGTTAAATTACTAAAAAAATTCAGATGTTCATCCAGTTAAATGGGCAGGGTGGACAATAACAGGGTGGACATTCAGTGCATAAAAGAGCCACTACATGGTCTGTGATTGATATCTAGGGAACATATTTGTAAATTAATATTTATGATTTTATTTCTATTTACATACATTCTGTATATTGAACCTTTAAAAATATATTAATTTACCATAAATCTTCCCATAAGAGAGTGGACATTTTATTCTTGACCACATATGACTAACACCACAAAATAAAGGAAAAAATAAATAAAACAATAGAGTTATAACCTTTTAAACTATAAAGTCATTTTGCAGAATGGTTGATGTCCACCTCCAGTGTGTGTGTTTTCATAACATATATCTTCAATGAAAGGTCATGGTGTCATGACATAACAGGGTGCATAATAAATCAAAGGACACACAAAAAACCTCCACTATCTGTGTTAAAATCACACATTTACCACAAATGAATACATGTTAGTGAGAGAATGTAACATTAAACTGTTACGTCTTTGGGGGAAAAAATTTAAATCCAATGATTTAGTATTTATTTTTGTCAAAGGTGTTTGTTGTGCAGTTTTTGGGACATGAGGAAGTGACACAGTGCAATAGAAAAGGATTTCAATTATTTAAAATGTAACTTTTAAGCCCACAGTAGTGTGTAACGCTATAAGAAATATTCTTTTTAACAAGCTTATCAAAATTGTAATTGGGTGAAATTAAACAATATAAAGACCACACACACTTGTAATGGGGACTTAAATGTAAAAGAATTGTAGGAATGACCCAATATTTACAGGTGTTCCTGCAGGAGAAGCTGCTTAACATTCAAAAACAGTGTGGACGGACGCAAAAATGTGTTTAGTGTGAACGTCCCCTACGAAACGTAAAATGAAAAATGCTTTAATACAATGACCAGGAAGAAGAGAGAAAGGGATAGAAAAGGCTTAACATGAAAATAGTGTATTTCTCATTGGATTAGTGTGGTTTTTTTTTTTTTTTTTGGTAGTAAATAGAGTTTATCATAAATTAAATGTAATAAAATCACATTAAGCGTTTTATCGAAACCTGTACTACTGTACTTTTATTTTGAATTAATGCAATAATGCAGTTTTTCTTACCTCTCTCTCTTTCTTTCAGAACGAGCTCATACATATGCAGTAAAATGTAATGACATGTCATGAATAGGTGCGTTTACTTGTGTTTTAAAATCCCAGTGATGGTAACAATAAACATGCACTTGAATGCTATATGATTTTGACAAAATTATCTTGCTTCTGACAAACAGTTCGACAGAACACATCCAATGATTTTCAGTGATCTTTCCCCCAGCCCTTTCTGTCAAGTGTAGCGTCCATGTATAACAACATCCTATATCTCACACAACTCACAAGAAAGGTGTGTGTGTGTTTCTGGTCCATTTTTCTCGATTTGTAAAACATTCTCAGCAGTTTAGGTGTGTGACGCTAAAATATGGGACAAATGAATCGTGAATGGATTTCATACGGAATGCAATTTTTTTCCCATTATTATGGGACGATTCCTTATTTTACAGGACGTTTGGCATATTTTATTAATGAATTTTACTTGATACTACCTCAGTGTGAGGATGACACTCTCTCTCTCTCTCTCTCCCTCTCTCTCTCTCTCTCTCTCTCTCTCCCTCTCTCCCTCTCTCTCTCTCTCCACTCACTTTCATAAATTTCAGTCGATGATGGTGGTGACAACGGATGTCAGGGGAGGGGAATGGTAGAATTATTGTGATAATGCACCAATTACAATAACGAATCTCCAGTTTCACAAAACAACATCCAATACAGTTAAAGGGAAACTAACACAACAGTAGATTATGGACTTCTGAAGCAGCAAATCAAGTGGACATACCGAGAGTATACGCAAATATTGATCCTTAGAAGACGTTATACGCAAACATCCCTGGGAAAAAAGTAAGCATATGGCGTACAAGTGAGGATGTCCCCGACTACACCACTGGGTATTACTATGCAGCCTTTTGACCTTATTAATTGAAATATTACATGGAATATGCTGTACATATGTACCTTTAAAGATCAAGCCGCATGACAAATTAAAATTAATTAATGAAGGCAAAAAAGGCAATTACAATATATAACACTTTCCCTTACATATTGTTTGTCAATTTAAAAAAAAAAAAAGTCCATGGGTATGCTATATGTCAGCTACCCATATGCTAACCAACATAAGCATATATGGTCCAGCACAAGTTTTGTCATTTTGAGTTCAATACCCTCAGCTCCTGTTTAAATAAGAGCAACAGTAGCACTCTCCAGTAAACTGTCGATTGTATGTTCCAACCCCTCTGCACCCCACATGGGTTTAGAAAGCTCATATATCACAGTTTCCCTGCACTAAGCATGATATGGTAGAGTTATACCTCCACATTATAAGAGCCCAGTTATTGCTGAAATAAATACTACTCCCCTGGATGCAATAATTCTGCTGAATGCATGAAACGCGTGGCAGTAAATGCGCTCTGTTTTACACAAGTAATGTTCCCTGATCGGCGCTTTCTCAAACAGCTCTTTTGCATTTTTTGTTCTGATTCTGGGCATGCGACAATCGGGATGGTAACACTTCTCTCTGCCGAAGCCAGACAAATAAATATTATTATGAAAATGAGGTGTCTAAGAAGTAGACATTATGTCTCTTTTGCTTTTGGCTACAGTCAAAGCCCAAAGATCAGTTGACAAGAGTAGGGGAACAATGCAGCACTCATTATAGCTCTGGTGCACTGCATACTATTAAGAAGAGTTTGTTATCGTTGCAAGTGCTGGCTTTAGGGAGCAAATATCCTGAACAAGTGAGTTAGCTGCCTTTACTCTAAGTTAAAATGACCAAAAAAGTCCCTGTTGTCCACCTGCCAAGACTTTTTCCCTCATTACACAAGCTTTAAAGGCTCTCAAGGTGCTGAGCATCGCAAAGGGTATTAATTCCTGTTTTGAACTTATGAGCCTTCTCAAGGAAGCTTCCAGCAGGGCAATCCCAGACATGCCTGTTTTGTAAACAACAATCACCTACCACACTGAGAGAGGAAGAGAGAGAGAGAGATAGAGAGAGGTTGTGGCTTTTTTGAGACTTCAGGGTATTTTTTCCCTTTATATTCCTCTCCTCCTTCCCACTCTTGTTTGTTTTGGATTTTTCAGAGGATGTGACGTGCAAAGCGGGGCGGGGCAGTGCAACCCTGAGAGTGGATCTTATCCGCCTCTTGCAGGGTGGAACTCAGCACCGTCAGCTCTTATGCAGCTTGACACGAAAATTATGTTTGCTTTTTCATTTCCCCAGCTCAGCTGGTGTGTCATGAAACTCAAACTGACAGTTCCTTACCACCAGGCAGGAGCAGGGCCGGTCGTCCCCTTCGCAGTGTAGTACAGATGCTAGCCAGAAAGTCGGCCGACTCTTGCTGCGCCCGCAGATCGCAAACGACATATGCCAGGACCAGCATGGGGCCCCTGCTTGAGCATTTGTGTCACCGCCCCACCCTGGGCCTATCGCCATGACCTTTATGGCATCAGATATGGTACTCATAACGACAGAGTGCAGAGAAGATGAGACTTCATAGCAACGGTGCTGAGCAAACTACATGTATCTGAACACATCCACATTCTGACTGTCCACTTCATAAACTGCTGTCATAAAGGGATAGTTCATCCAGAAATTTAAATTCTGTCATAATTCTGTTAATCATTCCAAACCTGTATGCTGTAACTTTTTCTTTCATAGAACCTTTATTCACTATTACTGCATATTTGAGTAAATGTTGACTGAAGATACCATTCTGCCAAACATCATCTTTTGTGTATCATGGAAGGAAAAAGTCATACAGGTTTGAAACATCCAGCTCCATATGCAACTTGTGTTATAACTAAGTCCTTTGTTTTGCCACAGGTATGTTGCATATAGTAATCATGATTCTCCCAGCTTGCCATGCTTAGAGTATGGGGTTCGTCTACAATTGACAAGATCATTACCGATCAAAAATGAGAATTCAGCAGCTTTTAATTTTGCAGAAGCAATTATTTAATGGGAAACATCTGTAATTTGTAGTCTAACTCTTTGCCTAATCCTCAAGATTGCTAACATCTGTTTAACTGGTTTTAATGGCTTTGATCAAATTGAGTTTCATGGAAAAAAATTATGACTTATCAAAAGCTATTTTTGTGACGCGTTCGCTTTCTCCCCACTCCTTGTTAGACTCGTTTGTCAGGGGGCATGGGACGAGAATTACAACATTTGACTCTTAAAATGGATCCATGCTGTGGAAACGCTGAACAGGCAGCTTGATTTTCATCGCTTCATTTACATCCAACCTCTCCACAAATCATCTTTTAGCCTCTCTCCATCAGTTTTTTTCTCATCTCCTCATCATCTCCTGCTTTTTTCATCACAGGAATCATCATCACCATGATCATTCTCATTGCTTTAAGTGCTAACTAACTAACTCATTTAAGTGTAGTTTACTGTATTTCTGTCTGTCTGTCTCACCCTCATTCTGTTTCTCTCTCTGCCTCTTTGTAATATCTCATTCTTCTCTGCATTCCCCTCAGCCAAATATAAGTTTAACGGATATGTCAGATCACGTAAGTGTACTTCTCTGTTTTCCTCATTGTGCTGTAGTCCCACTCATCCAAAGATCCTCATGTAACCTGTCTGCTTTGGCCTTTTGCTTTTGAATTTAATCCCACTAGTATTGCAGAACAAAATCTGCCATCCTCAACTTTCTGTAGATTACTTGGGATTGATAAAAGTTTCTTACCACTGGATTCTGGTCAAATGCATAAGAGGGGCTGTCCTACTTTAAAACATGTGCATGTGAAAGGTCAGGTGCCGAATTGAGAGATCCATATGAAATCCAGATGTCGTTGAGCTCTGTGTCCGTGCGAGAGATGATTGAAGAGCTAGAAATGCAATGAAGTATTGCACACATGTGTAGAGTTTTAGAGATGTTTCTATGTTGTGACACCTTTAGCAGCAGATGGCGCTACAACTCCAGGGAAAATGGGATTGCTGAGACAGTCTGGGGTTCGGTTCAAAGCTGAGAGCAATTTAGGTAAATCTGTCGCCGACTTGTGCTGAGAGCTTTCTTCTTCTTTATTGCTATTAAGTTTCATTTCATTTGTAACCATGGATGTTTGCATAATTAATAGTCTAGTGTTTAAGTGCAAATTATACTAGAAGCATTTTTAAATGTTCTTTGTTAAAATATTTGTCAGTATACAGAATGGGAGCAAATCAATATAAATAGACTACAGTACAACAAGAAAAACAACAAAGAAAATAGCGATAAATATATTTTAAACTGCAACAATTGAGAAAACATGTTGATACTAATATTTTAAGCAATGTACAGAATTTAAGGTAAGTAAAGTTTTTACATTTTGCATAAATGTATGGATGCAGAATTTATTTATTTATGTAGAATCGCCATTGGATACAGTTTTAAAATGCATCTCCCGCAGATGTATTTTCTATAATTTAACAATGGCCTTGATAAGAATGCACAATTGTGGCTCGTCACAGGATTTGCATTTCATAAAGGGACAGTTGCCGTCTGGATTACTGTAAATCCACAGTGAAAGTGCCACACTGCATGTTCTCTGTGTAATGCTACTCGTGTTTGACAGGGGCCAGATGAATCCAGGAGTTATCTCCGGCGGCCTTTAAAGCTATGCGGCAGCTGACGGCAGAAATAACCATCTATTTATTGCTCTGAGCAAGGTTTGGGGAGCGGGCGGAAACTGCTTTTCCACTTACACTACATTTTGGTTAACCTTGCCTTTTATGTTGATAGCATTAGGCTGGAGTTGTAGGTCGTAGCACTCTGGTGGCAGGCAGTGTGCTTGATAACTCCCGGTGTGAGACGCTTCAGGTCCCTTATACACATTCTTTCGCAGCCTGTGCTCGGCTGTCAGATAGAGTATTGCTTTTATTTTGCCCTTTTCACAGATTAATCAAAGATATTTTCTAGTGTTGTATATCAGTATTCATTTTTACTCATTGTGGATATGCTACGTAAATATTGCTCTGCCATGAGCATGTTTAGGTAGAATTAGAGATCTACCAGGGTCTAGCTTACCTTAAAAAGTAACCCAACTAACACATATGATACCTTATTCATACAGTGTAATTTTCATGCATTCAATTTCAAAATATATATTAATGCATTATTTTAATGAATTCACGGAGTGGGCAATCCGACGTTAGTATTTATTGATTGTTCTGGGTTTGTTGTGTTAAGCCTGACAGAGGTCAATGTTTGTTTGATTGCTTTATTCTGTGTTGTAGGGCCAAGTAAAAGTGACAAATATCACCTTTTCATATAACACATTTGATTTTTAGAGTTGCTGTGTTTAGGACCAAAATGACCATATGGCGTGACACTCTTTTGCTCTTCCTCAAACACATGCGTGCAAAGATGATGTATGTAAAGATGAATTAAATGAAAAAATCATGTGCTAGTTTCAAATGGTTTCCTTTCTTTTCTTGCTGTTTTTTTATCTGTCATAATGACAGACAACATTTAGAATTTTCCATCTAAAAAATCACAAGTGACTTATAAGCGCTTGTGAATGCAATCTCTCACTCTCACACACAAGCTTGCGCAGAGAAAGAGAGAGTGAGAGAAGCCACATATATTTCAGGTAAAGAAAAAAATTATATTCTATATTTAAATAGTTTAAATATGTCATTATGTACTCGTAAATATGAAATGATGAGACAGATACCAAGTATGCCCGCCCTACAGAGTAGTACCGAGTAGCATCTCTAGGTAGAATGTAAATAGATTGCCATTTCCAGTTCCCTTGTCCGAGCATATCCCTACCTGCTTTTTGAGCTGATCCATTGTGACGGTTATCAGGAATAGTGTGTAATGCTTTTGTTCTGTCGTGTCGCAGAGCAGGCAGGGAAGAAAGTGCTTCTAATTAATTAATGTTTATTAGCAATGGAAAAGCAAATGTCATATTGAGCATTTCAGCTAAAGCGCCTGCCAAGTAGTTAAGTTGTATTTAATAAAACTGAGGGGTCTTTATCAATTATTCAAAATGCAACAGTTGCAATTATGGAACACAGATTTGTAGATCTGTCCGTAAATAGTAATCAAAGGGGAAATATATGGCTCAACAATGAAAATCACGTAATCTTGTATTTTCATTCTTAAATATGTATTGTATGATTCTCCTGCAGTTTGGCAATAAATTATGAATGCTCTGATGTATTAATCATAATATATTTAGTTTTACATAATAAGATTGCACTAATGGCATGTGCTTTTGGGTGACCTAAGAGCAATAATATCAACATGAATCTTTCAATCTCAATCTGGAACTTTCTTACCAGCCTAAAATTTTAATTCTGTCATTTACTCGCCCTTATGATATTCTAATCCCATATGATTTATTTTATATTGCGCTCAAAAGGAAATGTTAGGCAGAATTTTAGCCCTCAGTCCTTTCCTTTATTGTATCTTTTGACCATACAGTGAAAGTCAGTGGTATCTGAGGCTAATTTTCTGCCTAACTTCTCCTTTTGTGTCCCGCGGAGAAAAGAAAGCCATGAGGATGAATAAATTATGACAGAATTTTAATTTGGGGGGTATTAACCATCTCTTTAATTTATAGTTGTTAGCAGGTGCACACAAAAATAGTTTTTTGGTTTTAAGTGTTGTTTTGAGAGCACTTTTTGCAATCAAGTCACCTGCACATTCTTTTTGTTTTCCACTATTTGACAATAAAGGAGGAAGTTAGCCCCACTTTTCAAAACCGCTTGATAAAACTGGCCAACAGCTTGTCTGTTTCCAGCGCTCTGCCCAGTGTGCTGCTGGTTGTGGAGTGCTCCGCGACTGCTGTACCTCTTGTTAATAATCGCAAAGGAAGTCTGCTCCTTCTGGCCCCACCCTCACTGTCACGCCTCAGCCCGGCTGCTTTGAACCGGGCCCGCAGCCTGCCCGGAAAATACCACTACCGCCCCAGCACCTTGTCCTCCACACTCGCCCCCACACACTGTAGGTGGCGCCTTAAGACACATTAGTCAGTGTTACCACAGACAACCCCTTCCTTCATCTTGGGTCCCTGCAATCGCTGCAGCATGCATGTACAGCGGCTAGTGGCTAATGTACCCCCTGCCTACTAGCATTAAATGTGTGTGTGTGTGTGTGTGTGTGTGTAAGTGAGTAACCACAACTGGCATCAATATTAGTATGGATGTACAAGAATAGCTAGCTTACCCTTCATGTAATACTAGGGTCCAGGGGCCCCCAGAGGGTCGTAAGGGGATGTTATGAGGTCCGCAGATTAAAAAAAATATATTTATAATAGTGACCAATTTAAAATGGACAAAATTTGCCAAATATTTTTCATTCTGCTTTTAAAGACTTGTCGTAAATCATGAGAGTAATTGTGATTAATCCATTGACCTTATTGAGGTCATAAGACACTATTCTTTGTAAAGCTGCTTTTGAGCAATATGTATTGTGAAACGTGCTATACAAATAAATCTGAATTGAAATAAAATTGATTCTCTTTATATTTTACATTAAAATATAGTTACCTTTATATTTTATGAAGGGGGCCCCTCACTAGGGAATCATTATATTTGAGGGTTCTTAGCATCAAAAAGTTCTAAAATCCTTGGTCTGAAGAGTTGTAAAAATGTGCAGATAAGATGAAAGAAACAAATCCATTGTTGGTGTTTTATATCTGTTTCATGGTAAAGCATGCATCAGCCTGTAGTCTGTCTGAAGCAGAGGAGACAGATGTCTAGCTCAATTTTTCTGATCACCGATACAAAAGAGTAAGGGCTATTGCTTCCCCGTGGTATGGAACAGCAATCACACTTTGGTGGGCTGATCCTATTTTGATTGAGGTTGTAAAAGTGCCGTAATGTAATTTGGAACAAGCAGAGACTTGCTGAAATGACTGTGCTGCAGGTAGAGTTATTTCATTGTTAAGCCTCTTACTGAAGGGCACCACTGTAGCTCGTAAATCTCCATCGTCTAATTTGGAGGAGTATGGGCAGGAGAGAATGGTCCGGCCCAGCCAGGCTACTCACTCAACAAACATAACACAGACCAGGCCACTGCACTGCCATCTTATCAGTAGTGATATTTTTAAAGTTGATTACTGTCTCACGTTGCTCCCTACATAGTGTAATTGTAAATGTCAAACACTGGCATTTGGTAAAGACACAGACAAGGTCTTTTTTTTAATTTGCCTTTTTTCATTAGCACAATTAGATGACAAAGGGAAATCCGAGCTGTACAAGTATATGTTGTTGTGTTAGTAGCTTGCAGTATTTTACCTTTAAAATTTTGCTGTGCTGGTGACTTTCTAACAGAGCTGCACATAAGTTTGCAGTGTATTGGAATTTTAGTTTGTCTCTAATACAAATCAGACCTTTTCAACATTCTAAATTGTTTTATAATATTTGCCATACCAAGATACTCAAAGCTTTCTTGAAGAAAAACAAGCCAATCACAATGCAGAATAATATAAATATAGCAGTGCAGCATTTACAATATGATAAACATTATATACTGTGGTATACATGGCAAATTATATATACATTTAGAGAGCTATAACATGCCATTTGAAATGCTGACAAACATCAATATTTATCAGAACATAAAGAACACTTTCTCCCCAGCATAACATTTAAAGGTGTAGTTCACGCAAAAACAAAATTCTGCCATTGTTTACCCTCTTTGTCGTTCCATACCCACGTGTACACAGTGACTCACAGTGAAGCCATCACTCATGGCTCTCTGCTCTGAGTGAGTGATGATGATTGATTTTGCAGTGTAGTCATCCATTAAAAAAAACCCACACCAAATTACTCTTCTTTTACTTTTTTCTTACCCTCTGTCATTGTTCAAGCTCATGCCCTCCAAACAATGACAGAGAGCTAAAAGAGAGTTTGATCATATTGATACAGACTGCAATAGATCCAGACACAAAAACCTATGTTCAAATCAACCAACCTCTTTCAAATGGAGCAGATTTCCCAAAAATGGGGTGTTAAACCTAATGGGTGCCCTTAAGGTCTGTACTTGCCTTTTTTTAAAGTGTACTTTTGTCCAAACTAACACTATTCTCTTTCTATTTTTGGAGGTCTTCACAGATTTCTGTTGTGTTGCAATGATTGATTGAGTGTTGGCTTTTGTGTTCTTTAATATGTCATCTCCAGCACACTTTATAATCCCAGCTGTTCACAGTCTGACACTCTTTGCATGTGTTTGCAGTCGAAGACGAGCATCCGTCAACACTGTCACCCAAAAAGAAGCAGCGCAATGGAGGCATGCGAAATTCACCCAACTGCTCACCCAAAATGATGAGGTAAGACATTGATATCAAGATGCTCCCTCCAGCCTTGAGAAGCAGAGAGAGGTAGAGACAAGGGCGGATGCTGGTGGGATGGTGGGAGTAGGAGGAGTGAAGAAGGAGAAAGAAAGTGTGGAAGAGAGAGAGAGAGAGAGAGAGAGAGAGAGAGAGAGAGAGAGAGAGAGAGAGAGGCCTTTCAGGCCGAGGCGTTTGAGCTGTCAGCCTGTCAGCGGTTAATGATAGAGCTGAAATATTTCTGTCATGAAAGCGGCTATGAAAAGCTGTTTGAAAAATACTCTTGCTTTAAAGTCTCAGCTGTCATCTCCCCCAGTCCCGTCCACATGTAGTTCTTAAACAGCGGTGGCACTAATGACGGTGTCAACCAATCAGAGACGCCAGCATGGTTACTTAGCCTCAGGGCTCTTCATCTATTGTGGGAACCCCTGTGAGGAGTGTTTTTCGTACTTAAGGCCATATGTGAGATGTATCATCACAATCAAAAATGAATTCAAATATTACTTTCCTTTTATCCTGTCCACTGAAATTAAAATGCTGCTAATTGATTTTGACTGATAAAAGGACTTGCTTTCCACCCATGTGGCCAGGAGACGTTTATGCAATGGTTTTAAAAAATGCAGAGACAATGCCCTCTATTCCAGATCATCAAGTGAAAAAGTGTTGGTGAAGGTTTGGGAAGAATGGCCAACTTTGTACAAAGTTAGCCAACATGCTAAGTTTTCATTATGAGAAAAATGTACAGTTTCTGTATTTAGAGCAAAGTTGATCATGTTTAATATAGCCGCCCTCCTAACGGCTCGCCCCGCCCCCCTTGAAGGTCAAGTAAATTTGATTTGATTTTCTTTATAGCGCCAGATTACAATTTGTTATTTTATTAAACAAACGAAATAGCCCTTAAGAAATATGTTATTTATCTTATTTCCATGATGGCATGTCTTTTCTGTCTGTGTTTGCGCGTTTACAATTATCCCAATGAGTGCGCACGCGCGCACACTCGCACACAAACAAACACTTGTGTCACATACAGATGAGCACTAGCGGACAGAGAGCGCGCGGCGGGAAATATGTTGCGTCAACCAGATGAAAACCAGACAAAAATATTTGCGTTTTTTAAACGCTCACAGGGCAAACATCCGCAATAGGCTGCAAGGAGACCATCTTGCAGCATGCATGCGGATCTCAATAAATGGGCCAGACGTTTCTGACTTCCCATATCAAGAGGCTCTGGAAATGTTCTTCCAGAAGCCCAGAAAGATACACTGCAGTGACAAAAGCTGCACACTTTGTGGATAAATTACATAAAAATAAATGTTCCAATGTTTAGTTTAATGTACAGTTCAAATAATTGTTCAGTTAATATATTCACTGCTGCCATTAAAAGAAACAAATGAACACCATGACTCCTTTAAGTGCCCCCCCCAAAAAGCTGTAAACCTAGGGGAAACAGTGTATATATATATATATATATATATATATATATATATATATATATATATATATATATATATATATATATATATATATCATATTATAAATAGGGCTGTCGATTTAACGCTTTAATTCAGTGAGATTAATTTTAAAAAAAATAACGCATAAAAAAATTTACGCAATTAATCGCATGCCCACAGCCATTATAAGGAAGATTCCTGAGAAATGCAAGCTTGTAGTACCACCTGTTTATGCCAGAGGGCAGTAAGTGAAATTTCAGCTGAATTAGCAATGTGTAGTTTATACAGTGAAGAAAACACTTCAGTAGGCAGAACAACACAAACATGCGTTAGGTTTTTGCTTTGAAAACACTCGAAGGAGCGCAAATGCGAACTAAGGGATCTCAAGATTTGTTTAAAGATTGAGTATTAAACTATATTTAACTTGACACAGTGACCTAAACATTTTATGTTTATGACGCAAAACACCTGTCTGACGCAGGTGTAAATTGACGGACCCTTAAACAAGCCCTCATAATAAATCTCCACAAATTCACTTGTGGAATGGATTGTTGTGAACCGTGTGCCAATGATTGACTTATGATCAATATTATGGTAGTAAACAATACATTGTATTCTAAAGCCACTTTTTGTTTGGCCTTATCTATGATTAACTCTTCTGCTACAGGAATGTAATGCATATTTATATATATATATATATATATATAATTTTTTAAGATAAATATTTAAAGATAACTATGTATAATTATATATTGATATAAATATGCATAATCATTATATATTGAATTATTGTTATATGAGGGGCTTTCTCAGCAAATATTTGTATATGTGATTAATCACGATTAATTAATCGGGACACCATGTAATTAATTCGATTAAAAATTTTAATCGATTGACAGCCCTAATTATAACATATAAGATTCACATTTTTTTATTTGTTTATTGTTATTATTATTATAAAGCTATGTGGTAAAATGTACTGTTCATTGTTATGAAATAAATAGTTTTTCTTTTCTTTTTTAAAGGCATTTGTTTATATTATTATAAAGCTATGTGGTCAAATTTACTGTTCAATTTAATTTAATTTTATTATTTTATCATTCTGTGCCCCCACAAGGCATTTAACAGAAGCATTTATTAAATAGCCCAGACAGAGGTCTCAAACATGAATCTCCCCCAAAAGAAGCAAATATGTAGAGTTTTACATTCAGTAAACTGTCTGCCCTGCAGAGGTTTTTGCCCTTTAGTGTGCTTTCCAAGTGAAAATGATCAGTGTTCAATTATTTTCACTCTGTTCATTCTTAGTTTATACAATAAACAAAAAGAGCAAGGAAAAAAATGCTTTCAGCGATTGCTTAGAAGTAGTTTTATTCCTTATCTTAAAGCACAAAACTGTTTTTCTGAGCAGATTTGAATGTCCCTATTTGCCATGTAATGTATGCATCTGCTCTTTGATCTAAAAGTGATAATAATTCTTGGGAGTTATTTACCCTGTTTTGAAATGCTTCAAAGCAGTGTCAAAGTTTTCTGTGTTTTAGGGTGCCTCTGTGTTTGGCTGGCTCTTGGGTACTGGATGACAGGTCCTCTGTTCTAGGTGTAATCTTTTTCAAGCCAAAGCCCTGCAGCGAACATCCAAATTACCAAAGACAGACCGGTAGACTCCCTCAACCTGTGCCCTCCATGTCAATATATTACAACATACATTAAATATCTCGCCTTTACAAGGTGCGTTTTATGCACAATGAAAAGTGATTGTTTGAGGGAGCCTTAGGGATACTTCATTCAACAACCAGGAAAGGGAAAAACAGTAAGCTTATACCATATCAAGTATGGTTTTTACAGGCTTCTAAGCCTCCAGGCCGTTGTAAATAAATAATGATCAACAGATTGGCTGTGGGTTTTTGAAAAGCATGCCTTTGTCAGCTTGCATGATAGGGAAAATTTTCAAAGCGAGAAGCTGCTTTCATAGGCTGCTGGTGAGGGATTGGAGAGCCATCGACTGATGCACTGGAATCTGAACGATGTTTGAAAATCAGCTCGCCCAGCTCTCTGCAACTTCTGTTCTCTCTCTCTCTCTCTCTCTCTCTCTCTCTCTCTCTCTCTCCCCCCTTCCCTCCCTCTACAAATGCACATCTATGACACTGCTCTGGACATACCAATTAAATAGAGAACTTTCTGTCTCACTTAGAGTACCTGGTAGTTTCCTGTAAACTACACAGCCTTGCCTTTTTTCTTTCTTTTTTATCTGTTCCTTTAATTTGCAGTTCTGGGTGTTTGGCTGCTTGTTGGCAGACATGCAATCTAGTTAAAAGTATGGATTTGAAAATAAATTGTAAATAATATACAATAACAATATCATAGTTTGAACACTTCAATGGATACAGAAGCCGTCTAATTGTGGAAAGTCACAATGCATTTGTCGCTTTCCTATTGCAGCAGCCCAATTTGTAACATCACATGTTTTATTCTGAATTGATGTGGGGCGTTGGATTGTGCTTGTGACTGGCAGGTGGCACTGACAGCGAGTGAGAGATAGCTATCTTGGCAGAGGTGCACTGCGCCAGTCAGTGTGTTCAGGCAAGATTGAAATGACAGCGGTCCGCAGAGTAAGTGGTGAAACGCGGCACGTAATGAAATATTCAGTCAGGGTGTAAAAGCACTAAATGCTTTCACTGTTATTAGCACCTGCACACAGTCTGATATTGTCTCATGCAAGCATGCTAACTGACACATTTCTAAAGTGATATTTCGACAATATAAAAAAAAAGAGGAACATGCCACTAAATTATCTTGCTTTGATGTGGAGAATATGGTAGAGAATGAAAAAGAGAGGAATACAGTTTGTAAATATTAAGATTTTTAAAAATAACCACTGGTCCTCCTTTGTACTACCACATATCAGCTATACATCGTTGAATTATTACTATACCATGGTTGAGTTTGAAATTAGCATTTGTGGTTCAGATAATGGTGCATTTATTTATGGTGTTAATTAATTTTGCAGAATATTATCTGATGTTATGCATATATAGAAGGTAAGGCAAAGGTCCCATCATTCATTATTAGCATGATTAACAAGAGGCTAATGCAATTTACAAACCTCATTTAGTGCAGCGTTAATTATGGCGTATTACAGAACAAGGCATTACAGACACTTTATTACTATGTCAGTGAAATTATATTGCATGCATAAAATAAAATGATACACCCTGATGTTAATGAATAAACTGCTATTCATGGCAATGAGAAATCCTGTCAGTTATTCAAGGACGCTTAAATATAAAACTCATTCAGCTAAAAAAAAAGGATTGAAGTGCTTTAAATCCTCTTTCCTCATGTTGTTTGGCCTATTACTATTTTATTTGTCAGGGATTTTTTATAATTTCTTATCAAATTCCAAATGAAATTGTATCCTGCCATTATCAAACAGAGCTACTTTTAAAAAAGGCTTTTTGAAGTCTAACGTTTGATCTGTTGGAGTTCTTTGTATAACTGGCTGTTAATATAGAGCTGTGGATAATATCAACAATAGCTGTGCAGAGCAGACGCTGAGAGAGCATGTTCCCCTGCAGCCACATCTCAGAGATGGGGCTTTGTTGTCTGCCCTCAGGCCATTTCCTCAAAGGCAGCCTTTCTGGCCCATCTTAGACCCAGTAGTCAGCTGCACGGTGGGTTTTAGTTGACAGTTTTATGCATTTACAAGTGTTCTGTGGTTTCTCTTTAAAATTGCCCTCAGAAATAGGTGAGTATCAGTTCTAGAGTCACAGAGTAACACAAAGTGAAACACACAGCTAGTAAAATATGGCACATAAATCTGGCTCAAGCACTGCTCAAAAAGTGAAAAGTGTGTATTAATTTGTGAATCATTAAGCATGTGTTTATGTCTGGGGCTCATTTCCAGGATTAATCCCTAATCGGCTTATGCTGCCAGTTGTTTAACCATACTCTGCACAAGCAATTCTTTAGTTGAACTTTTAGATGGTGGTTCCTTTTTGTGTGAATTGAAACAACAGTGTTTACAGAGACACCCCAAAATGTTTTTCTGTTGTTCTGTACCTTTCTTTTAAATGTATACTTTTATTTTACTTTTTATAATTTTTTACTTTAATTGAAATTTTCTTTAGTCTTCATTAGCTATCCTTCAGTATCACAACCTGAAATTAAAAACTGTGGAGTTTTTATTCAGAAAATGTAATAGCTATTTAAACAGTGGCAAACGACAGTATTCTATTTTTTAGGAATGTTTCTAAAAATAAAATATTCCAATTAGAAGCTCATTAAAATGTGAGAATGTATATCAGCAATAGAAAATGAATAGTTTTTCATTATCTAGTATGGAGTACTGGATATTGCAGTTGCAGACATGGCCATGTTGAATAGTACCAATAAATCTGTCTGTTTGGCTGATAATACAACCATAACAAGCCTGGAACAAGTCCAAATAGCTTTTGAATTGCTATTCCCAGGATACATCCTCAGACTTGAACTGGCCACACATTCAGTTTGTCTTTCACTTGTATAGTTCAGCTACTAAGCTGTTTAGAAAGCTTTCAGATGAGCTCAGTGAACATATTTCCAAAATGAATGCAAATTAAATGAAACCTGCATCTTTAGCTAGCAGAAAGCTGGGGCCTCTTTCACGGTCAACATGCCCCCCTGATCAGCTTCATCAGGACGGGCTGATATAGGTTAGCCTGTTTGGATGTGACACATTGCTAAAACATTAATGACCTTCAGTTTTGTGGAGCAAAATATGATTGGGCAAATTCCTAAAATATTTAAAGTACATCTCTGTTAAAGCTTTTACTGTTGGATGCATCACGTCAGGAGCAATGCGGAGTAAAAGCCGGTAATTGGCATTCCATTCTGGTGCCACTCAGTCACTGAAGTGCTCGGGCTCCATCTCTTCCACTCCAGTGCTGTCACTGGCGCGGACGCTTTGATGACTCCGCATTCCTGGCAGCCTGGAGAGAGCTGCAGTTATGATGGAGTCCAAAGCACAAATTCAATCTGACAATGACAAGCCATGTCAGCATAGGCCTGTTTACTGCTTATTTATTGTCAATAGACTTCTCTTGAGATATGCTCAAAGTTTGTCCTTTGACAAATGTCACAATTAAGCCTAGAAGATGAATTCACATGGTTGTGTTTTTAGTTACATTGAGACTAATTTCTTCTAATACCTTTTTCTTCTTCATTTTCTCTGATGTTACAGACATGACCCCCTACTCATTCCAGGAAATGAGCAGATCGAGAACATGGACACTAATGTGAAGAGATATGACTCGACTGGAATGTTTCACTGGTGTCCATCCAAAGAGATTGAGAAGGTCATTCTGGTAGGTATCCTTGTTACTGCATAATTATATACTGTGTAAAGTATTAATGACTTGTTAAAATTTCCAGTCTCACTCTATTTGAAAAGTTGACATTTTTATTGTGCTCACTGTGCTCACATTGAGATGAAATTCCAATTCAAAGTTAAAGCTTAAGAGTGGAGGATATAAAATACTAATGTGATGTTTACATCTTTTTGCTGTTCTTAAATGGAAGGGAATAATATTTGAACTAAATCTCAAACAAAAGTAAGTTAAGCTAAGTTAATTAAGTAATTAACTTAATGCTTTGGTTTTGTATGACATGTAATAAATTTCACGTTGAGACATTATATAAAGATTATGGTAAGATTGTACTTTACATGCATCAATGTTGTTACTTTTTTCTATTGTGATTTATACTTCTGACTCTTAATTCTTAATGCGTTGCTAGTTCTTTTCCTGCAGTTCTTTCCCTTTCATAATTTATTTTTCTTATTTTATATAGCGATTAACTGTTATAGCTATCATGCCTGATTGGGATCAAGTTTCTGTTCATTAAGGGTCAACAGTAAATAGGGATGTTTGAGATCGCAAAACATTCATACCATTTTTTGTTAGTATATTAAATGAATAATTTTGTGTTATGCACTGTGTGGATGACAATAGGTTAGCTCTTATTCCAACCTTAGTGATGAGATTGTAACTGTCTTTTATTTTTTTATTCATTTTTACCACAGACACGCAGCGAGGCCTCCATGACAGTTTTAAGTGGACATGTTGTAGTCTGTATTTTTGGAGATGTCACGTCAGCTTTAGTGGGGCTTCGAAACTTGGTGATGCCTTTGAGAGCAAGCAACTTCCATTTTCATGAGCTAAAGCCCATCGTGTTTGTGGGCTCGTTAGATTATCTGAGAAGAGAGTGGGAAACCCTTCACAACTTCCCCAAAGTCTCCATCTTACCTGTGAGTATATGCATTAAGATTGAGGACGTCAATAAACATTATGCATTCACATTACTCTTTTTTGAAACATTAGATTTTTTTCTCATGTTACGTATTACATTGCATAGTTCTTCCAAACTTTGTTTTCATGTGCTGATGTGCTAGCGCCCAGTTCCTGTTGGCTGTGCAAAATTCTGGCTTTGCTTCCTGCTTTAGTGCTTGTTAGCATCGGCTTGACTGAGTATTAAATACGAAGCCAAAACGTTGCCGTCAGCGAAGGCTAGCCTTTAGATTAGACTACATCTCGAATTCCCCCAGCACATAGTTAGATCAGCTGAATGTCACTGCCTTTAGAAAAGTAAATACTTGTTAACTAATTTGAAATCTGAGCTCCCACTCTCCTTCTTTAATTTGGTTTTGTCTTTGTACCCACTTTCTCTCTGCTGAAGGGTACGCCATTAAGTCGAGCTGATTTGAGGGCCGTCAACATCAACCTCTGCGACATGTGCGTTATCCTGTCAGCCAATCAGAACAATATCGACGATGCTTCACTGCAGGACAAGGAATGCATTTTGGCATCTCTTAACATCAAATCTATGCAGTTTGATGACAGCATTGGGGTTTTGCAGGCTAATTCCCAAGGTAAGGAGTGGCCAAGCGTACTGCCTATGGAGACTTGTGTCTCGCATAGAGAATAGCCCTCAAGAGTATTAGACCCTTACACTGTAAAACCAGCTGTTCACTGTGTGCTTTTACAGACAAAAAGGTCCTATTTCATGCTCGAACTGTTTAATTGGTTGAATACAAGTAAAATTGGACACTTAAAAGGATAGTTCACCTGAAAATGAAACTTTAAATTCTTTACACACCCTAGTGTTGGTCCAAACCTGTATGCCTTTCTTTCCACTATGGAACACAAAAAGCATATTTTAGGGAGAATGCTAGCCTCAGTCACCATTCACTTTCATTGACTAGAAAAATTAAAGATGTGTCCCTTTAACCTTTATAATCTATCATTATGTTTATATTCTTCCATTCCTAAAAATAGTCATTCAAATAATATGCGATGACATTGATGAAGTCATTTGGATAATATATTAAAAACAACGACAGTGACAAATTATCAGATAGTGTCCCACTTTACCTGTATTCCAGGCACGTGCTGTGGGCTTTGAGACAGGGCAAGCATCAAAATGTTTTTAATATAAATTATTAAACACTGTGCCCAAATCATGTTACATGGGTAACTATAATGTCATGAAATTATATTGATGTAAATTGTTGCCTTAGAGTCAATGAAAACAATTATTTCACAGTGGCGAACTTCATGATTAAATTGTTTTAAATTCAGGACAGTAATATTGCTCATAACACATAAATTAAAGATTGTCATAAATTGAACCGAGTATGTTTATGTCCATTAAATCATACAATGAATCATTTTGTCAGAAGAGCTTGTTTTGACAGACAAAAAAGAAAATATTGCCAGTTACTAGTTTAAATGTCATTGGCCTCACAGGTTACTCTTCACACAGTTCCGAACCACTGGAATGAACACTGGCAGTTAACTAATCTGACCACCAAAGACAACAGTCTTAACCTGAATGCACAAGGCAAATGTAACGTAGACAATGCAGGCTATATCTTTATTATTATTGTTTTTAAACGGACACTGCGCCCTAACATGAGAACTATAAAACAAACAGAGAATAACACAAGAAGGAAATGATTGCCAGACCACCACTTCATAGCCTCAGACTAACCAGAAACAATGACCTAGTATCTATGACCTAGTATCAATAATACAGACTTTAAACAAATACATTAACCTACTTTACTTGTACACAAAATCCATGCATCTCTCCTTGTGAATGAACATCTCTGTCACTTTGTTGTAAAAGTCGCCCTTTTGTTGAAATTTCGATAGCCTCTCTTTCTCGATTTTTTTAAAATCTAGCCTATCAAATAATATGACTGAAGGAAGGAGCTTCTGATTGGCTTAATCATTTAAGTAAGCATGCTTACCATGGCCATTTGTAGTGGCGGGCGTGATTCAATTTGAATGAACGCAGAGAGTTGATTGAAAGGTCTGTTAACAATGCAATCAGAGAAAGCATAACATAAAGTTACAGACACATGCACAAAAGCGAATAAATGGATGACTGTCTGTGCTGCTCAGCTGAGATTTAAAGATGACTAATTAGAATGAAAACAATAGTTTATATTGACTATTATATTTAAATATTTCATAGTGTCATTTTTATTTTCACCCTTCTGTTAGATAAGCACTGCTTACCTTTCTTATATGGACAGCACGTCCTTGGTGTGTTCATCCTATAGAATAGGTTTTATTTATCACAAGAATTTATGAAAACTACAAGCCATTAATTTACTGAAACAGCTGAAGACATGGATTAAGAATGAAGAAAACACAGACTAACATTTTGTATGTTTTCACACACATATATATATATATATATATATATATAAACACAATAAATCAGAAATTTAGACACTGTGTTTAAAAATGTTGATGAAAGTAAGGCTGATGTCAATTTCAGTATATGCGTTTCATACATATGCATATATTTGTTATGAGAGTATGCATGCAATTTTTTGCATATAAATTATATCTTTCTCCTGTAATCAAATCACCGATAAACATCCCAAACATTTCTGTGCAGATTGCATATTATTTGCCTCCGATTGCTGGACTGCAGCAGATTTGTTTGCCGACAAATTGACTCGAACAGATTGTTTATGCATTCAGATAAACATGTAACCCTCTTGTGCCCATCAGGATTCATCATCATTAAACAGACAGTACAAATCAGCAGCTTCATTTCTCAGCTGCTCTTCATTACACAAATTACACACCCACACAAGCTGGCCCACAACAATTAACATTTCAACCATTATTAAGCATCCACTTTTTACTCAGAAAGATTCATTTAAAACTAAAAAATGACAGCTTTTGGAAGAATTGTGTCTGAGATTGACCCTAATGCTTATGCTGAATGGTGCCGTGCGTTTGGGAAGAGCAGGTCCCTTTGGTAGGGAGGATAATAGATGTTAATCATACTGTTTGTGCTCGAGAAGCAATACGTCATTACTGCTCTCTCAATTAGTTTAACTCAACATCTGGCATGATCAGCAGCAGAGAAACAGTGTGTAATAAAGATTTATTTCATTAGTGCTCAGAATATTAGACCGCATTTTACCACACAATGAACTAAGTTTTCTTATTTCTTTGCCAGTAAACTTTTCCAGCTGTTGAAATAACAAATTCATTGCTCTCAAGGATTTCCATCTTGTAGTTGCAATTGGGATAACTTGATATACTATATATATATATATATATATATATATATATATATATATATATATATATATATATATATATATATATTATTTATGTTACATGGATTACACATGGTTATTTAATCTTCTTTGTAGACTATAATGTTGGAATATATCAAACTGGTTTCAAACGGATGGTATTGAAATCTGCACGAGATGCAGGTGTAACAGATTACATCATACCGCATCATCTTGGTAACTGTTCTTGCCCTCAGCATCTCGCCGTTTCAATGCGGGTTGTTAAACTTGCACAGAAGGTGTTATTGAATAAATCAGCAAGTCTTTTGCCAGGAGAAAATACTACACAGGACACTACTAGCTGTGCTTGAGGAGTCTTTGAATAAAGTGCACAAAGTACAAGCCACATAATACATTAACATCGAAAACATTGAAAAGCAAAGTTCATTGTGTGACTTCAAGGTTTGTGTGTACAGTATGTCTGTTTGGTGGGGGTATTGTCTTTTGGAGTGTGATAGGTGTGCACGTTTAAACACAAAAAGTAAAGTGAGATGTTGAGACTTTAAAAAAAATGGTAACATGTATTTTAGGACAATCACTTTTTATGGCATACAGGTAAAATTTACAAAAATAAATAAGCAGTATTAATGATCTATTGAGATATCTGTTCAAAAATCTGCACACTTAACGGAATAGTTTTATTAATAAATATTAGTTAACAATGGTACATGGATGAACAGTACATCACTTATTCATCTTGGTTAATGTTAATCTCAATATTTAGTTATACATTTTTAGCATTAAAATGAATGTGTGTATATATATATATATATATATATATATATATATATATATATATATATATATTGTTAGTTCATTATACCTAATGCATAATAAATAAAAAATAGAACATTATTGTAAAGTGATACAGAATCATTTTCAGAATTGATTATTAGATTCAGAATTGGTATTTGCAAAAGGTTGTATATGCAGTTGCACTTGTTTATAAGCAGAAAGGATCTTAGGCATAACTTTTCACAATGCTATTTTGGTCGATTCAGAATGTCGCTGCACATATGTCTTCACAGTTTAGACAAAAAGAGTTTCACGTTTAAGAGAAAGCCTTAGTCTTCTTCCTTTTTTGTTGCACTATAGAGATACTTATTCTATTAAACTTTTCTTTTGAAAAGAAGGACACCTCTTTGTACAGAATCCTGCATCCCATTTAAAACTTTGTGACCTGAATCTTTTCCCTGCATTATGTTTGGCACTGTAAAAACTATACGCTTGCATTTTTCTCTACTCAATGGATGTCAAAACAGGGCCAATGCATTATGCATATAGCATTACTGATTTAAAGTGTTTACTTGTCAGCTTGAAATGCAAAAGTGTCAAGTCATGTGAATTCATACTCTTGTCACTGCTGCTTGTATTTCATGGCATTTCACATAAAAGGTTTTCAGGATCCACTTCACCAGTTTTATGGTAACAAAATGAACAGCATATAAAATTTATACCTGCTGGTTGATGGAAGGCAGCAAATGCTAAATATGCCTGAGCTGACCCTTTTTAGACTGTTGTTACAATCCATTCATGTCCTATCACCACACTCAAATTTACAATACGTTCACACTATATTTTGGATTATACAAACAAAATCTAATGTTGCTACATTGCTATTACACAATTTTTCTGATAACCATTTCATATTTAAATGGATAGATCACCTAAAATGAAAATTCTGTCATTATTTACCCTCATGTTGTTCCAAACCTTTATGGCTTTATTTCCTCTGTGGAACACAAAATTACCTGCTAGGCAGTATGTTAGTCTCAGTCACTATTCACACACTATTCACAAAAAACATAACTTTTTGTGTTCCATGGAAATAAAAATGGAGTATATGACCCCCGTTTGCACCAGGTATTAAAATGCGTATCGGGTGATCCGATCACATATGGTCTGGTGAGGTAGCTTAAATGTGTCTTCTGTGTCCGCTTGTGTTCGGATTTGGAGGGAAGAGTCTCTGAAGTGTCTACACCAGTCACTATGTGTTACTGCATGATATTAAAGCTCAACAAAGTCAGAAAAGAAAAATAAAAGCACAGAAAAAAAATGACTCACTGTTTCTCCCAGATGTGGTTCAAATATAACCTCAGCACAAATGCAACATGTCAAGCAGAAATATCCGTGACTTTAGTGGATTACCTGTATTAAAGGAGTTTCAGGTGTTTGTGCTTCTCATCTGTGTTGAAATCAGACACACTAAAGAAGATCTGTGAAGCTATCGTGATTGTGTATGTATCCACTTTTGATCGGATGGTTATTTCCTTTTAAAGCCACTCGTAAATGGCAAAGTTTAAACTCTTGTTTTAGTGCAGTGGTTGATTGACAGGGTGAGGGGTGGTGCTTCACTTCTGCTGGGACGCATACTGGATGGATTAGCGTTTACAACTCAAATGTGATGTGAACATATGCATTTTTTTACAACATTTGTGTTGTTTATCTGATCCGATCACAAAACGTTATAGACCTGTATTTAAGGCTGACCATATGTGATCGGATCACAAAAACGGATCTTAATACCAGGTGGAAATGGGGATCTATGATGAATTTATTTTTGAACCATCCCTTTAAATCTTGTAATTTGTTGGCACTATAACCATAGCAGAAAATGACTGTTTCTTTCCCAACACTCTTCCAGGATTCACACCTCCTGGGATGGATCGGTCTTCTCCAGATAACAGTCCAGTGCACGGCTTAGTGCGGCAGGCATCCGTCACCACTGGGTCAAACATCCCAATCATAACTGAACTCGGTGAGATGCCACTGCAGTCATACTGCTGACATGTAAAAGTCAAGTGTGATTAGAATCTAAACTTGTGTATCAAGCCTTTAATGCTGCACTGTTGTGTTCCTTATGGATTATCTGTTTGTGATGTGTATAGTGGCACACCTGAATATGTCACAGACTGGGTCAAAGTCACATCCTCAACAATTGTGCTTTTAATGCACTAGAAAAGACCTAGACATATAGCGAGAGTAAAAAGCATGTAGAAGCAAAATGGATCCATTAATAAATAACAATGAGGGTGGCACTATTCCCATGGTAGGGAACTCATGAAAGTTTTATATCTCAGAGGGTACTAAAGCACTAGAGACCATTCGCTTCAACTCTCTACTGACCCAATTACAGTTTGTTACACCAGAGAAGCAGCAAACGAAAAAGGGCCTCACAAATGCTAGAACTGCATGCAAAACACACACATACACATGTTCTCCTGTCCCCTCAATACATCCAGAACTCCCCTCCTCAAGGGGGATACAGAGTCCTACATCTAAGACTCATATGGCCTGATGTACTGAAGGTTTGTTGGCATTTTGATATTGGTAGATGTGAGAGAAATTGTGACGAGGAGGAGGGCGTGGACGGGCCCTGAGGACACATGCCTGGGGCTGAATTGTCCTAATCAGTCGGGAGGGGGATAAAGATGAGCCGTGGGTGCAAGTTTTAGATCTTTAAATCTTTAGAGTTACTTCAGTTAAAAAAAATCTGAAATTTTAACTTTATTTTACTTAAGATTTGCTGTTAAATATGTATTATATTCAGTATAGTCTGATGTGCAAGCACTTCATACCATCTGTCATTAAAGATATCTAGCAATCCAAATACTTGACATTGACTTATCTGACAGTAAGAGTGTGATGTTGATTTAAGGAGATGTGTTCAGCCTCTTGATTGTGTCCTTTTGTAAGTCAAGAGCCAAATGCTGGATATTCAAGCTAATACTATGTAAAGGATCTCTTGCACTCTTAGGAGGAGGAAACAGAGGACAGGGAACTTCAAACTAAATAAAAAATAATTTATTTGTACACTCAAACAACATCCTTTTCAGTGGAATACTCTTGTCAACACAAACACAGCCCAGAAGCTGGGCTCTCTCTCTCTCCATCTCTGTCATGGTCCCTTCCTTTTATCGCTCGCCCCAGTGCTTACTACAAACAGATAATATCCAACACAGAACAGGTGTTGGATATTATAGCTCACTGGTGCGTACCGTTACCGCTTTCTCTCTCTCCAGACGAACGCTCGACCACGCCCCCGCCACCACATACCCCCACCGCCTGACTCAGGAGATGTCATCCAGCCTGCCCACCACCCTCCACCCCCCATTTCTGGAGAGGAAGTTCACGACCACCATCTGCACCCCCGGCCTGTGGACCCCCTTTAACTTAAATGGCTGAAGAGCCAGATACCAGCGGGTGATCCACACGTTGGCATCTTTCATGCGGTGGATCCATTAGAGTGGGGCATAATCTGAACAGAAGGTGAAGTCTTGCCCCAACAGGTAATACCGGAGAGTGAGGACGACCCACTTGATAGCAAGGCACACTTTTTCAATGGTGCTGTACTTTGTCTCCCTCAGTTAGAGCTTGCGACTAATGTACAGCACTGTCTGTTCCTTCCCCTCCACCACCTGCAAGAGCACCGCACCAACCCCCTATCTGAAGCGTCCATCTGTAAAATGAAAGGGAGAGAGAAATCGGTTGAATGTAAAAAGGTCCACCACAAATTGCAGCCTGTTGACACTGCTCTGTCCACTGGACCAGATCTGGTGCTCACTTTTAGTGAGATCCGTCAGCGGGCTGGTGGCAGCCGAATAATTAGGAACAAACTTTTTATAGTAGCCAGCCAGCCCCAGGAACTGTTTCACCTCCTTTTTGGTCTTGGGTCTCAGGCATGTTGCAGTCGCTGCGGTCTTATCAATTTGGGGACGCACCTGCCAGTGACACAAGTGGAACCCCAGAGACCACAGAGACTCGACCTGTCCAATTGCACACTTCTTGGGGTTTTCCATGAGTCCCACTTGTTGCAGTGACCTCAGAACAGCCCTCAGATGCTGCATGTGCCGCTGCAATCAATACTTATACTTATAATGATGTCATCCAGATTGGCAGCAGTGTAAGCAGAGTGTGATCTGAGGATTGGTGCTGAAACGTAGCTGGGGACCCGTAGCTGTGAAATGGAAGATTCATAAATTAGTGTAAGCCAAACGGTGTGGAGAAGGTAGTTTTTTCGCAGGACATTGGCGTTAAGGGGATCTACCAATACCCTTTTGTCAAATCCAGTGTCGATTAAAAGTGAGCTGTGCCCAACCAATTGAGCAATTCATCAATACAAAGCATTAAGTATGCATCAAATGTAGAATTTTTTCTAGAATTCACACAGAATCGTACTGACCTGTCACACTTAGTGACTAGAACAACCGTGCTGGACCAATCAATGTGGGATTTTCTATATACTCCCATATCTAGCATTGCATCTAATTCTTCCTGAACCACTTTTTTATTGTGTTCCGGAAGCCGGTAAGGATGAGTACATTCCACTACCCTGGGTGTTGTATCGATGTGGTGCTCTATGAGATTTGTGCTCCCAGGCAGAGATGAGAACATGTCAGCAACCTCTGTGACTTGAGACATTGAGAGATTGTCTCCACAAGAGACCAGGGCGATATTATTGGCTTTTAACTTCACCTCTGACCATCGTCAATGGCACAGGGACCACCTCTGTCCATAATTTCAGGAGGTTGAGATGGTATATTTAATGTGCTTCAACTCTATCTGTTTGCCTTACCTCATAATTGAGATCTCCTACACGTTGTGTGACCTCAAAGGGCCCTTGCCACTTGGCGAGTAATTTAGAGCTCGACATTGGGAGAAATACAAGCACTTTTTCTCCCGGTGCAAATTCCAGTAGCCAAGTGCCCCTGTTAAATAGTCGGCTTTGATGTTCTTGAGCTTGGAGCAAATTTTCCTGTGTTTGTTGACCCAAGATGTGGAGTTTTGCTCTAAGATCAAGAACATACTGAAATTGAAGTTCCCTCCTCCCAAGCTTCTCACAGGATGTCTAGCACACCAGCAGCTCTAATGGGGAAAATCCTGTGGATGCTTGTGGGACCTTTCAAACTGCAAATAATAGGGGATCAAGCCACTTGTCCCAATTCCTAGGGTTCTCGTGAATGAACTTACAAATCATATTTTTCAGGGTTTTATTAAATTGGGATAGGGTTAGGTTGGGATATGGTTAGAAATCCCCTTCGGGAAATCCTCTGAGGGGCCGAAGCCTCCCCCTCACTTATGTCACCCTGATGTGGAGCTGATGAAGTCTTCACATCTAATCATTTTCTCACAGGACCCATCCACACACATTCACTTTAATAGAGTTTTAAATTCAATTAGTTCCAGCTCGATCAGGGGCAGCCCTCAGAGTGTCGGGGACCCGGACCAATGTTCCAAGCTCCATCATGGGGCATTTGTCCCAGAAATGCCTGGGTTTCCCGCAACTCCAGCAGCCCGGCCCAGGCGTTATGTCCACACCTGTGACAGCGGGTTCAACCACCTGAAGGGGAGAATGCAGAGACACAGAGGGCACTGGCAGCAGGGAGAACCCCCTCAGATGGGAAGCTGGTTTCGCAGGAACATTCCTGCGCCTCCGGGGAACCAGGGTAGACTGGAAAAAGGGCAAACAAGTGTGAGGGGAGAGAGGGGAAAAGAGAGAGTGAGGGGAGAATGAGTGGGAGGGCTTTGACAGCCAGTTTGATAGCCTCGCAATGCCGGGCGGTGGCACTGGACCCACTCTGCCATTCTTTTTGGCAGACGATGGATAAGCTGCTCCAGCACCACTAGATTGATGACTCCCTCTGCGTTGCATCCTCAGCCAGCAGCCACTTCTGGCAGGCATGACGGAGCTGTTGAGTGAAGGCAAATAGGCGGCCACATATGCCCATCTTCATTGAATGGAAGTGTTGTCGGTGCTGATCGGGGCTGTGGCCGAACCACTGCAGGATGGTTTTCTTCAGATCTTCGTACACCAGGATACTCGCCATTGGTAGTTATTGCACCACAAGCTGGGCTTTCTGGACAGCAGTGGAATGAGTCTGGCCACCCACCTGGCACACGGCCATCTCCAGATCTCGACCATTCTTTCAGATAAGTCCAAGAATGCCTCTGGATCATCCTCTTCCCCCATTTTCATGAGGGCGACCAGGGCATGGGGGCTGCTGTGTCCGGGGTCATGGCGGAGGCTTTCTTCTGGTGCAGTAAGCTCCAGATGGCCTGCCGGTCCTCTGCTTGAGCCTGGAGCACCTCCTGGAACCGACGATCCTAATCCTTGAGCAGCTTAAGAAGGGCCTGATGTTGGCAATGATTCATGCTGGCGAGGGACTGGATGACTTCCGCCAAAGGTGAGGACTCCATACCGGTGTATACTTCCTCCAACATCCCGGGTTTTGGCACCAGTGTAAAAGATCTCTTGCACTCTTAGAAGGAGGAAGCGGAGGACAAGGGAATTTCAAACTCAAAAGCATTATAATTATTTGCACACTTAAACAACATGCTTTTCCGCTTTCTCTATCCCCGGAAGAATGCTCGACCACTGCCGCCACATACTACAACAAATGTTAAAATGAAGCAATTGGCCACAAAATGTTTTGTGTTAAAGTATTTTTACCACATGTTCTTAGGCACAAAATGAAACTTTTAAAGGCTTAAAATTCACTCTTATAATTTTTGTCAAAACTATTGTTTTCATACAGTTTCAGTTGATAGAGTTTCTACTTGTTTTTCGTGATGTGAATTAGCCATTTCTTAAGTAAATAAACAGATTCTGTATTTGATCTCCTGAGCTACTCAGATAACATGGCTAAGAGGAAGTTTATTTTGTAGCAATCGTTAGGAGAGTGCATTCAAAATAGATTTCAATGCTGCATCCCCTGAAGTTTTGCCATCTTAAAGCTTCTTGCCAACCACTTTTTTCATACATCATTCTGTCATACCTCCATGCATCAAATTGGTACTTTCAATCTTGATGTAATAACCCAACTAGACATTTCTTGCTCAGATAAAATGGTTTAGCTTGTAGCATAAACCTCATTTAAAAACAATTCATGGCTACTTCTATTAACATCACCTTCATCAGTAGATTGCCAGTGAACTAAACACCTTCAGTACACAAGCAAATCATCAACCCTCAGTGGAGCGCTTGGTAAATCAGGCCTGCAGTATCAGTGCTGTTTGAGAGATTACATGAGATCAACATACAATGTCCGGAGCAAATTCTTCTATGTTCTAAAGCAGTACATAGTAATCTTTTTCTTCTACTTGCATTACAGTAGATACCAAAGCCTGAAACATATCCCTGTTATCATGAACAAACACTGATGAACTGTGTTGCATGGAGTTTTTAGAGAAGCGCTTCATCCTGACACTGTACCTAAAGATTTCTAATCCCACTCTTGGCATGATACTCTCATTTATGCTTTCTCTTTCTTCGGCTTTGAACTTGTCTCCCCCTCATCACTGTTTTATCATCATTAGCTAAGCCTGGCAAACTACTGCCATTGATTTCATTCAGTCAGGAAAAAAACAGTGGAACCAACATACAAATGATAACAGAACTGGGTAAGCTGCGCCTTTGTCCTCTGCTGCTCTGATGCACTGCCTCCTTCATCGGCTTGTCTTGATTTCTCGTGCTGCAGCTGAGGCCTGCTCCCATGGCATCACTTTGAACACATTTTTATCCTTAGTTCTGGTTGAAATTGACTGTCTTGTTTTTTGGCCATTTTTTAAAGGATTTTTTCTTTCTTTCTTAGAGCATCACTAGGCCTTTGATCATACCAGTCTGTCCTTGTGGCTGTTTCCATAGCATCTCCCTGCAGTTCAATTCTCTGGCCCGGGCTCTTTTTCATCAGCACACCATCTGAGAGACTGACATTTCTCTTCCTCAGCTCACAGGAAGTCTGGGAAGAAATCAAATTAAAAGAAGAAGAAAAACTCCAGATCAAACCTTGCTTTAAGCTTTTTATTTTTATTTATTTATTTTGGGGCTGGCCCTAATCTCCGAAGCGCAGATTTTTAAAAGGGGGTGAAACAAAGGTTCATGCAAGGCTATGTTCAAACAGAGAGGGATTTCAGGGTATTGTCTCCATACATTGGCTGCTGAGACCATCCCAAATAGCCTCAAAGCAGTCTGATGGCTGCTGTTGTCTTAACAAAAGACATAAATGTTTACAAGCTTGTTATTCTTTATAAATGGGCATAAAGGCTTGTATTTGTGACTAATAGTCAACTATTCTGTTACTTTCACAAGTGACTTCATTTTTATCCCCTGCAATGGGAACTGTTCATCACTAGAATGAATAATAAGCCCCAAAATAAAAATAAAAATTTGTTAATTGTTTACTCTCCCTCATGTTGTTCCAAACCTGTAAAGAGATGTTAGGCAGTGTCAGTCACCATTCATTTTCATTGTATGGAAAAAAGATGCAATGAAAGTGAATGGTGACTGAGACTTACAAACTGTTATATTTGGATATGATATCATGTTTATGCTGGTAATATAATATGTCATTAAAAAACATATTACATTTAAATAATATAAATTAGAAGCATTTTAAAAAGTGGTCTCAGACTTTTGAACCCCATAGTACATGGGCAGAAAAAACTGCCTCCCACTTATTCTGTTATACTATTATATTTCATGGAAGATATAAAGTAATATGGGTTTGGAACAACATGAGGGTGAGTGAATGATTACAGAATTTTATTTTATTTTGTTATTTTATTTAAGTGCATGCTGTTTGTCTTTCTCCTCATTGTTTATTTAATTTTATTAACCTCTTTTCCAATGGCTGTTGAGAATCTCCACTTATCCACCCTAAATCCATCTCCTGACTGTTTGGTTAATTCTTAACACATTTTTCTGCATGGTTTTAAAACTTCTCTCTCTCCACTGCAGTGAATGACTCCAACGTTCAGTTTTTGGACCAAGATGATGATGATGACCCAGATACAGAGCTGTATCTGACCCAACCGTTCGCCTGTGGTACTGCTTTTGCTGTCAGCGTGTTGGACTCCCTCATGAGTGCGGTGAGTTATACATTGACACCTATTTGCCTATATTAATTAATTTAAACAGATTAGCATATAGCACTCATTTAAAGAAATGATCACATGCTGAATAAGTCAATTCAAATTGTTTATTGTGCAAAGGATCCTTCATATTGTCTACTTTCAGATGGTCTCTTCTTTATATTCAAAATTATGAATGATTTGGTGAACAATGCAAGCTGTCAAAAGGTGAACAGTCATTGGTCTCACATCATGGCATGTCATATAGAATTACATGAAGGCACATCTTACTCTGGAAGCTAATTCTCTGAAATAATGTATAGCAAAGTGCGATCCTGCGACTGTGGAATGCTTTAGATGTAGTGCTCAAGCATTACCAGTAGGCAGAGATTGGTAAATAAAATGACACATTGATCAGACAGCACTGTCAGCGGCAGTGACATCAAAAGGAAAGTTGTTGCCTAGACTCCTCATATAATGTGTCATGAAATGAACTTTCAAGAGTCTCATTAGATCTTTTAACAAGGTAAGTGCTCAAGTTTTCTTTAATGGTGTGTCTTGACACACAAGGTGGGCTGCTGTGGGGTCCAAAATCTCTAATCTCCTAACAATGTCATCTTGGGTAGAATGGCATAGAAATGTCTTCTTTTATTCCTTCTCTCTTCTTTTTCTTTTTTTTCCCTCGCCACCTACGACTGCTGCTATCCCCCTTATCCGTATGATGGCTTAATTCCAGTACCTTTCACTTTGAGTGAAGTTAGAACAAAGCAGCCTTCAAGTGCATTTCACTCCGGACAAAGGTGAAGCCTGCTAATAGACAGCTCTCATCCATCATTCAGCTGAATGCTGCTGTCAGGGTCCCAGAGAGGTGTCACTCTAGCGCATACTGGCAATGACAAGCCCCTCTGGGGCTCAAACAAAGGACTTTATGATCTTATTTGAATCTTTTATTTTTATACGTTAATCATTTGACAACTTTATCATCTCTGTGCTGGTTTTGAAAGCATTGACAAACATTTGATAATCAAGGTGTCCCAATGATATCCTACATACAGTGGGGTCTAAAAGTTTGGGGTTAAAAGTTTTATTTAAACCCATAAATAAAAAAGTTTTAGGATTTTGAAAAATTTCAATAAAAGTTATGATCTAACAGAAATAAGAATAAAAATTGAAAATTCTTGGTCTAAACAAACGTAAACAAATTTAATCATGTGAACTACTTACCTTACTTCCACTGAAACACACAAAATGCTCTTTGGAATATTCTCAAATCATACTGGATAAAATGGATCATCAGGTGTTGCACAAACTTGTGGAGTCCATAACAGCTCAAGAAGATGCTGTCTTTAAAAAAAAACAAAAAACAAAACGTGATACATACAAAATACTTGGAAAATCAGATTTTTTTTATTTATTTTACTTTTCAAACAAATTGTTATGCTGGTAATATAATATAGAATTAAAAAACATATTACATTTAAATAATATAAATTAGAAGCATTTTAACAAGTGGTCACAGACTTTTGAACCCCATAGTACATGTGCAGAAAAAACTGCCTCCACTTATTCTGTTATGAGATCTATTAACAATTAATTACAATAATGATAATGAAAATGTCTTCATGTGCAAAATGCTCCCCTGTTAAGCATGGCTGGTGATACCAAAATGGATGTACGTGGGGAGGAGACAACATCAACAGCTGGCGTAATTGTATTCCCGAGTCTCTTCCCTTCCCGGGGAGTGAAATGAGAAGAGACAGATCAGGGTCTAGATAAATATTCTCGGGACATCTCCAAAATCCTCACTGTCTTAAGTTGTGACTCTAATTGTGCTCACATCCGGATCCTTTCCCTTATCTTGGCAGACATACTTCAATGATAATATACTCACCCTGATCCGGACGCTGGTCACGGGAGGCGCCACTCCGGAGCTGGAGGCCCTGTTGGCTGAGGAGAATGCATTGAGAGGTGGCTACAGCACGCCACAGACGCTGGCTAACAGGGACAGGTGTCGGGTCGCCCAGTTGGCCCTGTACGATGGGCCCTTCGCAGACTTGGGGGTAAGTGGACAGTTAAGAAGAGCTGACACTTTGTCACTTTCCCCAACAGTGCTCGTTCCTCTGTCCGACGCCTCCCCTGCCTACTAATGCAAAGTGAACAAGCTGAACATGCAAAGAGAATGTCTGTGCTGGAGAATGTTGGAGGAAAAATAAGGCTGCACCTAAATCTTTTATTGCATTTTTGTATATGTGTAAGAGTACCACACATTCTTAGAGTTGGCTCGTAATGTCATAGGTTTAAATGGATTTGACAAATGAAGAGATTGTTTCTGTGGCAGATGGCTCAAAGTATGTGATGTCAAATGTATGACAAAAGTAAATGTTAAGCAGAATGGTAGACTAAGTTAACATTCACTTTTATTGTTTAGAAAAAAAGTATGTAATGAAAGTGAATGGTGACTGAGACTACCATACTGCCTAACATCATCGTTTGTGTTCGATGGAAAAACGATAGTCATACAGGTATGAAACAACATAAGGGTGGATAAATGACCCCCCCCTCCCCCCCCCCCTTCTTGTTCTTTGACTTTTTCAGGATGGCGGTTGCTACGGGGACTTATTTTGTAAAGCATTGAAAACATACAACATGCTGTGCTTTGGAATCTATAGATTACGAGATGCACATTTAGGGACAACAAGCCAGTGCATGAAAAGGTGAGCTGTCCATTTAACCTCTTTTAATGTTAATTGTTTTTTAAGTTTAATATTTTACTGTCGTAGACCTATAGTCCTGCTCCACTCAAGTACTGAGATAAGAAAATGAGACCTACATTATTCGAGCTCAATTCCATACCTAGAGAACTGCCTACCGAGTTAGCATTTTTAGGCTTAAAATGGAGAATTCTGACTTAAAATCTGTTCTAGTAGGCAGCTAAATATAGCCTTGTAAGATCCATTGTTTTGCCCATATGATTTAAGGATTATATATAATATTTACTGTTTTACCCAATGTTTGTGTGCTTTGTATTTTTTGTGCTTATTAGAGTATTATGTTGTTAGCTTAGCCAAATGCTAATGTCACATTATCAGACTCAACTCAAGTCAAGTCCCTTTTGAGCATTGAAGATCACAGTCTGCATTCTGCACAGCTGCGTGATCACTAACAGAGTTGCTCCCCATGTAGAGTGTTTCAGATCTGTCATTTAAAATTTTTGTTTGGATGCTGCCTGTGTTGACAGTGAGGCAGGTCAGGAATTAAAGATGACCTGTGTGCTAGTAAACACACTTCAGCTATAAACATGTTTCCCCAATGTCTTAAGTATTATTATAAAAGTAAAATGGCTTGAAATTCCTTTCAAGTCAGTCCACTTGGCGGTCATCTTTGGAACACTCAAGGGCCGGCTGGGCAGCTATTTCAGAACCCTTCTACATAGGGGAGCCTACAAGCTTAGCATATAATAGCATAACATAGTGGTCCCATTGATATTTTATGGGTGGTACACTGCGAGGAGATTTTTTTTATTTTTTTTTATGGATAACTATGGAGGAAATTCTTCAGTGTGCTGAATAAACTGCTTTTGTGAGGAATCAGCTCATCTCTTAATGAATTGATCACCTGTCTGCCAATCTTCAACATGTTTTACACTAAACAATCCTTTTGGAATGAACTATGAGTGGAGTTTACATGGATAAACTGTTTTATAAGAGAAGTCATGGACAATTTTGCGACAGGTAGGTATCAGTTTATGGCTCTCACCATTCATTTGTATGGTACCCTCAAATGGTGACTTACTGTCGTAACACGCTAATTGACCATTACACTCTTTGCTATGGAAAAGGCGCTGTGGTTGTTATGCCACTGTTGGGCCCTTGAGCAAGGCCCTTGACCCTATCTGCTCCAGGGGCGCTGTATCGTGGCTGACCCTGCACTCTGACACAGCTTAGCTGGGATATGTGAAGAAAAAAAAGAATTTCACTGTATATATATATATATAAAACACAATATTTCACGCTGGCTCAGCTAATGCGCTTGTGTGTTCTCGAGTTGATTGACAGACGATCATTGTAACTATTGGCTCTTTTACCTGTAAGGCGGGACTTCCTTTGATACATTCGTTGGTTGTTCCAATTTCTCCCATTTATTTTAGTACTAGTGCACTGTCTCCGCTAAACTGTCTCTGAAATGGCCCACATCTCAAAGCCAAACGTAAAGTAAATACTTTGCTAGTTCATCCTACATGATCATTGAACATATTTCTTGAACATTTTTCCATGTGCACAGATATGTCATCACAAACCCACCGTACGAGTTTGAGCTAGTGCCCACAGACCTGATCTTCTGTCTGATGCAGTTTGACCACAACGCGGGCAAGTCCAGAGCGAGCCTGTCCCACTCTTCCCATTCCTCCCATTCATCCAGCAAGAAGAGCTCTTCAGTTCACTCCATCCCCGCCACGAACCGTCAGAACCGCAGCAGCAAAGCGCGAGAAGCCCGGGACAAACAGAAGTAAGGCCTTCATTTATCTTTTTAAACCCAGCAGAGTGAGTGTGTGTATGCATGTATGTGTGAGTTTGTTAGCTTCCGTGGTTTTAGCACACCTCATACAGAAATGGATGCTGTGTGTGTGTTTTTACCAGCGTTCCTCGTTCTGTTTGCGAGTTTGTTTTCCATATTATATGCATGTGGTGATTGCCTTGACCACACACCGAGCTCTATAACCATTAGATCATTGCCTCATTCCAAGTGCACCTTAACCCAGGACTATACCAGCATCAGTCTGCATATTGTTGCTGCATTTTACTACAACTACAGTAGAGCTACAAAGTTAGATTTTATGTATGAACTTGAGGTCTGCACTTGCATGGGATTCCCACAGGACCCGATTAGACTTGATGTGGCATGGGACTAAATTTTTACATTGCCGTTAGAGCGGGCAGACTGAGCATATTTATTATTTTTAATAAAGCAAATCATATATAGTATACAGTACAACAAGTTCTCAGTTCCCTGTAATGTTGGGAAATTTGACACATTTCAGTAAATTAATTCATTAGAACTGATTGATTCCATGAATCTGAATCTTAAATCGTTACTCAAAAGTGTTCACAGAAGTCCTCACTCCAGCTGAAATAGCATTTAGCATTTTTGGCCAGATTTTTGGAGCAGAGATGGTCAGTACTGAAATATTCCTCAGTGAACAAGATTCAAGATTTATTTTATGATTGTTAAATACAAAAATACAGCCTAAAAAGAAGCTCTACAGGCCACTTGTCATTTTTTTAGACATTGAGAATAATGAGCAGCTTAGTTTACACCTAGGAAAACATAAGCATAAATTGAGTGGGAGTGGGTGCAAAGTTGTGAGGGAATGGTCACAAAGTCATATTTGTGCAGATACGATGTACCATGAAACTCGTGGGAGCGGAACAGAAAATTCTTTCCCAGTGCAGACTTCTAAAACAAACGATTTAGTTTATATTTTGTGTCAAGTTTTATATGGCTCTAGATAGAGGTGTATGATTGTGTTTCTTTGCACAAAAATTTGTGTAGTGATAGTATAGTTAATTGTTTTCAAACCTACTTTGATCATGGTGTAGGTTCATCTGTTTAGACATGACCATGAGTCAGGAAACAGACCACCAATTCATTCATTGCCTCCCTGTTTCTCCAGTCGTTGTTATTAGTTTGTGTATGAAAACTGCAAATTGCATCATTATGTTTTTAGTTTGTGTCAGTGGCTTATTTTCAGCTGTGCTCCAGTGATTTTTTTTGAAATTGGTATTTATTTTTTTTGCTTTTAACATTTGCAGGTGGGGTTTAGAGACATTATCATAGCATAAGTAGTTTCACACCATCCTTTAATGCATTGCAGGTGCAGGAGCCCATAAAGGAATATTCCGCATTCAATACAAGTTAAGCTCTATCGACAGCATTTGTGTCATATTATTGATTACCACAAAATGTATTTGGACTGGCCCTTCCTTTTCTTAAAAAAAAGCACAAATCTGGGTTTCAGTGAGACACTTACAATGGAAGTGAATGGGGCCAATCCACATTGAAATTCTTACTGTTTCATTTAGTATATCCACAAGACTTAAACAACATGCATGTTAACATGATTTAAGTGTGATAAAATCACCTACTAACTTTTTATTTGTGGATGTTACAACTTACAGCCATGACGATATAATGTCAAGAAACCCTAAAATGACTGTAAAAATGACGATTTAAAAAACAGTTTTAACAGAAAAATTTATGTAAGTGCTTTTTATAAAATTACAAGCTTCACATTTCTGTCTTTTAATCTTCAAAAAATTGGCCCCATTCACTTCCACTGTAAGTGCCTTGCTGTAACCCAAATTTATTTTTTATTTTTTTAAAGAAAAGGAGAGACGAGTCAAAATTATTTTTTGTGATAATCAACATTATGCCACAGATGCTGTTTATTGAGCTTAACTTGTATTGAAACCGGAATATTCCTTTAAGGCATATATTTTATTGAACAATAATGCTTTGTTTGAACAAATTAGTGAGTGGATAATTAAAATGTACATCTTTATGAATTCTTTACATATATAGTCTTTATGAAGTTATCTAGAGACATTAACTCTCACCAAAATGGATGTGCTGCAAGGTATTTTGGGGGTTGTGAAACCCTGCATTGATATAGGTGCATGTTACCATGCATGCCTTAAAGCTAAACTCCAAACCATTTTAGAGTTTTTAAGACATTTCCCCTTTTTTGAGAAAAAAGTAGGTTATATTTGTTAATATATGGAATAATTGTGCTTTCAGTCTGTCATTGCAAATATTCCAGATTTGTAGAGTACATATTGTCCTTTTAAAAAGTGTGCATATTTTACTGCACTTAAATAGATACAATTAAATTATCTCCAAACCCTTGTATTATTTCAAATTGGATTAACTAAATATTGTATTATAAAAGTATTATTAATAGTTTGTTCAAAGTATTTTTGAAAATCTATTAGTAATATCTAACATAAATATGTGTATGAATTTTAGTTGTCAACAAGTTAACTAACAGACTAAAAATGTAGGGATATTATATTATGATATTGAGACATGTTACTTGCCTTAAACACTGTAAAACTTACATAGACCACTTTTTTTTCTGAAGTGCAACAAGGATGAATAGAATGGGCCCAGGTATGCAAGTTAATGATTCTGCATGATACAGCACCTGTTGTGGGATCTTTTAATCATATCTTTGTCCTTGTGGAGCACTGTTATGAGAGGGGATTTTGATTTTACTTTCAAAGGAATTCATTCCTACTTTTCACCTTTGCTTTCTAACTGAAAGCAAATTGCTGCTGCTACTGCTTAACTCTTGTCATGCTAAGGATCATCCCAGCATTGCATGTGGTTGACTGTCATCCTCTCTCTCTACTTCCGTTTATGTGATAGGCTTCAGTGATCTCTCTCTCAGTAGTCCCCTCGACTTGTTTGAGTTCCTCCTGTTCATGTATCTCTCATTAGGTTTTCTTGATTTCTTTCTCTAAGACAAACTGCATTGTGTGAGAGGTCAGTGTGTCTGGACATTGTTCCTATATATTGATGGAAATATACAGCATATCAAGATTTATTTGCCCCAAAAACAGTATTTAGACTGATTCATGTAAGTTAAGCAATGTACACAATTATTTCCAGCTTTATTATCCCAAAAAATACTCTTTAATATTGATAGTTTTTCCTCTAACATCTGATTTGATGAGTCACATTCAAAGCCGTACACCCGAGACTGCACATCATTTAGATATCTATGTTGATGCACCATGTTGCAGTTGCAAGTATGACGCCGAAAACTGCTTAAACAGAAGAATTCGGATTATTATTAATAATAGTGGTTGACCGATGTGTATTTTTTAAATGCCAGTAATAGTAATAATATATATGAACTAAACTATTTAAATATATTTTATGATTATTTAATCTTTTCATCCAAACCTTTCTTCCTGAAATAGATTCAAAGTAGATAGTAGCTTGTACTGTAGCTTTTTAAAAGAGTAACTTGACTGTAGTTTAAGTTATGAGTAGCTTGTAGCTTAGGAAGCTACAGTTTCAAAGAATCTTCCCCAACACTGACCTTTGACCTACAACCTATTCCGATCACTGCAAAATCACAAAATATCATCTGATAATCCGTCTGGTCGATATATCGGTCTATCACTAATTAATATTAATAAATCTAACTCATTAAATATCCCTGAATTTATCATATTGCTTTTACCACTTCGCATCATGCCTTGTAGGGCTCTCTACAGAGGTAAACTCACTGTATCACAGAGATTATTGTGACTTTATTAATCCTAAAACGTAGATAAAGTCCGTTAAAAGTTCCCCACTTGAACCAGTTGAAAAGTCTGATGAGCGTTCTGCTCTTTGCTGTAATTCCCCTCAAATATCCGTATAAGAGAGGGACATATGATGAGTGTCCCTGTGCTGCTGAAATTGCCTCTTTTAACCCTCGTGGAGCCAGAGAATGTCTCGGGGCGATGTGAGTGCCAGCATCAGTAGTAAACTCAGGGGAATGGAGCGAGGTGGCTGACTCCTTGCACCACCTCAGGCACAGCTCCACTTACATCAAACGACTGCACTGTGACACTCTCCCCCCACGGCTCATCACAGCCTGACACACCAAGGTGTGCAGCACATTTCAAGTTGGAGGTATAGTTAGAAATGTTGGAGTGCTGGAAAATGACATCGCCTAGGAGAATGTGAATGTGATGAGGACCGATGTTTGGCCCTACATGTGGCTTAAGTCCTCTGTAATTTGTCTCTTTCGCTCTTAATACTCATGGGATGTATTTCGGAATAAAACACCTGATTCCAATGCACTTTTAAGCTCTGATCCTGTTAAAATGAAGTCAGACACACAGCATGATACAGTCATTCCTTTAGGCTAGAATATACCCTTGTTTGAAGGGTGTACTGTTGGAGCATTTACCAACCTGGTTTCATAGAAATACGTTACTATCTACATTTTTGCAAAATTATTTTTTACATGATTCCTTATAAACATTGTGTCAGTTTCCTGTTGAATTGAACACTAGAGTTGCTAAACAATGACTTTTATTCTCTTTCACCAGTAAAACTGCAGGTTGTCAGTTCATAAACACTTACTTTTACTAAAGTATATGACAATACACTGTAAAATTTGCGTTACATAACTACATTTACAAGCTTGATCATAAAATTGTGCAGCATTGCACTTGCGATTGAAATGACTGGGGTACGAATTCTGAAAAGCACAAGCCAGCGAGTGAGTCTAAAGTGTCTTAGAAGCACCACAGTTGCATTAACCTTCAAAACCTCATCTGTTGGGAGAAAACTTAACTTGCTTTTAGCACCACACAGAGGACACTTCACCTGGGAACTGCTGCGATACATGCAATGAACCATGTAGGATAATTTTGAAAAAAATGTGTTAGTCACGTAACTTTTTTATGAGATCAGGCTGGCTTTTACATACTGTACATTTTGCTGCCTCATAAAATCAACAATATATAGGTCCTACGGTGTGTGTGTTTCACCCTTTGTCTTTTTAGATGTGAATTGCAATTTATGCATAAAGTGAGTGTGGGATTGTTTTATTCAAAGAGAGATCTACAGTATGCTTAACTCTGGAAAGGATTTGTATTAATGCATTTCATGTCTTCTGCTTCTCTCCTGTCTGGCTGTCTCACAGAAAAGAGATGGTTTACAGATGAAGCAGAAAATGCATACCCAAGGAACATTCAAATCAAGCCCATGAGCACTCACATGGCCAACCAAGTCAATCAGTACAAATCCACAAGCAGTCTGATTCCACCAATCCGAGAAGTCGAAGATGAATGCTGAACGAATTCCCCAGCCTTACCATCATGGAGGGAGTTGGGTCATCATGCTGTGAAAAATGAGCTGTAATAGAGCAATGTTGACGACTCCGACACATTGTTCTTGTATAACTCAAGGGTTCGAAGTGATCAGAGAACTGGAAGAGGGACCTCCTATGTGTATACCTTTAACGTTACTTCCATACTTTTGTATATGTATACATAGTGATGTACATAATGACAATCAAGTAAGGATTGTACAGCCGCTAGCACTTTTTAAAATTATGTTAACAGGCAAACAAACAAAAAAGAAAAAAAAGGTACTTCCTGTGATTCTTTGCAATATCTCACCTCTGCCGTGACCTGACTCAATGCAGAGGGTGTATATTATGGAGGATGAGGGTCACACCTTCATTCGCTTCATCCAAACACTTCCCAAAGATACTCTCCAGAAGCTTCACATCAGCCTCACTAATTGAGTCGCATATCCTTTTCCGTTTCTGTTTTGCACTACAAGTTACCACATAATATCTTGAGCGTTGCTCACAACTAGGGAAGAGAAAAAGTTTTATTTTGTTTGTCCTCTGAGTTGGGTGAGCTGGGGCTACAGTAGGGCTGTTAAAGAAATGGCTTTGTTCAGGGGAACATGTTACATGTGTTTGCGTGACAGGGTATGCTTTGACTGTACTCCTGCCTGATGTGTTGCCTGAAGTAACCTGAACGTATGGCTCTGCAAAAGGATGCTCATTTCCATCCATATAGACTGTTCAGACACAAATATATAGAGCATATGGAAATGTGTTTGCTGTACTTTTCATTTAATGCAAAAGGTTGTCCCCAATGTAGCTCTTTGAAATTGGCAATACACTGAGGATATGCACTACTTTTTTTATGTCTTTCCATTATCCATGACTGCTGGTGTGGCAAGTGTTTGGGAAACTGTCTGTGATAAAGGCTTATAGTCTGTTTGTTTGGAAGAGGCTCAGAATCACTCGTTTGCATCTGCGGTTGTGCTATTAACACGACTGAATGATGATTAAAATCACCTGCTGATATGTTAATAATGATTGAGCTTTTTATGCTAAAACCTTCCTGTACTTCAAATTAGCTGGCATGAAAAATAAAATAAAATAAATAAATTGCCACATATTGCGAAAGTGGGCATCATTGGTTCCTCCTTTGGTTGTAGCCACTGCCTGACACAGGGTTGGCACAGGGGCAGAAAAGTGCTTGGATGTTCTCTGTGACCAACCATGATGCCTTAAACTCTGTTGTTTACAAAGATGTGCATAAGCTCAATCGTTAGTTACAATTATCAGCCAAAAAAAAATAAAATAAAAATTGTGAGTGATGAAACGTGATATCAAGGCTACACATTTATGTTATACCTTTGTTAATTAGAACATATACTAATACAAATGCTTCACAGAAGAACTTTAAACTTTGCTTCAAGTGCTCTGTCAGATTTATACATAAGTACATACTTATTTTTTATCCATGAGCATATTCATTTTGTACTTATTTTTATACATATCAAAGAACTTTATTTCTAAATGTATCATATATCTTAAGAGCTATAGTGCACACCGGCTTGGTTTCAGCTGCAGTTTTGCCCCCGACAACAGAATATGTCACCAAACATCAAACAGGACAAGTAAAAAATCTCTGATCCGAGTCTAAAAGGTACAATTTCAGCTTTCCATTTGGAGTGCTCTTTGATAGTTACACTGGATGCTTTGAAGGACCTCTGTAGCTATACTACTAAAACAGCATGTGCTTTCATTTTCATAAGCTAACAGAGATTAAACCAAACATTGAATGACTGATGACACATTTATATAATTCCGAGTAAAAGCGATGTTGATCCTCAGACACAAACTCAGATGTGCATGAGGAGGAGGAAGAGGAGGAGGGTGGCAGGGGGTGGGGGTGGGGGGGGGGGGGGGGGGGGGTGTCTTTTTCTGTTAGGAGTGTAGAGATAATACTAATATTGATGTTTGACCTAAATTAGGTCTCTGTAAAGGTCTCTCAAAATGCGTTTCAGTTCATGCAATGAAAAGAACTTAAGATGTTCTCAATGAGCCATGTAGATGAAAGAAGATAAAAAGACATTAGAACAGCTCCATTCACTGAGAAAATAATAAAAATGCATAGTGTCAAAATAAATTATATACATTTTGCCCATTCTAGTAAACTTTGATTTTCTGAAGTAAAATGATCTCAGCTTTATTGTTTGTCTACTGGACAATTAGGCTTTGAATTGTGATTACATTAGTGTTACACTTTTTAGCAAGTAGATTTCTTAATAAATTAATAATAATTATAATGTGAGTAAAATGTATGTATGATTGGATTGTCAATAACATACTTGCTAGCCTAAAAAAAGAGACTTATGAGCTAAAAGTAAGCATAAATACATTGGAGTTACAGTCAATTTATTTGATCATCATTTGTTTTCCTTCTACGTAAGGTCCTTTTTCTGTAATGAAACTAGAGTACATTACAATGAAAGGCCAATGAAACGATAAGGACAGCAGGTTTACTTTGATGAGAAAAGTGTAGACACCCTGAGGGCAGCAGAGAAGGCAATCTAGTAAGGCACAATCCAATCAGGTTTTTACATTCCATTTTGTCATCAGCATTTTTAATCGGCTACAATTATATACTGTAGTTTGAAAATGTCAAAATTGGTTGTTTGTTTACAGACTTTTTCAAAACACAATGCTAAGGTAGCAATCCTGATGACAAAAATGCAAAATCAAGCTGGCTTACGGAGTTTATTTTGGTTCTTTTTGTTCACTGTGTCCTAATAAGCTGATATATTCACTGCAACACATGTGCAATGTTTTAGTATAATGCATTCTATTTGTACATCTTGTGAAAGAAACTACAGTGTACACATACCAGAGTCTTTACAGTGCCATCAGATGTATACATCTACCAGCATCCATCAGTCATTTGTTGGTCATATGGGTTGAATTTAGTACATCATGGCATCTAATACTGGCATGGAGAACATCCAAGCCATCCTTGCCTCCATGCCAGGAAAGTATCAGGCAGTGTAGGAAGACCAAAGAGGAACTCTATAAGACCCACTAAAGCGAAAAGTGGCATTATGACTGGCATAAAAACACATTTGCCTATGCAAGCTGTTAAAAATCCTTTCACCTTGATTATAAACAAGATATTTCAATTCAAAGGAGACCACAATGACTGAAAGATGCTGTGTAGAGCTAAATATTTTTTGTTTGATCACCTGTTATTGTATTCAAGAGAAAATGCAACCTTACTGATGTGATATGTAATACACAACTGTCATATTGCATATTTTGGCTATTTTATTCTACTGTAAAAGAGACAAAAGTTTTAGAAAGTGTATAAAGAAAAAAACACTGTAACAGAATAAATACTTGGAGGAAATTAAGTCTTAACATGCTGAAATTGCATATGGAGTACTGTTTTGTCTTTTCTTCCACTTGATTAAATAATCAAAAACATTCATATATACATTACATGTAATTATTGGAATATTCATTACATGAAAAACGAGTTGCTCATAGCAAAATTAGATTTGACTAATGGAAGAGAAGAGTTTGCTGGTGCTGAGCTGATCTGCCTGACTCTGTCAAATATAACCTGCTGATTAACATACTGTCTTGTACAAAAAGTTTGTACATAAATTGTACATGGTTTCTTTTTGTATTTTCTCAAATTAAAATGGATGTATTTGTGTTCTACAGGTGACTGGTATATTACTTGATTCATTACTTTATTAACTCGACATCTTTTCGAAAAAACTAACGAGAAACACTGATAAATGGACATTATCAAATCCAGAAAGGCAAAAGATGTATTTCTTGCATCCAGTCATAAATCACAATTTTAGCCAATTAGATTCAAGGGAAACACCCTTCCTCAAACATCTGCTAATATTTAAAGAAATATTTGCAACGATGAATAACCCCTCTGTGAGTGAATCACTGGACATGACGTATGCGTAAGAATGTTTAAATTTCAATAGCAAGTCATTTTATATCTACAAAGTCATTTTTGGACACACTTTTAGTAATACAAAACACATTTCACTTTCTACCCCTTAAACAAAGCATATGATTTCGACAGTCAATAGCTTCAGTCTTTAAAAAAATAAACAGACATCTGATTAAATCTGATCATTTGTATTTTTCCATTGGAAAGCTATTTGTTAGGCCAGACTACATAAAATCTGTACCTATCAAAACAACAGATTTGAGCTCAACCTACCAAACTGAAAAAAAGAGTGGATGAAGTAGAGCAGATGTTGGCTGCACTCCTGATTTGCACCATGTAGGTTTAAATGTATGGCTTGTTACTAAGGACTGGCCCCTTTGTGAGATGGTTTCAAAATGATTGATTTACAATAAAGTGGCTCCCTGTGTGTGCACGCAGGCTGAACTGATTCAGATCGATTCAAGTGAAATTGATTGATCAGCTGTTTAACTTGGCAGTATGTTTACTGAAAGAAGCCATGCAAGACCTATTCTTCCAGGCACACAATAAAACAGAAACTAGTCACACATCACACCCGAAGCAAACAAGATCAACAAAATGGATTCTATACCTACACTGATGATTTCTATATGATCTAAATTATTATATAGTCTTATTATCTTAAAGGTATTAATAAATCAGTAACACTTTACTATAAGTTGGTATGTGTTAACATTAGTTGTTGACACAATAGTTAGTTTGAACAAACAATGAACAATAATGTTTCAATGAAAATTAAAATGATGTGAAATAACATATATGAACATAACATTTCTACATATATAAATACATTTATAACATTAAAAGTCATATATGTCAACATTAATGCATTACGAAATAGTGAATTAACAATTAACAACAGTTTTTATAAATTAACATTAACCCAATTTAATAAATGCTGTAAAAAGTTATTGTTCGTTATTACGGCATGATACCTAAACTATTAACCATTGTTACAGTTTGATCTCATTATACATAGCTATTCCTATGAAAAATATAGTTGTTTTTGTAAGTTTGGATATATACAGTATATATATTAGAGCTGTCAAAATTAACATTAACACATGCTATTCATTAAAATAGTTTAACACATTGATTTTTCTCAATCGCGATTAACATAATAACCGTTAATAAAGCATAAACCAGCAAAAACACTGGTCCGACCAGGGCAGAACCTTTGCGATGTGTACGGCCGGAGTTCGTTTGCTGACGCACACCTCACAAACACATACAGCAGAAATGGGAAAGGACCTCTTAATGCTATTTGTTGTACTAAACCATGTACTTTACAGCCCTTGCTATGTGCAATTTAATGACCACAGAAGCACGTTAAGTCTTAACTATCACAAAAGCGTTGTCTGTATTGGTTTTCACGTGGAGGTCAAAGTGGTGCTTGATGCTGGCTTTGACGCCCTGATGCATATCATGGGTGTGACTTTACGATTGCTGTAGCAAAGCAGATAGCCACAGTCTACCGGAAGATTAATATTGTGGAGGATGAGTGTTTAAAAGATTTAATACCAATTGCAATGAATATGCAACCTATCGGGGGACTAGTTACTTCAGTTAGTCAAAATCTGATGGCATACAATAGCTTTGTTTAAGGTAGAGAGTGAAACTGAAGTTGTAAATCACTGAAAATGTTATCCTGATTCACTCAGTGAAGGCATCATATCATATACAGTTAGGTCCATATGTATTTGGACACAAGCACACATTTTGATTTTTGGAGGTTTTTACCAAAACATATTCAAGCTATAGTTATATAATGGATATGGGCTGACAGTGCACACTCTCAGGTTTAATTTGAGGGTATTTACATCCAAATTGGAAGAAGGGTTAAGGAATTACAGCTCTTGAGAGTAGCTACCCCCCCCTTTTCAAGGGACCAAAAGTAATTGGACAATTGAATCAAAAGCTGTTTCATGGACAGGTGTGGGCTATTCCTTCGTTATTTCTTTATCAATTAAGCAGGTAAAAGGTCTGGAGTTGATTCTAAGTGCGTTATTTGTATTTTGAATCTATTGCTGTGAACCTTCATCATGCGTTCAAAGGAGCTCTCCATACAAGTCAAACAGGCCATCATTAGGCTTCAAAAAAAAAAAAAATCCATCCGAGAGATAGCAGGAACATTAGGAGTGGCCAAATCAACAGTTTGGTACATTCTGAGAAAAAAAGAATGCACTGGTGAGCTCAGCAACATAAAAAGGCTTGGACGTCCACGGAAGACAACAGTGGTAGATGATCATAGGATCCTCTCCATGGTAAAGAAAGACCCATTCACAACATCCAGCCAAGTGAAGGAGACTCTCCAGGAGGTAGGCGTGTCATTGTCAAAGTCTACAATCAAGAGAAGACTTCACAAGAGCAAATATAGAGGGTTCACCACAAGGTGCAAACCATTCATAAGCATCAAGAATAGAAAGGCCAGATTAGACTTTGCCAAAAACCATCTAAAAAAGCCTGACCAGTTCTGGAAAAGCATTCTTTGGACGGATGAAACTAAGATCAGCTTGTACCAAAATGACGGGAAGAAAAAAGTATGGAGAAGGCTTGGAACAGCTCATGATCCAAAGCATACTACGTCATCTGTAAAACATGGTGGAGGCAGTGTGATGGCATGGGCATGCATGGCTTCCAGTGGCACTGGATCACTGGTGTTTATTGATGATGTGACAGAAGACGGAAGCAGCCGGATGGATTCTGAAGTGTATAGGAATATACTATCTGCCCAGATTAAGCCGAATGCAGCAAAGTTGATTGGACGGCGCTTCACGGTACAGATGGACAACGATCCAAAACACACTGCAAAAGCAACTCAAGAGTTTTTTTAAGGAAAAGAAGTGGAATATTCTGCATCGAGCAATATACCCGATCGAGCATGCATTTCACTTGCTGAAGGCAAAACTAAAGGCAGAAAGACCCACAAACAAACAACAACTGAAGACAGCTGCAGTTAAGGCCTGGCAAAGCATCACAAAGCAGGAAACCCAGTCTTTGGTGATGTCCATTGGTTCCAGAATTCAGGCAGTCATTGCCTGTAAAGGATTCTCAACAAAATATTAAAAATTAATATTTTATTTATGATTATATTAATTTGTCCAATTACATTTGAGCCCCTGAAAATGGGGGGACTGTGTATACAAATGGTTGCAGTTCCTAAAATGTTTACTTGATATTTGTGTTCAACCCCTTGAATTAAAGCTGAAAGTCTGCACTTCAAACTCATCTTGATTGTTTAATTTTAATTTTATTGTGGTGGCATACAGAGCCAGAGGTATGAAAATTGTGCCTGTGTCCAAATATATATGGACCTAACTGTATATATGGTATATGGCATGTCGAAATCAGTCACAAGACACATGAGAGCCAATGAGCATTTGACATTACTGATGTAAAACCTATATAATTGCATCAACTGTGTTAAATGTAAAATAATTTAACATTTAATTAATCTAAGAATATATTTGAATACTAAGATCACATTGATAATTAACTTTTGCTAATGTATGTTAACGTATGCAACCTTATTGTAAAGTGTTGCAAATAAATGCCCTTAAAATTGTATACTGCCTCGACAATTGCAGATTTTGTAGCATTAAAAAAGTGGTAAAGACCATCAATTTGTAATAGACCGTCTCATTCTTGGTCGTTTGACCTCTCTCTGTCTCTCTTGCTTTCTCCAAACCTCTCATCTCTGTGTCGAGACAAAGCACTCTTGTTTTCAGCCCACAAATCATCCCAAAATGGATACTTCACGCTGTCCTTTGGATAATTGTGGATGAAAACAGACCCCTGCATTCTCACCTTGGGATGTAGTGGCCCCATCATGCTGCTTATTAGCGATTTTACACGGTGAGTCACGGCTCCGGGCCTGTCAGTACACCAGTGATATTTACTGTCTGACACGTGGGCTGTGGGGGAGATTGAGCGGGGGTCTGGCTGATTAATCCCACCCACCTGACAGCGTCCTCATCCCTGGATCATTCCACAAATATATTTGTAAGAATATCTTTGGTAAAGTCATGCCTGCAGCCATAAATAGCCAACATAAGACTGCATATTATGAATTAAAGCAAAAAAAAAAAAAAAAACATACAGCTGGGTGCCGCCATTGAAATGCAACAAGAAGTGGGGGCATGAAAGATTATTTTATCATAGCTTTATTTGCTCAGCCTTGAAGTATTGAAGCGACAATAATCAAGGTGATGATAGCAGAGCAAAGGTTGGGAGTGCAATGCATGGGTATTTTCTCACATGAATAGAGAGCACATTTGAGTGGCTATTATGGGCCATTTAGCAAATCAATACGCTCTAAAATCAAAAACAATTTTCTGTGTGAATTGTCAGAAGAGTAAATGAAACTGAGAAATTTCTAATATTGAACACAACAATCAATGTGTTGCACACTTGATAGGGTTTGTTTTCAACATGACAATTGCTGGTATTTGAGTTACACATTCTTGAACATTTCTAGCAAGAGTTCCAACATAGTCTCATGACAACTAGTACAAGATGATGAAATTGTAAGATATCATATGACTTTTATACCCATAGAGATTAACCAATCAACAAACGGAGTTTCAAATTGACACAATACGTGCATCCAATATTTTATTTAAAAAAAAGAAAATGTCTGATAACAAATAGTGTTACTCATTACATATTTATTCATGCAATACTAGTGACTGTTGTATGTCTGTAATATGCTTTCCTCCTCTTGTACCAAACACCAATGCTTTATTTCTTCCATGGTTCACAAAAGTTATTGTCCTATTAAAATAATGATTTAGGTTTAGGGTTTGGTTAAGGGTTTACATTTCATGGATATGGTTAGGTTTGGGGATTGGGTTAGAGATTAAATTTAGGAAAAATCATAATAACGCTTGTTAAAATTTTTCTGCCAGATGTTTCTCTTTCTTCAGTGGTACGCAACAGTTATTTTCCTATTAATGTATGTTGCAAATGGCCTTTTAAATAGAAACAATGAAACAGAACATTTGATTCCTATGGCACTTTCACACCGGGTCAGGCAAAGACTTTTTTGACTGAGAAGAAAACTGACCAATCAATGAGAGAAGTACTTTTATTGCATGTCCCAAGCCGCTACAACTAAAAAATCCAGCATGTTGGTGGCACCAATGCACCAAAAGTTACATAACAAACTTAAATATAAAAACTATGAACCAGCATCAAAGATTGAAGTGGAATTGCTCTTTGGCATCTGAACTACAGTAGAGGTCTGCAACCCAAAAGTGGCCCGGTTGGATAAGAGAAACCGTCGTGTTTTGGGCCGGGTTCCAGTCAGTTTTTCAAGTATGACTTCAGGTTCGAGTTTGTCATAATGAAAATAATGGCCTACCTTACAACCTCACACATATGCGCAAATAGATGAGTTAGGGGCCGTTAACACGGAAAATGTTTTTGCTTGAAACACATTTTTGACTGTTGCATCGACACATTTTCTATTTCTTAAAAAGAACTTCATGTTTATAAAATGGATTTTGAGACCCTTGCACTCTGTTACATTAATTGCATTGCATTTAGCTTGTTTAGTGCAGGTGTCACAAAGATTTGATGTTCTAAAGAGGTTTAGGCTGCTGTGATATACTTTTACACATGATTCCAGATAATTCTTAACCCAGTAAAGTTTCGGTGCTGGATAAACGGTACGCCAATGATTCCCCCTTTTGCTCTTGTGAGCTGATGGGCTGCCATGTCTTTTTAAAACTGTGTATGTTCACTATAGCAAATGTTTCCTGCAATGCTTACATAAAATACAGTACAGCTTATTGCAACAATACTTGCTTGGCTTCAAGAGAATCAAAACATTGTCTCTCCAGGAGCCCTTTGCATGTGTTGGACAGACAGCCGTCAGAGGTAGAGTAGCTATCACTGTGGCAACAGTACCGACCCCTGTCCATGGTGACCCCTCTCGAGTCACATTCAACATAATCTTTAGGAGCCCTCCAAGGTCCCGGCTTGGCTGTGATAATAGTTTCCATGACGATGCGGCATGCTCAGTGCATCAGTGCCAGGCCAGATAAACAGTGATCCTTTACAAAAACAAGAAGGTCATTACGGCAGCTTGTCAAATCAATGCTGCGAGTGTCCCGGCTGATTAAGCCATCCCCTCTCAGCTCTGACACCGTGTCAATTGTCCCGCGATGTCTGAGCACGGCCAGATGATTGGAGTGAAATGCACATCACTCAGAAAGCTGAGCCGGACTAATGATTCCCTGTGCTGCCTATTAGAGCTACATGACAACTCAATCCTGCACTAGACAGAGAGAGAGAGAGAGAGGGCGAGAGAGAAAGTGATAGAGAAAGCAAAACAGTGAACTTGTTGCATTATTTGAAGATGAATTAAATTGTCAGGAACAGTTCATCTTTACCTGGGGCGATTAACAGAATTTAAGAGGAACAACAAAAGCACAGCGCATTTGCCGTTTTTGCTTTCTCTCGGTGACATTTTGATTTCCTTTTCCATCCGTTCTGCTGGAGGATGATGATTTATCATTAAGAGAACAGGAGAGAGGGGTGGATCATCCACATCATAAATCGCAAGCATAAAATATTCTCTCAGTTCGCACTTTTAATTTGTTTTAGCACATTGCTCCCTGGCCCTGTGGTGAGATTTGTGTAAGCCTCATCCAATTGACTTATCCATTTTGTCAGCTGGGATTCATCCCTCTGTGCCCAGCTGGTGAGTGCAGTGTTAAGCTGGTGGAGTCGACTGATGGTCTGTGTATAGAGAAGCAAATATGTACTATCAGATAGCTGAAATCACACAGCATTAAGCTCGCTCATTTGGGAGCTGGCTAATTGTTTAGTGTTAATAGAGCACACTTAAACTCACTAATCTTGATATACTTTTTTATCAGACCAGAGGACTAAGATTGAGCATGCAGACAAAAGTCAATGGCCTCTAGGAATATTGGAAATAAAAAACCTCCCGAAGAACATTTATTTCACTTTAGCCATTATATTTTTGCTGAAATGGCCAATTATGCCAATATCTTTTTTAATGTATGTGGGTATTTGACATGAAATAATTTTGGGAAGTTGGCATGACCTGCAGTGTGACATGCTAAACTCCATCTAAAACTACTTTAAACAGTATTTTGCTACTTGTTTTATTATTAGTAGTATGAGCATAATACATTTAAAGATTTCATGAAATATATCCGTGTCAGCTACTTAAATAGTTATAATCTGCATTGTAGAAGTAAGAACAACATAATTAATTGACATATCATATGGCTAATTTTATAATTCAATATGACAAATTAAATATGGAAGGCTGGAGAAAATATGAATAAAAAATAATTGCAAATCCTAATTCTTTGCTGTAGATATTTTCATCTTTCAACATTCAGTAAATACGGTATGAATATTGCATTAATTAGTATTACCTGCCAACTGAATTATTAATACCAGCATGTTACAGGTCATGGCTGAATATCCACACACTGGAGAATTTTCACAGGAAATCACACTCAAAAAACAGTTTTGTTATGTTCACAACAAATGAATGTGATAGTGTGCTAATGAAAGGCATGCTTCTATTTCTACATTCCTTGGCTATTCATTGCTAATATTGCGAGTGTTCTCAGCATGTAGACTGAGAGGAAAATCATGCTTAATTTAACACAAGATCAAATATCACCTTTCTTCTCAACAAACCTTTGTTGGCAATGGTCAATAAAGCTCTTTTTCCATGTGCCACATGTGAAAAACTAGAGTGAAAAATCCCCAGGGAGAAATGTAATTGTCTTGTAGAACTGAAAACAATTTGAAGTGAAAATGTGCCGTGTGTGTGCTTCCAATTCTCTTCCTAACAGTGCAGTGTCATTAATAATATCTTATTGAGGAAGCAGTTTACACACACACACACACACACACACACACACACACACACACACACAGACAGTTGTCCAAACAACAATGTTCTGCATTCAAAGACATGCTAGAGCCAGTGAGCATTCGACTTCACTGATGTAAAACCTGTGTTGGAACGCTTGAGACTACACTTGAAACTATTGAGTTTTATGAGCCTCATTCTTAATGTTGCTGCTGTGTGATCTCACATTTACTTGTTATGTTTTGGTTAAAGGTTTTAGTTAGGGAGGAAGGTTTATTCATTTAATAATCCATAGTGAATTAACCTTAAAAACACAACCTTTTTGGGAGAGCATTTAACTCACTTTTAGCATCCCTCAGTGGACATTTCACATCAGAACTGCAACAATATGTGAAATTAACTATGTGGTTTCATTTTTAAAACAATGGTTCACATCAATATTGTACGATTTAGTGTCTACGGAAACGTAAGCAAATGTATCTCTGTTGGAACCACTACTGACGTACTGTAGAATACCCAACCCGATTTCACAAGACATTTAATTTGTTATACACCCACCAATGAGAGACACTTCATTCATGTTGTTTTAATTCACGTTGTGGCGTTTGTTCCATGTTAATGACAAACTGTGTTTTCGTAACTCTAACCCCTAACCCAAACCCCTTACCTAAATCTAATCATAAAGTGTAACACCTTACCCTACCCAGAGCGCAAATATAACCATGATATATATAAAAAGCTGTTACAGCTTTGCGGAGGCTCCGATTTTCCTCTTAAGATCATATTTTTACTCCACTGACGGTTATATTTAGGGTTGGGCTTTGGGGCTTTCTGTTTAAAATTGGGGTCATCAATATATAAAGTATATGTCTAATGTGTTAAGAATAGTATTATATTACCAAAAAAAAAAAAAAAAAAATTGGTCACTGTATTACTACGTCCTATAAAATATATGTATTACTATGTCCTGTATAAAACAACCAAATATGAAAGAGAATTTTTATGGTAGAGAAAATGCTTAACATGAAATGGTGTATTCCTGCCATTGTTTTGGGAGTACATAGTGTTTATCACAAGGGAAATTTAAGAAAATCACATTGTGTTTTAACTAAACTTGTGCTGTACCGTACTAAAAGTACTGCAAATGTTCTCACCATCATGTTTTCTCCAAGAACAAGCACTGACATATCCAGTGCAAAGTAATGTCATTTCTTGAATAGTTGCATTTACTAGTGTTTTGGAATCACAATGGTGTGAAACAATTGTTATGCTCTTGAATGCTATATGTTTGACAAAGTTCTCCTTCTGCCTGAAAACATGTCATAAAATGTGCTCTGATTGTCATTGATCTTTCCCCTGGCCATTTCTGTCAAGTGTGGCGTCCGTGTAACATTTAACAGTGCGATATCTCACACAACTTATGTGAAAGGTGTGTGTTTCAGGTCAATTTCTTTCAGTTTGTGAAACATTCTCAGCAGTTTGCACAATTTTGTTTCCTCAAACATGGGACGATTCTGTATTATATGGGATGGTTGGTAACCCAAATTACATCCTTTACGGTTAAAAACAATTCGCTTTACAACTCATTCTTGGCGTCCCTCTATGGGCATTTCACCCGGAAACTGCACCTCACATGTGCCTTTATGTTCAAAAACACTTCCCGCTTTGGTCACTAGGGGCAGTTCTTCGAATTTTGGAAAGCAACAAGACTGAGTTTAGTGCAAGAAAATACATGCTACTTTTCCGAATTCACTGTAAAGTCAGTCTGGTCATTTCTATATTATTTCCAGAACACTCAACCCGTCTACCAGTATGTTAGACACACCAAACTATTGGTTGAAACAGTGTTGCTGCTATGACAGACAAGCACATAGCCTTGATATCTCCTGATTTCTGAATTAGCAGTGCATCATACACCATCAAGCAGTATGTGCTAAGTAATTATAAACACTGAAAACTTTTATGTAAAACCACACTGGTCACTAAAGGTTCCTAATTTTAGTGACCAGTGGGGTTTTACTTAAGTAAAAGTAAAGAGAAGTTGTCACCTATTATTATTATTAACACTATGAATTTGTTGGAAATACTCCAAAATTATACAGTAGACTGAATGGAAATCTGGTTTATAGGCAAATCTTGATAGGGCAAATCTTGTTCGCTCACTGATTTTGAGTTAGATTCCCTCCAAGACTTGCTATGAAAATGTAAGAAAATGCCAATACTTCCACCATTGTCTAAAGGACAGTTTGATTCATTTGAAGTCAAGCATGTGAAAATAAAACCTTTGGGGCTAAGTAAAGTGTGTGTAAACCAAAACGCATAAAGAAATATGACAGAAATAAAGGTCAAGTACACAATCTAGATGTGGCTATGCATTGAAAATACCCTCTGTGCAATCTCTGTTATCAACTGGAACCTCATACCTTCTGCAATTAACCAATGTTCAACAACAACCAAAATAGTCCTACATTTTCAAAGAGGTTAGGATTTTATCTGTCAGTAAGAGTCAAATCTCACTAACACCATGGCATCTATTTTACATACCAACCATGAAAAGCTTCATTTACTGTATGATGTTACAAGCTGAGAACATTCCCAATATCCGAGCGAGGCCTTTAACTTTAGTGCATTGCAAATAACAGCCTACAGCAAGTAGTACACCAGTACAGCAGTTATCTCACCTTCAAGCTGTAAAGCTGATTTACAGCCACGTGTTATTATTTAGCATTATTCATCTTGCTGTCGGTTGTACATTGGAGGTTAATAGAAATGCCAGCATTTTCACTGATTTACTTAGTAAAATTTTCATCCCAAGGTTGGGCCTGAGTGATGGGTGACTGAGGAAGAATATGCATTATGTAGAGGTGGCTGATGTGACCTTGAGGCATCACAGACTGGACTATATATTACAGCTGCGGCCATCTTTCCCGCACCAAAGATCCATCTGATGCATTTAACAGGGTTTTGCACAACATTACTGATGTATTGCATGAGTTGAGCTCATTTTATTTGGTCATCCATTTCAAGAATGGTTTAACAACAATGGATGGGAGACCATTTACAAAAGACTGAACACCATTTGATTTGGCTCAGACAGAAAATTAATAATCGCAAAGCCACTGAAACAGAGAAGGAAGCTCCCATAACCATTTATTATGTGTGTTCACTAAGAAAGTTATAGTATAAATGGACCTCCATGAAGTCAAATGCTTATCAGGCATATATATCACTCATTTAATGCACAAAGATGCAAGAGGTAGAATTAAATAGACAAACATTAGACAGCCTGTCATATGGAAGCATGACATATTGTGATGGACTGATAGGTTCATGGTGTAAACAGTTTAAAGGAATATTCCGGGTTCTATACAAGTTAAGCAAAATCTGAAGCATTTGTGGCATAATGTTGATTACCATATAAATTTATTTTGATTTGTCCCACCTTTTCTTTAAAAAAAAAAAAGCTAAAATCTGGGTTCCAGTGAATGGAGCCAATCCGTAAACATTAAAATACTCACTGTTTTAAGATTATAGCCACAAGATGTAAACAATATGCATGTTAACATAATTTTAGTGTGATAAAATCGCTTACTAACCTTTTCTGTGTAAAGAAATATAAAATTGTATGATGGCGTAATGTCGTAAACCCTAAAATGACTGTAAATCGATGATTTAAACAACACTACAGCTTAAATATTACAAATTTTAACAAGAATTAATGTAAGTGCTTTTATTAAATTATACGCTGCTACCTTTAAACCCTCCAAAAATAGGCCCCGTTCACTTCCATTGTAAGGGCCTGACTGTATCTTTGATTTTTGCTTTGATTTTTTTGTTTGTTTGTTTTCTTTAGGATTAAGTCTAAATAAAACACAATTTTGGCAATCATCCTGATACCACAAATGCTATCATTTGAGCTTATCTTATATTAAACCGGAAATATTCATTTAAGATAGCATCTTATCATTCATTCATTCATTCATTCATCTTCAACCGCTTATCCTGTACAGGGTCACGGGGGGCTGGAGCCTATCCCAGCTAACATTGGGCGAAAGGCGGGGTACACCCTGGACAGGTCGCCAGTCCATCGCAGGGCCACACATATACAGACACACACTCATACTCACATCCACACCTAGGGCAATTTTTTGGAGACACCAATTAACCTAGCCTGCATGTCTTTGGATGGTGGGAGGAAGCCGGAGAGAACCCACGCAGACACGGGGAGAACATGCAAACTCCACACAGAAAGGCCGGGGCAACCGGGGTTTGAACCCATGACCTTCTTGCTGTGAGGCGACAGTGCTAACCACTGCACCACCGTGCCGCCCAGCATCTTATCAATAAAAAGGAATATATGTATATATCATGATGTAAGAAATCGTTTGCATTAATGTAGTGTGTATTCTGGGAAGCATTTGCTTTGACTTGGGCAATCAGGTTGACCAATATTTTCCCACAGTAGAAGGTGGTGCTGGATCAATACGCATGTTAGTAAGGCTTTGACAACCTTTAACATAACAAGCCAAATTGATTTATCTAATGCAGCCCATTTTTTGAAATTACATTATTTTGTAATCTTGTCTAGGACATGACCATGTCATTTAAAACACACACATACACACAATCCTTAGTGTGCTCATTATTTAATAGAAAAGACAAGAAATAAAGGATTTCAAAGAACCACACTTGAGAGTAAGGGTCATTCTCTCTTACGATCTTTAAAGAGAAATAATTATGTTGGAAATGGTGGTGATGCTCGCTGCTGGAGGAAATGATAAGCGAACACCATTCTCTTTTTAAAGCACACGGTCCATTCGAATGTAATTGGTAGTGGAATTATTTATGACATTAATTGCCACATTATCGACTGCCTGTCAAGTCGCGTGGCAGTTCGTCCATCTTTCTTACTGGCATGCGCAAGCTCAGCCTAAAGCAGACTGACAAGCTAATTACACCATCGTCCCCTTCCATGACAAATGCAACTCATCTGAAACCGTACCGGAAATAAAGCTCTTTCTCTCCCTGCCTGCCCTTTTCCATCTTGCGTCTGCCCGGGCTAATATCTCTGCATGTCTGCCATAAAGGATGGAGCTGTGAGCTTTTGGAGAGCGATCTGCTCCCCGTCTCACCTCTCCTTCATTCAGTTAGCATACGCTATCAGCGCACAGCTGTCAATCACAGATACTGCACGCGCCTGGCTTTCTCCTCGTGCTCATTTGCATTCGCCCATGTCAGTCATTTAGAGAGAGTAGCCTAATAACTGATGACTACAGATGATTCCCGGCACTGCTTTGACGGGCATCCGTGCTGACTGTTGGGTATTAGTGATGTGCTGCTCTGATACAGCCCTGGGCTTTTTGAGAAGCTCACAAAACTACACGGCCTACCCTGTGTGCTGCTTTATCTTTAGCCTTTATTCTCTCTCTGTTTTATCAAGTTACCATTCTAATAGCTGTAGAAATCTACTAAGTTGTAGAAATATATGTATAAGTTGTTTATTGTAGGCCAGGAATCATCATTTCAATGTTATTAGTGTGTTATTAATGTTATTACAAGACCAGAGAAAATGGATTCCATCCATTTTAAAGGTTAATATCACCTTAATATTATGGCGGTTTTCAAACAGGTTTCCCAAACACTTCCATCTGCCGTACAAACAAGTAGTCCTACCGCAAAAACACACCACTTGATTGAGAATTGTTGAGCTTTTTAGGATTCTCCAATAAACAAAGCAATGTTTTGAATGCGCCACAGTATTTATACCTTCAGAAAATGAAATAATGAATAGCTTACTTACAGTTGTATATTGTTTGAAATGCTTTGATAGAAGAAAATATTTTAACATAGAAAATTTACAACACTTTCTAGATGACAGAGATGTTTACTGTATTCCATAAATCACCTAAAACTGAACATTACTTGCATATTGATGTAATTAATATGTTTTTAATGTGTTGTTAATATGTTACTTCTATAGAACAGTGAAATGTCAATTACTTAATACAGATCTTATTACCATCCTATAACTAAGTAGAGCATCAAAAACAGATTACATCCATTTTATTCTATGCCTGTTTCATTATCATTTCCTGAAACAGAGATAACTTATAATTCTATAAATGTGAAGTGTATACTTTCTGTTCCACTAACATCACCAAATAACAAACATAACAAGTTTTCACAGCACTTCTATAAAAAAATATTTGAAAACATATAAAAAAAGAAAATACATCACTGTAAAGGATCTTAGTTCGTGGGCAATGGAGGAGTCAGGAGACAACGAAGCAGGCTCAAAGTCAGTCCTTTTATTCACTTTCTTAAATACACACAATCAACGGTAACATCAATAACAAAGGGATAGTTTTTAAATAAATCAAAGCATTTTAAGTCATGAACACACTCTCTCTCGGTTCGGGAGTATCATGCTTTCTGGTCACTCTCTGCCTCTCTGATGCTTTGGCGTGACTTTTAACTTACTCTCCACCATCATTATAATGAGAGACAGTTGTTACAGATAATTATGAGCCAGGTGACGAGCCTGACCACTCTCCCTCTCCCAATACCTGACCACACCCCCCATGCCACAATCACATTTAAGATGACCAAGTTGTTTACAGTATTCCAGAAATCAGCATACACCATAAAAATAAAATTCTTTATAATGCTGTTATTAATGTTTTGAATGTGTTATTCACATGTTATTACTACGTAGTACAGAGAAGCATGACCACATGCATTCAATAATGTGCATCATTTTAAAATAATAAAAACTGTAAACAATTATTGTTTCATTCATTTTGCCTGAAACTGAGATGATCTTCAAATTCTATTAAAGCTGAAGTGTGTAGTTTTATTATATTATTCCATTGGTCAGAAAAACAAATAGTCCTGCCCAAGCTCACACCATTGGTTGAGCACACCCAGGCTGGTCAAGATGCTTAAACAGAATTGTTTTGACTGTGCCACAGTGCTACGATGTTTACACTTTTCTGCAAAATCAGCCTGGGAATGGCTTGCAACTGTCTCTGCATGGTAAAATATTTTAAAATAAAAAACAATTACATCACATTTAAGATCATCCAGTTATTTGTTGTATTCCAGAAATCAACATACACTTCATATGTAACATATTGATGTAATTAATATGTTATCAATGTGTTATTAATATGTTATTGCTGCTGCATGGAAAAAAGGACATCATGTTTAAGATGGCCAAGTTATTTGTTTCCAGAAACCAAAATATGTCAAATAATGTCACATTACGTGCATGTTGATGTGAATAATGTGATTAAAATTATATTAACATGTTGTAGCTTTATAGAACAGAGAAAATGACCACATACATGCTGCAATATTGTGCAGCATTTCAAATCCACAAAAGCCTTCTAAACCATGATTGTTTCATTCACTTTCTCAAACTGTGATCATTTTTTTCAGTCCCACCATTTCCTCCCATTCCCCTCTTATACAACCCTCAGGGACTGTAGCCGCCGCTGACCCTGCGCTCTCCTGCGGAAGATCATTCCCCGGAGTCATGCGAACAGGAAGTCCCAGGTCAGAGCCCACAGGTTGCTCTCGACTTCACACCTTAATTAGTCCCCACTGTGCACCTCTCCCAAGCACACACTCTCAGTAACACACGTGTGTGTTAGCATATGTCTTCCTGCTGCATTTCCGCCTGCCTTCTAATGCTGTTTATATTTGCGGAGCTGCTTGAGATGAGGCCCTGACGAGGATGGGAACTGACACTCACCAAACTCGGTATGTCCCCAAGCCAGCTCCAGCGGCTCGGGTGCTGTCAATTCTGGCTACATCAGCGGCACTGGCTCAATGGCAGCGTCTCTGACACATGTCACAAAGTTTTAAATGTCTGTTCTTTTCATGGGGATGGCTGGGTGAGCCAGTCGGGGAAGAGATGACATTTTGTGTGGTGGTGGGGTGGGGGACTTGTTGTGGCTCCCTCATGCTGCCTCTACCAGCTGTCAGTGCCACTTTCCTCTGAACATATCACAACACCGACAAATAAACCTTGTCATTTAGAAACGCCCGCACTAGTGACCATGCTCTCCAGCAGTACGACAGGAGCAACGCACAAGCATAGTCTCATAGCGCCTGAGACACAAATGTACTGTATACATACACACAATAAACAACTCCCACACACATATTTAGTACAATATTCCCAGTGCATCATGTCCCTCTCAAACCCACCATGCAAGGTATGTAAGAAGAAACACACACAGGCACAAACGCTCACAACCTGTGACCCACGGTCAAACCAACACAGCGGTGCACACAAAATCATTTCACTGGGCTATCTGTGACCTTTCCCTGTGTGCATGTGCTGAGCTGTGCTCCGGGTACACATGCTTGCTTTCACATCCAAAACTATGTCTCTATTCTCCTGGGCTAATTAATATGGCATACTCGGGAGACCGTTTAACACACGGCAATTAAGCAAGATGAGTCTAGGCAAAATTATGCCATTAATAATTAATGTTTAAAAGAAAAACTAAGACCAAAAAAAGCAACTACATTAAGATTCAGGCATGTAAAAAGAATAAAATTGCTCGGTTACTAGCTTGCTATAAACATATTGAAAGAACAGTAAAAGATCAGACATTCCAATTGGTTCAATTCATTTTCATTTCTGCTTCGTTAAGATTGTGTAAAGCATATGCATATTTAATCAATGTACAAAACAAAGTTTCATGATCAATGATAGTGTGATACTACATATACAATAATTACAGCATATAACACACTATTAATTTCATACATTTATTCCATTACATATATAAAAACTTTTCGATGAAGCTGCTTTTCAATTTTTATTGTTAAGCGCAATACAAGTGAATTTACTTGTGATGCTCAACAACAGTTAAGCTAATCGTAAATTAATTATATAATTTATTAATTCTATTTAAAAGAAAAAAGATGTGCAGGTCATCTTTTGGTAAGTGCATCCCTATTCATGTGTAAAATAAAAAGTTTTGTTTACAGTGGATCTTTTGACTTATGTCATCAAAAATGCTTCTTAACAAAAATGAGGAAGGTAGTATTTAAAGAGTGAACACAGGCAGCAAAATATATTGGACAAACCACAATTAAAAACTTTCATTTTCCTTACTATATCAATTGACAAACATTTTGGCCACTGTTAGTAAACCCTGTTAGCAAAATACAGCATAGGCCTCTATGGATTTAATGGATTTAAAAAAACAAAACAAAAGAGGAAGTCATTCAAAAATACAGGTCCAAAAATCACATGAAGAAACAATAAAAAAAAAAAAAGAAGAGAAAGTTGTTCACTCCCCCTGACACATACACACGTCCTCCTCCTCTATTTCACTGGCAGAGCTGCTGTCTTTCTTTGCTCTATTCCTCCAGAGAAAGAGTGAAATAAAGCAAAGCTCATTACCTCTCTCTTTCACAGCTCCTCCAGGCTCCTGCACTGCAACAACTGCCCCCGCAACAAACTTCACACACAACATGCATATGCACCTCACACACATGCAAACATACACATGCCACAGAGCCGAGAGCCTGGAAGTGCCTCTCAGCTACATTTATGAACAAATAAAATAAATCATAGATGGTATATGAAAGAAACTATACATGTAGCTAAGATTTTTTTAATAATATTTTTCTTTAAATATTAGAGAGTAAAAAGTGATTAAATATATTATACATTATGTTTAATAGTCCTGTGGTTTAATATTAATAGTATTATGGGTTTGTTGTGTTTGTGTTTAAATTCAGCTTCTACGACTTCTATGATCAGCATAGAAAACAATAAATAATATTTGGACACTTTTGGACTCTTACGCCTAGTAGAATAGTATACCACCCAAATAGTAACTCTGCACTCTGTCGGTACAATGCAAGTGAATGTTGACCAAAATTTTGAAGGATCAAAAAGCACATAAGGCAGCGTTCTGAAATCCATGTTTTCTGAAGTTATATGATTTGTATGGGTGAGAAACAGCTCAATATCAAAGTCCATTTTTACTATAAATCTCCACTTTAACATTCTTCTTGTTTGTGGCAATTTGCATTAACTGTGCATATCACCACCTACTGGGAAAAAAGGACTTAAGTATTGATTTGTTTCTCACCCACACTTATCATTTATCATTTTGCTTCTGAAGACATGGATTTTAACACTGAGTCTTGTGGATTACTTTTATGTGGCCTTTATGTGTTTTTTGGAGCTTCAAAATGTTGGTCACCATTCACCTGCATTGTGAGGAACTACAGAGCTGAGATATTTTTTTTCAAAAATTCTGCTTGTTGCTGCAGAAGAAAGAAAGCTATACACACCTGGGATGGCTAATACTTTTCTTGACATGTTTACAATTAAATTTCACAAACTGGTCTCAAGGTGATTTTTTGTGGATGTATGACGTGAGTTCACACAGGTGTCCCAACAGAGAAACTACAGGTGTAGTTCATCACATTACTTACTGTATGATCCACTGTGTTTGACAAAGAGTAAGTGTCTAAATAATGTGTCTTAATTTTAAACAATATATCTTTTGTTTTATAATCAAACACTTTTTTGACAAATGTGTTGCTTGAGAAATGTAAGCGCAGCGTAGTTCTAGCAGGAAGACTAGCAGCTGTACATCATCGCACCATTACATCACATGCAAGCCATCACTTTATAAGTCTGCTCACTATCTAACACATTGCTGTTTCAGTGTGCTAACACAGCAACCTCCACCACCCCACCACCACCAGTTGAGTCCCGTCTTGCATGGGGGTAAACTCCTCACCCCTGCCTCCTATCTCCGGCAGGATATGACGGTTCTGAGTACAACTTCTTCGGACAGCCAGATGGGGCTTATGCCAAAGAGAGACATTAATTTTCTGTTTTATATTCATCAAATAAATGTCATCTTCAATTTCACTCAAGTCTGCTAGTCTTCCTGATAGAAGTGTGTTTATCACTTGGTTGAGATATTTGGCTATGTAATGCAAAGACATTGATACATTCAAAAGTGTCCAATTATTTTTTGGGTTAGTAAGGAAATAAGCTCTCCTTGTATAATGGGTAAAGTGTCAAACTAAAACTAAAACAAAAGCCACACTTTCTCCCAATGTTTCTCTTTAACTTTAGCTTTGACTTTGAAAGGAGCTCATCCTGTGTTCTGTGTGGGCAGACTGCAGCCTCAGGTGGGACCTTTAACCCAGGGAGAGCAGCAGTTGGACCAGGCAATCCATCATGGAGTGGCGGCTGTCAAGACGAGCACTTGGCCGTGCGGGTGTGTCTGACACCACGGCATAGCGGGGCTGCTTAAAGGCAATCATGTCAATGTGGATGGCAGTGCTCAGACAGAGCGAGAGCGATGGGAGGTGGCAGGTAAGGCACACTCAGCAGACAGCACTAGAGGGCTGTGTATTGCTGCTTAAAATGTATGTGGCAACATGTATATTTATAATAATATGTGGCGGATATCTTTGTAAAGCCCCAATGTGTTTCTGTCCATTGAATCGTCTGTCAGTCAGAGCTGGTCATTGCGGATGAATCGATTGCCCTCTGAGTTCTTGCCGTAGTAGACATAACGGCACTTGGTGAGAACCCCTGAAAGTGTGAGAGAAGAGCATGTCAAAATGACATTTAACTACAACATCAATGTCAAATTGACTTGATGGAAATTCTGTAGAGAAACTGTTAGTGCTTTAACGTGAATTTCAAAGCATCACAACAGAAGCACTTCAGCAATTAAGTCATGTCTTTTGAATTATGTAAACACACATCAGACTATTAAAAGGTTAGTTCATCCAAAATGTTTAATTCCACACATTCATGTCACTCCAAACTTATATGATTTTCTTTCTTTCGTAGAACACCAAAGGAGAAGTTTAGAAGAATGTCTGCTTTTTTCCATACAATGAAAGTGAACTTGGACCAGAGGCTGTCAAACTCAAAAAAGGACGAACAACATAAAATCACCAAAGAAGTAGTCCATATGACTTGTGTACTATATTCCAAGTCTTCTGAAGCCATATGATATGACTTTTAAGTTGTTATTTATCGAAAATCTTGACAGCCATGGTCAACTTTCACTTATATGTCAAAGAGCAGCTGGGACATTCTGCTATAAATATCTCTTTTTGTGTTCCGCTGAAGAAAGAAATGAATTTGGGTTTCAAAAGATATGTAGTGAGTAAATGATGACAGAGCTATTCCTTTAAAGAGCACATATGTAGAATAATTTTGTCACTTATGCACACACACTCTACTCCAAATACAAAATTCAGACACCAGAATCTGTCATTTCTCACTCAAATTTCTGGCATGAAAGGTGTGTCGGTGGAGACAGCGCATCCTACTAAAGTCTGATAACACTAGAGAGACAACATTTAGCCTGAGGGCTCTGTCTAGACAATAACAAGTCAAGAGATTACTTTCTTCAGAGAGAGAGAGAGAGAGAAAGAGAGAGAGAGAGTGAGAGAGCAAGAGAGAGAGGAAGACAGATAAGAAAAGACAGTAAGGGTAAGGATCAACAGCGATTTGATTACACCTCTCCTCTGACCAACTATGTTTGTTAACGTGACCATTTGCTACATTCGTTGTCAGTCATTGTCCAGACACACTATGAATATGTGTGAGAGAGACATTGTGACAGGCCCTGGAAGGAGCATTAACACTCCTATAGGGCAAGAGCCAACCAGATGTCATGCAGAGTCTATTTTTAATGAGTCACTCATGTGAATCTGTATCATTTCAAACATGACACCAGGGCTTATTTCTGAATGTCATTCACTCTTACATTTTGACCCTTTAGAAGTCCATTTCATTCATTCATTAAAAAAAAAACAATACGAACATCAGTGGCAGGAATTCTACTTTACATTTATAGGACAATACAGAAAGCATTTGATTATGTTTGCTGTAAAAATGTATTGTGGTGGTACATGGTACAGTGATAGCATCAGATGGTAATACTATGGTATACAGTACATGGGTTACTGAATGATTACCATATTCATACTTTATACATACCATATACTAAACAAAATAGGGGTATTTTCATGGTTCCATGTCCAAAACAATTTGAAACCTTTTAGTATTTTTTTGGTTTGTGCAGACTAAGCTACTGGAGTCTCTGCCATTTGCAACCATAATATGTTCCGCTGTGTTTATTAGGCATTGTTAGACAGTTGCTATGGTGGTCTGGATGGTTGATAGGGTGTTCTGAGTAGTTGCTAAGTGGTTGCTATGGTGGTGTTAAGCGGTTGCTATGATGTTTAGGGTAGTTGCTAGGTGGTTGCTAGTGTGTTCTGGGTCATTGCTATGGTGTTGTTAAGCAGTTACTAGATTGTTCAGGGTGGTTGCTAGGGCATTGCTAGGTGATTGCTATGGTAATGTGGTTGGTTGCTACCACATTGTTGCTATGATGTTCTTGGTATTGCTTCGGATTTACTAGTTAGTATCTAGGGCATTGCTAGGCAGTTGGTAGGTAGTTGGTAGTGTATTACTTGGTGGTTGCTTGGGTGTTCGGAGTGGTCGATAGAGAATTTCTTGATGGTGCTATGGTGTTCTGGGAGGTTGATACAGTGCTACCAAGCAACCAACAAGTATGCAACCAACAACTCTAGCAACCAACAAGTAACACCCTAGCAACTGTTTAAAAACTATAACATCCACCCACAATACCATAGTCAATTAGCAACTACCTAATAACTCCCTAGCAAACGCTGAACAACACCATCGCAACCACCAAGCTAGAACACCTAGCACTGCCTAGCAAGGCCCTAGTGACTACTCAGAACATGAATGAATGAACAATGCATTTATATAGCATTTTTCTGACACTACACTGAAAGTTCTTTACACAGTGAACAGGGGAATCTCCTCAACCACCACAAGTGTGCAGCATCCACCTGGATGATGCGATGGCAGCCATAGTGCACCAGTATGCTCATTACACACCAGTGCATTGCTAGGCGGTTGCTATGGGTGATTTCTACATTGTTGTTAAGCAAATTTGCTAGGATGTTTGGGGTGTTTGCTAGGGCCTTGCTAGATAGTGCTATGGTGTTCTGTGTGGTTGCAACGTGGCTGTTAAGAAGTTGCTAGAATGTTTACTAAGTAGTCGCTAGGGGGTTGCTAAGGCAGTTCCTATGGTGTTGTGGGTGGTTGCTGCAATGTTGATAAGTGGCTGCTACTGTGTTTGGGGTAGTTGCTAGGGTGCTTTGCAAGGTGGTTGCTAGGATGTTCTGAGTGGTCACTAGGGCCTTGTTGGGCAGTGCTAGGTCTCGTAGCAAGGTTGCTGCTATGGTGTTGTTAAGCTGTTGCTAGGGTGTTACTAACTATTTGCTAGGAGGTTGTATGTTGTTGTGGGTGATTGCTACTGTGTTGTTAAGTAGTTTAAAGGGTGTTTGGGGTAGTGGCTAGGGTGTTACCCGGTGGGTGCTTTGAGTGGTAACAAGGTGATTTCTAGGTGGTGCTTTGGTGTTCTGTGTGCTTGCTGCAGTGCTGTTAAGTGGTTGTTAGGGTGTCACTAGCCAGTCGCTAAGGCTTTGCTAGGTGGTTGTATTGTATTTTAGGTGATTGCTATAGTGCTGTTAAGCAATTGATAGGGTGTTTGTGGTAGTTGGTAGTGTTTTACTATGTGGTTGCTAGGGTGTTCTGAGTGTTTGCTTGGGCCTTGCTAGGTGGTGCTATGGTATTTTGGGTAGTTGCTATGTTTTTTAAACAGTTGTTACAGTGTTAATAGGTGGTTGCTAGGTTGCTCTGGGTGGTCACTAGGGGGTTTCTAGGTGGTGCTTTGGTGTTCTGGCTGCTTGCTGCAGTGCTGTTAAATGGTTTCTATGGTGTTACTAACTAGTCGCTAGGACTTTGAATGAATGAACATTACATTTATATAGTGCTTTTCTGACACTACACTCAAAGCGCTTTGCACGGTGAACAACCACCACCAGTGTGCAGCATCCACCTTGATGTTGTGATGGCAGCCATAGTGCACCAGTATGCTCATTACACACCAGTGCTCAACTAGGCAGTTGCTATCATGTTTTGGGTGATTGCTACATATTGCTATGGTAGCAGCAATATTCGCCGATGTTCACAGAACAAGTGGGCACCCAATCTGCCTGTAGCTATATCTATATCTGTTGTGTCAAGGGATAGTAAGACTAAGGCCTTCTCAAGACGTATGGCAAACCTGTGTAAACTGTTGCCTATTAGACATCAATCTGAAATTACTGTGGAGCCAAAAACATAACTGCCAGTTAGCACTTTTAAACATCAACTCATTTAAAAACAAGTCATTTTTAGTCAATGATCTCATAACCACAAATAACCTGGATTTTATGTTTCTAAATGAAACTTGGTTAGATTACAGCTGCAGTTCAACAGTCCTCAATTAATCAGCCCCTCCAAACTTTACTTTTATGAATATCTGCAGAGCTATTAGAAGAGGTATAGGAATTGATCATTAGGATCAAGTCAGTTAGACATACAGTGGGTTCACTCAAACAAGGTGAGACAGTGTTTAGCTATTATGACACCTGCAGCTGGAACCAGCTTCCAGAAGAGGTTAGATATGTCCCAACTGTAGCCACATTTAAATACAGACTGAAATCTGTTTAAATGTGCATTTACTCACTGAGCACTGTGCTGCACTCATTGATTACTTACTTTCATTTTAATAATTCTATTTTATTATTTTATTTTTTAACAATGTAGTATTATTTTTTCTTTTTTTATTCATTTTAACCATTTCAAATTTTTTTTAAATATATTTTTATGTATCTTGTATTTTCTTTATGTAAATCACTTTGAATTGCCATTGTGTATGAAATGTGCGATAGAAATAAACTTGCCTTGCCTTGTTAAGCTGTTGCTAGGGAGTTACTAGGTAGTTGCTAGGGAATTGCTAGGTTGTGACTTTGGCATTGTGGGTAGTTGCTATGGTGTTAAGTGATTGCTAGGGTATTTTTAGGTTGTTTGCTAGTGTGTTACTAGGTGGTTGCTAGTGTGTTTTGAGTGGTTGCTAGGGCCTTGCTAGGAGATTGCTATGTTGTTCTGTTGTTCTGTGTTGTTAAGCAGCTACTAAGGTGTTTGGTTTAATTGCTAGGGTTTCCAGGGTATTCTGGGTTGATGCTAAGGCTTTGCTTGGTGTTGCTATGGTGTTGTTAAGCAGTTGCTAGGAGGTTCTGAGTGTCTTTTTGGGTATTGCTATGGTGTTACTAGGTGGATGCTAATCTGTAAAAGGTGTTGCTACGGTAAAACTAAATGGTTGTTTACTGATGCCGAGTGAAGCCCCCACCCTCCATGTCTCTATGATATTCTGGTGTCGGACCCAGGGGCCTATTCCATCCAAAACAATAATTATCATCATCAAGCAGTGGCAAATCAAGATTAGTGAAGATTAATCAACATAACACACATTTTCTCCTTATAAGCAAGAAGAAACTGGTCATAAGTCAATGAGAGTGTGAAATTGTTTGCCAGCTCTTTGGTTATTGCATATATCAACAATATGTCCTGGAATACACATCCCAGTGTTAACAGCAAGAGCACAATGTTTGTATTCTTATTTATGTTTTCCTGCAAATGCTGACTGTGAGGCCTATAGGTGATATGTCGAGACAGCCCAGTCTGTGTGTGTTAAAGACAGGATAGTTCTGACATGCCACTGAGAGAGAGAGAGAGAGAGAGAGAGAGAGAGAGAGAGAGAGAGAGAGAGAGCGAGAGAGAGAAAGAGGCATTTGATCGATGTGGCAGATTGCAGGTAGGTGTCAGCGCTTTAGTAAATGAGGCAAGGACAAGTGGCATTAATGCTGTCAATGATCTCCTGACAGGAAAACAGATACCATGCTCGCTGCCATTTTTAAATAGACATCAAGTGCATTAATGCCAAAAAAGCCAGGCTTCGAACAAAGCTTCTGAATGATGGGCAAGCTGCGGTGGCGCTCTGAGCACGCCACTAACATAATCCGAAAAGACACTGTCAGAGCGGAGAGAATCGGGCTCCGCAATTGCACACATTGACAGAGAACAGAGATGAGGACAGAGATACTTGTGCCATATTAGTGCCAAGCATATTCTCATATCAGTCTGAATTTTAAAGAAATCGGATACCTTCCTTCTCTGGTCGCATCAAAGTGGCCGCTCCACCCCTCTTCATCTCTCTCTCTCCTCCCCTTTCTCCATTTGACAACCAGTCTCCTTCTCCAACATGTCACTCTAGTCCCGCACTCTCCTTCCAGAGTGAGTTAGTGCCATGGCCCATTCGTGTCAGACCACAGTCCTGAGGACAAACTCAGTCAATCTAAATTTGGACTTTTGAAGCAAAGCGATGATCATTTTCCCTGCCATCCTAGTGTGTTGAGGTGATCCAATCTGTGAAGTGAGAAGAGATGTCGGTTTGCATCAGATCAGATGTCTGCACCATGTGTGTGTGTGTGTAGGGGGGGGGGGGGGGGGTGTTATTAACAGACAACTCTGCCAGTGTGAGTATGTGTTTTGAGGGGTAGATAGGGTTTTTCCACTCCAGCTGTGGCAGCTGCCCTGGGGATCGAAGTAGCGCTGCTAGAAACCTAAGTTTATGCTCATTTTGAGTGTTTATTTGAGTGGAGATTCTTGTACACTTCACCTCACTTGGATATAAGACTTGCACCAACCCATCCTACTATCATCCTAAACACAGCAGCAGTGTTGATCTCCTTAGAGAGTTTCCTCTGCTGGTATTTAGGCCTCTCGACAGGAGTGAAATAGAGATCACTGCACCACCAGTAAACATGTTCATGAGTCAATGACATGGAGCTCATTTTAGTTGTCTGGACCTATTACATTATTTGAAAATACATTAAAAATGCAGTTCATACAAACAATGATTTGAATACACCTCTTCTGTCATGATGTTTTCAATTACTGAATATGAAGATTGTAATAAAAAAAAATGGCATATGTACTCTGACATGGTCTTTAATCATTTCTTAAAGACAAGTACATCAGTTTGTTTTAACATCGTGCAACCCCACGTCCACATGCGTGGACATTGTATTTTGGCTTTGCTATATGCAACGCATAATTTGAATGAATAAAAAAATATTGAATACTGTTCACAACACTCTAAACTGTCATTTAAGGGTGCACAGAGTTACGTGACACAACAGCATGACGTCAATTTCCTTGAAGCGCTCCTATGGATGCAACACCATCAAAAGTTGCTCTGGTAAGAAATTTCTTTTAGTTTTTACCATTTAGACCTGACTGGTTGTAAAGAGTAGATTCTCTAGTTTCTTTTTATATGGCGATTTAAAAAAAAAAATCCATTCATTTTTGTACATCAGCGCCCTGATAAACATGATGTCCACATATGTGGAAACTTGCACAGCATTTCCTCAATAGAAGAAAAAGCATAACATACTTTTCAACTCTAACACATCTATGGGTCATTTCGCTTAATTTTTATATACATTTTGTTAGATTTTATTTTTATTTTGTATTTTGCATTTATTAATGCATTCATATATTTGCTGTGTCTTTTCACATTGAGAATAAATGGGCTCATACAAAAGCTTTCTGTGGCTTTATGAAAAAAAGCTGCATTTCAAACATTTATGAGACAGCACACTGGAGGTTAAGTCAGTCAATAAATAGGGAGCAAGCGAGCATCCTATAGTTCTCTATGCAGCCAAGTGCATTCACTCCTAAAATCCGAACAAAAGTTCAGTTTCAGGCTGTAGGTGAAGTTTGGATCACTCAACACGTTTGGCAGACATGGGACAATGATATTCAGTACATAGATTCAGAAATGTATAATGCTGCATTTTATTTTAATATGGTTGGCAGCGATTGGATGATGCTGGGCATGACTTTGAATCAGAATTTATTCAACTTTACAGAAAACCATAAAAAAAACATGAATAACCAACATTCCTGGAAACAAACAATTTGATGAAAAAAAATCCTATAGATTATTGTGTGTAAAATTCACAATGCAGTCTCGCTGTCCACATATGCTGACATTAATGTTTCGGAAAACTATTTACTATAGGTTTTGTATTTTTTGCTTGTTTATTAAGTGCTACTAGTTGCAAATCAAAAAGGGAAATGGAGAATGCAGACAGCAATCACGCAGGTGTCTCAGGTGTTTAAAATATTTTCACTGTTTCATCCATTTTTATCAGCAAAATCAAAGTCAGGTGCTGTAACCAACATTGAAAAAGGAAATTATTTCAAAGCGAGGAGACCCTCATGACTATGTGTCAAAGTTTTTGTACTTTTAAATGAGATATTTTGAGTAACTTGGTATTTTCAACCTAGAATATTTTTTTTAACAAAGTAAAGTGAATACTTTTGTATTTTTTTGTTGTTGTTGAAAATGGCATATAATGTAAATAAATGTGTGTAAATGTTATGAAAAAAAAAAAAAAAAGATGTCTGAGATGGAGAAAATTATAAATAAATCTTTTAAGAATCTAAACCTTTGTTTTCATGTTGGCTTTCATATTTATTAACATTTACACACATTTGTAATTGAATATATATATATATATATATATATATATATATATATATATATATATATATAAAACCAACATGAATACCAAGGTTTAGATTCTTAAATGATGTATTTACCATTGTAACGTTGTGTTGCTGTCAAAGGCAATGACGAAGGCGATGTGTAGGACCCAAGTGCAGATTTATTAACAAAATGGTGATGATACAAGAAAATCTTATCTAAACCTGTGAAAGAACTAGGCACGTGGAACAGACTAGACATAAACTGGAAACTGGAACTAGAAACTAGAGTAAGAACAGGTCGTAACTAGGGCTCTGCTACACAAACTAACAATAAACTAACAACAGGCTAACAACAATACTAGACAAGAGAAAAGGCAAACATGAGGACATAAATACATGGACATGGGGAAACAACAGAACTCAAAACAAGATAACAAGGCAATCAAACAATGAACCAATAAAAAGACAAGACTGTTGACCAGTTAACAAGACAATAAACCAATGAGAAAAAGACACATGAACATGGAGGGAAAACAGGACATCACATAACTAGGAAACAGGAGCTAAACAAGAATTTCAACATAAAATTATCCAAACAAAAGACAACAGGGAAATGTGACAACTGTTTTCTCCATCTCAGACATCATTCATTTTCATTGTTGGTCCCCACTGACTTGCATTGCATGAATATATTTACATTGTATCTCCAACAAAATCTCATACGAGTTTGAGATGGCATAATGGTGAGTAATTGATGAGAAAATGATCATTTTTGGATGAACTATTCCTTTAAAGGATTATTCATCCATTAAAGTTCTGCAATGATTTTTTTCTCCCTCATGTTGTTCCAACTCTAAAAGACTTAGATATTTTAAAGTATGTACTGGTCGCTCTGGTCAATAACAAATATACAGGGACTGGGGCTTTCAATCTTCAACAAGGGCACAAAAGCACCAACACTAGAATTTAAATATCACAGTTGGTCCATATGACATGTGCACAAGTTTTCCAAGAAGTCACATGATAGCTTTGGGAGAGAAACCAAAATTTAAGTTGTTATTCACTTAGAATCTTGACATTTGCACTAGCTCTTCTTGGTGCGTTCATGGGAGTTCAAGAGAAAAGTATCAATAGCTGGGTTTCCATCCAACTATTTTTATGCAAATTTTGAATTTGCATTAAGAAAACGAATGTAAATGCTTGATATGCGAATAAACTCAAAATTATCTTAAAATTTAATGAGCTAGTAAATGGTGGATTTTCTAGAGTTTCTTAATAGTTAAAATGTGCATTAATGTGATGACGTGTTTTGACCATTCGTTCATGTGTTATTGATGTGTTATTGATGTGACTGGCCAAACGAAAGGTCAGAACTTGGCACACAATTCTTCAAACATAATCCTTGACATTCAGAAGTGTTTAACCCACAGCTGGACTTTAAGGTGGGTCCTCACAATCCGCCAGAACATTTTTGAGAATGGGTGCTCCCGTGTATGTGGATGCTGGCGGCATGTGGGCATAACAGCCATTTCAGTCCACATTATATCAGATATTACCCCTTTTTTGCAGCATCTTCAGGCAACATTTAATAAAACGAGGTACAAATGCTTCAATCCTGCAACTTCAAGACAAGGCAGCTCCCTCAAGACGATGTGCATGAAGTAGTGGATGGAAATGTGCAACAATTCAAATTTTTTTTAGATTCATTTTTAGAAATGCGCTTGAAAAAAATGTACGAATCATTAAGAACAGTTTTGTGAACCATATCAACTGATTCATTGAAAATATCTAATTCAAAAGAGTGATTTGTTATGAAAATTGTTGTCATATGTCATGACTTTCAGTAAATACTGATTTGAAGATTTTCAATGAGAAAATGATTACAGAATCTTGATATTTGGATGAACTATTCTTTTTAAAAGCAGTCTGAAAATGTTAGTTCTGTGAGATGTACATTCCCTCTGCTGGATGACTTCTTTAACAATGTTTTTTGTTGGGAAGGAGAGCAATATGCAGAAAGAAAGACAGAAACACACGGGCCAGCCTGGGACAGAGGAGTGTGTTTAGCGTAAACTGGCAAGTAGGGTGATGCGTGATATTGTGCAGCGCACTGCACGTTTTTCACATGGCAGCCAGCTTCCACAGCTGGACACTTGGCTTATTACTTGAGAAAACGAGAAGCGTGAGACAAAGGCAGGAGAAAAGTTAAAATGCAGAAACAGCAATTTCTTACAAAACCTGTTAGTGGAAAACAGAGAGGCTCGTCTGTGCCTGTGGGATTGGCTGATGATTTGATAGCTAATATGTATAAAAAACGACAGGACCAGTACCTGGCCTTCTCTTTATTCCAGTCACGCACACACACACACACACACACACACACACACACACACACAGCCATTAAATTGACAAATTAAAAGTTTTCTGGAAGCTAATGTTTCCATGGTGCATAATCTGGCAGGGAAAAGGTTGAAAGCATTGTTCCCGTCCTGTCATACCTGGTTGTTTTCAGAGAAGAGGAGGTTGTCTTCCTGTGAGATCACGGGGGGAAGACAGAACAGGCACAATCACAGATTATTACAAACACAAGAGCCCTTCACAGCCTCTCTGTGACCTGCCATTTCAGTCGGTGATGTCCTGGAAATATGCTGTTTTTGCTTATCTTCCTCTGGCAAAACTACAGTGAAATTTAATAGCCAACATTTCTCAACAATTTATTTTATGCATAAAACTAACATTTTCAACATATGGTTTTACATTGTGTACAAACTTGATTTGCAACTATACCTAGGGATCATAAGGAATTTAACGATTCTGGTTATGATTACGATTACTCAACGATTCTTAACAACTTGTGTAAGTGAGTCAGATTCATTACGTAACCTCTCTGATTGATTCAAAAATGTTTCTGATTTATTCAAATGAACTGGCTCATTTTTTTCCTGGAATTGGACAACACTTGTAGTGGCGCCTGAATAGTGCTGCAGGAAAGACTTTTTTTTTAGAATGATATACCACTCACATCTGTAGAAGAATGTTTGTTTGAGAGCCATTAACGGTGTCACGATTCCCTGTTGTCAGCCTTGTGCTTTTCCCTCACCTTCACCATAAACTACGTTTCCCACATTTCCCGGCCCTAATCACTCCCTCATCATCCCCACCTGTCTGTCATTCCCTCGTTTAGTTCTATGTGTATATAAGCCCTGTTGTTTTGTCAGTCCTTTGTCGATCGTTGAATGTTGTTCCTGCCTGTCACCGTGTTCCAGCCTCTTCCCCTCGTGGTTATTTTATAGTGTTTCCCCATCGTGGATATTTCTTGGTTGCAGTGTTTTCCTTTGTTTTATGTTTAATAAAGAAGCTGCATTTAGATCCTCACTCTCCGGCTGCTCATTCCTAACAGAACGATCGACCCACAATGGATCTAGCAGCATTTTTTATGGAGCTGACCCAGGCAGATCTAACCATTCGGGAGTTCACCCACTACTTCTCCCGCGTAGCTAGTTTCACCGGCTGGGATGACAAGACCCTGAAGTCAGCTTATAGAACCGGTCTACCCATACACCGATGGTGGGAGTTGCCTGAGATAGGTAATTACACCTGGCAGGAATATGTGGAGCTCATCCTGGAGACGTACGCTGCGGAGGAGCCTCCTCTCTCGATTCCGGGCTGGGCTTCTGGGTATTCCACGCCTGCCACGGCCAACGAGCCAACGCCCACGCCTGCCACGGCCAACGAGCCAACGCCCACGCCTGCCACGGCCAACGAGCTGGAAGCCTCGTCCGTCCCAGAGCCGGCGTTGCCAGCCTCGTCCGTTCCAGAGCCAGCTTTGCCAGCCTCCTCTGCCAGGAAAAGGAGGAGGAGAAGAGGAGGGGCTTCTGCTCACCAGTCTCCGTCCTCCATGGCCAAGTCCTCAGAGCCAGAGCCAGCGCCTGTAGCCTCGACCGTCCAAGAGCCAGAGCCAGCGCCTGTAGCCTCGACCGTCCAAGAGCCAGAGCCAGCGCCTGTAGCCTCGACCGTCCAAGAGCCAGCGCTTGTAGCCTCGACCGTCCAAGAGCCAGAGCCAGCGCCTGTAGCCTCGACCGTCCAAGAGCCAGAGCCAGCGCCTGTAGCCTCGACCGTCCAAGAGCCAGAGCCAGCGCCTGTAGCCTCGACCGTCCAAGAGCCAGAGCCAGCGCCTGTAGCCTCGACCGTCCGAGAACCAGCCCTTCTTGAGCCTCCCGAGCTTTCCAGAGCTCCGCCTCCCGAGCTTTCCAGAGCTCCGCCTCCCGAGCTTTCCAGAGCTCCGCCTCCAGAGCTTTCCAGAGCTCCGCCTCCAGAGCTTTCCAGAGCTCCGCCTCCAGAGCTTTCCAGAGCTCCGCCTCCCGAGCCACCCAGCGCTCCGCCTCCCGAGCCACCCAGCGCTCCGCCTCTCGAGCCACCCAGCGCTCCGCCTCTCGAGCCACCCAGCGCTCCGCCTCTCGAGCCACCCAGCGCTCCGCCTCTCAGGGCTCCGCCTCTCGAGCCACCCAGGGCTCCGCCTCTCGAGCCACCCAGGGCTCCGCCTCTCGAGCCACCCAGTGCTCCGCCTATCAAGACACCCAGTGCTCCGCCTCTCGAGCCACCCAGTGCTCCGCCTCCCGAGCTTCCCAGTGCTCAGCTTCCCTGTGCTCAGATTCCCAGAGCTCCGCCTCCCGAGCCTCCCAGTGCTCCGCTTCCCAGGGCTCCGCCTCCCGAGCTTCCCAGAGCTCCGCCTCTCGAGCTTCCCAGAGCTCCGCCACCCAGTGCTCCGCCTCTCGAGCCACCCAGTGCTCCGCCTCTCGAGCCACCCAGTGCTCCGCCTCTCGAGCCACCCAGTGCTCCGCCTCTCGAGCCACCCAGTGCTCCGCCTCTCGAGCGTCCCAGTGCTCCGCCTCTCGAGCTTCCCAGAGCTCCGCCTCTCGAGCTTCCCAGAGCTCCGCCACCCAGGGCTCCGCCTCTCGAGCCACCCAGGGCTCCGCCTCTCGAGCCACCCAGTGCTCCGCCTATCAAGACACCCAGTGCTCCGCCTCTCGAGCCACCCAGTGCTCCGCCTCCCGAGCTTCCCAGTGCTCAGCTTCCCTGTGCTCAGATTCCCAGAGCTCCGCCTCCCGAGCCTCCCAGTGCTCCGCTTCCCAGGGCTCCGCCTCCCGAGCTTCCCAGAGCTCTGCCTCCCGAGCTTCCCAGAGCTCCGCCTTCCGAGCTTCCAAGGACTCCGCCTTCTGAACCTTCCTTGGCTCCGCCTACCATGGCACCGCCCCTGGAGTCCTCCTCGGCTCCTCCCTGGCCTTCTGACTCTGTCTCGTGGCCTCCTCCCTGGCCTTCTGACCCTGTCTCGTGGCCTCCTCTCAGGCCTTCTGACCCAGTCCTGTGGCCTTCTCCTTGGCCTCCTGACCCTGTCCCAGTCCTGTGGCCTTCTCCTTGGCCTCCTGACCCTGTCCTGTGGCCCTCTCCCTGGCCTTCTGACCCTGTCTCGTGGCCTCCTCTCAGGCCTTCTGACCCAGTCCTGTGGCCTTCTCCTTGGCCTCCTGACCCTGTCCCAGTCCTGTGGCTTTCTTCTTGGCCTCCTGACCCTGTCCTGTGGCCTCCTCCCTGGCCTTCTGACCCTGTCCTGTGGCCTCCTCCCTGGCCTTCTGACCCTGTCTCGTGGCCTCCTCTCAGGCCTTCTGACCCAGTCCTGTGGCCTTCTCCTTGGCCTCCTGACCCTGTCCCAGTCCTGTGGCCTTCTCCTTGGCCTCCTGACCCTGTCCTGTGGCCCTCTCCTTGGCCTCCTGACCCTGTCCTGTGGCCTCCTCCCTGGCCTTCTGACCCTGTCCTGTGGCCTCCTCTCAGGCCTTCTGACCCTGTCTCGTGGCCTCCTCTTAGGCTTTCTGACCCAGTCCTGTGGCCTTCTCCTAAACCTCCTGACCCTATCCTAGCCCTGTGGCCTTCCTCTAGGCCTCCTGACCCTGCCCTAGCCCAGTGGCCATCCCCTGACCCGGTCCATGCTCTATGGCCGCCTCCCTGGCCACCTGACCCACGGCCATTTCCCTGGCCTCCTGACCCTGTCCCTGCCCTATCTGTCTCCTTGCCACCCCCCCGTTCTGTCATAGTCTTGTCCCTCTGTGCCCCTTGTGTCCCCTTGGACTGCCTGTTTGCCCCTTGTGCCCTCTTGGACTGCCTGTTTGCCCCTTGTCTGCTCGCCCCGAGCCCCTCCCTCACCCCTTGGACAATTGTTTTTTTTTGTTTTGTTTGTTCTTATTTTTTCTTTGAGGAGCGTCTGGAAGCCGCTCCTTTGAGGGGGGGTTATGTCACGATTCCCTGTTGTCAGCCTTGTGCTTTTCCCTCACCTTCACCATAAACTACGTTTCCCACATTTCCCGGCCCTAATCACTCCCTCATCATCCCCACCTGTCTGTCATTCCCTCGTTTAGTTCTATGTGTATATAAGCCCTGTTGTTTTGTCAGTCCTTTGTCGATCGTTGAATGTTGTTCCTGCCTGTCACCGTGTTCCAGCCTCTTCCCCTCGTGGTTATTTTATAGTGTTTCCCCATCGTGGATATTTCTTGGTTGCAGTGTTTTCCTTTGTTTTATGTTTAATAAAGAAGCTGCATTTAGATCCTCACTCTCCGGCTGCTCATTCCTAACAAACGGATCCAAATGTTTATGTTTCCAGTTATTTTTATTTATTTTTTACATTGAACTGTTTCTGAATAAGAACCGCTTCTTGTTTCCCAAACATAAGTACTGGGAATTACAACAATTTCTAGTGTTTTATGTTTTGTTTTTTAGCTTATAATGCTTAGATTCATTCTGTGAAATAGCTAGTTTAAAGAAATATGTTGGTAATGTGCAAAAGCCCGGATGTCCAATGCGGAAGTAAGCATTGGTTTTGAGCACAAGGCATTAAGGACATGCTTATTAATATTATGCCCTTACCCAAACCCCTTATCTAAACCTAACCTTTATAGGAAGCTGTTGCGTGTGATAGAAGCAAGTCATTGTCACGTATTAGATGGAAAAGATGTCCAGAGGCATCACTGGCAGTAGTGGAAGTTGTACAAATTCATATGAATTAGCCAAATTTAGTAAAGTCGTATTAATCCTTACGATTTCGCCGTGAGCATGTGTAGCAATCATCAGCATTTTTTGCATATCGTTGATTACCACAAAAATTATTTAGACTCATAAAAAGCTCAAATTTAAGTCACAGTGAGGCACTTACAATGGAAGTGAATGGGGCCAAATTTTTTGAGGGTTTGAAGGCAGAAATGTGAAGTTTATAATTTTATAAAAGCACTTACATTAATTCTTCTGTTAAAACTTTGTGTATGATTTGAGCTGTAAAGTTGTTTAAATTACCATTTTAGGCTTTAAGTGATTAGTGTTGTCATCATGGTAACAAAGATCTAATGTTAAATTAGAGAATTAAAGGTTAGATAGCATTTTTATCACATTAAAAACATGTTAACACACATTTGTCTTGTGACTTTACTTTTGAAACAGGGAGTATTTTAATGTTTATAGATTGGCCCCATTCGCTTCTGTCTTAAATGCCTCACTGTAACTGAGATTGTTGCTTTTTAAAGAAAAGGAGGGAAAGTTTAAAAAATAGTTTTTGTGGTTATTGACATTATTCCACAAAAACTGCTGATTGAGCTTAACATGTGTTGAACCAGAATATTCCTTTAAACACCTTTAGTGTGTCATTTCTGTGTCACTGGTGTCACCTAAATACAGTGTAAAAATAATGCATGATTTCAAACAGTTTTCCTGAACACTCACTCCCATATGCTATTGCTTGTTCCAAACAAATAGTGCTGCCCTAAATGTTGACTGACAATGGTGGTTGAGCCATTGATGCCATGCCAGAATGGACAGCATGCTCAAACAAACAGAGCAATGATTAAAATGCTTCACAGCATTTACACTTTTTAAGGAAATGTTGTTGTGCTGGCCAATATTACATTGGTTTTGAAATTTTTAACAACCCAGGTTGGTGTGAATTATGCAAAATTAAAAGTTTTTGGAAACCAATGGCATTTAAGAAATGTCCTATATGTAGTCAGCCCTGATTCATATATACTGTGAACAAAAGTGTCCAATAACATGGGGGTTACTGAGATATAGTAGTCAGCTGGGGGCTGTAGAGGGTTACTTTATTGCATTACCACTAAACATTACAGAACACATGCTGTAAAATGTATTTTGTTAGAATACTCCAATTATGTAATGTAATGCTAATACTTTGTATTACTTCTTCAGCACTGGTAGATACAAATCTGCCAGTACAGGAACACAAATGACACATGTTAAAAATACATTCTCTGAAAAACCTAAATATCATATGCAATGTTGCTTCTAAAGAAATCTGATCTTGTTTTAAGGATATTTAGATATTTTTACAGAAAAACAATACAAAAATTCTCATCAAGGTTAAGATGCTTGCCCTAATATCAAAGAGCTTGCTAGAAATAATAATAATAATAATAATAATAATAATAATATTATATGATCCAACATGAATTTTCTTGATAAAAAATATATGACCATGCCTGGTATCAGGAGCATGTACAATGGCAAGATATAGCATTTTGAGCTTAACATAAAGCTAAATGTTCACATGACAATTTAGACAATGTTTATTTCCATTTCTACTGTTCCAAATTTACTTCAAACTTACTTCTCTGTCTGCTCATATTAATGTAACACATCATAAGTACTGTAAGTGTTTTACAATAAAATGCAAAGTAATCTCTGAAGTAATCAAAATATATTTTGAATGTAACTGTATTCTGATTACCAACAATTTAAACTTTAACTGTAATGGAATACAGTTACTCATATTTTGTATTTTAAATATGTAATCCCGTTACATGTTTTCCGTTACTCCCAAACTCTGGTGGCTGGTCATGTAATCTTCAATGAGGTGAGCTTTTTCAGGCCACTGATATTCAAAATATATGACATTCGAAATATATGAATCTTTATCTCATGTGAGTGTAAATCCCTTTACACCTTTATTTGAGTAAAACATTTTTAATGAGGAAAAGATTACTGAGTGCCTTTAAAAGGACTTGGAACTAGTTATAGAACTTAAAGAATGTCCTCAGCTGAATCTGTTGAGCTCCTTTAAACAAGAGGAGAACAACTTAATTATCCGCTGAATGTGAAGTATTCTGCATACAATAAGCTCCCCTTTCAAGGGGCCATCAATATGTCAAGGAAAGACATATCCGAAGGATGTAGCTCTTAACATCAAGGTTATCTTTTCTCTGCTCCCACTTTCTTGCAGTCTTTCTCAGTTTATTTTCCTGCTTTCTCCCAGCATCCCATGCTCTCATCAGCTCTGCAATCAATCAGGTTAATAATGTTGTGGGAAAAAAATCAATTAACATTACAATTATACTTTCCTTATTATCTCAAAAGACTGAAATGATACCTAAATGGAAGACAGACTTTGGTGAGGGTGTGAGAGTGTGATTTATAGCTGTGAACATCCATGGCCATGAGCTTGTGCTACTGTATGCACCTCAATATATCTGCCTGTGTACTTTTATCAGTCTGCACCAAGTCCTCATTATCTGGCCTGCAGCATGAACTATCACTGACCAACAACACAAAATAAGGTGCTCCTAGGATCAAGCGAAATGTAAATAGCATCTGCATTGTTTATCTTTTAAAGACCCCATGGAATGGCGTCACAAGTGCAGTTTTTTTCCCCTGTGTCAACATATTTTCTATTGAAATTGAGGTGGGATATATGAAAAAACTCCTCCCTTTTTTACATAGCCAATAGCGTTTGTTGACATCACAGCATTGAACCATGACTCGTTACTTGTTGTTAAGACACCAGAATATATGTGAAAACAATATTAGGAATTTGTATGGGTTTTTATATTTTTTTTTTCACAGACGTTTATAGAGCAACCCACCCCACCCCACCAAACCAAAGCAAAAAAAAGAAGCTATTGCTCGCCTGCAAGAAATCCATTTTAATGACATCCTGAAGGCAAATCTCTGCATGATACTTCATTCACTTAGAGGTCAAGACCAGACAATAAATATGAGCAACCAGCAGAGATGAACATTCAGATGCACTGTCAAAGAGCAGCTGTGTTCCTTTGCCTCCGCTCGGAGCGAGAGAAGGTTACATTCATAGAAAAGAAAGAAGAGAATGTTGGAGGATATTAAATTAGTACTCTGGATAATGTCACTTATTCAATCAAAAGGGAGGCTGAAGTTGTGATGGTTTACTGGGCTGCAGTTCAAATGGAGCCATATGCAGCTCAAGTGGAACGGCTTTGAGCCCAAAGCCTGTGATGAACCACAAACTACTGACCACTCCCGGCACAGATGTGCGGCACTGAAAAGATGAGGCTGTTTTTCATCAGCGGGATTCTGTGAGCGCTGCAAGAAAAGCTGGAGACAGTGCATCAATCAGGTCTTGAACTCTGGATAGATATGGAGAAGACAAACACGAGAATCATTCACAGAGATGTCTCACTAAAGTTTGGGTCAAAAATCAGATGTATCAAAAGTTAAGAGGGGGCTCAATCCCTTCGAGGGAAAAAGTGTTTGCTTGCAAATGTAACAACATGTGACTGAACTTTGAAATAGCATAAACAGTTCTGCAGTCCTTTAAAAAAAAAAAAAAAAAAAAACAAGCAAGCAACCTTGCTCTGTGAATAAACTCCCACATTTTAGCAGAGCAACAAAGTAAAATAAAAAAGATCCATCTATTTTCCATCCCTTTAGTGTATATTTGAGAATGTCAGTCAAGTGTCAAGAGCAGAGGGAAGGTTCATTCATATCTTACAGAGTTAAACTGACATTTGTTCTCTTCCAATAAAAAAAATATTTAGTCCATTAAACATAAATACCTGTCATTATGATGCATGCACTGGATGCAAGCCTCGTCATTCCCCACTGGTGTTTATTACAGTCAAACAAATGCAGCGCCTGCATGTTCTCAACTTTAGCGTATTGATTAAACTTTTAAATGGTTGCCATATAACAAAGGGTCATCAGGAAGATTAATTTGAGTCAATGTTCATCTGTAATTCATTAGCCATTTATACCCCACATCCACATGGACTATCAAGAAAATGCTGGCCATTTTTCACTCAAGCGCTGGCTTGGGAATGGGAATTGAAAATTGCACTGCATACAAATAAGACCGGTGGCTTTGAGACAGAGAAAGCAACTAAAAATGCTACCAAGGCCAGAAAAGCATAATTGAACCAGTATTCCTAATGAAACTAATGCTTCCTCCATGACAGTGGCTTGTAAGGACACATTATTAGTATACTAATTTTACTACAGGAATATAAGGGCTGTCGATTGAATATAATACACCCTGAAGGCATTTTTAAGGAATCCATGCTTAAATGACATACCCAAAAGTAAGATCTTATAATTCTAAACATATAGCAAAGAAGGTCAACTGCATGGTATGTAAATGTTAAGAAAATCAATTAGGATCAAGATTAGAGACTAAAGCTACAACACTGCTAGCAAATCACAAAAAAATGAGCACTAAAATAAGATTCTCTGCTGGCCTAACATGCCAAATAAATTACCTCATCATTCTCAATCACCTTTTTGCCTATGTATTTTTAATTGCTTTCCACTCTTAATTAATCTACAAACAAATTGAGAAAAATAAAAAGATAATCCAGTCAGAATTTATTCTTTGATGCTTACATGCAAAGTGTGACAACTGATTCATGCCCGAAGCAGCGTGTGAGTTTGAGCTCCACCCCCTCAGGCCTTCACCCCCTCAGCAGTGCATATGAGTGGGCAACTAAAGTCAGACTGTCAGATTAATCAGCCAATCAGATTGATTTATTTGTTCTTGGCGTGTGTGATCTTTAGGATGTCCAGGTCGAGGCCTTCTAGCTGGCCTTTATTGACGCAATCATGCTTTATGTGATGTAATTTGAAAGTGAAGAGAGCGCAAGTTCTTGCTGACATGTCAGCTGTCATCACCATTGGGAAAGAGATCCTTATGGATTTTAAAACACGAGATGTTCTGCATGATCATGCAATTGATTAATTAAACAGGAAAGGAGGACTGATTTTCACCAAATAAACTGGTAAGTGCTTTTTGAATTGTTATAGCAACATCAGGAGTTTTCTAAGTGTAAATTAGGCTGCTTGAGAATTCAGTGTTGGATCAAGTTTTGAAAGTAGCGCTGCATTCCAATCAACTCGGAAGTTGGATTATACAACTTCCTACTAGGAAAAGTGCAATGGAATGCATCTTGAAGTCAGAATTGCAACTTTTAGGCTTGTGCAGAAATTCTCAACTCTGAATTCGCGGAGATGCAGGGGCATGATGTCACACAAATATGTCGACACTCAGGGAACATTCACTTTATTAAGTAATATCGATAAATGAGTTCATTTCCACATTAGATGATATTAAAGCTTGTTTAACAAACGCCTGCAGAAACAGGTGTATAAAACATTATAATCTATTTGATAATCGTACACCTGAATCACAAATGCTAGTGCTTCAGCATTGTTTATCAGTTGGGTTGCTAGGAGACATCTCTAATGAGAGTCAAACCACATATCGGGGAATGGAATGCATTTATGGTTGGAGATATCAAGTAGGAATATCCCACATCCAACTTGAATGTAACGCAGCATAACCGTGTACCCTGATGAAACTAAATTTATTGCAAGCAACATTTAAATCACAAATGTTATTAGATAGATTTTTCCAGGCATTATAAACCTCCTTGGTAGATTCATATGAAAAATTATGATTTTTGAATGTCTGTTCAGGAGATGTTCATTTCACAAAATTTAGTTTGCTTGAGCATAAATTGTCATATCAATTTCTTGCTTTCGTGCATGGACATGTTTTTAAAATGTAAATTAGTATTATTAGTTAGCTGTGACACAATGTACAATGCCCAAAGGCAAAGAGTGTATTATTCATTGTGAAACTGTTTTTTCTTAATCGCATGAATCACACCAAAGGCTTAGACTTAAAATGCATGGCCCACCACTGTCACAAGCTAATACTCACTGAAGTTTGCTCTCTGAGTGAAACAAATATTCACTTTGTATTCTACTAATCCAGACCTTTCCAAAGATGAATAACACATGACTGTGATCTTTTTGATATTTTTTCTGGTTCTAAATATTATTGTTTCAATATCAAATTTGCAGATTATTTAAACTGTTCTAGTTTATCAGTAAATTTAAAAGCAGTATTTTCAAATTGGTCAGATCAGCTACATTATACATTTAAAGATAAGAGTATCAAGAAAATGCTATTTGAGTAATACCATAATATTTTTGTTTGTGGTTAGCTCCCGCTGTTTGCCTGGTTTTGCCTGGTCTGGTTTAAAATGTTAACATGATAATGTAGTGCAATATATTATATGAAAAATAATAAGTTAAAAAATGAATGCAATTAATCATGCTCCCTGACCTAAAATAAAATCTGTAATATGAAATTGTCATTGGACCTACTCAGCCTTGAAGTACTGCCTTGGTGTTTTGGCCGAGGCAGTAGGGGGCAGTCAACGCAGCATCATCAAATCAACAAGAGCAGCCAGATGGTGGTCTGGAGCTTGTTTAGGGTGCAGGATGCTGAAAACCAGTGAGACGTGATGGAACCAAAGTCTAACGCAAAAAGAACACATTCTTTTTTTTGGTAAGAAACTGACTTACTCAGAGTAGGCCAATAATACACTTATGTTCAAAGAAACAATAATGCCTGTGCAGCATATGAACTTGTGTAAATGACATCTTTCTACACAAATGTGACATTTTAATTTACTTTTGAGGCTTTATTGATTAGCTGTGGAAACACAGAAGCTATATACTGTATATAACGAAACTTTTTTACATTAACTCAATATGGTGTACATTTGGAGGTCTCAGATTTCAACAGTTCTTTGGCTGTATGTTTTATATCAAGACTAGATTCTGAATTTCACTAATTTCCTGAAATATAGCTATTTAAATGAATAGTTCACCCAAAAATAACAATTCTCTAATCATTTACTCACACTTATATTGTCTCAAACTCTTATGATATTCTTTCTTCCGTAGAACACAACAAAGATATTTTAATGGAGATATGATGTCTGTTTTTCCATACAGTGCAAATGAATGGTGGTTAGGCCTTTGAAGCTCCAAAATGGACATAAAAGGAAACATAAAGGCAATCCATAAGACTCCAGTGGTTTAATCCATGTCTTCTGAAGCGATCTAGTTGATTTTGGGTGGGAACAGTTCAAAATATAATTCCTTGAATTCCAAGCATGCACAGATCGTGCTAAAAAGTGTAATCATGATCACCAATTAGACTCCTTATGTCAAAATGTATAGCGAAAATTGAGTTGATTGGATCATTTGAGAGGACATAGATTAAACCACTGTAGTCTTATGAATAACTTTATGCTGATTTTCTGTCTATTATGGAGCTTGAAATTTGGTCACCATTCACTTGCATTGAATGGACAAAAACACAAAACACAGCATATCTTCATCAAAGATTCTTCATCAGGAGAAAGAAATACATACAAATTTGAGATAACATAGCGGTGAGTAAATTATGGGAGAATTTTCCTTTTTGGGTGAACTGTTCCTTTAAACCAGTCCAACCTAAAGCAATAGAGGGAAATATAATGGCCAAACATGGATTGGGTCTGGCCATGAAAAAGGGTTGAGAGATTTTCTCTAGCTAGAGGGTCTGTCAGGAGAAAGGTTCTAGTTCATGCCTCAAAAGAGCTGATCAATACCAGCTTGATTTGCCACATGATTATTTTTTTTGTATTTTCGAACAAAGCAAATATATAATCTTGATATTTGTTGAACAACCCATAGTGGTGGAATCCCTTCAGTTATCACGAACTACAGCCATTGATTGCTTTCTTTTTCATCAATAAATATTTTGATGCAAAATAACCATTATTCATTATGCAGTTTTAAGCGGTATCCATTCAATGGCATTTACCTCCATTGTTTCACTTCTAAGAGGATGCTGCACCTCAACAGAACAAGGCCCTCATGAGATTACAGCAATCAACTATTTTGAATTGAAAGCGTCTGAATTCATTAATGAAGTCCTCAAACTGCTCACCTGATAAAGGCCTATCATTCTTTGTTCTCCAACTTATGAAGTTGAAGAGGAAATTGAATTCTAGAGGACATGCATTTTGACTGAAGAGATTATAGTAGCAGCCTAATTCAAGCCTGCTGAAATTAATTTCAATGACATTTATTCTACATAGAGCAAGTGTGTGCTGGGTGCGCACTGGCTCTGGGCTCTGGAGATAAGGCGAAAGTCATTTGAGGTTGGGTGCTCCAGTGGTTTACAAAGCCTTAATCTCCTTGGAACAACTTGTGGTCTATCATAAGGAGACTTACACAGTGGCTAACAATGATTCTGTGCATGGATTTCCCCTGCTGTTTGTGTCAGCACAAGTGATGGAGCTGGCGGTTTAACTGTAAAAGATAGATTCATACAAATACATATCGGCATAATGCTGCTGATCATTTAAAACTGTGAAAGGGTCTCGCTAGGAGCAGTCAGAACATAATGATGCCATGCACACTAATTAACAACAGCACTGTCTTGAAATGACCTGATTAGTCATTATGATGTAATAGACATTTATGTCAAGGACTTTAAGCATGATTTGATAAGAATAAAGAATGAACATTTTCTGAGGCTGACTGACTGTGGTCATCATTAGCAGCCACTTTCTAATTACACAGAAAAGCAGATAAGTCATTCAGACCTTAACAGAATGTGAAAGTTGGCTGATTTTAGTAATGGTCCCATTAAAATGACTGATTGGAAAGTTTCTCTTTTCAAATTGAATCGTAGTGACATGATTCAATAACAATGCAGTGTTGAATTTAACATCAGAGAATGATCGCTGCCCTTTTTATCTCTTTGACATTGGAGGTCGGGCATAGTTAACAAGGGTCTAAATCAGTGTGCATTGAATATTAATTATCCACCCAAAACACAAAAAGTAGGGGAAAAGGTATAAGAAAACCTACAAAGTGTTTACCACTACAAATCACATCAGTCATTGTGTGGGGTTATTTGAAGAAAACAAATTTTTTATAAAAAACTCTTACGAAATTGATTTAATCCTCCTGAGACCAGCGTTCCACATGCATAGACATAATATTTTTGCTTGGCTATTGGGTATTTTCATTTCATTTTAATTTCAACTGACTGATCTCAGTTCAGGAGACTCTAGGCTGTCAGTTAAGGGTTCAAATTTATACACACGTCTATGTGACAAAACAACATGGCAACATTTGTCTTTGGGACAAATGGCAACAAAAGTACATCTGGTATGAAACCTCATTAAGTTTTTACATTAAAACCTGCTTGAGTCAAAAGAGTAGTTTATAGTTTCATCCAATATACCATTTTAAATATTTATACATGTGGCACGGTGGAGGGCGGGACCGGCGCGTGATTACGCACGCCCGGTCCCGTATTAGGCTAATTAAGCCGTCAAGAGGGATAAAGGCCACTCGCAGACGGCGAGTGGCCTTTATCCCTCTTGACGGCCACTCGCAGACGGCGATCAAGAGAGAGAGCTCAATTACAGACGTCCGTCTTATTATGTGTTTGTCTTTTGAGTTCTCCATTAAACCTTTAGTTTATATGTCAAGCCGGTTTCTCACCTCTTCCTTGTCCATGAATATGGTCTGTGTTACAATACAATTATAAGGTAGTTTAGAAATGTATATTTAAATTTATAAGGTGCATTTCAAACTTTAAACAGCACACTGAAGGTTAAGTCATTCAATAATTTAGGGGGCATCCTATAACCTTACTATGCAGTCAAGTGCATTTACTCCTAACATCCAGTCAAAAGTTCAGTTTCAGGCTGCAAATGATGTTTGGACCACTCAACATGTTTATTTTAACATAGTTGGCAGTGATTGGATAAGGCTGGCCATTACTTTGAATCAGAATTAATTATGCTAATTTTTGATGTAATGTCTGTAACACTCCTGGAAACATAATAAACAATTTGAAAAAAACAAAACAAAACAAAAAAAAAAATCTGACTTTCTATAACTTGGTATTATTAAAAAATAAATAAAAAATCTTAGACCCATTGCCCGCATATGTGGACATCAATCTTTAGGAAATATTTGCATGTTCTACTAATTACTAATTACAAACAATATATATATATATATATATATATATATACACATACTTTGCTTGTTATGGGTTATATATGTTAAGAGAAAGAAGATATAAGCCAATCGCGATACCTGGGTTTTCAGCCTATCAGTGCAGCACAACGATCGTCAAGAGACGTGTCAAAACTTCCCACATGTTGTAATGTAAGTTGGAAAAGCTGTAATATCTGCTTGTTTTAGAGTGTGACAACATGTCCTTTCCCTCGGAGGGTACTTAAATTCAGACCGGGATTTCTAAATCGCCTAAAATGCCCTGGGGTTATTTTCCTATTTTCCTCTCTGTAGTCATACATATGTACATCACATACATTCTGTGTGTTTGCCATTTAAATCAGTATAACCATCTTTGCTTGTCTCTCTCCCTCTATCACACACCTAGAGGGCACACTGACTGCACTGGTCTCAAAAAAATTCATCCTAACTCCGTATACAGCCTCTGAAAGCTAATTTTTCCAGAGAATGCACGCTCTCAGGCAAGTGACTGTGAATAAAAGGCACATTTTAATGAAAATGTGATGTGAAACAAGTAACTGAACGTACACTTTGATGTTCGCAATAAATATGTCTGAAAATGTCTCTTTGTATCTCACCTCTGTTTGCTGATCTATTTGCTACTGAAGTTTGAGAAAGGTATACTGTTTGATACGCATACACATAACTTGCTCGGGCTTACAAGGAACAGGAAAAATTCCAGACTTTAAATAAATAATTGCATGTTGTAGAATTAAAATCTGTGATTTACAGAATAGTAGAAAATCATCTAATTTCAGCAGGTTAACATTGGCTGGCTCTTTAAAGGAATAGTTCACCCAAAATTTTTAATTCTCTCATCATTTACTCACCCTTATGGCATTCCAGATGTGTATGGCTTTCTTTCATCAGCAGGACACAAATGAAGATTTTTAGAAGAACATTGCAGCTCTTTTGATCCATAAAATGCAAATGAATGGTGTGCCACCATTTTGTAGCTCCAAAAATCACACAAGTTAGCATACAAGTAATCTATATGGCTCCAGTGATTAAATCAATGTCTTCAGAAGTGATTTGATAGGTGTGGGTGAGAAACAGATCAATATTTAAGTAAAAAAAAAAAAAAAAAAAAAATATATATATATATATAAAGATATTTTTTACTATAAATTCTCCTCAGTCAATCTCCACTTTATCTTTATCTTTCACTTTTTAACATTTAATCATTTTATTTTTTTTGGGTGATTCACATTCTTCATGCATATACACCCTTCACCTATAATATCACTTTATGGATTTTTGGAGTCTTATGGATTACTTTTATCAAATAAAAATCAAATCACTTCAAATCAAATCACTTTATTGTCACACTACCATATACACAAGTGCAACAGTAGGTGAAATTCTTGTGTGCGGTTTTGATCAACGTAGCAGCCATGACAGTGACGAGACATATAACAATTTACAATAAACAACATATTTACACAACACAATTTACATATCAAATGTACACATAAATACACAACACAATAATAATATACAATGTACAGTAAACAATACACACAATATAGAATACACATACAATAAAAAAATACAAATAAAGAGTATATAAAAAATATACAGTAGTTGTATTGAGGAGAATATAATTATGACAGTCCATTGTGAGATAATAGATTAATAAAGTGCAGTGCTAATGTATTGATCGTGAGAGATCATGTGTTCAAAAGTCTGATTGCTTGGGGGGAAGAAGCTGTCATGTAGTCGGCTGGTGTGGGTCCAGTGAGAGCAGCCCATGACTCGGGTGGCTGGAGTCTCTGATGATCCTCCAAGCTTTTTTCACACACCGCCTGTTATATATGTCCTGGAGGAAGGGAAGCTCACCTCCGATGATGTATCTGGCAGATTGCACCACCCTTTGCAGGGCTTTGCGGTTGTGGGCGGTCATATTGCCTTACCAGGCAGTGATGCAGCCAGTCAGGATGCTCTCTACTGGTGAGCCTTCTTCACAACGGCCTCAGTGTGGACGGACCATGTGAGTTCTTCAGTAATGTGGACACTGAGGAACTTGAGACTGCTGACTCTCTCCACCGGTGCTCCATTAATGGTGATGGGGCTGTGTTCTTTCTTCCTGAAGTCCACTACAAGTTCCTTGGTTTTACTGACGTTGAGGGAGAGGTTGTGCTCCTGACACCAGGTTGTCAGAGTGTGCACCTCCTCTCTGTAGGCTTTTTCATCATTAATCGGTGATCAGACCTACCACCGTCATATCATCAGCAAACTTAATGATGGCATTGGAGCTATATGTTGCCACACAGTCATGTGTGTAAAGGGAATACAGGAGTGGGCTGAGATCACAGCCCTGCGGGGCTCTAGTGTTGAGGGTCAGTGATGAGATGTTGCTGCCCATTCTAACCACCTGAAATCTGTCTGACAGGAAGTCCAGGATCCAGCTGCACTTGGAGGGCACTATGGTGTTGAATGCTGAGCTGTAGTCTACAAACAGCATTCTCACATATGTGTTCCTTTTTTCCAGGTGGGAGAGAGCAGTGTGTATTGTAGATGCAATTGCAATCATCAGTGGAACGGTTGTTGCGGTAGGATCCAGAGAGGTGGACAGCACAGAGTAGATGTGATCTCTGATTAACCTCTCAAAGCATTTGCTGATGATGGGGGTCAGAGCAACAGACAAGTTTTTGGCAAGTGATTTTGGCTTTCTTTGGTACAGGCACAATGGTTGATGTTTTGAAACATGTGGGGAATGCAGACAGGGAGAGGGACAGTTTGAAAATGTCCGTAAAAACACCAGCCAGTTGGTTCATGCACGCTCTGATGACATGGCCCGGAATGCCATCTGGTTACATCCGTAACAGAGACGGAGAGTGAACCAACCTCTGTAGCGTCGGCTGCGAGTTCTCTCACAGCGAGGACGGTGTTATTGTCCTCGAAACGAGCATAAAATGTATTAAGCTCATCCGGGAGAGAGGCAGCGGTGTTCACGGCAGAGTTTTTATTCCCTTTGTAGTCCGTGATGATGTTAATTCCCTGCCACATACTTCTTCATAAAGAGTCGGTGGTGTTGAACTGTCCCTAAATTTTGTGCCTGTACTGGCGTTTGGCTGCTCTGATAGAGTTACGTAGGGCATATCTGGCTCCTCCACGTTCCCGGAATTAAAAGCAGAGGTCTGCACATTAAGTGCCGCGCGAACATCTCCGTTAACCCATGGTTTCTGGTTGGGGTAGATCCGTATTGTTTTGGTTGGCACAACGTCCTCTACGCACTTCCTGATGAAACATGTTACGCTATCAGCGGAAACCTCTATGTCGTCATCAGAGGCGGACCGGAACATCTCCCAGTCCGCATGATCAAACCAGTCTTGTAGCACAGAGTCTGATTGGTCCGACCAGCACTGGATCGTTCTGAGGGTGGGTGCTTCCCTTTTCAGTTTCTGCTTGTAAGCGGGCAGAAGCAGAACGGAAGAGTGTTCTGATTTGCCAAATGGTGGGCGGGGGAGGGATTTGTAACCATCCCGGAAAGGAGAATAGCAATGGTCCAAAACCCGGTCCTCTCGTGTGCTGAAGCTGATGTGTTGGTGGTATTTTGGTGCGATTGTTTTAAAATTAGCATTGTTAAAGTCCCCGGTAACAATGAACGTGCCCTCAGGGTGCGCGGTTTCCTGCTCACTTATACTGCCATACAGTTCCTTGAGTGCCCGGTCTGTGTCGGCTTGTGGGGGGATGTACACAGCTGTGATATTGACCACTGTGAATTCCCTCAGTAGCCAGAATGGTCGACACAGAAGCATGAGATATTCCAGATCAAGAGAGCAGAAAGACATAAAATATATGTTTCTCTGATCACACCATGATTTGTTGATCATAAAAAATACACCTCCACCTCTGCTTTTACCTGAGAGGTCTTTCGCTTTGTCCGCTCGGTGCACGGAGAACCCTACGGGTTCTATGGCCAAGTCTGGAATCTCCGCAGACAACCAGGTTTCTGTAAGGCAGATAACGCAGCAGTCCCTTGTCTCACGTTGGATAGAGATCTGCGCTCTCAGCTCGCAGAGCTTGTTGTCTAGAGACTGAACATTTGCCAGTAGTATACTGGGTAGTGGGGGTTGATTTGCGCAACGTCTTACTCTGATGAGTATGCCGGCTCTTTTTCCCCTTTTCCTTCTGTGTTTCCATGGCTGGGCAGCACAGACAAAGGGCTCCGCTGGCGTGTTTATAAACAGTGGGTCGGCATAGAGGAATTTGAAGTCCGGTTTTCGGTGTGTAATTGCAGAACCAAAAGCGTTTGTTTGTCATATACAATAAGGCAGACAACAAAATTTTCTGTAAAAAAAAAAAAAAAAAAAAAAAAAAAAAACTGTAAACAAAACAAACAATAAACTGTCAGAGCTCACAACACAGCAGCCATACTCGGCGCCATCTTGAGTCCAGAGATTTTTATGCAGCATTGATATGCTTTTTGGAGCATCAAAATATTGATACCTATTCACTTGCATTGCAGTGACCTACAGAGCTGAGATCTTCTTATCTTAATTTGTGTTCTGTATAAGAAAGAAAGTCATACACATCTGAGATGGCATGAGGGTGAGTAAATGATGAGAGAATTAACATTTTTGGGTGAACTATTCCTTTAAAGAGCATTGCACTAAGCACATTGTTTGGGCATAGTAATATGACATCATCAGCAATCCAGTTAATATTGAGAATTAACATGATAATATGATTCACTAAACAGAATTACAAAATGTAACAGTATAAGGATGGGAAAGGAGCAGGTGGTTTTATTTCAAATAAATAAAAACATTTAAAATGCAACATCATGTATTTATCTATTCATTGATCTATTCAAAAGCTACAGAATATAAATATGTTTTTAAAGAAGATATAAAAATGGCTAATGATGAAGCTGACTTCACCTGGAAAGGTAGTGTATTCCAGAGATAAGGACCTATCACATGAAAGGCATGGTCACCCTTAGATCTATAGCGAAAACAAGGAACGCTTAATAAAAGTTGATCAGAAGACCTGAGCACTGGTTGGGGAGTAAAGGTGTAGAAGGTCATGGATGGTCATGGATATATTGGGGCGCGAGACCAGATAATGCCTTGAAGACATAAATCAGAATTTCTAAATCGATCCTGAATTTCACTGGAAGCCAGTGTAGAGATGCTATAAATGTGGAAATGTGATCCCTCTTTCTTGACCCTATTAAAAGCCTAGCTGCTGCGTTTTGAACTAGCTGTAGGTGGGATAATGCAGTTTGGGGCAGGCCAGGTAAGGAGGACATGAAGGAACATTTAATCAGAACTTCAGTTTGCTTTCATTTAATTGTAATAAATTGTTTGACAGACAATGTTTAATATTTTTAAAGCAATATAGGGCATTCTCAGAAGAACAATTCTGAGTCTACACTCACTGGGGAATGAAACTGGGAATCGTCAGCATAACAGTGATAAGTTATGCTGTACTTCTGAAAAATAGAGCTCAGAAGAAGTATATACAGTGAAAATAACAAGGTTCCTAAAATGGACCCTTGAGGGACACCAAACTGTAATTGAGCCGACATAGAAGAAAAATGAACAAAATTTACAGAGTACGTCCTTTCTTTTAGATAGTGGATGCCAACCATACACTCTAGACGATTGAGGAGAATATTATTGTCGATAGTGTCGAATGCGGCACTGAGATCTAATAAAACTAAGACGATAGGTGAATCCATGACATTCTATGTCCGTGTATTTCTTCCCACCTGTGAATTGATCTCCTGATCGAAGAGTGACTGCGAGAAAGGCAGAATAAAGCATGCAAATTGTATTTTAAGAACAGTGACCTACACCAATTTGATTAAGTGCTGTATAATGGTCTGAAACCAGACTGAAATGTATCTAAAATGTTAAATGCATTTAGATAGGAGTAGAGCTGTGAATAAACAACTCTCTCCAAAATCTTGGAAGTAAAAGCAAGACACACACAAGGCAGCGTGCATCTCCCTCTCTCGAACCGGCATCTCTGGCTGCCCCTTATCTCCCTCTCTGCTAATCAGCCGATTCAGTGCTGGCAGTGCTCCATCACAGCCCGGCCACATCCTCCTCCTTGTCCCACAAAAAAAAATAATATTTTTTTCAACAGGTTTCTACAATTGGTCAGGCAAACACATAGCCCTGCCCTAAACTCACGTCATTGGTTCAGCCTATGTCGGGCTGTTCGGGATGCTTAAACGAACAGAGCAATTTTTTGAAAGCGCCACAGAAACATAATGTGGGGAAAATGACCAAACCAATGGATTACTTATAGTCAACTCTGCATATTAATGTGGGAAAGGACAAAGTATTTTTGCATTAACACTTCATATTTAAATACTGTAAACACATGGACAATGAACATAATATTATCCAGCTGATGTGCTTATGTTTAGCAATATTTAGATAATATAATTTATATGGAAGATGTTTAAATTAAAAGCCATGACCAAAACCTTTGATCAGAGGATTATAGGTTAAGTACATTTAATTCTACATCCCTAAATTTAGTGGATAGATGGACATAAGTTATGTTGATTTGTGTTGATGCTAAATATAATGAAGACAGATGTGATAGATCTCATGCATCAGTAAGCAGTACGGTTCCTTACTGATTGTCATTTGGAATTAATGTCAAACAGAATATGGCCACCAAACCATAGAAATAAATAGTCCTGTCATTGCATCACAGTGCTCATTTCACTGAGAGAAAACCACAAATGAAGCACAACAATAGTAATACAAAATTTTTTTAAATGGCATTTTGTGTGCGTATGTGTGCGTGTGCGTGTGCGTGTGTGTGATTCTCACACACAAATTATAATTATTTTTTTTCATATTTATGTTTTATATTTAATTTATAATACCTTTACCTCTAAAGATGCTCTGAAGCAGTGGTAACATAAATTGTGCTTTATACTGTGACATGCACAACTAGTTAAAATCTGGACACAATTGACTAAATTTATGTTTCTCATGACGTTTCAAAACTTTTGGTCTACAGTGCTTAAATGCATGCAATTATGTTTGCAGACAAATATAGAAAAATATAAATTATGACTGCTTATTACTTTCTTTTCAAAAGTAACATTTTAATTTGGAGATTATTTTTTAATGCATGGGTTGGACTGGATAGCAAAGAAATAGCAGCCAACAAGGATCCAGCACTCCTTAAATACTGTTTACAAGCATCCCATGTAGATAACTCATGATGTTGGTTGGGGAGGGTTGTGCTGTAGTAAAGACACCTCCGCTTAACTATCCGCTTTCTTAAAGGGCACCTTTACATTTGTGAAGGGCACCTTTAGATTTATGAATGAAATGGGCAGCCCCCGTTCTGTGCATGTCAATGTATGGCAGGTCTAAGGGAACTTTTGATGTCCCCCTATGCCAACACCGAAACATGATCAAGAAGGACTAACCCAAGCTAAATTATTAAGCACCCCCTGATCTGACAAAGACATAAACAGTTGTCCACCATAATGATCAAAATGCCCCCCCCAAAGATTAAATCCTAGTACCGCCCCTGCTTTAGGTTAGGGTTAAGGAGTAGGGTTTATAAAATATACATTCCTGTTGACTGTATTGCAATAATTTCAACTAAAGAAATACAACTTGCTTTTGCCATCACACTGTGGACATTTCACACATGAAATGAACCTCACATATGCCCATACGTTAAGCAACACTTCCAGCTTAGGCCACTGGGGAGCAATGATTTGATAATCATAGAGCAAACAGCAGTATCTTTCGCTAAATTCACAGTGCGATTAGTCTAAGTATATATTTAAGCAATATCACATGAGCAAGAGTGATTATATACAACAGTTCAATGAACATAAATTTAAACAAAAATCTGAAAAACTTTTATGAGTATGGTCATAAAAACGCATTTGTGCATGGAACTACATTCTTATGTGACGGATCAAAATCTGCCATAGCTGGTTCAAAACAAATGATGCGTCCAAGCCTACGTTAGAAATGAAAAATGTCACAGAAATAGTATCACGGCTTGTGCTGTTTTGTATTCTCCTCAATACAATGATTGTATATATATATATATATATATATATATATATATATATATATATATATATATATATATTTTATATACTCTTTATTTTTTATGTTTATTGTATGTGTATTCTATATTGTGTGTGTTGTGTACTGTACATTGTATATTATTATTGTGTTGTGTCATTTAATTATGTGTACATTTGTTATGTAAATTGTGTTGTGTAAATATGTTGTTTATTGAAATTGGCATGTGTCTCGTCACTGTCATGACTGCTATGTTGCTCGGAACTGCACACAAGAATTTCACCTACTGTTGCACTTGTGTACATGGTAGTGTGACAATAAAGTGATATGATTTGATTTGATTTGAACAAGTTAGTGTATAAACAAGGGTGGCTGGATGTGTGTATGTGTGTGTGTGTGTGTGTGTGTGTGTGTGTGTGAGAGAGAGAGAGAGAGAGAGAGAGAGAGAGAGAGAGAGAGAGAGAGAGAGAGAAAGAGAGCATGTGCAATCACCTGTTGCCACACCCAAGCAGAGATGCTGTCAGCTTTCTGAAGATCAGCTTTTTCAGTGGTAAAATAGCTGTCCAAGCTCTCTCTATTTTGCGGTAGCCGGTGCGCAAGAGTCAATCCCTATAGAAACCAAAATGTCCTCCTCCATTTTAAACAGTATGTATCCAATGTGGACACTCCGATAAGAGGTAAGCACCTTGAGTTCTGTAATAAGTCAGTCTGTTGTGTCTCTCAGCTTTGATGAGCCTTAATGCTGAAGTTGTTAGTTTATAGCTATTTAAAGCTATTTCCTAGCTTTAGTAATGTAGTAGCAGGGGTGGAAAGAGTACTGAAAAATCATACTCAAGTAGAAGTACTGTTACTTCCCAAAAAATGTAGTGTGAGTAGAGTAAAAGTGGCTGTCCTAAAAATCAAGCAAGAGTAAAAGAGCAGCTCATTTAAAAGTACTCATGAGTAGTGAGTATTGAGTACTGTGTTGCAAAACCTATGTCCCATTATAATGAATACTGTATGCCAGCTTTTAAAATACATCACATATCTCTGATAAGCACTACATGAATCTGATTTCAAAAAATAAAAGGGAGACATGATAACAGAAATTAACATTTAAAAAGTTATTTTCAATACACTGGTCACCATTTTAAATCATAATGTATGAATCAATTACATTAAAATCATTTTATGTGTAGGGTCTAAATTTCCCTTAATGCAGACAGAGCGTTATTGTTGTGCATAAAACATGTTCAAAACAATGCAACGAATGCAAAAAAAAAGAAAAAAAAGAAGCTAAATAAGCAGGATCACTTGGCACGTCATGTCCTAAATAATAGAGGAGCTAGAGCAAGACTGGGAAAAGTTGTATGGTATAGGGGCTACATCACAATTAAAAAGGGATAATTCACCCAAAAAAAAAAATTCTCTCATCATTTACTCACCCTCATGCCATCCTGACTTTCTTTCTTCAGCAGAACACAAATTAATATTTTTAGAAGTTTATCTTAGCTCTTTTGGTACATAGAATGAAAGTGAATCGGTGATAAAATATTGAAGCTCCACAAATAACATAAATCATCATAAAAGTAGTCTAATCCATGTCTTCAGAAGCGTTATGATAGATGTGGTGAGAAACAGATAAATATTTAATTCCTTTTTTACTAAGTTTCCTCCCTGCTCAGTCAATCTCCAATTTAACTTTCACTTTCTTCTTGTCTTTTTGGTGATTCACATTCTTCATGCATATCACCACCTACTGGGCAGAGATTTCTAGCAAAATTGGACATAAATATCGATCTGTTTCTCACCAACACCTGTCATATAATTTCTGAAGTCATGGATTAAACCATGAGTTGTATGTATTAATTTTATGCTGCTTTTATGTGCTTTTTGGAGTGTTAAAAATGTTGGCACCCCTTGACTTACATTGAATGGACCCACAGAGCTAAAATATCCTTCTAAAAATCTTAATTTGTGTTCTGAAGAAAGTCATAGACAGATGGCATGAGGGTGAGTAAATGATAATTTAAAGAGAATTTTCATTTTGTGTGAATTATTTCTTTAATTAGCACATGGGGGCCACATTGTCTTCCTTTTGAGATACAATGTTCTGTATTGATTTAGTTCTTGTATCATTTAAGCCCATAAAAAGTTGTGTTCTCATTCTAATGCATTATGCACAGTTTTCTTAAGTTTGTGACTAGAGGTATATTCTGCTGAAGTATTGCTCTACAAATGTTGATACTTTTTTATCTTTATAAAGTCTAAACATAATAATACTTTATTTTATAATTTCTACTTTCCTGGAAACAAAGTATACCATTTAACACACTCTCTACATCAGGGATCAGTATTATTTAAAACAAACAATATTTAAAAAAAAAATAATATTATTAAAAATGTCACTGTTTTATTCTGTTACATTAATACTTTTAAAGCTACTCAATTTATTCAGCCAAAAGCAATGAGTGGTTTTCTCGTTTCCTTGTTATTGTTGTTTGACTAATAGCATTTTTATGCCCAAATCGGATACACGTACACTTCAAGTCCAACATTTTGATGCAAATAATTTTTTGTCCCACTGTTTATATTCACTTTAGACATAAACGACTGCGTTTGCATTAAATCCTCACCAAGACAGACATTGGCGGAATTATAAAGTGTATTTGATCATTGAGCATTAGCGCTCAAACATTAGCTACCTGTCAATCAAACAGCATGCAGACATCAGGAAATAAAAAGTAAATATTTTATATTTCATCTAGATCAATCAACCAGTTGTGCTCTTGCTATTGCGATTGATGTAATGAACACCCCTTTTCTAGATGTAGAACATAGGCATATCATAAAAAACTACTCAAAAGATTGATAGAGGACATCTCTCTTTTTCCTGATAAACATCTAGATAATATTTATTGCTCAGCCCTACTGTTAACATTGCATTAATCTCTAACAGCAGCCCAATAATCTCAGTGATATATAGTTAAATTACAGGTTGTGTTATAGACACACATAATCTAGTAAACAGAAATATGAAATTTACCTCAACATGTTTCTTCAAAATGAGGCAGGATTAATGCTGCTTTCTGGCTTGAGCAAGTTAAACTCACATGGCACGATCAAGCAATTGGCCTTTTTCACTGCGAAAAGCCCTCCCAGGTGCAGCCGGTTATGTTCAACTATAAACTGTGCTTGAGGAATCCATAACAGATGGCACCAAATCTGCAGCTGCCGTTCAAGTTTATTACATGTGTTTTGATTTGACGGGAGTCACTAGACCCTCGTAGCCAATCATGTTGGTAGATAAAAATAAAATCAGTACAGGGAAGTAGCGAACACAGACGGTGGGAAAATAGCGCAGTAAAAGTACAGTAACAGCATTTAAATATCCTCAAGTAAAAGAAAAAGTATACCATTTTTAAACTACTTAAAGTAAAATTCTTGGGAAAAAGTAGTTAATTACAGTAACGTGAGTATTTGTAATTCGTTACTTTACACCCCTGTGTAGATGTAATATGAGTGATCATGGAATGCTGTTCTATGTAAACAATGACTAATGGATTAAGTTCACGTCACCAACTGGCTCATATTACACACAAAAATTTTCTTTTGCCACCACTTGCTGGCTAACATACGTAATGCATCTGCACTGCTCTTATACTTTATTTTAGAACGTCACAAACACAAGCGGAGTGATACAGACACAGTGCTAACGGTGTCAGACCATCAGTGCTCATGGAACATCTCTCATCCAATCAGATTTGAGGACCGAACTAACTGATGTATATAAAATATTATACAACATGTAAAATGAACGAGTCTCACAGAAATGGTTCTACCTGTCTCTGAAGATTTGTCTGAATTACACTGGCTATATAAATCTGAAATCAAACATACAAAAAACATACAGCACAGAGAAAAACAACCATTTTGGAGGAAAGCAATATACAAGCCACCCCATCAGCTGCTCTGCTAGGTCAACAAACAGCCTGATCTTTCCTGAAGCCAATCGTCAGTTACCACACAGACACATGGCCTTCTTGCAGTCTTAAATAAAGCGCCTAACACTCCCCGGAGTGTCACATATCTATACCAATCTGACAGCCACTGTTTCCACCTCAACCACAGAAGAGACAAGCTGCACCTGCCTCACCGTGGGACATGTGTCTGCTCGCCACTTCCCCCTGCAGAGAACACACACACGTACACACACACGCACACGCGCACACACACGCACACGCACACGCACACGCACACAGTCTTCACTTTTATTCTGTATTTGAGTGCCTTGTGCTATTTTCAGAGCCCATTATTATATTAATTTCAGGGTGGTGTCTGAGGCCTGTTGGTGTGGTACCTGAGGGTCCGAAGCCTGCTTTTCTACAGTGATTTGTCGTGACATTCTGACAGAGAGCAGGGAGCATGGAAACAAAAGAACAAGGGTTGAGTAGAGTTGCTGCTGCTGGCACAGGCTCTGGGTGGCTGCTGGCTGTGCCAATCTTGCCTCTCAGATTGTGTCCGGGAGGCGTATGTCACAATGACGTGATGGACATCACTCAAACTGGAGCTTCATTTGACTGGAGAGGATCAGTCTCCATCCTAAATGCAAGCGGACATGGTCAAATATCCTTTAACACTGTGCTCCACCCTCCCACCCATTCTGAGTAGCTAACTGCAAGATAACCAGTGGCAAATTCTTAGGGCCAGCAAAACCTTCTCTGCTGGCCTAATATGCCAAATAAATAAATATTTTTCATCCTTTCATTCTCAATCACCTTTTTGCCTATGTATTTTTAATCGCTTGCCACTCTTAATAAATCAACAAACATATAGAGAAAAATGAAAAGTTTATCCATTCAGAATTTATTCCTTGATGCTTACAAGCAAAGTGTGACAACTGATTCACAAATCACATGCCCGAAGCTGCACGTGAGTCTGAGCTCCACCCCCTCAGGCCTTCAGAATTTCTACAGAATTCCTCAGCAGTGCATATGAATGGGTAAGTAAAGTCAGACTGTCAGATTCATCAGTCAATCAGATTGATTTATTTGTTCTTGGTGGGAGTGATCTTTAGGATCTTTAAGTGACGTAATTTGAAAGCGAAGAGTGCAAGATCTTGCTGACATGTCAGCTGTCATCACCATTGGGGAAGAGATACTTTTGGATTTAAAAACACGAAACGTTCTGCATGACAGTGTGATTGCTTACATTTTTAAACAGGAAAGGAGGACTGATTTTGACTAAGCAAATTGGTAAGTGCTTTTTGCATTGTTATAGCAGCATCAATAGTTTTCAAAAGTGTAAATTAGGCTGCTTGAGAATTTGGATAAAGTTTTAAAAAAATTTAAAAAGTAGTGCAGCTACTTTTCCAGGTAGTATGTTTTAAAATTCAACTTCCCAAGTTGAATGGAACATTCAACTTGGGAAGTTGAATTTTAAAACATACTACCTGGAAAAGTGCAATGGAATGCATCTTGAAGTCAGAGTTGCAACTTTTAGGCTTGTGCAGAAATTGTCAACTCTGAATTCTTGTTTTTGTCACGGCTTTCCTTCCTAAATAGGAACGCCACTCCAGCTGCCCCCGCATTGCTCCTTCTTCCCACGGGATTGAGGATGACCCGGCTGGCGATGGAGGAGATTTGGGGATGGCAGCATGAATTCGCTGCTGCTTCGGAGAGCGTACCGGCGTCTGCCACCTTCGGGTCGCCCCACCCAGTCTGAGGCTGACGCCCAAATGGCCGACATGCTTGCCCCGGGAACCTAAAAATTTTATGACGTTTTTATGGGGCATTGGGGAAGGGTACGTGCAGTCTGATGCAGCCTGCTGCTTTGGCACGCAACCACCTGCCCGCACCTGCTTCAGCAGCTCACGTACATGGTTCAGCGCATTGAATAGTGACACCTAGTGTCGCTTCATTCAACACAACGTTGAGTGAGCGACAGACGGGGAACATCTAGGTTACTGTTGTAATCTCCGTTCCCTGATGGAGGGAACGAGACGTTGTGTCCCCCAGGCCACAACGCTGAACCATGCCACTGTAGCGGCCGAACTGTATTCTCGGCTCCTCAGAGCGAAACCTAAATGATTCCCTCCTTTTATACCCATATGTCTGGGGAGAGACATGCAAATTCTGTCTGCCAATTTCTCATTGGCCTTTTCTCAAGATCAGTGGTATCGGAGGCCTTAAAGAAATTCCCCTAGTGTCCCACACAACGTCTCGTTCCCTCCATCAGGGAACGGAGGTTACAATTGTAACCAAGATGTTTCCTAATGGCCATGAATCCCACCGAAGGCCTAGACTTTTAATGCATGGCCTGCCACTGCAGATAACCCGAAGCCTGGCAGCTTTCAGTCCAATTTCCTACAGTTTTTCCCTCAACAAAGCTGTTAGGTTGTAGCTGAAAATGATGAAGACAATGTGTAGAACCCAAGTGCAGTTTTATTAAATAAACATGAAATCCCAAATCCTAAATTTAAATGAGAACTAAACTAGACATGAACATAAACATGACTAAACATAAACGTGACCTTAACTTAACTTAACATGGCTTAATCATGACATGAACTTTGAAAGTGCTACCAAACAAACATCAATACTAGACATCAGACAATGGCAAACATGAGGACTTAAATACACAGACATGGGGGAACATAAACCAATGATCAAACAGAACACTAAACAAGATAACACGACTAATAACCTAAAACCAATTACAAACTAGAACTAATAACAAGGTAATCAAACAATGAACCAATGAAAACAAGACACATGAACATGGAGGGAAAACAGGACATCACATGACTAGGGAATCACATGTCATTAACTTTTCAAAATAAGAGACATGAAAAACAGGAACCAACAGAATAAACATGACAAAAGCACTGGAGAAAAATACACTTACAAGAAATTACCAAAATAACGTCTCGGTTACGTATGTAACCTCCGTTCCCTGATGGAGGGAACGAGACGTCGTGTCGAAGAAGCGACACTAGGGGTCTCTCTTGAGCGCCGAAAGATACCTCTGATCTATGAAAAAAGGCCAATGAGAGTTGGCGAACAGTATTTGCATACTCCGCCTCCGGATACGGATATAAAGGTGAGAGAAATACGCTCGTTCATTCAGGATTTTTCTGAGGAGCCGGGAGTGTACCGGGCACCTCAGCGGCTCGGCTCAGCGACGTGGCCGGGAAGACACGACGTCTCGTTCCCTCCATCAGGGAACGGAGGTTACATACGTAACCGAGACGTTCCCCGTCTGTCGCTCACTTCGACGTCATGTCGAAGAAGCGACACTAGGGGTCCACTTCAAAACTCGCCATGCGCTGAGCCGTGTACGTGTACTGCTGACACAGAAGCGGGCAGGTATTTGCACGTGCACAAGCGACCAAATGTGTTCAGGCTGCACGTACTCTTCCCCAATGCCCCGAAAAAGCGTCAGCATCCTTTTGGTTACCCTAGGGGGGAACAAGGTGACGCTCCCAACTAGGGAACGGGCCAAGCCTGGCTGGGCCTCTTTTCTCTCTATGTTTTCTCGGCATAGAGCAAGAGCAGCCGGGGCCCTTACCGCATCGAGGGAAGGGGGTCTTATTCCCGAATTCCTATTCTTTTAGGGGGAAAAGACCCTGCGGAGGCCACACCCGCCCAGCAGGGGAGGTAAAGGTGGCAAAATACATCACATGGCCACTTTGGGCATGTGGGAGGAAATGGCGCGGTGGTAGATCCAACCTCGAGGAGGGGGGAGTTGCTACAACACGGCGACCGGAGGGCAGCGAAGGACTGCCTAAGGGAGACACGGGTCAGCTCGTAAGGTGACCGTACCGCAGAAATACACACAGGAGGAGTCCCGTAGGAGGCCTGATCTGTGGAGCACCTATTCCAGTAGGGGTAGCCGGAGGTACCCGTAGTGGTCTGGACCAGCACGTTCCTCCGCTGAACTGCTGCGGGCCCGAAGGGCTAGGGAGGAATCAACCAGGGACCTAGGTCCTCTGGGACAAAAGCGCACTGTTTTGCCTTGGCAGAGGGAAATGGTGCTGGAACAAGCGGTTCACCCGGTCAGATCGTCGACGTGTACCGACTTCTATGGGCTCGGAACTGAGAGAACACGGGACGAGACTGACTCAACCCTGAGATTGTAGAATCTCGTAAAGGTGTTAGGTGCTGCCCAGCCCGCAGCTCTGCAAATGTCTGCTAGGGAGGTGCCCCTCGCCAGTGCCCATGAGGATGCCACACTCCTAGTGGAGTGGGCCCGAACCCGTAAGGGGGGTGGCACGGCCTGGGTGTGGTAGGCCAATTGAATGGCCTCCACCACCCAGTGAGACAACCTCTGTTTGGAGACAGCGTTCCCTTTCTGCTGTCCTCCAAAGCAGACAAAGAGCTGCTCAGAGCGCCTAAAGCTCTGGGTGCGTTCCAGGTAGGCACGCAAGGCACGTACCTGACACAATAGTGAGAGGGCTGGGTCTGCCTCCTCCCGGGGCAGCGCTTGTAGGTTCACTACCTGATCTCTAAAGGGCGTGGTAGGAATCTTGGGCACATAGCCCGGTCGAGGTCTTAGGATCTTAGGATCACATAGCCCGGTCGAGGTCTTAGGATTAAGTCGTGCTTGCCCAGAGACTTGCCGTCTACTGGGTCGTGGTGAGCTGCGATAGCGGCAACATACACCTTCAAGGTGGATGGGGACATCCTCCCCTCCAACCTCTCCTGTAGGAACAGGAGCACCGACCTAACTGCGCACCTCTGTGGGTCTTCTGCCCGGGAAGAACACCAATTGACGAACAGACACCACTTCAGGGCGTAGAGTTGCCTGGTATAAGGGGCTCTGGCTTGGTTGATCGTGGCTACGACCGTGGGTGGTAGACCAGCTAGATCTTCCGCGTCCCGTCCAGGGACCAGACGTGGAGTTCCAGAGGTCTGGGTGTGGATGCCAGAGCGTGCCCCGTCCCTGAGAAAGAAGGTCCTTCCTCAGGGGAATTCACCAGGGAGGGGCTGTTGCGAGGAGCACGAGGTCCGAGAACCAGGCCCGGGTGGGCCAGTAAGGAGCCACGAGAGTGACTTGCTCCTCGTCCTCCCTGACCTTGCACAGCACCTGTGCAAGAAGGTTCACTGGGGGAAATGCGTACTTGCGCAGCCCCACCGGCCAGCTGTGTGCCAGTGCATCTGCCCCTAGGGGAGCCTCTGAGCGGGCGTACCAGAGCGGGCAGTGGGAGGTCTCTCTGGAGGCAAACAGGTCTACCTGGCCTTGCCGAACCGTTCCCAAATCAGCTGAACCGAGTGGGGGTGAAGCCTCCACTCTCCGCCAGGCAAGCGTTGTCGTGACAGCGCGTCCGCCATCACATTGAGGTTGCCGGGGATGTGAGTGGCACGCAGCGACCTGAGTCGGTGCTGGCTCCAAAGGAGGAGACGACGGGCGAGTTGCGACATGTGACGGGAGCGTACGCCACCTTGGCGATTTATGTACGCGACCGCAGTAGTGCTGTCCGACCTGACCAGGACATGTTTGTCGCGAATTAACGGGAGAAACTGCCGCAGGGCTAGAAGGACGGTCAACAACTCGAGGCAGTTGATGTGCCAACGCAGCTGGGCCCTTTTCCAACGGCCTGAGGCTGCGTGCCCATTGCAAACGGCACCCCAACCCAATCTGGAGGCGTCGGTCATGACCAGGACGCGTCTGGACACCTGCTGTAGCGGTACTCCAGCCCGTAAGAAACAGAGGTCTGTCCAGGGGTTGAATGTTTGTTGGCAGGCGGGGGTGATTGTTACCCGGTGCGTGCATGGCGCCATGCTCGTCTCGGGACTCGGGTCTGGAGCCAGTGTTGGAGCGGTCTCATATGCATCAACCCCAGCGGCGCGACCGCCGCAGAGGACGCCATATGCCCCAGGAGCCTCTGGAAAAGTTTTAAGGGGACCACTGTGCCTGGCCTGAAGGCGGCGAGGCAGTTCAACACTGACTGGGCACGCTCATTGATGAGACGTGCGGACATTGAGACCGAGTCTAACTCCATCCCGAGAAAAGAGATGCTCTGAACTGGAGCGAGCTTGCACTTTTCCCAGTTGACCTGAAGCCCCAGACGGCTGAGGTGCCTGAGCACCTGGTCTCTGTGGGCGCATAGTAACTCTCTCGAGTGGGCCAGAATGAGCCAGTCGTCGAGGTAGTTGAGTATGCGGATGCCGGCTTCTCGGAGCGGAGCAAGAGCTGCCTCTGCGACTTTCGTGAAGACGCGAGGGGACAGAGACAGGCCAAAGGGGAGGACTTTGTACTGGTACGCCTGGCCCTCGAACGCAAACCGCAGGTAGGGGCGGTGTCGGGGCAGGATGGAGACGTGGAAGTACGCGTCCTTCAGGTCTATCGCTGCGAACCAATCTAGATGCCGGACGCAGGTTAAAATGTGCTTCTGCGTGAGCATCTTGAACGGGAGTTTGTGCAACGCTCGGTTGAGAACTCGAAGGTCCAAGATTGGTCGTAAGCCGCCGCTTTTCTTGGGTACGATGAAGGGCTGTAGAAACCCTTCTTCATCTTGGTTGGAGGGACAGGCTCTATCGCGTCTTTGGCCAGAAGAGTCGCGATTTCTGCGCGCAGGGAGTGGGCGTGTTCGCCGTGTACTGCCGAAAAGCGGACGCCCATGAAGGGGGGCGGGGGCCTGGCAAACTGAATTGCGTAACCAAGTCGGATGGTCCGGGCCAGCCAGCGAGACGGGTTGAGAAGTGAAAGCCACGCGTCCAACCTCTGCGCTAGGGGCACCAAAGGGACGGTTAATTTGGACGTACCCGGCGGGGCTTCGCAGCGGGGCGGAGCAGGTAGGGCAGCGTTGGGCAGCGACGGGGCGACCCGTGGCTGAGGTGCTGAGAAAAGACTCAAAGCACTTACCTTGCTCCGCACACCCGGCTGGGGGCGGGTTAGCGACTGAGGAGGAGGTCCTGGGTAGGCGTCCTCTAGACTCATCGGAACCGGCCGGCCGGGGGACAGTCTTGGGGCTGAAGATGGGTGGTCCGTGTCCAGGAAGCCAGGACTGTTGAGATCTAAGGGCAAAGTGCCGTGAGAACGGCATTTGCGGGCCAGGTGACCCAGAGACATAGGAAATAGCTCTTTTATTGAGAATGTGGGTACCGCAACCCCGTCTAAGGGGGAGCGGCAAATTAAATTGTTTGAAAACAAAAGATTCTCCTCCCGGCCATCCACCGGGGGACGGAGTGGTCTTACCACCTCCGGAGCTAACGTCTGTGTCGCTGGGTCATCCGTCTCAGGACTACCTAGGAGCCTTCCGGGTCCTCGGGGGAGTCCGGGAGACGGGGGGCGTCTGCTTCCTGCGGTGTGCTCGACGCAGGGGCCGAGAGCTGGGCCCGGGTTGAGGCGGAGCAGGTTTCTTAGCCGCAGGGGGACGCCCTCGGTGAGCAGACGGGGCAGTGGCCTTGGCGGCAGGTTTGCGGTGAGGCAGGATGTGAGAAATAGCCTCCGTCTGTCTTCTCACCGCGGAGAACTGCTGGGCGAAGTCCTCGACGGTGTCGCCGAAGAGGCCAAGCTGGGAGACAGGGGCGTCGAGGAAGCGGACTTTGTCGGCCTCACACATCTCGACCAGGTTGAGCCAAAGATGACGTTCCTGGACCACAAGGGTGGCCATCGCCTGCCCGAGTGCCTGCGCGGTGACCTTTGTAGCTCTGAGGGCGAGGTCGGTCGCTGAGCGCAGTTCCTGCAGCACATCGGGGTCAGGGCTACCCTCGTGCAGATCTCTGAGCGCCTTGGCCTGGTGGACTTGCAGGATGGCCATGGCGTGCAAGGTGGAGGCGGCCTGTCCCGCGGCGCTGTAGGCTTTGTTGTTCAAGGAGGATGAAGTCCTACAGGCCTTGGAAGGGGGTACAGGGCGTCCGCGCCATGTGGTAGGGTTACCGGGACAAAGATGGAGCGCAACTGCCCTATCCACCTGGGGAATCGCCGTGTACCCGTGGGCCTCTCCGCCGTCGAGGGTAGCGAGAGCGGACGAGCAGGGCTTTTGACGAATGGAGAGTGGCGCTCTCCATGAAGACGTCAGCTCGTCATGCACCTCCGGGAAAAACGGGACCGGGGGGGGGGGGGGGGGGGGCGTGGCTGTGAGCGGCGCCCAGACCCCAGGAACCAGTCATCCAACCGTGACGGGTGTGGGGAGGGTGGAGGTTTCCAGTCCAACCCCACCCCGACGGCGGCCCGGGCAAGCATGTCGGACATCTGCGCGTCCGCCTCAGCCTGGGCCTGCTGGCCCGAAGGCGGCAGTCCAGGGGAGGAGTCAGCGTCAGATGCTGCGCTCTCCGACGGAGCGGCGAGCTCATCGGCTTCAGGCTCCAGAGGATAGGCAGACCGGCCCGGAGGCGAGTCGCCGTTACCTCGAGGCTGGACGGAGGTAAACGAGCGTGTCGGGGGGCGGGTGGTCCGCGGGGACGTGCCCGGTGGAAGCGCACCCGCTGCCCTCCCCAAATCGCCTCCAGCGCCAACCGCATCGTCCTCAATCCCGTGGGAAGAAGGAGCGATACGGGGGGCGGCTGGAGTGGCGTGCTTTCTATTGAAAGCGAGCCGCGACCGCAACGTTACCATGGTCATGTTCTCGCAATGAGAACATGAACCATCCACAAACGCTGCCTCGGTGTGATCGGCGCCCAGACACACGAGACAGCGCCTGTGGCCGTCAGAAGCGGAGAGCACTCTACCGCATCCAGGAACTACACAGGAGTTGAATGGCATCTTTATAAAGACGCGCCCTGAAGAGGGCATTCAACACCGCTGTGTATTGCTCTTTTAGAGAAATAAACTCTTTATGAAGAAATATAACTCTTTGGAAAGGGAACTCTTTCAACTCTGCGCTGTCGAAGCGCCCAGGGGCAAACTGCACGCCGGCAGAGAAGAGAAAACAGCCGCTGAAGTGCGCCGTAAATCCAACAGCAGCAGAGCGTGAGAGGATCAGAAGCAAGATCAGTTGTGTGTAGCATAGCAGACAGCATTCACTCGACCATCGGCTCCGAAGAAAATTACTGAATGAACGAGCGTATTTCTCTCGCCTTTATATCCGTATCCGGAGGCGGAGTATGCAAATACTGTTCGCCAACTCTCATTGGCCTTTTTTCATAGATCAGAGGTATCTTTCGGCGCTCAAGAGAGACCCCTAGTGTCGCTTCTTCGACACGACGTCGAAGTGAGCGACAGACGGGGAACTACTGTTTCTGCCAAAATACTTACAGTAGGTGCAAAAGCTATTAAAGTAAAAATTAAATCTAAAAATTAAGACACGATCTTCTTCAAACAGTCCCTCATAAAAAACAGTCATGGTATCATATGGTAAAACCATGGTAATTTGATATAGCCCATACGATACTACAAAAATTTACTTCAAATAACTCTATGGTAGTACCATGGTACTCTTTGTAAAGTGGTGTAAAAGCTTTCTGAATCCTTCTTTACTGCAGTAACAATGACAGTAGTAGCTATTTGTGTGGAAAGTATGTTTACCATCACAACAAACTGACATTAACAAGCACTCTGTGCAAGAAAATGTCACCAAAACTGACAATTTTTTTTTAAAATTATTTATATATATATATATTTTTTTTTTTTTTTTTTTTTTACCTGTTACCCATCATTTGATTTATTACAAGTTAAGAAATTACTAGTTAAGGGTTCAGCTATAGTTATCAGATAAATGCATTCACTATCTCATTTGTCTATTTAAACCAAACAAAACTATTATAATACATTTTAATTAACTGTCTGGTTGTTAGATCATGCAACTCTACAGTAGAGACATGGTATATATTCATGGAATTGTTGTTTTAAGTTTTGGAGTTGTTGGGAATTTTTGTTTTGTTAAATATTGTGCATATTGTAAAGCTACTTTTGTATTTGATGTTGATTTGATTTTACAGATAACAGCCATTATTGTTAAAATTGAGAATTTTGAATTCAGTTGATTAATTCAATTCAAGTATTTGACAAAGTAAATGACAGTGTTTTGATATAGTTAGAAAAACCATATGCCCACATAAAGGCAGAAAATGCTTCTGGAAATCAGTTGCAGGGGGGATTAATTTGCCCCATGATAAAAAATAAAAAAAATAAAAATAATTACATTCTAACATAATTTACCATAGTAAATGTTTGTAAGGGGTTTAATATCATGGCCAAACATTTCTTACAGTGAGAGTATGATGAATTTCAGCATTATTTTAATGACCTCTCACTACTGCATAACAGCAAAATTCTGATTTGAAACCCAAAATGTTTAAATGAGTAATGAAGCCTATGCATGTAATCATAGGATTTGTGATGACTGTAATACAATTACATAGACATCTGAGTCTAAATATGACACAATGCTTTGAGTTGCAATTATAAAAGCACTTCTGCTTGACAGGGGCCTGGAGACAAAACCTTACACTTGAGGTAAAAAAAGGAGAAAATAATATCCTGGGGAATTATAATGGATGATCTCATAAGGTTTGGAATATGAAGGCAGGGTTGTGATGAGAAGGTACCATTCCAGCCCCCTCCTAATGGATGGCTTTACTGTAAGTCTTCTCTCCCTAATTAATAACAAACATATAGTTTCCAGATGCAGGACAAACAGAGTGAAAAAATGAGGGGTGATTAACGACATAACACTTAAGCTGAAGAGGACATCTCCCCTTTCCCTTTTTATCCCCCTTCTCTCTCTCTCTCCCTCTCTCTCTCTCCTGACATCCTCAGACCACCGACATGTCCCTGCACATACCCTGACAGGTGGAATAATAACCATCGTACATCACTGCCCTCGAAAAATCCAATAACCTGAATCTTCACTTGCCACACAGCCCGAGACTCAATTACTTTATTGACATGTAATCTTCATAAGGGGAGAAATATTGAGCATGTGAGGTCAGTCGGTTATGAAGACATATTATCATATTATCTGCATGGGGGTTGCAGAGGCTAGGACCTGACAAAGCTAATTATAATTGTTCATGTCACAGGGCTCAAAGCGTATTATGTGCTTGGCTGCTTGAGTAAGTCTGGGCAGAGGAATTGGAAGGACAGGGCGTGTGTTTCCAATCATAAAGGCAGGATGTCCTTTTAAGGACATGCAAACTAATGAAGTCAAATTTCATTGAATATACGTTCAGCACACTAATCTCTCTCATTTATTCATATATATCATATAGGCATGCTTCGAGATAACGAAACAATTATCTATTGCTATTGCACTGCGTGATGGGATATTGAAGGATAATAATACATATTAAGTACATTATGCATATGCTGGAACAAAAAAAAAAAAAAAAAAAAGATACCTTGTATAGAGCTTAAAGTTCAGCAAATACCAGTTGTGATTTGTTCAGTGACTTGAACAGTTGCACTGCCCAAATGTCACTGTTAGTTAATGATTCCAAAAACCAAGCCTGTGGCTGCTTCACCCCCTCACCCTTTCCCCTCCCCAAGGTTCTCTTAATATCAACCAACCAACCCTCCATACTACTTATCTTCACAATATATTATGCTATATTCATATAAACAGGCCTCTATTTGAAAACAGAAGTTATATCTAAATGTCCTTTGACCACCCCCAACCGAAATCCTTTTTTTTTTTTTTTTTACAGGACTAGATTTAATATCTGGAGAGTAAAACTTCTTAGTTTTTTAGTGGGAAAAACTATGGCTACTTTAAGGCATAAAATCAAAGTATCGCCCACAGTCACAACATGAACAGGGCAGCCAGGTCACTTGATATGAACACGCCTTTGCTTGCTTCCTTGTAGGGGGAGAAATTGCACTGGAGGACATGTGTGTTCATTCCAATGTGTTTTAGTTCATGCCATTTTTGTCTTTTATCTACCTCCTGCTTTGTGAGAACAGTGTTGTATTTCAGGCTATGCTGAATGATTAAAACACTTGCTGGAGATGGTACAATTTCAAGCTGCTCTCAGGGGAAGCTGGTTAACTGAAGCTTAATGGTGCCAAGCGAAGAGGAGTATTTTAAGAGTATTTGCAAAATATGAGACAATTCAGAAACAATCGTACCAAAGTTTATCCTCTATTTTACATTAAATATATTTTTTTTTGCAGTGCTTTAAAGTGGATAAAAAACTCTAAATAACTACAAGTCAAAATTTTGGACACACCTACTTGTTCTGATGTTAAAGTATCATTCCAAGTTCAATACAAGCTAAGCCCAAACAACAGCATTTGTGGCAAAATGTTGATAACCACAAACACATATTTCTGAATTGTCTCTCTTTTTTTATAAATCTGTTATAGTATGGCACTTACAATTAAATGCAAGTTTCAAAAGTATAGACATTAGACATGAATATTATACTCGCTAACATGATTTAAGTGTGATAAAATCACTTACCAACTTTATCTGTGTTATATCCAATATTATTACAACTTCGTTTAACACAAGCATAACACCATAAAACCTATAAGCCATTTTCACTAATATCACATAGAAAAGAGATTTTATCACACTAAGTCATGTTAACATGTACAATGTTTATGTCTTGTGACTCTACTTTTTGAAATGGTGTGCATTTTAACATTTTTGTACTACCCCATTCTCTTCCATTTTAAGTGACTTACTGTAACCACAATTGTTATAGAAATGAGGATTGAGTCGAATTTTTTTTCAGTGGTAATCAGTATCGTCACAAATGTTGTCAATTGATCTTAAATTGTATTGAACCCTGAATATTCCTTTAATACTTTTTTCACATTTTTTTTTATAAATTATTTGAATTATTTTATGAACATTATGCAGTGACCAAAAGTTCTTTGTAAATCAAAACTATCTTATATTTTAACTTCAAATCATCCATGTAATTACTTTTTATTTAAATGTTTAGTTTTGAAAATAAATTCATCCTAAAGCAAAATTTTTGTCTACATAACAAAATTGTATAAATACCATTTAAGTATAAGTCTTTAGATAAACCTTTATATCAAGTGGTTTTTAAAAACATGAGAAAAATATATAAATGAAAAAATACATTAGCTTCTCATTAGGTTTAATGGTAACAATTGGAAACGTCACGTGAAAATTTCAATGTGGTTGGTAACTCTTTTGTGTGTATCCCACTTGTTCGCTAAAAAAAGTCTACCAAATGACTTAGAGAATCCATCAGACAGAATACGACAGCAGCAAAATTTGATATTGACATCTTATGTTGGCTAGGTGACCTGAATTTGAGTGGTTAAACCAGCCGCATGATTGAAGAGGCATGATTTCCTAAGGAAATGAGGAAAGTACTCATTCAAATGACAGCAATCTGGAATTCATTTCAGTGTCTGACCTCTATGACTCAGTCAACTCAACAGTCTTACAGCAACACAACATGTCAGGAATGATCACCTAATCAAATTATGACAGTAACATAATGTGTCCACTTATATTAATATGATGGGGAAACCTGCTCTCTTTAGTTCGACTTCAATGGCAAATAATTTTGACAGATTAAAAGTTGCATGTGATGGAAAGCCTTGTTTGACCTAGTTATTTGCTTATTTTTAGGACTGTGTTTAACTATTTTGACTGAACCTATAATTATTTGAGCACTGAGGAAGTGAACGACATTAAACGTGTCATGCCATGAGGAATCAACTTTTCCTTGATATTTTGACATATAAGGGGTCTTTCTATTATAAAAACATACAGTAAATTTCAGAACTAAACACTTTATCCCCAGTACAATAAAATCATTTATTGAAACCGTAACAGATCAGGTTCTTGGGGTGGAAAGGAGGAAGCGGGAAAGGGTGAACTTCAACTCAAAATGTTATGTATATTTTCACAGCTCAAACAAAAACTTGTTTCCAACACACTCATGCCACACACGTTCTGCGGGAATGTGTCCGGGGCTCTCTCTCTTATCTCGCTGGTATCCGGCTCCCTCTTAAATCCATCTCCAACTCTCACTGCAATGACAAACAGCTATTAGAGACAATCATTGCTAGGTGATGATTCTTACTGTTCTCATTTCTTGATCTTTCCCATTCTCTTGATCTTTCTCCATTCACAAACTGGCGCTCAAACATGCACCCACCACCACAAAAAACAAGCTGCAAAAATGCCTCACTCTACTTCCCCGACTTTCCTATGTCAATAGGGCGCACATTAATTAATGACTGCCTCTGAAAAAACATCAAAGTCTGCTTTACGTCATCACACTGTTATGCCTCATTGGACAATGGTCTCACTCTCTTCAATTTCTACTCAATAAATCAAAGCCCACACATTGCAATCCCCAAGCTAATATTCTAATCCTGATTCAACAAAAGGTCTGCAACCGATCATGAAGAACATCCTACTCAAGAGGGGAAATGGTTCCTCAGAACAGCAAAACACACATACTGGTGATCAAAGAACTACAGCAGTGCCCCATGGTGAGCAAAATTGAGGCAAATGGTTAAACCAGGCCCTCGCCATGACTGGGCCATAAAACCAAGCAGATGTGTGAATGGCCACACATCACCCTTCTGGGGTCACCTCTTCTCTCCCCAATTTAGTGCCATCTTATCAGGAGAACAGAACATCAAAGAACACAGATACATTCCTCACCCCCTCTGGAGGCCATGACTCAGGCACTGACTTGTACAGAAACACACTTCTACGTGCATATATGTTATGCACACTTAATGTTAGAGTTGATCTATGTATCGTCACGTCTTTGCATGTAATGTATTCCTGCTATAACCTTATGTAATGAGCAAGTATGATTCTTTAAATATGTGTTTGAATGTTTAGCTGACAAGTCAATGTACTAGATAGGTCATGTTTGATATCAATGTAATCAGTTTCTAATTTTCTAAATGTTGGAGTATGGTTTCTCAGAGTAATCTGCATGGTACAGCCATTACAAGAATGAGTACCAAATTAATCCACAAACTCCTAATATGCAAATGAGGGTGGTCCTAAAGATGAATGACCAATTTCCCTGCCTAAAATGCAGCACCACCTTTGGAGTTTCAATCCTAGGATTAAAACCCACAATTGGATCCAATAGACAGTTGTCAATTTTCATCAGAAGATTGCTGTCCATCCTTCATACTTCATCCTGCTCATCCAGACAGACTTCTTTGAAATTGCTCCAAGACTCTCCCTCTCTCTCTCCAACACAGCAAGAAAAATACGAGCATACTTTTATATACACTGAACTATTACATTAACTTAAGATTTACCTACTGCATTCATGCAGAGAGTTATTAAGATAAATGGTTTACTGATGGTTTCAAGTAGTAGTCTCTCATTTCTCACGTATTGCCATTCAACTCAGGTCTTTACATTTTCTCTGTTTACCCATTACTTTTGTTTACTTTGTGTGTATGTGTATCAAATATTCGGTGGACGAATACATTGATTAATTGTATAAAATTGAGCTGGTTCGTTCTCTTCCGATTGAGTTTCAAAAATGCCTATATTGGAGGGGCTGCAAAATATTAGCCAATCATAACAGTGTCCATTTCTGTTGTTTTAATGAGGTGTTTAGGCCACAACTGAGCATCTCAAATAGAAGGCTAGAGAGAGAGAGTGGAAAATTATCATATATTACTAAATTATGACTGTTTTTGTGCAAAAAACTTCACTAACATTATCAGTGGACTTTAGGGAAGATAATAAAATTATATATAAAAAAAGAATATGTCATGACCCCTTTAAAGGGATAGTTTACCCAAAACATTCTCACCCCCATGATGTTCCAAACCCCTAAGACTTCCTATCTTCCCTATAAAAAAATAAATACATAAATAAATAAAAAATAGACCTAACTTAAAAGAACTTACCCTTTAAATTTAAGTACCTGGTTAAATTTGGCCAAAAGTCTTACTCCTCTTTTGAGCGAGCCATCAACCACAGTAGAATGTGAAATTCTCATAAATTTGCAGTTTGAATCTCTGACAGAGCTGATCAGCCCTCTTTTTGGCTGTATGGCAGTGAATGTTAACTGTCCATTTCCCAGAATTCAGATGGAATAAATGATGTGCTTGGTCATTAACTTGAGCTATGCTGATCCTCTCGTAATGGCTCATGTTCAGACATCAGAGCAGGGTGTTTCGTGATGGTGTGCTGAGGTAGAGCCAGTTGACAACAAATCTGTGAATTCACCAGTGAGCACAGACTCAGTTTTGACAATTGTCCAATGGAGCTTGCTGTAAGTGACAGATGCTCTTTCCCTTCCAACAGAATGATTTCATCCAAACAATATGTTTGGATCAGACGGGCGAATAAAGGTGACACTTTATTGTGTGTCAGTCATTGTTTTAAATTGCTTATTAACTACGTATTTTCACAATCAACTTGTCTAAATGACTTGTTGACTAATACAACACATAATAATATAACACAACACAGTTGATTCAAGACATGATTTTTTTTAAACTTGACGCTCTTGTATGTGATACTAAAAAACATGCGAGATGCAGTGCACCAGTCAAAGACGTCCGTCTAGCGCACATTTACATAGAAAAACTATTAAAAACAATGCAGATGGATGCAAAACTCCCCTGATGCAGAACGCAGTGGTCGAGACACATATTTTTTGCTTGACATGCCACCTTAAAATGCAATGCTCAAGGCATGAGATGCTCAAAAATCAGAGCAACTTTCAACACAACAGGAAATGTGCTTGAGAGGGGATGGATTTAACGATGCAACATCTATGAGAGGGTTTTGCAGTGCAAACTAATAAAAATAATAAAAATGGAAACAAAAAAAAAAGAAAAAATCTAAAACTAGTCAATCTCACTATAAACTAGTCGATTTTTAGACAAATAGTTGACCATTGTGACAATCCCTTTTCCTTACGTTAATAACACTGTAAATGCTAAATCCAAATTTCCGATATGTTAAATGTTCAGTCTCCTGAAATGAAGCCGTTTGTAAAGAGGCTTGGATGGACACATCTCATAACATGTTTTCATCTGTTATGATGATTAATAAGCCCAAAACAAACAATCCATAATTAAAAAAGAATAATGGAAGCTGTCAGCAAATGAATTGCTATCATTTGTAAATCGTAAATTGTATATTGAATCACATTAACAAAAGCTAATGTTGCCAAAAAAAAGCTTAGCTTAAGTATGAATAATAAATTCTTCCTGCATGTATCTTCCACGCTTCAGAATTATAGCTCTTCAGAGTGTTTTTCTCCTTCTGCAAGCAGCATTTATCTTCATAAACTTTTCCAGTGGCCCGTCACATAATCATTATAATACAATCAGTGTTCATTGTGTGCAGATCAGTTTCTCCATCAGAAAGACAAGTTGCTCAACATCTGCCAGGACTCAACAGCATCTGAGAGGTTTGAGGTACCCCCTGACATGAACACAGCCATCCAGATCAACCAAAGCAGGAGAAGGGGAATTCAAGAAACCCACATCGATCCTGCCGTAAACATATCCAAACCATATGGCCTGCCTCTTCCCTCATAAATAACAATGATGAAGTCCTGAGGTTCGAGAATCTGAAAGCCATACTAACCTTCGTTCAACTCTTGGCAGATCTAAAAGCACACAGGAAATACTATCCTGCGTCTCGCATGTCCCAAACTCAAGTCACAAATCACACACAAATATGAATAATGCTTAGGCTGCATTAGCAATTGCTTTCAAAGCTGATTAGAACACAGGCATGGGGTATCCATTTGTGTGATATATTTGCTGTCAGTCTCCTGAGATGGACCAGCATGACTGGGAAGCAGACCAAAGCCCAAGAATCGCAAGTATATATTGCGAGCGGGCTGGGCAGGAATGCTTCAATTCATGTCCTTGTCCATCATGCTGACGCATTCTCAGAGGTATCACTTAAAGCTCAGTAGTGTGCTTTTTGTGTATGTATTAATAGATGATCCTGGAGGGGCTTCTTAATGATTGTTCCCATAATTCTTTACTGATTAAAGACTTTAAATGAATGACAGCTATCTTCAGCTTTAGTAGTGAATAAAATGCTAGTGGTAGCCTAATGGTAAACTAATTGGGCTGCAAAGATCACAGCTTTCATTTGAAGTAGGAAATACACATGAACAAGACAGCTACAGAAGTTGTGCTGTATCACCATAGTGCCTAAAAGCAATGATCTTGATGGTAAAGTGTGTAATTTATGTACCACTAGTGGTAGCAAACAGAACTGCAGAAACAATGACCGATTCAAACAATTTCCCTATTCTGCATTGTGTCCCTGTCCTCCAAACAGGCAATCCTGTCAATGCTGTAATGTCCGAACCAGTCAAACAAACAAATTTTGCGTTATGCCACAAGTGGTGCAATCGATACACACTTCTCCTGGCTGTCTGTGGTGGTTCTATATTATAGTGATGTATTCAGGTAAGAATATAGTACTTTGATATATATACCATCATGAATGATTACCATATCCATATATTATAATATTTACATTGTACTCAATTAAACCTTGGTAATATTGTGGTACTTTTTGTTTGACAATGCTATTAAGAAAAATAAAAAGATCATTGTGAAGTAGCTAAAATAACTACTTCTATGGGCTGGGAGACATCTTGCATAGCTACATAATATCTGGTCCACATTGCAGCTTATTCTGCAATGTGGACCAGCAACTTGTCTGAGCAACTTGTAAAGCAACCAATCACACTTTTGTTTTATTTTAACGTCTATCTGAAACTGATTATACAACAGAAAATAGAAATAAATTGGAATATGTTGACTTTGTGAGCAAAGTTCACGTTAAAAATACAGATTATTTCACAGATACACAACTATGTGGATAACTTATTAACTTGCTACAAAGTGCTTAAAAAAACTATTACTATTCTAAAAAGATTTGATACCAGTACCATGGCAAACTTTAGCAAATTCAGTGATAAATTGATTCTCTAAAACACTCATTAACTCTCATTGAGGTGATTTTCCTCCATTGGGCTGAACGGTTCTCGTTGCGCTACCGTGCCATTCCGTAATGATCAGGGCTTGTTGAAGGCTATGGTTTCCAGCTAAATAAGAATTAGAATGGACTATCTGGGCAAGTGACCAATCATGAGTTGCCACATTACTACAGGTGGTTCTACCAGAATTGTTCTCTGTCCTGAGAAAGGTTAGCTAGCTAATCATGCAGAGAATTCCGGGTCAGGAATGGTTTTTTAACAAACTTTACCAAATAATGTTCAAGTGGAAGTGCTACTCACTGTGTTTAAAACGGTTTGTCCATAGGGTGGAAAAGTGGTTTTGGTTTCCAGGAGGACTGATTAAAAAAAATTACTAAAACAAAATCCTGTGTGCTCTAATTCCTGGAAGTTGCATAAATCCAGCCAATCAGATTAGAACTTGTAAGATCAACAAATATTTTAGAGTAAAATCAAATCATATAGGCCTATATCATATAGTATCATTTTCATAATATATAATTCCATATATCATACCATAATATACCACATTGTATAATATATCATATAATATATACATAACATTCTATGATGTATATATCATTATATGTAGTTATATATATATATATATATATATATATATATATATATATATATATATATATATATATATATATATACTTTAATTTAATATCATATTATATCATATCACATATCAATGCTTTCCAGATTTGTGTGCAATATGAATCAGATGGTCAGTGAATGGATTATGGGCGGTTTGTGAGCGTGACACCTGATACTTAAACTAGAGTGGGATTGAGGCCATTTCAATTCATGAACACCACAGCAGCCTTGGAATAGTTTTTATTGATATTAGCATGCCTTATTAAATAAGAAATGATCTTTCCCATTTATCTACCAATGACTGCACTAAGTACAAACAAATATGTTAAGTGATATCAAAATAAACACAATGCCATCTTGCCTGTGATGTTGAAAACTTCTCTACATTCAGCATCAAATTCTCAGTTGTGCCTTCAGAGACTCATTCCACTACATCAAACAGCAAAGTATGAGGGGAAAAGAGTATGAAAGAAAGACAAAAAAAAAAACAAAACAATGATGCTGATGACACATCTTCAAATCCAACACAAACAGAATTATTCAATGAATGCAGTGCCATCTCATATGGAAATTATGACACTGAGGACAGAGAAGCCACCTCTGAACTGTTAGAGTTGCCAAGCCTGAGTTCAGCAGTTGAAGCTGTCAGGGAAGTTAAGTATGTCCTGGTGTTTTAATCTACCTTGCTCTAAGGAAGGGAGGGGTGCGTTCCAGGCTTGGTAATATACAGGATACTGACTGCCTCATGGAAGAATCCAATCCCATCTCTCTGTTCTTTCTTTCTTTCTTTCTTTCTTTCTTTCTTTCTTTCTTTGATAGATGGTGAAGAATGGCTGGAACGTTCTGGCTCTTCATCTGTCCTTCTCCATTAATCTCTATCTTCTGACTAATGGATAGTCATGATCCCATGCCAAATCAGTCCTGGGAGGCCCACCACGACCTCTTGAGAGAAATCATATCATCTCTCTCTGACAAAGGAAACATAAGCTGTCCTCACAATGGGAGGCTCATAACATCCCCTGGCAGCTCCTATGCAAGACTGCAGGCCTAAAACAGTCAACCCATGGCAGTGGTCTTCCAAAGATGGATTGAAAGCTATTACAGATCATTAATCAAGGCTGAAGAAGACCAGGGTTATTCAAAGCAGATGTATGGGAGTTACATCAACTAATACAAAAAAATATCAGAAGTGCTCTTGTAGCACAACTGGTAGTGCACTAGCATTTCCAAAGTCATGGGTTCAATTCCCAGGGAACAAATTGATAACATGTATACATTGAATGCACTGTATGTTACTTGGGATAAAAGTGCCTGCCAGAAGCAAAACAATTTATATTAATGTTTTTTGTTTTTGAAAAAACTTTCCATCTATTATGTTTTGGCACACAATCTGAAGAGAGTCAAGGTGTAAATCTTAAAGTCAATATAACTTGCGTGATGGCCATTAATTGTTCATAGGAGCTCATTACTTAGCTGCAGCTGAAATTAAATGTCTGTTGTTTTGTACACCCCAATCTCATTATAAAGAGTTCCTAAACACCTCATCATTGCACAAACTGGAAAACCCTTTGGATCATAACGTTGTCATATGGCAAATATCTGTAAGACAGCTCTCCCTCATCCAAACAGCTCAATAGAAAACATGTGTCAGCCATTTGACCAGGGACTATGTAACAGAATAAACATGCAGCATTCTCTTCAGGAATGAAGTAATGGGTATTGTGTTATATACTTTTTTATTAAGGCACAAGCGTAGCAATGTGGTTAACAAATTTATGATTTTGAAATGTTGAAATAATTACTTTCAGAGTAGTTATTGGCTCCATAACAAAACCTGGTGAGCTGCCTACATTACATAAGCAGCATGTTTATTCATAAGCGCACTCCCGACGATCTCCAACAAAGTCCAAGATGGCGAACAAAGCAAGATAAATGTTGATTATAAATGTACATATGTGCTTATAAATAATTCAATATGGATATATATATATATATATATATATATATATATATATATATATATATATATATATATATATATAATTCTATATAGAATGGTACATATAAAATAGCTCAATGTAAATAAAAAGTTGACTATTTTAGCCAATATTTTTGAATGTATTTGTTTGTTTATTAAACTTTCATGTTATTAGCATTGCATCATGAAACAGGCTTTAGAATCTTGTTGAGCATGTACAAGTGCTTTTACAATACCAAATGCTAAAGGTGTGTAAAAATACTGATATGAACTCTCTGGAGGACACATCGTAGTCCTGCTGAATAAGAAATAACAGGGCTGCAGTAAGAAGTTATTGGGCCAGGTACAAAATGTGTTCAGCGGGGGGTTTCAGTTATCCCATAAGCGATATTTACCAACATATATTTTTACAGTTTTTTTTTAAGTTGACAGGGTGTGCAAAACCTACTACTTCACACAGCAAAGATTTGCAATTCAGTTGTTATTTATAAAAATTTTAATCCAACAATTATTTATTGTTTTCCAGTTTGTCATTATAAAATGATACAGTATTACTATTGTTACTTTGAAGATTTGTTGTTTACAATAGTAAAATATTCCTGTCTAATTTACTTTGACCTGGAGTTTATATTCTGATGCTGCAGTATATTGTACACCATGTTGAAAAAGGCTGTATTTTCACAACGTAGACAACATTTGTAACAGTATTATAACAGTAAACATGCAAGGCACAGCGGCCCCTCAGCACACTAGAGCAGAAAGAAAAAAAAAACAAGCATAAGCAGTTTATCAAGTGCTGAAACTTTGCTTGGTGCAGAACAGTCTGGAATATTGTTAAACATTGTAATAGTCACTTCTTTGCAACCTGAACAGAATGTTAAATCTCTATGACACCTGCGCTGAAAACAGTCTAGATGCAGTGCAACGAATCAAACAGAAGGCAGGTGTCTCGACATGCATTGTTGTGTCAAGTTAATAATAACTTCAGTTCACTGTCTGTTGCTCACTTCGACGTTGTGTCGAAGAAGTGACACTAGGGGTCTCCATTGAGCGCCGAATATGTCTCTGATCTATGAAAAAAGGCCAATGAGAAGTTGGCAGACAGTATTTGCATAAACCGCCCCCAGAAATACGGGTATAAAGGCGAGGAAATACGTCAAATTCATTCAGAAATTTTCTTCGGAGCCGATTGTTGTGTCTGCAGTGAGCTGCGAGTCACACACCCATTCCTGTTCCTCTGACACTCTCTGCTGTTGGATCTACAGCGCACATCAGCGGCTTTCTCCTTCACTGCATGGCAGTGCAGTTTGCCCCTGGGCGCTTCGACAGCGCAAGAGCTTAAAAGAGTTGTAAAAGAGTGATATTTCTTATTAAAGAGTATTTTCCTCTATTAGAGCAATACACAGCGGCGTTGAACATCCTTTTCAGGACGTGTCTTTTTAAAGATGCCTTTCCACCCCTGTGTAGTTCCTGGATGTGGTAGAGTGCGCTCCACTTCAGACGGCCACAGGCATTGTCTCGTATGTCTGGGCAGTGATCACACTGAGGCAGCGTTTGTTGATGGCAACGTTGCAGTCGTAGCTCGCTTTCAATAGAAAGCATGCCACTCCAGCCGCCCCCCGCATTGCTCCTTCTTGGATGGTAACGTTGCAGTCGTGGTTCGCTTTCAATAGAAAGCATGCCACTCCAGCTGTCCCCTGCATTGCTCCTTCTCAAATCTTTTGGGCAATTCCCCAGGTGGACAGGGCTGTTGTGCTCCACCTGTGCCCCGGAAACCCTACCACCTGGCGGGGTTGCCCTGTGCTCCCCTCAAAGGCCTGTAGGATGACATCTTCATTGACCGCCAAAGTCTACAGTGCCGCCGGACATGCCGCATCCGCCCTGCACACCATGGCCCTCCTGCAAGTCCACCCGGCCAAGGCACATAAAGATCTGCATGGGGGTAGCCCTGATCCCGAAGGTCGCAGCGCAGTCACTCGGACAGGCGATGGCCACACTTGTGGTCCAGGAACGTCATCTATGGCTGAATTTGGTCGAGATTTGTGAGACCGACAAAACTCGCTTTCTCAACGCCCCTGTCTCCCAGTTCGGCCTCTTCGGCGACACCTTCAAGGACTACGCCCAGCAGTTCTCCACGGTGAAGAAACAGACAGAGGCCATCTCTCACATCCTGCCCCGCCGCAAGCCTGCCGCCATGGGCCATGCCCCATCTGCTCGCCGAGGGCGTCCTCCTGCGGCTAAGAAACCTACAGGAAGCAGATGCCCCTCGTCTCATGGACCCCCTCGAGGACCCGGAAGGCTCCCAGGTGCTCCTGAGACATCCAACCCAGAGACTGAGATGTTAGCTCTGGAGCTGGTAAAAAGACCACTCCGTCCCCCGGTGGAGGGCTGGGAGGAGAATCTTTTGTTGAAGTTATTTCATTTGCCACCCCCCCTAGACTGGGCTGCGGTACCCACATTCTCAAAAACAGAGCTATTTCCTTTGTTTCTGGGTCACCTGGCCCACAAATGCCGTTCTCACGGCACTCTGGATTCTGGATGCGGATCCCCCGCCTTCAGCCCCACGACTGTTCCCCGGCTGGCCGGTTTTGACGAGTCTAGAGGACGCCTACACCGAATCTCCTCCTCAGTCACTAACCAGCCCCCCTGCCAGGTGTGCGGATCAAGGTAAGTGCTTTGAGTCTTTTCTCGGCACTAGAGCCTCGGGACGCACCCTCGCCTCCCAACACCGTACTACCTGCTCCACCCCGCTGCGAAGCCCCGTTGGGTACGTCAAAAATACTCATCCCCTTGGTGCCTCCGCGTCTGAGACAGTCAATCAGCGCATCTGATCACGTGGCTTGTTGAGCGCTTTACCGCGGAGATATAGCGAGTGTGAAGGCTTCATGCACCCTCAGAAAGGGTATTATAGGTGAAATTATGAATGACAAATGGATTGCGTAGATTTTGACTTGGACACACATTGCATGGTACAAGTCAAACCAAACCTTTACTCTCATCACATGGTGGATCTCGGTGCTGATCTTTGCATATTAAAAGATCTATCTTCGAATTTTAGGAATGATATCAAGATTTTTTAAATGAATATCATGATTACTTTGAAAACTATATTTTTACTCAGCCCTAATCCCAGATATTTATATTTTAAGTCATTCATTATGTGTTTAACATGGCAAAAGCCTATTTTTTTTCCACATACCCTCTGGGATCTGCTTATGTACCCCCTGGGATACGTGTACATCTGGTTGCAAACTACTGGTCTAGCTAGCCACTCACGGCCAATCTAATGTTCAGCTGGTTTAGCTGGTCTCCCACCCTGAGCAGCAAGTGGCCAAAACCTTACTACAACAAAGAAACCAGAACAGTGTGACCTGACTAGGAGACCACCTTAGATCAACAAACCAGCCAAATTCTGATTCATTTTTTCAGCAGTGAGAGGAGAGTATGCTGAAAGTGCATATCTTTAAGTTTTGCTTGTAGGTTTTAGTTTAAAGTATTTTTTACGCATGCAAACAGATGCCAAAGGAAAAAGCAAAGGAAAAGAGGAACAACTGCTCAAGAGGATATAATTAAGAGGCAGCTCTGCCAACGGCAAAGCTTGGGGCTATTGCATATCCACTGGGCTATAAAACGAGACAAGCAGCACATCACCAACACCAATCAAATGTATCTCAATTACACAGGATCATAGATATAAATATCTCTGTCTAAAGCTGTGTGTTAAACATGGCATTATAGCTAAACAATGTGGTGCAGATCCAGACTTTAGTAAATGAGTGATGCATGCTATCCAGATGTAAGTTAATGGAGGGTAGGGAGACAAGCAGCAGGTGTAAATCTCCCTCTGTCCTGCTGGGTTCTAAAAGTCAGTATTAGCACCCACTGCTCCATCATCTGGCCTCTCCCAGCCGCTGTGACAGCAAATTTGTCATCATTTTCACATTTGGGCAAAACATTAACAGTTTTAATGGTGCCCTCTCAACAGTTCCAGAGGTTTGTTTATTTGTTGTACTGCGACTGTAAAGCCAGTTATTCTTCATATGCAGTCCTGTTTTGGGGCTACATATCAGTAATGCATGATGCAATAATGCAATAATGAAGGCAACTGTAGGCGAATAAAAAGTGCATGGTCCCTGGGGGGTCTTCAGTTAAGATTTTCTCTTTGAAGGCAGCCTGCCTCAAGGGTTTAGTTGTGTGCCATTTAAAATACAGTGAACCCAGCTGGAGCAGGGCCCAGAAAAGGAGCATTTAAAAGTGGTGTGGCTGATGGAAGAGTACAGTTTCACTCTCGACAGCCTCTGGTTAGCTCGCCATGGTAAAGGTGAATGATGGGAATTCAAAAGTGGTGGTCGCTCACTGAAAGTGTCCAAAGATGTTTTTGGGGCTTTGTATATTTTCCATTTCAAATATTTTTTAAGTTCCAGGGCAGTTATGTGACCTACTGTGATGATTGCTATTAACATACTGTGATGAGGAGGAGGGTGTGGCTGGGCCGTGAGGGTGTGGTGTGCGCCTGGCGCTGAATCATCTCAACCAGCTGGAAGACGAATAAAGAGGAGCCGGGGATGCCAGTAATAGAAAGAGAGAAACACATGCCTGTGTGATCAGATTTTTACATCAAATTAAAGTTCTGTTGATTGTTCACTCCGGTTCTCACTTCTTCCTTGGTAGGGAAGGCAGAGTCTGCCAAAGTGGTGCCAAAACCCAGGATAGGAGGAAGATGCATCGTCAGAAAATCCCTCATCACTGGGGAGGGTTGCGAAACAGGGGAGGTATTATATGGTAGTACTGGAGCGGTTTGCTCGAAGGTGGAGGATGAAGGTGATGCTGCTGTTCGCCAGGGGGCGGGGGAGCTTGCTACCGTCTACCAGAAAGTGTAGGATTTGTTGCCAGTCAGCTGCTGATGTCTGACGGGAGGCAGAGGAACTCACTGCAATCCACCAGGAGGCAAAGTCCAGTGCCATCATCCAGTGTCGCAGAGGACCGCTGCCCAGCTGGCCGAGGACCGAATGGTGGCATGGTTGGGGACTGGATTGTTTTTTTTTTGTCACATTCTCTCTTCTCTCTCTCTTTCTCTGTCTCTCCCCCTGCTCTTTCCCTATCCCCTCTCCCTCCCCTCATCTCTCCCAGTGTCCAAAGGGTCAGGGAAGACCTGCCGGCAGAAGGATGGCCATAAGGGCAACAATTCTCCCCTCCAGGAAGGGAGGGGAGTACGACAAGCTGGAGGTTACAACGTCCTGAATTGGGCAGTGGAGGAGTGTGACGAGGAGGGGGCGTGGCCGGGCCATGAGGGTGCATGCCTGGCACTGAATAAGCTCGATCAGCCCGGAGAGGGATAAAGATGAGCCGGGGGTGCCAGTGAGAGAGAGAGAGACCACGTGCCTGAGTGTGTGTCGATATGTTTCAGTTCAGTGTTTTATGTCAAAAGTTGTGTTGATTGTTCACTCCGGTTCATGCTTTCTCCTTGGTAGGGAAGGCAGATATACCTACCCAGAATGTGACAGCATTGACAGTGATGAGCATTGTGGCTCCACTTGATTTTGCATTCATTTTTGCCTGTGAACAGACAGATGCTCTGCAGTGACCAAAAACAAAGAAGAAAATCACGGACGTTCTCTTCCATATATTGAAAGTGAAAGGGAACAAAGTATGCCAAGCTCCAAAATGACAAAAAGCACCATATAATTATAAAATTGGTCCATACAAATGAATGCAACATTTCATGTATTGAAAACACACAATAGCAAAATAACAATACCAATACCAAAAGGCATTCACATCAGATCTTATGTAGAATGTGCAACAGGGGGTGACATTTCACCCCATGCTTCCTGTAGCACTTGCCATAGATGTCTTGTCAGGCACTTCTCATGTACCTAACAATCTAGCTGATCCCACAAAAGCTCAATGTGGTTAAGAAAGCTATCGTATGTCTTCAGAATACTTGGAATAGTGTGCACTTTTCGTGTGTACCAATTTTGTATTTTTTTTTGTAGTCCCCAATCATCTTCATAATAAGGAAATGAACAGTCAGCATACGCGCATAATCATACAGTTTTGGAATGACATGAGGGTGAGTAAATAATAGCAGAATTTCCATTTCTGATTGAACTATTCCTTTAACAGGACATTTGGCTCTTGAGAGAAACTTTGGGCTAGACTCAGATGACAGGCCGGTTTAAAGCTGGTGGAAGCTGACAGCAGCACTGCTTCCTGCAGCCACTATCCCCCATCTCCAGACTCTTGTGGTTCTCTCTGACATGCCGGTCCTGCCACACAGCCTCCATGCTTCTGTTTTACCCTCTTCCATTGCTCTCCTCCAAGCTTATCCTGTCTACTCACTGTGTGTCCACTTTCCAATTTTCACCAAAAAACAGCAGACAATGTCCCATAGCCAAGACCTCTAGTCTCCAGTGCCATGCATTTAGCCAGTCCCCCTCTTCCTTCCACTGTCTACTGTAATTACCTATGGCACCTTGGCTCTGGGGGCCTGGCACAGGTGACATCAATTGTAAAAATATTGAGAAAATGTAAAGTGGGTCTCTGTTTCAGACAGCTTGCTGTCATACACAGTGCTAATCCTGCCTGCCAGTGCAAGCCAGCAAATAATATACAGCAAACATGATGGGAGGATAGGCTTTTACCTATGAGAGTGTGTCCAAATTTCAGTCATTCTACTCTATAATATACACTACCAGTTAAAAGTTTGAATTTATTTTTCGCATCATTTTAAAAACCTTGTGATCTGAATGCTTATATGCTTGACCATAGTTTAGTAGGCAAATATACACTGTGGCAAAGTATGAATTTGTTAATAATGGATGATTTAGACAAGATAGTGAAGGAACGGCAGCCATCAAATGGACAGCATACTGTACATGGGAACTTATTCAATACTGTGTAACCTAGTGCAAGCTCATATCCACATGCATGACCGTTGTATTTTGGCTTCACTATATGCAACACATCTTTTCAATTAATTTAAACCAACTGAATACTTTTCACAACACTCTATATCAGGGGTTCCCAAACTTTTCAGCCCACGACCCCCAAAATAAAGGTGCGAGTGACTCGCGACCCCTACTATCCTCGGAGGTGGTTAAAGTATACAAACATTGCGTGAAAATGTGCACACACACTAATAGGCATACTTACAACACAAAAGAACACAACAGTCAAAACAACCATTATATTATTTTATATTAAATATTAACATCACCTAATGAGATTTGGACACAATGCCGCTGCGCACAACTGCGCACACGCACAAATAGGCCTATCTAAACACGAGCATGTTTACAACAAAAAAGAACACAACAATCAAACAACTATAATATTGTTTTATAGTAATTTACTCATTACTTTTATTTAAATATTAACATCACCTAATGAGATGGATGGGCACAATGCTTGGAGCACAGCAAGTCCATTCTTGGTTTAATTTTGGAGACCGCCACTCGGAGTTCATCCTCTACATTCAGTCGCGATCTGTATTTATTTTTAATGTACGTGAGTGCCGAGAATGTCTTTTCGCACAAGTAGGTAGTGCCTAACGGCATCAGTACATCCATAGCGGCCTTGGATAGCTGTGGGTATTCCCTCTCGACAGAAATCCAAAACTCAGCCAGCGTCTTGGAATTAAACGCTGTCTTTAAGGTTCGGTCGCTTGACAGTTCAACCAATGCGTCCTCCAGGTCGGATGTCAGATGACAGGGCTTGAAGGTGGGTAGTGATAGACTTCATCACTATGTTAACACTCAGTTAATTTTCCTCAATGAATTCGTCCAGCTCAGAAAACATGTCAATCCTACCCATTTCAACTCGCTCAGTCCAGCGCTCAAGTTTTCTCGTGAATGTGTAGATTTTATCATTCAGTGACATGATGCTTGTGTTTTCACCTTGCAATGACATATTAAGGCCATTCAGTTTTTCAAATATGCAAGACAAATATGCTAGCCTTGTTAACCAGTCAGGATCAGTGAGGTGGTCAGCGAGCTGGGACCCATGCTCCATCAGAAATAAGCGCACTTCGTCCCGAGGCTCAAGCAGGCGGCTGAGCACATTCCCTCGCGAAAGCCACCCGACTTCTGTGTGGAAAAGCAAGCACTCATGCTCCGATCCCAGTTCGTGACAGAGAGTGGCAAACAGCCTGATATTGAGTGGACGCGCTTTTATGTAGTTGACAATTTTTATCGCAGTCTCAAGAACACGTTTAAGTTCTGGGTCAAGTGTTTTGCTCGCAAGAGCTTCTCTGTGTATAATAGGCTACAGTGCGTGAAATTTATGTGAGGCGCCACTTGCAAGACTCTTGCTTTAAGACCTTTCTTTTTCCCCAGCATCGCTCCAGCACCATCTGCACCGATGCACTCACCCCTTTTTTTAGTTTGTTGTCAAGTTTTGTGAAAATGTCCTCGCCTGTGCACGTTCCCTCCAGCGCGGTGCAAAACAGAATGGCTTTTTTTATTTGCATGTTTTTTATTTTTTATTTAACAATTATTTTTGTATTTTTTTACAATTATGGATACAATATGCTATTTCTAATCGTTATATATATATATATATATATATATATATATTTTGATTTCTGGAAATCATCTCGCGACCCCCCCTCGCAGTCTCACGACCCCCCGGGGGGTCGCGACCCCTACTTTGGGAACCACTGCTCTAGATAGCCATTTAAGGGTTAAACTTCTGGAGCACCGAGTCACATGACACAACAACATGACGTTGATTTCCAAGAAGCGCTTCTACGGGCACAGAGCCAACAAAAGTGCTTCTGGTAAGAAACCTCATTAAATTTTATAATTGAAACTTGCTTGGGTGTAAAGAGTAGTGTCACTAGTTTTGTTTGATATGCCACTTCAAAAAATCATGATGTCCACATATGTGGATTTTGGGACATTATTCCCTCAAAAAATATGTTACTTATTTTTAATAAATAACATTTTGCTTAATTTTAATAGAAAGGTTTTAAATATTTTATTCTGTTATCTCTGTACAATACGGTTCTATTCATTAACATTAGTAAATGCATTCCTATATTCACTAAGCATTTTCACATTGAGAATCATTAGGTTCATCTAAAAGCTGAAAAATGTTGTTTTCAGAGGCTTTATATGGAGTTAGGATGGAAATAAGCTGCATTTCGAACTGTTCTGAGACCAGTGCAGACCAACAGCACACTGGAGGGTAAGTCATTCCTTAATTAGGGAGCAAAGGGGCATCCTTTAGCTCTGTAGGCAGCCAAGTGGATTCACTTCCTAAAATCTGGTCAAAAGTTCAGTTTCAGTCTATAGTTGATGTTTGAAACACTCAACATGTTTAACAGCCATGGGACAATGGTAATTTTATTTTAGCATGTTTGGCAGTGATTGGATGATTCTGGCCATTACTTTCAATCAGAATTTATTATGCTAATTTCTGATGTATTGTCTGTAATGTCTCAAAAACACGAATAACAAACACTTCTGGAAACAAAAACAATTTTATTAAAAATGTTACTTTCTATAGCATGGTTATGGTATTATTTAAAATGTCACAGCTTAGTTCCAGTGTCCACATACATGGACATTCATTTTTAGGAAAATTAGTAGCTTTACAAATTATTATTATAATTTTTATTGCTTATTATGTGCTACTAGTAACAATTCAAAAAGGGAAATGGAAAATGCACACAGCAGTCATGCTCAGGTCTCAGGAGGTTAAAAAGCAGTACAGGTTTGTTAAGAGTGAAGCTAAAATATAAGAATTTGTTTGTTTGTTTTTGCACTCTACATTATTCTCTCATTCCATTTCTGCTATTACATAGTTTTGATGACTTCACTATTATTCTAAAATCTGGAAAATAGTAATAATGAATAATGAGAAGGTGTGATTAAACTTTAGACTTGAAGTGTAAAAGAAGGTAATTATGCCTGATTATATTTCCACAAAATCCACATGAATTACTACCAATACAAACAGATGACTCGACTTCCTCTGACAGTGTCTTGGAGGTGAACTGCATCTTTTAGTGTCATGGCTATTCTATTAAAGAATTTTCATGCGAGAGCCAAAGGTTAGTTTTAGTAAAGAGTTACAGTGTCGGACCTGATGCATTAAGCAAATAGAATAGGCAGTAAGTCAAGATAAATAAAAATGCCGTGATAAAGGTAGAGGAATAAAACGAGGCGAAGGACAAAGATGAGGGCTTGTGTTATCTAACGCTGCAGTACAGTATCGTAAAAATAACAAATGTAGACTGTCAGCTTGCCGAAATCTAAGAGGGAGAAAAAATATTTAATATGTCAGCTCTGTTCACCTTTTAATGGAGTATTCTCAAGCAGCATGATTTTGACAAAGCACTGGGCTTTCATCACTTGAGAGGTGCAGGTCAGCTTTTGTGAAATAGATCTGTCCTTGGTGGGGGGCTGAGAGACACACAGCTGACCTCGCATGAAACCACCACACCACGGGCGTAATATAAAAACAGTGCTTTGCATTGCACAGACAAAAAAAAGAGCATGATAAATGTGTCCTGCATAAGAGCTGCTCCTCTCATGCAGTCCGACACTTCAAAACAATCCATTCTGCAGAGCAATTGAGGCTGTGTTTGTTTTAGACTCTTGCCATCCATGTGAGCATAAACCAGCCAGGGGAAATGTACGCATATTGTGTTTTTGCCTAAATAGCGTTTACCTTTGTGGTTTCTGGCATTTCTGGATCCTTGTGGTAGAGAGATGTACAGGGTGCTTGTGGTTTCACACTTCGGATCACTGCCAACATCCTGGAAGAAATGAGTTTGGGTATGGGTAGGTGACAATAAATATTTTTGAGAAGTTGTCATCCTGTGTTGTGACATGCTTCTTTCAAGCTAATACTATTTTAAACTGAATTTTGCTTAATAATCATGCATGCAGCTTTTATAATTTCATATTAAAGCTGAAGTGTATAATTTGTCAACCACTAGCATCACCAAACAGAATTTCAGAAAACTCTCTCCGTTTTCCATTAGTTGTACAAACAGGTAGTCCTGCCTCAAACTCAACCATTGTTTGAGCCAATGTTGTTATAAGAGCCACAGGGCCACAATGTTACACCTATAAATGGCTTACTTATAGATGACTCTGCATATTAAGAATTTAACATTGAATGAATTACACAGCTTTGATTAAGAGCCTACATTGGTACATATAGGATATATGTATTTTTTTTTATTAATTTGTCACAACACAGGACTATTTAAACTTGTGTAACCACGTACACATGTGAGGACATTGTACTTTAGTTTTGCTACACGCAAAGCATAATTTAAATTCTATTAAACCAACTGATCTCAGTTCAGGAGACATTGTGCTGTCAGTAAAGGGTTAAACTTTAGACGAGTCATGTGACAAAACAACATGGCGCTGATCACAGCAGAGTTGGTCTTTGGAGGAAACAAAACTACATCTCATAAGCAAACTAATCAAGTTTTTACACTGAAACCTGTTTAGTCAAAATATTAGAGTCTCTAGTTTAATCTTTAAATGTTTAAAATTTTAGCAAATAATCCCAAAATATCACACTGCTAACAAAATGTACATTAATGTGTATTTTAGTGCATTTTTTCCTTAGAAATCCTATATTCACTGTGCATTATCACATTGTGAATCAACGGGATGATCCAAAAGCTGAAACATTTTGCTTTTAGAGACTTTATATGGAATTAGGATGAAAATAAACTGCATTTCAAGGCATTTGCTAATTAGGGAGCAAGGGAGCATCCTGTAGTTCTATAATCGTGATATCATTCTAAATTTCCTATCAAAAGTTCAGTTTCAGGCTGCAGATGATGCTTGGACCAATCAATCAACATGCATGTCAGACAATGGTAATCAGTACATAAATTTAGAATTTATAACGTATAATTTTATTTTAACGTGGTTGGCAGTGATTGGATGGTGCTGCTCATTAATTTGATTTGAGTTCATTCTGATAATTTCTGTAAAAACATGAATATCCAACACATAAACAATTTGACCAAAAAACAAACAAACAGCAAAACAGCGAAACAAAATCTAACATTTAATAACTTGGTATTATTAAAATTTTCACAACATAGTCCTTTTTTTGCATGTTTACTAGTTATAAATAAAAAAAGTGCACACAGTTGACACGCTCGGGTCTTAGGAGGGTCTCTTTTCTTAGAAAAAGAAAAAGCAATGGAGGTCGGTTACATGACATTAGATATACACTTTATACAAAATTGAAAGAAATTTTACACTAAAATGTTGATGTTGATAAAAAGAAAACTCCATGTACTCGATCTGCGTCAACTACCCACAAACATAAATTCACAGCGCTCAGTTTACACACCTGCGAACATTTATATTGTCCTCTCCAATGATTCATTATCTAACATAGACAGGAGAAATGTTGGTTATTGATTTCCGCCCAATGATCCTAATTGAATTAAATGAAAAGAACTCATTTGTCACAAGCAATCAAGAAAATTTTCCCAGATTGATGACACAAAAGGGAAAGGGAATGGGAAATGCATGGAGGGGTGAGAGAGAAAGAAAGAATGTGAGTGAGATTTAATTGCCATGACGAATTGTCCAAATGTCATAAATTGTATCAGCGCTCAGGGGAAAGGAAATGTTAGAAGCACCATTCTAATTTTATCGGGGCGCAGGATGAGGGCAAGTTTCATTATTTTCCAGCGAGGGGAGGACCCTGGCTTTGATTACCTATCCCCTGCCTGTTTAAGAGAGAGGGCCACCATTGGAAGGGCCCCAGCCACCACTCAGCCATGAAGAGCCCCCTGGGTCACGTTCGGGTCAGCCTGCCACTCACTCACACACTACCCCGCTCCCCACACATGCTGTTGTGTTGACAGTCCAACAGGTGGCATGACATTACTGCTCTCCAAAGGCCAGACTTGAGTTTAAGTAAACTCATCTCTCACTCACTGAACTCAGGAGGCTGCCCTTAAAAATACAAATATATTCACATAAAGGCCACTGCAAAGACAGGAGAAGAGCTGAGGAGAATACAGATCCTCTGTGCGCTTCTGGTAGGTCATGAGTATGTTTTTCCCTACCTACTTTGTCATTTTTCAAGGACCAAAAACACAATACATCATGGTGGCTTGATATCTGATGCCTTTGCAAAAATACCCAGAGCTTCTGCAGGCAGGGATTCGCAGAGCACTTAATCATAAATGACAAATAAACATTAGATATAGCCTTATTTGTTTATTTTTTTCCTTTCATTTGTTGCAAACACTGACCTTAGCTCTGAATGTATTAAGAAATGCATACACTATACTGTATAAATGGACTACAAAAGTAGGCCTGCAATAGGTTTTATTGAGAAACAACACACAATGTAAAAATTTTTTTCTAATGAACCAGTTTGCTTATTCCAATTATCAGTATCAAGACAATTGAAAATATATAGAACATATGTGTTTTTATCATATTGATGTTGCTAACTTCTAATAAAAATAAAAAAGCAACTCAATGGCATGCATTACATTGATTTTATTATAGTTAAAGGGAGAGTTCACCCAAAAATGAAAATTATGTCATAATTTACTCACCCTCATGTCTTTCTAAAACCATATGACTATTTTGTGCAGGACACAGAATGAGATGTTTTAATAAATACACAGTATCTGTCTTTTCAATACAATGGAAACAGTAACTCACTTTAAAGCTTAAAAAGTTTTACAATGGAATATGATAAGGTATATATTAGGTTCTAGCAAGGAATTTAAGTAAATTATAACTGAAAATCTTGACTTCTGTTTGCATGTTCATAAGCACTATAAGAGAATCTTGTTCACATTGGCTAATGTGTTCTCACAAGTTGTTAATATCATTTTTTTCGGGTGAACTATTTCTTTAACTATGGTTAATCACTCTAATGCACAGTCTTGGGTTGCTTATTAGATTTATGAAATGTCAGCAACAGCAATATGATAATAATAATAATAAAAACACTTATGATCAATAAATAGGCACATTTATTGATAATCAGACCATGTCAAATAATGCATTAGCCTAACTGTAGGCAGTTTACTATTTCCAGTGAAGTGTGAAATGCTGCTAAAATACTTTCTCCTATCCCAGCTTAATGTGCAGAGACAACTATAGTATAAGCAATTTGTTGGTTAATTTTCTCGAAAACTGTAAACACTGTATCTCTGTTTGTTTTGGGTGACCCATCCAGCCGGACACAACAACATTGACTCAACCAATGGGGGCGGACACAGCCAATGGCTTTGAAAGCAACTAATTCAATCAGAACTTAGTACTGGAACAATACATTTTAAATGAACAACAGCTGTTGTTTTTCAATCATTGCAGATTGTGATTATAATAAGAAAGATGGCATGATATGTATGTTTTTTTTTTGTTTTATTAGTGCTAATTATCACCGTCATTACACAAATCCAGTGGGCTGGGTTTTCCGAGTATGTCAGCAGTTTCCTTGTTACCATTTAAATCTCCTCTGGCCATTTGGCTTTAATATCCTCAAGCAGCATTTTTAGTGTCAGCTTCAGTCTGCCCTGACTAATTTCCTCTGGACCTGACAGATCAGAGGCCTTCCCTACCAAACAGCCTTGTCCCAGTCACAAAGTCACTCGTAATCCCACTGCTTGTCTACAATTAATCTTCCCAGTTGTCACATTATTAACACCACCACCCACAGACAGGGGCTGGCTATGCCCCACCGGACACACAGCAACCCCCCTCCAGCCCAGCGGCCAGGCACGTCAATCACATGCCGCGCGCAAAAGTTGCCTGCTGTCAACATCAGAGATACCCCGTGTCTCCTAACCATCCCTCCCCTCCCGGGCCAAGTCCGCTGATCAAACACCCCCCAACCCTTGAAGAAGATTAATCAGAGCCCTCCCTCCCACTTCCTCCACTCCCCTTCACTCCTCTCTTTCTCTTTATTCAATGAGGCATCCTCGAGATGAGAAAGGAGTCCTACCTCATAATGGGAATCCCTGTAAAAAAAAGTTAAAGGAAAACTCTGTTTGAATGCCAGCTGTTATCTTGGGGGGAAAGGGCAGGCAGACAAGAGCCCTGCTTTGATCGGCATCCTTAAGATTTTTCACAAACATAATCACAAGCCTAGGGGTCACTAACCCGGGCTCTTTGAATTCATTCAGTCTGGAAGCTTTGAGCACACACAGGCAGTTAAGAGTGTCTCTTTTTTCACAGAGCACTTTGTTTTTCGTTTGCTTTTAAAAGATATGCATCACTATCCATCACATAAATGGCAACTTGTTTACTTAGATCTGTCCCCCTATAATGAATGATAATATTCTGGAAAGTGATTATGATTTTGAGCAAAATACAAAAAGTTTGAAAAATGTGTAAAATAAAATAAAGATGACAGAGGCAGTATTTTAAGGCATCATAGGCATGCTCCTGACACAAAGGCTGTTCCAAATGCCACATATCTCAGTTCAAATCCACACTACTTTTTTTTTTTCATTTAAAGTTTTCAGTTCCCCTTCTGTAACTAACTCGATGTTGAGTCGAATGCAGTGACACAAGGGGTCTTTCTTGAGAGCCTCGTGTACCTCTGAACTTAAGAGAAGGCCAATGAAAAACTGGCAGAAAGAATTTGCATGTCTCGCCCCCAGACATACGGCTAAAAAGTGAAGTGGGAGTGCGTCTGTCAGTCAGATTTTTTCTTTGGAGCCGAGCGGTTGTGTGCAGCAGTAAGCTGAAGTTCACTGTGTTCCACACACCTCTGTTGGCAAAGCACTGCAGTTGGATCTACGGTGCATTACCAGCAGCTTTCTTCCTCTCTGCACGCTGTGCAGTCCACGCCCCTGGACGCTTTGACAGCGCTTCTGTCTGAAAGAGTGCTCTCTCCTAAAATAATATTTTCCCTCTAAAAGAGTTTTATTTTCACTCACAAAAGAGCAATACACAGCAGGCGTTGAACGTCCTTTTCAGGACGCGTACTTTTAAAGATGTCATTCCGCCTCTGTGTTGTTTCTGGATGTGGTTGATATCTCTCCAAGACTGAAGGTCATAGACACTGCCTCGTGTGCCTGGGTAGCGATCACACTGAGGTAACATTTGTGGATGGTTCATGTACTCACTGCGAGAACATGACCATGGCAGCATTGCGGTCATGGCTTTCATTTCTTAAACTGAATGCCACTTCAGCCACCCCCAGCATCGCTCCTTCTTCCCATGGGATTCAGGACGAGCCGGCTGTTGATGGAGGCAATTTGGGGATGGCAGGGGGCTCGGTTTCACCGGGTAAATCCCCACGAACCACCTGTCCCCTGGCACGCTCGCTTGCTTCTCTCTGGGCTTGAGGTGAGTGTGGCTCGCCTCGCGGCCAGCCCACGTTCTCCGTTGAGTCCCTGGAATTGGATGACATTGCCGCTGCATCAGAGAGCGTTCAGGCGTCTGACGCAGAGGACTCGTCTGGGCTGCCACTTTTGGGTCAGCCCTCCCAGTCTGAGGCCGACGTGCAGATGGCCTACATGCTTTCCCGGGCCGCCGTGACTGTGGGCTTGGACTGGAACCCTCTGTCCTCCTAACAGCCTTCACAGCTTGACGATTGGTACCTTTTTTCCCGGAAGTGAATGACGAGTTGACGAGGTCGTGGAGGGCACGGCACATTCTACTGCCTGGAACTGGCTTCCTTACTCATACATTCTCACCACCCTTGTCGGTGGACCAGCCCACGGGTTGTGATCCACTTGTGCCCCAAGAATGCAGCCACCTGGCTGGATCACCCAGTACTCCCCTCCAAGGCCTGTAGGATGACGTCATCGCTGATCTCGAAAGCCTACAGCGCCACCGGACAGGCCGCCTCCGACCTGCATGCCATGGCTCTCCTGCAGGTCCACCGAGCCAAGGCAATTAAAGAACTGCACCTGGGTAGTCCCGATCCCAATGTGCTGCAGGTCACGAAGGTCACAGCGCAAGGACTCGGGTGGGCAATGGCCACCCTCTTGATCCAGGAATGCCACCTTTGGCTGAACATGTTCGAGATGCATGATGTTGACAAGGCCCGCTTTCTCAATGTCTTCCAGATTGGCCTATTTGGAAACACCGTCGACAACTTCACCCAGCAGTTTAAGGTGGTAAAGAGGCACCGTCTGAACCTCTGAGGGCATCCCCCTGCGTCCAAACAACAGACAGCTCCGCCTCAATCTGGGGCCAGCTCTCAGCCCCAGTGTCGAGCACCCCACAGGCGCTTAATAAAAGAGCGATTTCCTCACTCCCTGGGTCCTCCGTTCTCACGGCACCCCAGTATCAAAATCCCACAGTCCCAGTTCCCCGGACGCAGTGATCTCACCACCGGATCCGCGACTGTCCATCCTTGCAGGTCAGCGCTGGCAAGTACTGAAGACGTCTCTCCAGGACCTCTTCCTCAGTCTCTAACCCGCCCCCTGCCGGGTGCAAGGAGCAAGGTAAGTGCTTTGAGTCTTTTCTCAGCACCCAAGCCTCTTTCGCTATCCAACCTGTCGCGTTGGCTGGCCAGGACCATCCGACTCGGCTACGCGGGAGTCTAGTTTGCTAGGCTCCCGCCTCATTTCTGCGGTATTCACACCACCTCTATGCGTGGCGAAAATGCCAGCGCCTTACAGGCAGAGATTACAACTCTGCTACTCAAGGAAGCGATAGAGCCTGTCTCTCCAGCCGAGATGAAGATGGGTTTCTAAAGCCCTTACTTCATCGTACCCAAAAAAGGCAATGGGTTGCGGCCAATCTTGGACTTGAGAGTTCACAACTGGGCCTTACACAAACTCCCATTCAAAATGCTTACGCAGAAACAGATTTTAACCTGCATTCGGCATCAAGATTGGTTCGCAGCGGAAGACCTGATGGATGCTTACTTTCACGTCTCCATCTTGCCTTGACACTGACCCTTCCTAAGGTTTGCGTTCGACAGCCAGGCGTATCAGTACAAGGTCCTCCCCTTCAGCCTGTCCCCTCGCGCCTTCACGAAAGTCGCCGTGGCAGCCCTTGCCCCGCTACGGGAATTGGGCATCTGAATACTCAACTACCTCGACAAGTGGTTCATTCTAGCTCACTCCCGAGAGTTATTATGTGCTCACAGGGACCAGGTGCTCAGGGACCTCAGCCATCTAGGGCTTCAGGTCAACTGGAAAAGAGAAAGGTCGCCCCAGTTCAGAACATCCCTTTTCTCGGCATGGAGTTAGACTCAGTCGCAATGACATCACACCTCACGAACGAGCGCTCGCAGTCGGTGCTCAAGTGCCTTGCTCTCTTTGAGCCCGGCACAGCAGTTCCTCTAAAACAGTTCCAGAGGCTCCTGGGGCATATGGCATTCTCGGCCACGGTCGCGGTGCTCAGGTTGATGCATATGAGACCACTTAATCACTCGCTTCAGACTCGAGTCCTGAGATGGGCATGGCGCCACGGCTCATACTGTGTATTAATCGCCCCTTCCTGCTGTCAGACTTTCAACCCTTATACAGACCTCTGTATTTTGTGGACTGGTGCCCCCCTACAGCAGGTGTCCAGATGTGTCGAGGTCACTACAGATGCCTCTCAATGGGGTTACGGCGCCGTGTGCCGTGTTGCTGGCTGTATTCCTTGCCCTGTGGAGGTTTCAAGCACGTCTTGATCCGTTCAGACAGCACCGCGATGGTAGCGTACATAAATTGCCAAGGCGGCGTGCGCTCTCATCATATGTCACAAATCACCCGCCATCTCCTCCTTTGGAGACAGCAGCGACTCAGGTTGCTGCACTCAACTGATATCCCGGGCAACCTCAATATGGCAGCGGACGCGCTGTCACGACAGATCTCGCTCAGCAGAGAGTGGAGGCTCCACCCCCAGGTGGTCCAGCTGATTTGGGACCATTTTGGCATGGTACAGGTAGATCTCTTTGCCTCCCAAGACAATTCTCACTGCCCGCTCTGGTACTCCCTAACAGAGGCCCCTCTCGGTACAGAAGAACTGGCACACAAATGCGCGAGAACACATTTCCCCCAGTGAGCCTTCTTGCACTGGTGCTGTGCAAGATCAGGGAGGACGAGGAACAAGTCACCTTAGTGACTCCTTACTGGCCCACTCAGACTTGGTTCTTGGATCTCACGCTTCTCGCGACAGCAACTCCCTGGAAAATTCACCTGAGGAAGGATCTTCTTTCCCAGGGATGGGGCACCCTCTGCCATCGCACTCAGACCTCTTGAACCTCCACATCTGGCCCCTGGACGGGATGCGGAAGATCCGAGTGACATACCACCTGTGGTCATAAACTAAGCCAAAGCTCCCTCTCCCTGGCAAATTTACACCCTAAAGTGGTGCTTGTTCATGAATTGGTGTTCTTCCCGATCTGAATACCCACAGGTATGCACAGTTTGGTCAGTGCTTTCATTTCTGCAAGAGAGGTTAGAGGGGAGGCTGTCCCCCTCCACCTTGAAGGTGTATGTAGCCATTATTGCGACCCATCAGACGCAGTGGGTGGCAAGTCCTTGGGTAAGCACGACTTGATTATCAGTTTCCTTAGAGGCGCCCGGAGGCTGAATCATTACTGGCCAAGCCTGTTCCCCTCCTGGGTTCTATCAGTGGTCCTATCGGGCCTTCAGAGACCACCTTAGTGTATTTATTTGGACTGCACGCAGAGCTTTAGATGTTATGAGCAGAACTTTGTCTGCTTTGGTGGATGGTGGAAAGGGAACACCATCTCCAAACCGAGGTTAGCTCAATGGGTCGTTGACACTATCTCTCTGGCCTAACAGACCCAGGCTGTGCCCGCCCCCTTGCAGGTTCAACCAAACTCATCAAGAAGTGAGACATCCTTGTGTGCACTGGCCAATGGCACCTCCCTAGCAGACATCTGCAGAGAAGTGGGCTGGGAAACACCCAATACCTTTGCGAGATTCTACAATCTCAGGGTTGAGTCGGGCTTGTCCCGTGTTTTGTCAGGTCCGAGCCGGTATAACTCGGCAATTCGGAACAGCCGACCTGGTGTTCCGCTTGCACCTAGCTCCTTCACCAAGTTTATCCAGTGCACTCTCTCTTTCCCAGGTTAGCCACTAAGCTCACGCTTTCTGGATGTTCTTTCTCTCTAACCTTCTGGCCTGTGAATATAGCAGAGGAATTTGCGACCAGACCCACTTCAAGCTGCAAGTGCTCTGTACTGTGGTAGGGCTCCACAGGCCTAATTCCCTCTTCAGGCAACTCCCTGTGATGTATTTTCCATGGTACGGTCCCCCTGTCGGCGTACATTGGGCAGTCCCTCTGCCCCGGTCGCAGTGTTTGTAGAGCTCCTCCCTCATCAGGTAGGACCTACCACAGCGCCACTCCCACGTGTGGCTTGACAACTCATGTGGTGTATTGGCCACATATCACCTCTCCCTAGCCTGGGCAGGATGTGGTCTCCGCAGGGTCTTTTCCCCCTGAAGGAATAGGATCAGGAAAGATCGCCTTCCCGGCACTTTTCATAGCTTCATAGCCCTAGCTGCTTTACGCTCTATGCGAGAAATATACAGAGAGAAAAGGCAGCGGCTGGCTGGCTTTCTTCCATGATAGTCATGTCACCTTAGTGGTTCTGGGGGTGTTGGGGAGGTTACGTGCGGACGATACAGTTGCTTCTTGAACGCAGTAGCCTGCTTGCACCTGTGTCAGCGGTTCACGTAACACGGTCTAGTGCATGGCGCTTTTAAATGGGACACCTTGTGTCACTACATTCGACACAACGTTGAGTGAGTGACAGAAGGGGAACGTCATGGTTACTGTTGTAACCTCCATTCCCTGATTGAGGGAATGAGACTTTGTGTCCCCTTTGCCACATCACTAGACCTACCACTGTAAATGGCCATACCTTATTCTCGGCTCCTCAGTGCTAAAACCTGACTGACAGATGCACACCCGCTTCACTTTATACCATATTTCTGGGAGCGGGACATGCAAATTCTGTCTGCCAATTTCTCATTGGCCTTTTCTCAAGTTCAGAGGTACACAAGGCTCTCAAGAAAGACCTCTTGTGTCACCACATTCGACACAATGTCTCATTCCCTCCATCAGGGAACAGAGGTTACAAAAGTAACTATGACATTTTCTATTGTTATCATTTTCCAAAGTATGCAATAATGGAAAGCATTTTCAAAATGTTCAATTTTCAGTGTAGGAAAATGCTGTTCTAGTGTAGATGAGAGCAAAATGTATACATTTAAAAAAAAATAATATTAGTGTGGATAGGGTTAGTTATGCTACCTAAGTTCTAAGGCTACGTTACGTTAATCTGAATATACTGAAAACAGCATTTTCGTTTTCGAAACACTCTCTGTCCACACTGCCATTTTCAAGTGTTTTACAAAAGCTTATCATCCACTCTGAAACATATGAAAGCTCTTAAAACCCATTACTGCACATGTGAAAAATTGCCATTCCTTGTATGGTCTGAAACGCAATTGCCCTTGCGTTCCATCACCGGACAGCAATTCTGAGTAAACTTCCCTTCGCCTTTGAAAGAATTCAATGTGAAGGTTGTACAAAGTAACAGTTGCTAGGCCTGGTGTTGTATTCATTGAGAGTTTCACATCCATGATAAGTCCTGCACTCTGAACAGAGGGACAGTGGGTTGACAGGGAGAGAGAGAGAGAGAGAGAGAGAAGCTGTTTTCAGTGAGGCTGTCAGTACACTGCATGCAATCTTGAGTCTAGATGAAAGTATCTTCAGATTTGTTTGCGCTACCATGAGCAAGAGGAGGAAAACCCCTTCAACTCATTCCACTGTCCAAATGAATATCCATCAAGGCCGAAATCCTGCAGTCCAGACACAGAGAAATGTGGACAATATGTTGTGGTAACTTTGGGAGGTCTTTGCAGAGGTATAGAAGCTGCTGGATCTGACTGAACATTTAAACCCTGAGATTTAGATGAACCAGACACTAACTGACTTCTCCAAATAATTTCAACATCCAGAGCCACATGCCAAGACAATTGAGTTTAATAGACACATTTTCCACCATGTTCACCTCTTTCTTTCTTTCTTTCTTTCTTTCTTTCTTTCTTTCTTTCTTTCTTTCTTTCTTTCACTATACACTTACTCATGCATTCAAACACACAGATGTACACTGCATATTTCCTGCATTGGTCAGATGGGGGCGCTGCAGTGTCAGGTTTGAATGCATGTCTCGTCACAGCACGCTGAGCTCTTGTTCTCCAGGCCCTGGGCATATGTTGCCTGCTCACATCATTATTGTCTTTATACACTGAGTAATCACTACACTTTATGATAATGCAGCAGAAATTTACAAGCTGGGGAAAGAAGAAAGTCTCTAATAATGGCATTAACAGAGAAAACCACAGCAGCTCTCAGCCCAACGGGGACTCTGCACTCAAAGGGAGGACTCCTTGCTGAAAATGTCACAGTGAAATATGACTCGTCTCCTGGATTATACATCATACTCATGCTCTCTCTTCCCCTTGCATGTCCTTTTTTCTCCCCCGCAAATAAATGACGAAAAATCCAGCCATTTGTGATTATCAACTCCACACAAATCTTTACTTCAGAGAGTGGGAAGGGGTGAATGGGTGGCTAAGATGCAGTTAACTGCATAATTTTGTATTAGTATGAACCCCCAGAGCTGGAGATATTCCTTGCTGAAGTGCATCTACACGTATTCTCACCACACATCTCATCCTTACAATGCCTGATCTGGTCTACAATCTAATTACCAGTACTGCAAAAGAGATATACACAGATAGAGTGAGACAGACAGATTGAGAGAGAAAGAGAGGCAAAGATCAGTGTAAACACCAGTGCTTTTATCTCCTTATATATCTGGACAAGTAGACAAAGTGCTAAAACGAAATAAATGTGGCCTGACAGCCACTTCAAAGAGTTCAGCCAGGGGCTTTACTGCTACTTAAGGCGCAGGAATGTTGTTGCTAAGCATCAGCCTACAACCCATCAGGCCCTAAAGAAGGGCCAACTTTCCCTTTAAGAGCACGAGTGAAAATATGCCAGTAACGGGAGGCTAGGGATTCAACAAGATTTTGTAGCTTAAAGCAATTGTTAGAAGAATCAAGCTTTCTGTTTTGTTTTCTCTTGACACCATTTCAGCTTTTTGTGCTTGCAAAAGACATGTAGCAAAATGTTCTTTGATATGTTTTCTCTCTGGGTCTGTATCAAGAAAAAAGAATCTGCTGGTATGAAACTTTCGTTGTCTTTCTTGTTACACTTTTTATTCTGATGATCCATAGATCTGAGGAAAAACAAACTTTCTTTGTGTGTATTTATGTCAACAAAATGTTCCTGTTTTTAATTAATATGCTCTAATTGAGTTTATTAGTGAAAAATACTTACAGTGCAAATAACCTAACTGTTACTTTCTATCATTACAAATAATAGACATTTTACATTTACAGCATTTCTGAATCCATCTACTGTATATAGGTCAGATTGTGACACATAATATACAGTAACTAAATTAGTGGTGACTAGTTTTACTTCCGGACACAGATTTTACACAGGACATCAAGTTGCAACCAAACACAAAACCAAATGTAACCCATATTTAATGTAGTCTAACGTAGAGTCGTATTTCATGGTTTTTGGGTTGAGGCCATGTCACACAACCTGTCCATGTTGGTATCTGCCTAATTTGGTTGGAATAATTTGTGCCAAAAGAGTTTGAATGAATTTAATGGCTTTGATGAAAACAACAACAGATATGAGAAGCATTTTCCCCTCCCTTTTATTTTACTTTTATTGCAAGATTATATACGTAGTTGCAATGGTAACACTTTACAACAAGGTTGTATATGTTAACATTAGTTAAAAACATTAGTTAACAAACTAAAAATGAACTTTATGTCTACAGTACTTTTTTATATATATATTTTTAGTTCATGACATTTAATGCATTTACTAATGATAACAAATGTAGCCTTAAAGTATGTGTGTGTGGGGGGTGGGGGGTTTGTTCTCCTCAATTACTTAGGAGAGGCAAACGTCAAAGAGGCAGTTTAATGCTTTTGACTTTCATAATTGTCTCTCAGATGAGTAGCAGTAATGTGTTTTAAATTGCTGTAGTGTGCATGAAAATGTATTAATTCTGTTTTCTTAGGTAATTACTACACAGAGAGATCTAGATGTAATGGTGCCTGCTCACCAAGGGTTTTAAAATCTTTTTTGTGGTGCGAGCTGCATCAAGCAAATATTGAATGATTTACCAGTTCTACTTCAATGCACTTGTGCTACGAAAATGATCAGTGATCACAAGCTTTTGCCTGAAGTATATAGCCAAATGCTCTCCAGAGACAGGTCTCTATGTATAGCTCAAGTTTAAGAAAGCAAAGGTTTAAGCACAACAGGAAGTTAATCACCAATATCAACAGGCACACCACTTAACAGGCTTTATAGGGCTTTTTTTTATTTATTTTGTATAGTGTAGTATATGCCTGTGTATATATATATATATATATATATATATATATATATATATATATAATTATTATTATTATATAACAGCGGAGAATAAACTTGTGTGCAGCCATTTTAACCATATTAAATTGACATAACTACAAATTCACAGCTATTTCTGCCCACAAATGCATATCACTGACGTAAGAGTAAACATTTTGCATGCATGCCATTAGTAAATACATATTGAAAAAAAAAAACTGTTTATAGATGACTTACATACAAAAATGATACTTCAATAAGGTGGCTGGCAAATTCACTTAATCATGATTTTAAATAATGCAATTGTCAATTTTCTACATTTCTACATTTTTCTACTTTCTTCACCTTCCCCATGTACAGTATATCTTCTCTCTGTATCTTTTAAATTCACATACACTCTCTCTCATAGGACACATAGTGGCTCTTTATGTTGTGGTTAGGAGCTGTATCTAATGTCAGCAATGTTTTCAAGTGTGTGGGAAGTTAAATTATTGAGGATTCTGCAACCAGGCCTGTCAAAGCGTGCTATCTGGGATGTTTCCTATGCAATTAGATGCTTAGAGACATTTGAAAAGCACCCACAAAGCAAACCTGCAGAAAGTGACATGTGAACTTAAAGGAAATTAGCTTCTTACATGAGTGAAATGTGAAGGTTACTTGGCAATGCTTAAGCTGGGAGAACGGCTCTGTGAAGTACGTCTTTGACTCAGCCCTGATGTGAAGACATTTTCATGACTTCCAGCGCATCCCAGTCAGACAAGATCACAGAGACAGTGAAAACTAATTTTGACTTGGGGCATATGGGAGAGAAAAAAAACTGAGATGCATCTAAATAATGAGATCTCTTGATGTTTGCAGCAGAGATAAAGGGTGATGTGAAAATAAAATACACAAATACAGTATATATGCATGACACAAAAGCACACACAAATGAACAGAATGTAAAAATGTGCTCATCAGTGACTGGTTTGAAACTGATGTTTCAGCCTACGGAATAAAGTAAAACATATAAATACGTGGGCAGTAGGGATGATGTCATTGTAAAACGATGTTCTAAATTAAAGCACAATATTCTGTAAGTCACTATTAAAATCAACATGAAAACAATTTTATCAAAATGTAACAACTTGTTTTGTCTTTGAAATGACTTCACTTTCTGGCTGACATCACAAACCCTCTTATTTTCAACCCCTCACCTCCAACCACTCAACATAGAGTAAACTGGGATGTAATGCCTACATTTTATGATTCAATCAATTCCTGATAGACAAAGTTGAGCCCCCCCTATTTTTTTTTTTCTTCAAGACTCCTGTTTCATTCATAAATATGTTTCATTAAATATTGTGAACAGCATTCAACATTGATTTTGATGAAATAGCAATAAAGCAGACTGCATACAACACTATTACTGTGTAAACATAGGACCAATAGCTCTGCCTGTTTCGAGGACTTACAATTAACTCACTAAGCCGCATTTGTTAGATGCTACTTCCTGTCAACACCAACAACATTTCAAGCCATAATTGTATGGATGGACCCGATTAATCATATACTACAATATACTACAGTTTAGAGGATCACAAAAAGCAAAAAGAACTCTGGATAATAAAAAAACAACTGAGTGCTGGATTTTCCCAGCATCCTCCCCTCCCTGGGAGAAGGACTTATGAAGGTGAGTACCTCCCTGACAGGCGTGAAAATAAAGGAGACAAACACTGGATAAAAATTATATAAAAAGTAGCTGTCTTAAACAGTAATTGCACTCCTTTACTGAGCAGGCTATCAGATATATAAAGTTGATTTACTTGCAGCTCACAACTACAAATCAAGGGCTCTGAGAAACACTTGTGCTATGAAATTGTTTAATCTCATCAAGTTCTGCTTTCACAGCAAGCTATAAATCACAAACTCTTTGTTATCATAGACCTCCATGAGCGCCTCTCAGGCAGGCAGTGGATCGCAGGTATATATAATCTTGACTGCCCAAACAGTAAGGTCGTCAGTGGCTGAAATACTTTCATATTAGCCGGGCTGCAGCTGCTGGAACATGAGACTGTGATGGATATCTCATTTCAAACTTTCTACATGTATTTCCAGCAAATTATTACTACATATATTTCTTGTCAACAGAAACAGACAATTAATGAAGTTAAAAATGGACTCACATCTACAAAATAAAAAAAAAAAATAAAAAAAATAAAAAATAATAAAAAAAAAAAAAAAATATATATATATATATAATGAAGAAGAGCAGGAGCAATTTTCCAGTAGGTGGATTTACCGGCAGGGTCAGTTTAATGAATGATTTTAAACTTCGTCATAAACTTCCAGACAGGCCAATATCTATACAGAAGCCTAGGCACAGGCCAGGTACTGACAGATTTACATAAAGGTTATTTATGTGTGGGGCCTTTGGTTGATGGCTGAGGTAGAAAAAAGTTTATTAGGTCTCTGAGAAAGCAGCCAACCTCACGTTCTCCATCATCAGCAAAACAGAAGATAGCTGAGAAACACCTTGATTTTCTTAAGGAAATATACACATTTTTAACAGGCCATTGCTTATGAATAATTCATACCACATTTGTTTTTGTGCTCCGGTCATTAATCAGACAGGGAATCCTGCAACAAAGATGAGTTCAGAGATTTATATGTATTTTTGGCTTCTTTACAGATAAATCAAGCCATGCAATTATGGTGGGAGAGGCCCAGCTGTGACCCCATGTCGAACTAATGACACAGAGAAATTTAAATCTTGTCTCCTCTCCCCTAACTTCATCCTAATCATCCTTGAAGAGAGATTCTTCTCTTATAGAGTAAGAGGAACATAAAAGCAAGCTATATGTTTTAGAATTGAAAACGCTGAGGTATTTGTATGCTAAATAACTAACAGAAATATCCTCAGTTTTATATAAAATAAACAATAACATTAATGACACTTGCAGCATTGAAAAAAATAGTTCCCCGTCTGTCGCTCACTTCGACGTCGTGTCGAAGAAGCGACACTAGGGGTCTCTCTTGAGAGCCGAATATGCCTCAGATCTATGAAAAAAGGCCAATGAGAGTTGGCGAACAGTATTTGCATACCCCACCACCGGACATACGGGTATAAAGGCGAGGGAAATACGCTCGTTCATTCAGTAATTTTCTTCTGAGCCGATGGTCGTGTATGCAGCCAGCTGCGAGTGACACCAGATATTCTGCTTCTATTCTGACACTCTGCTTTGCTGTTGGATCTACGGCGCACTTCAGCGGCTTTTCTTTTCTCTGCACGGCGTGCAGTTTGCCCCTGGGCGCTTCGACATCGCAGTGTTTGAAAGAGTTTCCCTTATAAAGAGCAATTTTCTCTGTAAAGAGTTTAATTCTCTAAAAGAGCAATACACAGTGGCTTTGAACTTCCTTTTCAGGATGCGTGTAGTTCCTGGATGCGGTAGAGTGCTCTCCGCTTCAGATGGCCACAGGCGTTGTCTCGTGTGTTTGGGCACCGTTCGCCTCCTCGGCCAGCAGTTCTCCGCGGTGAAGAAGCAGACGGAGGCCATCTCACACATCCTGCCCCGCCTCACACATCCTGCCCCGTCATGGGCACTGCCCCGTCTGCTCACCGAGGGCATCCACCTGCGGCTAAGAAATCTGCTCCGCCTCAACCCGGGCCCAGCTCTCAGCCCCTGCATCGAGCACACCGCAGGAAGCAGACGCCCCCGTCTCTCGGACCCGTAAGGCTCCCAGGCGCTCCTGAGACGGACAACCCAGCAACCGAGATGTCAGCTCCTGAGGTGGTCCCCCGGTGGAGGGCCGGGAGGAGAATCCTTTGTTCTTAAACAATTTTCATTTGCCGCCCCCCCATAGATGGGGCTGCGGTACCCACATTCTAAATAAAAGAACTATTTCCTTTGTCTCTGGGTCACCTGGCCCGCAAATGCCGTTCTCACGGCACTCTGCCACCAGATCTCAACAGTCCCGGCTCCCTGGACACGGACCACCCGTCTCCAGCCCCATGACTGTCCCCCGGCCGGCCGGTTCCGATGATTTTAGAGGACGCCTACCACTGTCGGGTGTGCGGAGCAAGGAAAGTGCTTTGAGTCTTTTCTCAGCACTCCAGCCTCGGGCCGCCCTGTCTTATGCTGGCCCACTCGCGAGAGTTACTATGCGCTCACTGAGACCAGGTGCTCAGGCACCTCAGCCATTTGGGGCTTCAGGTCAACTGGGAAAAAAGCAAGCTTACTCCAGTCCAGAGCATCTCTTTTCTCAGTATGGAGTTAGACTCGGTCTTAATGTCAGCACGCCTCACCAATGAGCGTGCCCAGTCAGTGTTGAGGTGCCTCGCCGCCTTAGGCCAGGCACAACGGTTCCCTTAAAACTTTTCCAGAGGCTCCTATATGCATATGGCATCCTCCGCGGCGGTCGCGCCGCTGGGGTTGATGTACATGAGACTGCTTCAGCACTGGCTTCAGACCCGAGTCCCACCCGAGACGAGCATGGCACCGCGGCATGCATCATGTGACAATCACCCACACATGCCGCCAAACATTCAAACCCTGGACAGACCTCTGTTTCTTACGGGCAGGAGTAACCTTACAGCAGGTGTCCCGACACGTCCTGGTCACGACCGACGCCCCCAGATTGGGTTGGGTCACCGTATGCAATGGGCACACAGTAGCAGGCCATTGGAAAGGGGCCCAGCTGCGTTGGCACATCAACTGCCTCAAGATGTTGACTGTCTTTTTGGCCCTGTGGAAGTTTCTCCCATTAGTTCTAGACAAACATATCCTGATCAGTTCAGACATCACCACTGCGGCGGCATACATAAATCGCCAAGGCGGCGTACAGAACCGGCGTACAGAACGGTTCAGCAAGGCCCAGGTAGACCTGTTTGCCTCCCGAGAAACCTCCCACTGCCCGTTCTGGTACGCCCACTCAGAGGCTCCCCTCGGGGCAGATGCGCTGGCACACAGCTGGCCAGTGGGGCTGCGCAAGTACACATTTCCCCCAGTGAGCCTTCTTGCACAGGTGCTGTGCAAGGTCAGGGAGGACGAGGAACAAGTCACTCTTGTGGCTCCTTACTGGCCCACCCGGGCCTGGTTCTCAGACCTTGTACTCCTTATGACAGCCCCTCCCTGTCGAATTCCCCTGAGGAAGGACCTTCTTTCTCAGGGATGGGGCACGCTCTAGCATCCGCACCCAGACCTTTGGAACCTCCATGTCTGGCCCCTGGATGGGACGCGGAAGATCTAGCTGGTCTACCACCCACGGTCGTAGCCACAATCAACCAAGCCAGAGCCCCTTCTACCAGGCAACTCTACGCCATGAAATGGCGACTGTTCATGAATTGGTGTTCTTCCCAGGCAGAAGACCCACAGAGGTGTGCAGTTAGGTCAGTGCTCCTGTTCCTACAGGAGAGGTTGGAGGGGAGGTGCAAGACAAAGTGTATGTTGCCGCTATCGCAGCTCACCACGACTCTGTAGACAGCAAGTCTCTGGGTAAGCACGACTTAATCGTCAGGTTCCTAAGAGGTGCCCAGAGGTTAAATCCCTCCCGGCCAAACCTGTTCCCCTCCTGGGATCTATCGGTGGTCCTCTCCGGTCTTCAGAGATCCCCCTCCGAGCCGCTAGAATCAGCTGGACTCAGGGCCCTCTCCCTAAAGACGGCCCTGCTGATCGCGCTCGCCTCCATCAAGAGGGTCGGGGACCTGCAAGCGCTGCCCCGAGAGGAGGCAGACCTATCCCCCTCAATGCTGTGTCCGATTTGTGCCTTGCATGCCTACCTGGAATGCACTCAGAGCTTCAGGCTCTCTGAGCAGCTCTTTGTTTGCTTTGGGGGACAGCAGAAAGGGAGCACTGTCTCCAAACAGAGGCTGTCGCACTGGGTGGTGGAAGCCATTCTGTTGGCCTATCACACCCAGGCCGTGCCACCCCCCCTACGGGTTCGAGCCCAATCTACCAGGAGTGTGACATCCTCATGGGCACTGGCTAGGGGCACCTCCCTAGCAGACATTTGTAGAGCTGCGGGCTAGGCAACACCTAACACCTTTGCGAGATTTTACAATCTCATGGTTGAGTTAGTCTCGTCCCGTGTTTTCTTAGGTCCGAGCTGGTAGAACTTGGTACACGTCGACGGTCTGACTGGGTGAATCGCTTGCGTCCAGCTCCCTTTCCTTCTGCCGAGGTAAAACAGTGTGCCTTCTTTCCCAGGAGACCCCCCTTAGGTCCCTGGTTGATTCCTCCCTAGCCCTCTTGGGTCCGCTGTTCAGCAGAGGAACTTGCCGACCCAGTCCACTACAGGTACCCCAGGCTACCCCTACTGGAATAGGTGCTCCACAGGTCAGGCCTCCTACGTGGACTCCTCCTGTGTGTACTTCCGCGGTACGGTCACCTTACGAGCTGACCCGCGTTTACCCAGTCTTTCGCTGCCCTCCGGTCGCCTCCCCCCTCCTCGAGGCTGGATCTACCACCGCACCATTCTTTCCAACATGTGACCGAAGAGGCCATGTGGTGTATTTTCGCCACCTTTACCTCCCCTTTTCGGGCAGTTGTGGCCTCCGCAGGGTCTTTGAAAACACAGTTGGTTGCTTGTGCACGTGGAATACCTGCCCGCTTCTGTGTCAGCAGTACACGTACACGGCTCAGGGCATGGCGTGATTTGAAGTGGACCCCTAGTGTTGCTACTTTGACACGACGTCGAAGTGAGCGACAGACAGGGAACGTCTCAGTTACGTATGTAACCTCCGTTCCCTGATGGAGGGAATGAGACGTCGTGTCTTCCCGGCCACGTCGCTGAGCCGAGCCGCTGAGGTGGCCGGACACTCCCGGCTCCTCATAAAAATCATGAATGAACGAACGTATTTCCCTCGCCTTTATACCCGTATGTCCGGGGGTGGGGTATGCAAATACTGTTCGCCAACTCTCATTGGCCTTTTTTCATAGATCAGAGGCATATTCGGCGCTCAAGAGAGACCCCTAGTGTCGCTTCTTCGACACGACTTCTTGTTCCCTCCATCAGGGAACGGATCTTACATACATAACCGAGACGTTAAACTAAGAGGTCAGGCTATATTCTTAAAAATTCTTGCAATGAAATCTTAGCATGAAAGAGAAAATAAAAACATATGCATACTAAAATCTTAAAGGTATTAGCACATTTGAAAACACATTTGACAAAAACAAAACAACAACAACAAAAAAACTAAACAAAATAAAACAAAAAAAAACATTTGATAATTCCAGTGTGATTCCAATTTACAACACAATTCCAATCACATAATGCATCGTGTCTGGCTTAATGCACACATAATGGATCTTGTCTACCATAGTCACCCCGCTAAGCTAGCTTAGCTAGCTAAGGCCGACTGTGGCTCAGGTGGTAGTGAGAGTTGACCACTGATCACAGGGTTGGTTGTTCGATTCCCGGCCCAACCGACTCCACATGCCGAAGTGTCGTGGATGAGTTCAATGGGTAAAAGAGTTAACAGTGTAAAGTGCTTTGAAAACTGCTAAGGTTAAAAAAGCGCTATATAAGTGCAGACTGTCTAAAAAAAAGTAAATCCAGGATGGCCATCGAAGTGAAATAAATGTTAGTCAATTCATACAAAAAATATTAAAAGAATAGTTAGTCAAATTCTCTCATCATTTACTCACTTTCATGCAATCCCAGATATGTATAACTTTCTTTTTCACCTGAACACACAAAGAATTTTAGAAGAATAGTTCTGCTCTGCAGCTGCTTTTTATGCAAGTCAATGGTGGCCAGACCTTTGAATCTCCAACAATCACATAAATGCATCATAAAAGTAATCTATAATACTCCATTGTTTTAATATATATCATCTTAATCTACGGAATCACTTTGGGTGAGAGAAAGATCAATATGTCAATCCTTTTTGACTATTAACCTAAACTTTCACTTAGCAACATGCTAACAACATACTCCATTGAAATCAATTGTAAGTCAAGTCACCTATGCGCTTCACACGAGGAGCACTAAGTAGGTTACACCAAAATGCTGCCTATGTAACACATTACAAATGAATCACTTTCATTTCAGTTAGGATGCTGCCTATGTAGGTAGTAGACATCAAGGCAGATCATTAGGTTTGGGAACAGAGCCAAAGTTTTCTCATTGTTTTGTTTTTGTTGCTTTAATAGGTCATGCTCTCTAATAACACCCAAGCCTCTCAATATCCAGGCCTGATTTATTATTTATAATGCTTACAGTCTGTCCCATGATTAAGGCAGTCTAACTTTGATTTACAGGGCCCTACCTTTAATCTGTCTCTCAGTGAGATAAATTAGCCTGTGTCGTGACAATTCCACAATCTCTTTGCTTTAGTCTGTTTATCTCTGCCCATGACATGCCCATGTCAAGCACAGATATTGTATATCTGTTTCAAAGCACGAGACAAGGTTCTACTCAAAGTAAGCCTTCCCTTTTCCTTCTCTTCCACTGACTATTTTATCAAACAATTCCATCTCTTGACTGAAATGAGGCCTTGTATTTGCAGTGAATAAGAATAAGACTGTTTTATAAACTAGGTGGAGGCCAAGTTTCAGACCTTTTCCTGTGAATGTTTTCTGTTTTCCTCTTGGTCTCCTCACTAGTGTTAAATCACAGGTTGCTGTCAAGGAGCACTAAGCTAGTATGCGTCACTGGGGAGTGCAGGAAGCACTGGGTATAATTCTGTCCATCAGCTTAATTTATTATATCGGTAGCTTTGTAATCATGGGCAATAAGTTATGGGGCCTGACACAAAGGAATTCAGTTTGAAGGTAAAAGTGTTTATCATGTTTAAAGGTCCAGCCAGACCAAATCTACCATATTTACATGGGGAAGAGAATACTGACAAGTGTTTTATTTTCCTATCCGGACACTAGCACAATGACTTTGTGGATGTAGGGTTGGAGCAATTAAATGACTGAAACCATGGGTGCAAAGAGTTGCTGACTACAGAGAAGTGAATCTTTCGCTCATAAAAAAGATCCCAGACAGTCCTACGAAACCGGGTCTTAGTATTCAGCATAGCTGTGAGACAGTGGGCCAACTTTAAAGGTGAAGTGTGTAATAACTGTGCCGGTACCCTGCTGAAAAGACCAGCATTGCTGGTTACCAGCTTATGTTGTGTTTTGAGTACTGGTCCCCCAGCATGGAATCCTGGTGTGATGGTGTGCCCATCAGGCTTTTAAACTAGCTTCACCAGATTCCTTAAAAATACCAAGCTAGTCATTCAGCTTCACCAGCACGGTTTTTCTGGTAAAAAAGCTTTGGATATGTTGGTCCACCAGCTAGACCAGCACTAACCAGTATAAACCAGCCTAGACCAGCATGGGAATTTCATGCTGGTTAAGCTGTTTTTTTTTTTTTCAACTTAATTAATTTAAAAAAATAATCACTTTTTATCAGTCAGGAAAAAGTGTATTCCTTCCACAAACTCACATTGGTTGAGCCAATGTTGCTGTTTTCGGGCCAAAAGGATATTCAAACAAACAGAGCAACGTTTTAATAGTGCCACAGAGACAAATCATAGACCAAATCAGCACACAAATAGCTTAAATATAGTTGTCTATCCACATTAAGCCTTTGTAGAATAAATTATTTTAACACAAAAATAAGCTTGTGCATGTAAACATATGTGTGGAGTCATTGTACAGGTGTACGTTGTTATTTGTTCCACAACCAGGCTGCCAGGTTCCCTTTCCATTTTTTTGCTTGGCTGACACTTTCTTTCCAAGGCCCTTAATTTTTTTAGACCAATGTAGACCAATAAAGTATCCTGTTGTAAAATTGCCTTTACAATTTGAGGGCAGTAAGAAAGCCTAAAGGCCAGTAAGAATATGGTATGCAGAGGTCTGTATTAGTATGCCATGTAATGACTTACTAGGGTGAATGATTAATCAAAATTAAATCGAAATTATGATACGACCCAGTATGAATATCAAACCATGATGGCTGTGATTAAATAAAATAAATAAATAAAAGTCTGAACGTGCTGCTAGCTGCTTATGTGCTCAGCTGTTTCATCTCTAGTGTGTAGTGCTTTCTTAAATACATGTTAACGGGGTCAGTGTATTGCACATTTGTTTTCAGTGGTTTCATATGTTTTCATCATGGGCAAAACATGCTTTAATTTTAGTTACATGTATTTTTGGCAGTTCAAATCACAATAGCAATATTTTTCAAAATATTCGCAATTCAATTTTTCCAAAGCATTCAGCCCTATGATGTACTGTAGCACTTTCTGCAATAGGATGTAATTACAACATCTAACACCAGAGAGACTCACATTAACATGTTCTTCACCACTTGCCCTCTGCCTAGGTGGCAAAGCTACTCCAAGTTATCCTCATAATAAGCTAGAAAACAAAATAATTTTTTGTTTCAAACAGAAATTAAAAATAAGATACAACCAATAGTCAAGAAAAGCTCCTAATTAGTCCATTAATAACACATGTCCTTTAAGGTTGTGGCCTCCATTGTTGGTTTAAGCAGAGATGGAGTCTGATTTACTAGATGGGTGCCTGTTCTCTCTCAGCAGATACGCCGGTGCTTAGCATAAAAAAAAACACAGGGCTGTGAAGCCCTAACAATGGGCCATATCTCCCTATAGCCTCTCAAAGTGCCACATTTGCATATCAAGCCACTAGCGCTGATATGTAAGCGTGTTCCTTCATCAGATGGTGCTGACGATGAGAGCCATTCATCTGCCTGTTAGTGTCTCGCTTTAGTGCAATACAAATGTGCAGCGGGCCAAAAGAGACATCTTGTGTCAAAGCCCATGAGAGATAATGATATCGTTATACCTCCTTGATCGTGCACACACACACACACACACACACACACACACACACACACACACACACACACACACACACACTCATGCACAGGAGAATTCCTGTACACCTGAGTACGATAGCCCAACGTTCTTCTGGTTTACATCTGAATAACTTCTTTTTTATCTGAGCACTTCATTTTGCTAGTCTTGCTGGGAGGCAGCTACTCCTGATGTTAATTGCGGGGTACTTAAGCACTTAAAGATTAACATAAAACCCTTTGGAAACAAGCTAATAGTTTATGATAATTTGTCCATGGCTTTTGTCTGTCTATCACCACTTTGCCTCTAGCTGTAATTTTATCAAGGCACTGTAAAATATCATTTAAACAAGCTGACTTAGAGATAATTAATAAAAGAAATCATATTATTTAATTGAGCTCCTCTGGAACCATTACCAATCGAGAGAGTAAAACATAATTAAACAATTCTATTTTATTAACCTATTTATTAAGCTGTGCAAATGATGACTCTCTAAAGTACTGTCTCAGAGCGTAATGAGATGAGCTAGAATCTCTACTGAGGTCCTGTTTGATTAGACCTCTTCAATGAGAAAGGACAGAGAAAACAACGCAATCTGACAATCCTACACAGGGCAGCCCTGACCAGAGCGATATACCGTACACAATGCTATATATACACAACAAAAATTTTGAGGGGCTTTATTTTATATTTTTAATCAAGATAGCCCCATAACGTCCTGCAATCTGGACTTGAAACTCTTCAAGGTAAGACTGAAGACCCGTCTCTGCAAACGGATCATTATTCTGTAATCATTTCATTTAATGGTATATTAAATGATTGAAATTTGTCTCCTTGAGTTCTCAAGTGGGTGAAATATGGTCAGTGGATAGCCTTTGGATGTTTCCGTGATAAAAAAGCTTATTATATTGGAAAGAAAAGGTATGTGCCCCTTAGTCTCACATAGCCAGGCTTCAGAATAAAGTCTGGGCCACATTGCAGCTTATTCTGGTCAAGTACAACTCACTTGCACAAGAAGAGACCATCTGACTGACATATAATGCAATAAACCACAGTTTATTTTGTTTTTATGTGTCATTTAGGATGGGACTGTCTGATGGGACTGTAATATTGGTCCTGGTGTTGCACCTATCGCAGGTTTCCACCGGTTCCGACCCGAAAGTGAATCGTCAAGACCCTGTTCAAGCTGGCAACCTGCACCAAATAGTGGGGAAACTTTCGGTCTTAGTATAAGGACCATCCATCAATGTGTATATGCTGTGTGCACAGCTATTACATTTACAGTACATTTATGGATTTGGCAGACGCTTTTATCCAAAGCGACTTACAGTGTACTTATTACAGGGACAATCCCCCCGGAGCAACCTGGATTTAAAAGTGCCTTGCTCAAGGACACAATGTTGGTGGCTGTGGGGATCGAACCGACAACCTTCTGATTACCAGTTCTGTGCTTTAGCCCACTACTTAAACGTTTTAAAATGTTCAAAAGCTAGTTTTCTGAAAGTGAATTCAGCATTGGACAAATAGTTCAGATAGTTTATAGTCTTGGAAAAAATTGCAGAACATTCTGAGAATGTAAATAAGCCGAAAAAAAAAAAAAAAAGATTCAGTAGGCCCGTTTAATTTTTTTTTTAAATGTATATCTATGGGATTTTGTATGTTTAGGACCATAATTCCAAAGTCTGAAGGTCTGTACCAAGTTCGGTGGGTGTAGCCAAAGTCTTTTTAACAAGTCGGTCCACTCGGCAACCATCTTTGAAACTCTCTTGGGCAGGCCAGGCAGCTATTTTTCTATATAAACAAGCAGCATACAAGTGCAGCTCCTATCTACTTGAATGGAAAAACACCAAAATTTCCAAAACAGTTGGTCAAGATTATGATCAAAGAACATAATTCAATTAGCAGTAAAATCTGACAAAATTTTTGATCTCAGATTATGTTAAAAAATTACATTTTCCTGTCTTGTCTGGCTATTGCACATGCACATTTTTCAGTTGATTGACAGTGATTTCAGTATTTAAAAGGTGATTGGCTCTTTAAGGCGGTACTTTCTTTTCTACATACGTTAACCATTGGGCGTTTCAATTTGTTTTATTAATTTTATTTGAAGTGGCCAGTTTCTGCTAAATAATATCTGGTGTAGCTTGAAAATTCTAGGAGTAAGTCTTAGAAATGTTGAGTCTCTGTGTAGGGATTTTAAACAAAAACCCTAAACCAATTTTGTAAGATAACAGGACTGTGTTTTTCAAGATTTTAAAGGCTATACTGGTCATCCCACCCAAAACCGCACCCAAATGCACTTGACTCATATCTTTTGCGACTTGAGACGGTCGGCTCCTGTCCGCTTTTGTCGGCTGTCAGCTCCTTTCAACACATGTTTGTTTACAGCTGTCGTGCAACTCTTAAAATGGGAGGGCATGTGTTTTCAAGTGAGTTTGTGATAGACTTGACAGTCCGGTAGTGTGTGATCCTCAGTCGTTTGGTGTGTGATGGCCACTTTTTAGCTGTAGCTATTTACAATGTCAGGAAGAGTATTTTAAGAACTTGTTTATATTTTACAAGTCATGTAGTGTAATCCAGCACTTAGTTTCCAGGTGGACTGGTTGTATTACAACTCTTGGAAGTGTGAACTGCCAGACAACCAGATTGTCTAAAGCTCAGACTATGGGCCCCTAATCACGCTACATCTACAAAAGCTGACAAACCCACCAATGCTGGGGTCTCTGCAAAGTCAAACGAGTGTAAAGAAACAAACTCTATCCTTACAATACACCGAATAGTGAACAACATCAACATCACGTCACTGTACAAGATCAGGCAGAGTGAAGCTAGTTTTTTTGCCCCAAAACACAAGCGTGGACACTTCCATCCAAGTGTACAAGCATCACCCATGACTTCATCTGCAGGGCTGTCAGAACATCACTATGTCTCACTTGCGCAGCAGCTCTAGGCATGTGTCCAGACTGGCAGAGTCGGTGAAATTTGTGAAATTTGGGCAAAAGACAGCAGTGTGCACTGCTACAGTGGCACTCTGCCACTCGGTCTTCACTGGAATGTCAAGCGGAGCTGGACGAGCTTTGTAGGCCATGGTCACAGTGAAGGTCAATTCAGAATAGACCATGTCTATTGCGTCACTACATTGCAGAGCAGGTGTGGCCAACACACAAGCAGTTCTCTCTTTGCCATATGCACTCAAATGCACCAAGCTCATGCGTTATTCACCAGGCTGGCTCTTGCAAACACTCAAAAGACTATTAAATTATCTGGGATACCTGAAGCATGGCAAAATGATTGGTATGCTGGTGTTGCAGCCAGGGAAAAAATTATGTTGAACAATTTGTGTCAATTTTCGACAGGAATTATTATTTTCTTTTCAGGATGAGACAGGCCGCATGCATAATGATGTTATCCTAAAAGTGTGACAGTGGAACTACAGGCCCATGACATTTCCTGAAGAAATGCATCACTAAGCAGCCGCTGGTCTGTGATCTTACAAGACCATAGAACATCCAACCAACAACGATTAATCATCTGGAGGTAATGCTAGAGTAAGTGAAAGATGGATACATCCAATTATTCATTCATCCTTTTCAAATTGGGAAATGCAATAAAGCCGTCTATCACATTCAAGTGTTATACAAGATGTAGAATCACAGGGTTGGAAAAACAAACTAAAAAAAATGTTTTCCAAATTGCACACGATCCACTAGATTGAAAGAAAGGGTTGAAACCAAGGAGGTCTAAAATATCTGTAGAGTTATACATTAGCATTCCCATTCATCTCAATGACAGTTGCTCACCTGGCGCATTAAGTTCTGGAAATACCCAACATGGATCCTGCCATATCTGCTTAATGGGTCCCAGTTCCAGAAACATTTCTTTGAGCCACTCACCGATGCTGTAAATGCCATGTGACTGAACTCCTGAAGCTAACCATCCAAATTTTGACCACCCTGGTTAAATAAAAAATCAAATCAAATCAAATCAAATCAAATAGTGTAGTTACAGCATCAACCAGCAGGGGCAAACTGCAGAAGCTAACTTGTCAAAACTTAACTGCCTAGTTGAAAAACAATGCACCTGCATCTCAACTCTTCATGCCGCTTCTATTGTGGTCACAATTAAATGTATGTACAGGTGTAAATGAGTGAAGCCTGATTACTGAGCTCATATGCAGTCCCTTGATGTCAGTGTTTTAGAGCGTGTTACGGCTCGAGTGCTTAGATTGAAAACCCAATTCAGACAGGAGTGGAGTCAGCTCCAACTGCTCACCTCTGAGGGCTAATGAATTGGTTGCGGGCATGACAGTCAAGGTGGATTACCTTTTATTTTTTTATCAGTGCAGAGTCTAGACTGTGACTGCATTTAGATAATGAAATTTAGTATTACAAGCTAGCTTTTACTGTGTGTTTTCACTTCTAGAAATAACCTGGACAGAGGAAGGCAATTGTACAATATATACACCTCAGATTTAAGACAATGGTTTAGGGAGGGCAAGCATTGATCTGTGTATCGGCCTAAAATAAGTTGAATGTATTACCTACAGCATTATGTTAGCATTGGAAACAGAATAGTGTGATTCAATGCTGGGTAGTATGATTCAACAATGGTCAAAATATAACTTGAAGGTTTCCCATAAAGCACCATGAATGTCTGAGTTAAGTTGTCAGTTATGTAACCAATACATAGTCTCCGTCTGAAGCATAACACACACAAAAAATCCAAATGCCTTAAATCGCAGGTTAAATCTGATTGGCTGACTGAAAACAAATTTATTTGCAAGACACTAAGTTGATACTATACACTTTGAGGAAAAACAAATCACTGATAGCAAATCTTTCAAAGTTATTCAAAGTTTTGCTTGAGTGACCTAGTAGCTTATAACCTGATGTCCTAAGTAGGATAGAAAAACACAGGTCTACGTCACACTGTAAAGACCCAGGTGGTAGAGCGGGTTGTCCACTAATCGCTAGGTTGGTGGTTCGATTCCCGGCCCACATGACTCCACATGCCGAAGTGTCCATGGGCAAGACATTGAAACTCAAGTTGCTCCCAATGGCAGGCTAGCGCCTTGCATGGGAGCTCTGCCGTCATTGGTGTGTGAATGTGTGTATGAATGGGTGAATGAGATGCAGTGTAAATCGCTTTGAATACCGCTAAGGTTATAAACATGCTATATAAGTGCAGACCATTTACCATTTATTTTTGTAAAATATTTTTTATTTATTTGCTTTGAGGAACTAATGAGGAACTAAGTTATCTAGATATCCACAAACTGAAATGTATATTCATTAATATTTGTATTTTGCTTTGTTGTGAGTTAGGTCTTTTCAAAACAATCTGTAATTAAAACTTTTAGATTGACAGTAATGCTCAGCCTAGTATTGTAGTTTTATTTAATTCAGATTAAACCTTCCCCAAATAGCAAAACCCAAACAAACTGTGGTTCCCCGTCTGTCGCTCACTTCGACGTTGTGTCGAAGAAGCGACACTAGGCATCTCTCTTGAGCGCCGAAAGATACCTCTGATCTATGAAAAAAGGCCAATGAGAGTTGGCGAACAGTATTTGCATACCCTCCGGATACGGATATAAAGGTGAGGGAAATACGCTCGTTCATTCAGTAATTTTCTTCGGAGCCGATGGTCGTGTTTATGCTGTCAGCTGCGTGTAACACTACTGATCCTGCTTCTGATCCTCTGACGCTCTGCTGCTGTTGGATTTACGGCGCACTTCAGTGGCTGTTTTCTCTTCTGTGCCGGCGTGCAGTTTGCCCCTGGGCGCTTCGACAGCGCAGAGTTGAAAGAGTTCCTTTTAAAAAGAGTTATATTTCTTCATAAAGAGTTTATTTCTCTAAAAGAGCAATACACAGCGCGCGTCTTTATAAAGATGCCATTCACCACCTGTGTAGTTTCTGGATGCGGTAGAGTGCTTTCCGCTTCCAACGGCCACAGGCGTTGTCTCGTGTGTCTGGGCGCCGATCACACCGAGGCAGCGTTTGTGGATGGTTCATGTTCTCACTGCGAGAACATGACCATGGTAACGTTGCGGTCGCGGCCTGCTTTCAATAGAAAGCACGCCACTCCAGCCGCCCCCCGTATCGCTCCTTCTTCCCATGGGATTGAGGACGATGCGGTTGGCGCTGGAGGCGATTTGGGGAGGGCAACAGGTGCGCTTCCGCCGGGCACGTCCCCTCGGACCACCCGCCCCCCGACACGCTCGTTTACCTCCGTCCAGCCTCGAGGCAACGGCGACTCGCCTCCGGGCCGGTCTGCCTATCCTCTGGAGCTTGAAGCCGATGAGCTCGCCGCTCCGTCGGAGAGCGCGGCATCTGACGCTGACTCCTCCCCTGGACTGCCGCCTTCGGGCCAGCAGGCCCAGGCTGAGGCGGATGCGCAGATGTCCGACATGCTTGCCCGGGCCGCCGTCGGGGTGGGGTTGGACTGGAAACCTCCACCCTCCCCACACCCGTCACGGTTGGATGACTGGTTCCTGGGGTCTGGGCGCCGCTCACAGCCACGCCCCCCCCGGTCCCGTTTTTCCCGGAGGTGCATGACGAGCTGACGTCTTCATGGAGAGTGCCGCTCTCCATTCGTCAAAAGCCCTGCTCGTCCGCTCTCACTACCCTCGACGGCGGAGAGGCCCACGGGTACACGGCGATTCCCCAGGTGGATAGGGCAGTTGCGCTCCATCTTTGTCCCGGTGACCCTACCACCTGGCGCGGACGCCATGTACCCCCTTCCAAGGCCTGTAGGACTTCATCCTCCTTGAACAACAAAGCCTATAGCGCCGCGGGACAGGCCACCTCCGCCTTGCACACCATGGCCATCCTGCAAGTCCACCAGGCCAAGGCACTCAGAGATCTGCACGAGGGTAGCCCTGACCCCGATGTGCTGCAGGAACTGCGCTCAGCGACCGACCTTGCCCTCAGAGCCACGAAGGTCACCGCGCAGGCACTCGGGCAGGCGATGGCCACCCTTGTGGTCCAGGAACGTCATCTTTGGCTCAACCTGGTCGAGATGCGTGAGGCCGACAAAGTTCGCTTCCTCGATGCCCCTGTCTCCCAGCTTGGCCTCTTCGGCAACACCGTCGAGGACTTCGCCCAGCAGTTCTCCGCGGTGAGAAAACAGACAGAGGCTATATCTCACATCCTGCCTCGCCGCAAACCTGCCGCCAAGGCCACTGCCCCGTCTGCTCGCTGAGGGCGTCCCCCTGCGGCTAAGAAACCTGCTCCGCCTCAACCCGGGCCCAGCTCTCAGCCCATGCGTCGAGCACACCGCAGGAAGCAGACGCCCCCCGTCTCCCAGACTCCCTCGAGGACCCGGAAGGCTCCCAGGCGGTCCTGAAACGGATGACCCAGCGACACAGACGTTAGCTCCAGAGGTGGTAAGACCACTCCGTCCCCCGGTGGAGGACCGGGAGGAGAATCTTTTGTTTTCAAACAATTTAATTTGCCGCCCCCCCTTAGATGGGGTTGCGGTACCCACATTCTCAATAAAAGAGCTATTTCCTATGTCTCTGGATCACCTGGCCCGCAAATGCCGTTCTCACGGCACTTTGCCCTCAGATCTCAACAGTCCTGGCTTCCTGGACACGGACCATCCATCTTCAGCCCCACGACTGTCCCCTGGCCGGCCGGTTCCGACGAGTCTAGAGGACGCCTACCCAGGACCTCCTCCTCAGGTAAAAGGCTTTGAGTCTATTCTCAGCACCTCAGCCGCGGGTCGCCGCCCAACGCTGCCCTACCTGCTCCGCCCCGCTGCGAAGCCCCGCCGGGTACATCCAAATTGATCGTCCCTTTGGTGCTCCTAGCGCAGAGGTTGGACGCGTGGCTTTCACTTCCCAACCCGTCTCGCTGACTGGCCCGGACCATCCGACTTGGTTACACAATTCAGTTTGCCAGGCACCCGCCCCCCTTCATGGGCGTCCGCTTTTCCGCAGTACATGGCGAACACGCCCAGTCCCTGTGCGCAGAAATCACGACTCTTCTGGCCAAAGACGCGATAGAGCCTGTCCCTCCAACCGAGATGAAGAAGGGTTTCTACAGCCCTTACTTCATCGTACCCAAGAAAAGCGGCGGCTTACGACCAATCTTGGACCTGCGAGTTCTCAACCGAGCGTTACACAAACTCCCGTTCAAAATGCTCACGCAGAAGCACATCTTAACCTGCGTCCGGCATCTAGATTGGTTCGCAGCGATAGACCTGAAGGACGCGTACTTCCACGTCTCCATCCTGCCCCGACACCGCCCCTACCTGCGGTTTGCGTTCGAGGGCCAGGCGTATCAGTACAAAGTCCTCCCCTTCGGCCTGTCTCTGTCCCCTCGCGTCTTCACGAAAGTCGCAGAGGCAGCTCTTGCCCCGCTCCGAGAAGCCGGCATCCGCATACTCAACTACCTCGATTACTGGCTCATTCTGGCCCACTCGCGAGAGTTACTATGCGCCCACAGAGACCAGGTGCTCAGGCACCTCAGCCGTCTGGGTCTTCAGGTCAACTGGGAAAAGAGCAAGCTCACTCCAGTTCAGAGCATCTCTTTTCTCGGGATGGAGTTAGACTCGGTCTCAATGTCCGCACGTCTCACCAACGAGCGTGCCCATTCAGTGTTAAACTGCCTCGCCGCCTTCAGGCCAGGCACAGCGGTCCCCTTAAAACTTTTCCAGAGGATCCTGGGGCATATGGCGTCCTCCGCGGCGGTTGCGCCGCTGGGGTTGATGCATATGAGACCGCTCCAACACTGGCTCCAGACCCGAGTCCCGAGACGAGCATGGCGCCACGACACGCACCGGGTAAAAATCACCCCCGCCTGCCGACAAACATTCAACCCCTGGACAGACCTCTGTTTTTTACGGGCTGGAGTACCCCTACAGCAGGTGTCCAGACACGTCCTGGTCACGACCGACGCCTCCAGATTGGGTTGGGGCGCCGTTTGCAACGGGCACTTTTCCATTGGAAAGGGGCCCAGCTGCGTTGGCACATCAACTGCCTCGAGTTGTTGACCGTCCTTTTGGCCCTGCGGAAGTTTCTCCCGTTAATTCGGGACGAACATATCCTAGTCAGGTCGGACAGCACCACTGCGGTCGCGTACATAAATCGCCAAGGCGGCGTACGCTCCCGCCATATGTCACAACTCGCCCGTCTTCTCCTCCTTTGGAGCCAGCACCGACTCAAGTCGCTGCGCGCCACTCACATCCCCGGCAACCTCAATGTGGTAGCGGACGCGCTGTCACGACAACGCTTGCCTGGCGGAGAGTGGAGACTTCACCCCCACTCGGTTCAGCTGATTTGGGAATGGTTCGGCAAGGCCCAGGTAGACCTGTTTGCCTCCCGAGAGACCTCCCACTGCCCGCTCTGGTACGCCCGTTCAGAGGCTCCCCTCGGGGCAGATGCACTGGCACACAGCTGGCCGGTGGGGCTGCGCAAGTGCGCATTCCCCCAGTGAGCCTTCTTGCACAGGTGCTGTGCAAAGTCAGGGAGGACGAGGAGCAAGTCACTCTCGTGGCTCCTTACTGGCCCACCCGGGCCTGGTTCTCGGACCTCGTACTCCTCGCGACAGCCCCTCCCTGTCGAATTCCCCTGAGGAAGGACCTTCTTTCTCAGGGACAGGGCACGCTCTGGCATCCGCACCCAGACCTCTGGAACCTCCACGTCTGGCCCCTGGACGGGACGCGGAAGATCTAGCTGGTCTACCACCCACGGTCGTAGCCACGATCAACCAAGCCAACTATCTCGGTTACGTATGTAACCTCCGTTCCCTGATGGAGGGAACGAGACGTCGTGTCTTCCCGTCCACGTTGCTGAGCCGAGCCGCTGAGGTGCTCAGAAAAATCCTGAATGAACGAGCGTATTTCCCTCGCCTTTATATCCGTATCCGGAGGCGGGGTATGCAAATACTGTTCGCCAACTCTCATTGGCCTTTTTTCATAGATCAGAGGCATCTTTCGGCGCTCAAGAGAGACCCCTAGTGTCGCTTCTTCGACACGACGTCTCGTTCCCTCCATCAGGGAACGGAGGTTACATACGTAACTGAGACGTTTTTCACTTAACATGTCTGCCAGACAGTCTCTTCCTATCTAAATTGGCAGTTCATGGCCAGAATTAGCTGCAATGTGGACTAGACTTTAGTCAAATCTCAGGCTCTGATAGATTATGCAACCAAAATAAGTAAAACCTTCCCGTCATTTATGTTAGAGTCAGCTAACACAGACCAGAGGGTGTGACACAGTGCTGTACATGCTGATGCGATAGCCCAAACCAACAGCCCACCAACAAAAACAAAGTAAATCTCCCCGAACCATTTACCTATTAATCGAGGCTGCATCTGTGTGTGTTGGAGGAGGGTCCAGAGTCCCATCACTGGATTTTATCTGTCCCCCTGCAACATGACAGTTTGTAATATAAAAGCATCTGGAGTTTCTTGTCAAGTACAAGCTTATCTGGACCCAAATATTTCCCTGGCCTAGACCTCACACTAATACACACATTTCTCTCTCTCTCACTTCACTTAAGTGTGGGGTCATGCTATTCTACGGAATAAGCAACAGATTATAGCTGTCAAACATTGAAACAAAAGACAGGACTGTAAAACAACATGACTTAACTATGAAGGATGGCACCTGGTTAATACTTGTCTCCACCCTTTTTATCAGTAATGCATAACACATGGAAACAAAGCTGGAAAGTGTTTATATTTTTCTATAAGTAGAGAAGGTGATAGAGGGTGTGTTCTAATCATCCGAGAGTGCCCTGGGAAGTGAACTTCACAAAGTAATCCGTCATCTTATGTGAGATTTTAAATCAGGGAACATGTATGTTCCATTTAAAGGGCACTGCAAGTGGGGATGAAGGGAAGGGCTCAATAATATATTGACTCAACAGTCATTCGCACCACCTCAGTATGACACTGTTAGTAGTATTATATGTAGTATGCCAAAAGAAGTACTTAAAATGTAATGTAAGCAATGTTAAACCATTCAGATATGGGCCAGGAGCTTCAGTTAATGTTCACATCAACTAAAAGAATGGGGAAAAATGTGATCTCAGTGATTTTGACCGTGGCATGATTGTTGGTGCCAGATGGGCTGATTTAAATATTTCTGTAACTGCTGATTTTCTGGTATTTTCATGCAAAACAGTCTCTAGAGTTTAATTTCAATTGAGCGTCAGTTCTGCAGACAGAAATTACTTGTTTATGAGAGAGTCAGATGATAATGGCCAGACTGGTTCAAGCTGACAGAAAGGCTACGGTAACTCAGATAAACACTCTGTACAAGCAGAATAGCATCTTAAAATGCACAACATGTCAAACCTTGAGGAGGATGGGCTGCAACAGCAGAAGATTTTTCAGCCACTTTATTATGACTACAGTGTTCCTAATAAGACTCTCAGTGAGTATACTGTAGAAAGATAGATAGATAGATAGGTAGATAGATAGATAGATAGATAGATAGATAGATAGATAGATAGATAGATAGATAGATAGATAGATAGATAGATAGATAGATAGATACTTAGTTAGTACACAAGTATATACAGTAATGTCATCATACTCGAAACTACTCAAGAGTTGAAGTGTCTGTGTTTGGCATTACAAGGGGACACTTCTTATTTTCTTTCAGATTAGACATTGTAATCATTCCATGTTGAATGAAAACAGCACGTGAAATGTGAGGAGAAAAAACCCCCCACTAAAACAAGACCAGAAAATTCTCTCAATGTTCCATCAGCAAGTATTACAGTTACCAGGTGTCTATTGTCTTTGACGATGTCAGATATCAAAGTTCTAGCCATCAGGAAAGAACATCTAATATTACGGCCTCTCTTTTTTCACATCTTTTTGTTGTGCAGCTGCTGTTGCTGGTAGTGGCCTGGAGCCTGAGACCAATGTGATTCCCCATACAGGGATCAGGGCTGCTCACAGGGCCCGTGGCTCACTTCAAACACAGGCCAGCAGGGCAGAGTTCCCCTGAGCACTAACCTGCTGCTCATCCAGATCCCTCTATCATTCTCCTGCTCTTTCTCTCTGGGGGCAAAGGCAGTGATGTATGTTCCGAGGAAACATGTGAGAAATTTGGTGTTTTGTGCATGAGGTGTTTATCTCTAGGCTAGCCTGTAGCAGGAAGTATATACTGCTTACAACTGGAGAACACTTTCAATGTTTATTCTGACCAATGGAAGGGGAGAGTTTGGAAAATATAATTTTTTAAATTTTTTATTCTATTTGGTAACACTTGTAGCACAGAAATTACACACTTCAACTTTAAAATATATCTGCAACTCCACTTAAAGATTAGTGTGTAATTTTATTGATTTATTTTTAGGAATATGATCCTATTTCAATCTAAGTAACTGGGCTTCACAATTAAAGCGATTCACAGTGACAAAATGAACAGAAGTCATATATTTACAAGGAGGATTGGTGATTTGAGGTGACATAGTGACAGGCTGTTGGTGATGTGCCACAACTGAGTTGAGCATTGAACCATGCCTGAAGTGGTGGTAGGATTGTTTGGGAAACCAGCTTAAAAACAATCATTATTTTTTTTGCAATTTGGTTTGGTGCAGTGTCAGAAATTTTCTTTTCCATTAATGGGCAATATTTGCCCCCTGGATTTGATTTGGAGGGGCATTTTTTATTTTTATGGGGGAATTTGTTTGTTCCTTGTGGAGTTGTCCATTTTTGTCTAATAATTTAATGTCCTCAAATCATTAACATACAATATCAGTCTGAAATTCATAATGAATGTGATAATGTAGGCCAAGAATAGAATATTAAGAAATATATTAGAGAACAGAGAAATTCAGTTCAGGGGCATTTTTTGCCACAACATTTTGAAATTCAAGGGCATTTTTGCCCCAAGTCATGGTTAATTTCTGACCAAAGTTTGGTGCCACTAGTTGTGCTTTAAAACTACTTCAACTTTGGCAAGTTAGGTAAGTGTTTACAATAACATTACTTAATGCACTATAAACTAATATGACCTATAAACAGTTTTTGCGTATAAGGCAGTGGAGTAGTAGTGTCTGAATTGGTAGGCATACTGTGAATTTATGAAAGATAAATGTTTTGTTTTGGAGAAGAGTGCAACTGAACTAAGTTCAGACAAGCTTAAACATGTGCACTCCTCTGGAACTGGACCATGGATCACGTTACGAGCACCAATGCTGTTGTTGCAGATGTCGAGCGTTGTTAAACTCACCGATGAGTTTAGCGCAGAGAGGGCTCAGATTTTTCCCGCCACAATTTTAACAAAATAATTTGGAAGGTCAGATAAAAGTGATTGGCTGGCTTCATCTAATCACTAATAAAAGACATTACATCATACCTAAAGACTAAGTGGGAGCATGCAAGAAAAAATAAATAATAGAGTAAATTAGAGAAGTGCAGGTACTCCTTACCGCTGCGTAACACACCACTTCAAGCACTGTATACAGAACATATGTAAAACGTGTACAACTCTTTTTACCATTAAAAACAAATTACTGTTGTAATTATAGTCCCACATAAACTTAAAATATGTATATATGGGTAAGTTTCATGCTGGCATGGTGTACAGTACACTAAGAACAATGGTATGGTAACTTGATGTTAAATATGTATTTCAATTAATAGGTGTCATTAAAGTTCCTTTTCTTAGGCTACTATGAAAATTGTTAATATATCATTATTACTCTAACTAATAAACTAATTCATATTATGCAAAATTGTTCAGCATTGTAGCTAATTTGAGTGTAGTAATGAGTGTAGTTTACACACTTTCTTGTATTAACATAGGCTATATAACCTATATAAAAATGTATGGTTATTTGTTTTATATGTGTACTATTATGTGCTTTTCTGTGTAAAGTGAAATTGTTTTCCTACTTTGAAATATAAATTGAAATGATTTGAAATGATGAGAAACAGGCACCACCGACAGCAGTAAAAGGCAAAAAAAAAAAGAAAACAAAACTGCATCAGAAACTTGCAGGGGTGTAATAACATGCAGTATTTTCACAAAGTTGAATTGCAAAAAATAATAAAAATAAAAATATATATTTTATACATTTATAAATATACATTTTATTTTGTAATAATGTCCAGATTTTGCTGTTTCAGAAGGAAATTGTTACTTTTATTCACCAAAGTGGCATTCAACTAATCACAATGTATAGTCGTGAGATTACTGATGTAAAAAACAGCACCATCAATATTTAAAAAAAACAAATATATATATATTTTTATCAAATCTAGACAGGCCCCATTTCCAGCAGCCATCGCTCCAACACCTTTTCTTTGAGTAATTATGCTAAGTTGCTAATTTGGTACTACAAAATCACTTACCATTATATCAAACACAGTTGAAAGCTATGTGGTTAGTTAAGTGAAGCTTAACATTTTTGTTTTTGTTTTTGAGTTGCCACAGTATGCAATAGACTGGTATGTCTTAAGGCCACTATTAGGTCAAAATTAGACTTAAACTTATCATTCAATCATTGTTTTGAGGAATGAAGGCTATTCAATTCTTGAAATTGCCAAAAAACTGAAGATTTCATACGAAGATTACACTACAATCTTCAAAGACAAAGGACAACTGGCTCTAACAAGGACAGAAAAAGAGATGTGGTAGGCCAGATGTACTAAACAAGAGGATAAGTACATCAGAGTCTCTAGTTTGAGAAATAGTTGCCTCACATGTCCTCTGCTGACAGCTTCATTGAATTCTACCTGCTCAACACCAGTTTCATGTACAACAGTAAAGAGAAGACTCAGAGGTGCAGGCCTTATGCGAAGAATTGCGAAGTAAAAGGTTAGTGGGCAATGAAACACAGACATTGGACAACAGATAATTGGATAATAGAGATCTTAACCCCATTGAGCTTTTGTGGGATCAGCTAGACTGTAAGATGCGCGAGAAGAGCCCGACAAGACAGCCATATCTGTGGCAAGTGCTACAGGAAGAGTGGGGTGAAATGTCACCTGAGTATCTGGACAAACTGACAGCTAGAATGCCAAAGATCTGCAAAGCTGACACTGCTGCACGTGGAGGATTTTTTGATGAGAACACTTTGAAGTAGTTTAAGAAGTTCTGAATTTTCAGAAAAATCTGCACATTGCTCCAAACTTTTGGCCGCCAGTGCATATATATATATATATATATATATATATATGTGAGCGCAGCGTAGTTCTAGCGGGAAGACTAGCAGCTGTACATCATCACACTATTAGCTGGGTAATTCCTAGCCAATCGCAGGTAAGCCATTGCTTTATAAGTCTGCCCACAATCTATCACATTGCTGCTTCAGTGCGCTAAGATGGCAACCTCCACCACCCCACCACCACCAGTTGAGCCCCGTCCCGCACGGGGGTAGGCTCCTCGCCCCTGCCTCCTATCTCCGGCAGGATATGATGGTTCCGAGTACAACTCCCTCGGACCGCCGGACAGGGCCTACGCCAAAGAGAGACATTACTTTTCTGTTCTACATTCATCAAATAAATGGCATCTTAAACCTCACTCAAGCCTGTGTGTCTTCCCGATAGAAATATATATACTTAGCAGGGAAATAAATATACAGTGCAAATATATATGGTTACTCCAGAGATGCTTGTGAATTAGATGTTGTAAATGTCCTGCCCCTTACTGAAACAGAAAATATTATTGGTTAGCAAATATCCAATTGCATCTGAAATGAATGTTCTGATTGGTGGATCAGATTAGTCAGAACGTTTGTCTTGCCAGTGCCATCAGTTGCGGTCCCGCAGAGAATCTCTGTCCACCCACGTTAGTAGATTGAACAAGTTCTGGGTCAAAAGACTACTCGTTGTTCTGGCAGCCATCACTTATTTCTGTGGGCATATGCAAAATCTTAAGAAAGAGGCCTGCATATGCCTTAGATATGCAGTGTTTCTCAACCTTTTTGACTCCAAGGCCCCCCTTTGGCTGATAAAATATATCTAATGTATATTCTTCATAAAAAGCAAGCTGTTGAAGGGAGTTATTACATATTTGCATTTTCAGTAGAAAATGCAGACATGCACAAGACACTTTTCGACACCTTTCTCAGATAGTGATTTGGCATGAAGGCATTATCAAAGAGGGATCTTTCACATGCAATTATGTCAGAAAATAAAGGTGATGAAGTGTGGATTATAAATTGAATTATAATACATTTATAATACATTTATAAAAATGATTATAATCTTTGATAATATTTTATATATTTTAAGAGATCTTGAGGCCGCCTGGAAGTTTGCTGAGGCCCCCCCAAGTGGATTCCAACCCCAAACAACTTTACAGCTTAAATAACACATGAGTTTGAACAGAATAATTAATATAAGTGCTTTTATAAAATTAAAAGCTTCTAATTTCTGCTGTTAAACCCTCCAAAATCTGGCCCCATTCACATTCACCATTGTAAGTGCCTCACCGTAACACGGTGTAAAGGAACAAGTCAAAATATTTTTTTGTGGAAATCAACATCATGCCACAAATGCTGTCGACTGAGCTTAACTTGTATTGAATGGGGAATATTCTTTTAACTAAGATTAATGAATGCTGTAAAAATGTATTGCTAATTGTTTATTCATGATACCTAATGCATTAACTAATGTTAACAAATGGAACCTTATTGTAAAGTATCACCTACATATCTATTTACTCATGAGTCAGGATAAAGGAGCACTCAGGAAATCCCTTTCCTTGGTTTGTATATCCAGTCATTACCAGGAAATGAAGCAAACCCACCGAACAGGATTATCTATATAGTATTTTTTTCTTCTGCTATATGACACCTGTGGCTTTTATTTTACTCTATCAGACAATTAAAAACAGACAAACTGTGACCACTGAACCCAGAGGGATTTCTAACCCTAGTCAGATTTAGGCAGGCAGAAATCATTCCAGCACACATGAAGATCAGGCAGCCAAGGCAGCTCTGGGAGGTCTGGCCTGCAAATCCTTCTTTTCGGATCTCCTCACCCAGATGAAAGGGCAACGGCACTGAAGATTATACAACACAATTACCCATTCTCCATTGTGCTGCCAAAGAGAGGGAAATCGGCTTTCTAACAGGCCAAATAATTTCCAATTAAGAACATTTTCTGTTGGTCAGGTTGATGCTCTTTTACACTGAAATATCCAACCCCCCATTTCACCCCACCTGCCCCACCCTCTAAAAACACCTTGCACACCCACCGCCACTCTGCCCGTTTACTTTGAAGTGTGTGCTTCCTTTTTTTAAAAAGATAGATTGTTTTGTTGACAACTGAGAATTGCTCTGACAACTAGCTTGCAATGATGAGAAATGTTACATTTTCTCAAGAAGCCTGACAAGTATGACTTGTGGCTCAATTCAGTGCTGCTTTAGAATTGCTATCAAATTAGTATCACTTCTTTCTTTCTTGTCAGCAAGCTCCCTAAAATGGCAATCATGTCTTTTCACATTAGAAATGTAGAAGGGACAAGGTGTAAATCATGTTTATTGAAGTTTTCATCATTCGACTCCGAGCAATCATGTTGGACAGCTTGTTTTCATGTGACAATCATAATGAGAAGGCGACACTTCAGAAAAGTCCTCACACTTCTCTACAAGAACACACTCTACACTGCCTCTCTGCATGCTGGACATCTTGTAGTGCTACTTGGAGAACACTAGAGAATGATGTTGTCAATATTTGCTCTGAATAAGACACAAACAAGAAGACATGAGGGTACCCATCCAGGCTAAGTGTTAGCTTCATTCTTCACAGAGTCTCCCGTTGTCCTTGAGTGGAAGATACTGTAACCTCATACTTTGCTTTATAAAAGATGTGGACAGCTGAGTTCATCCTGATCCAAATAAAAAAGAGCTGTGTGAGCATCCATTACTTGCACATATGTCTTGACTGTGAACAAAGGTTTATATTCAGGACAGCCAGGTAAGGAGTGACAGCTATCAGTCAGAAGAGCCTCAGGGAAATAACAAGGAGTGAAAATGCAGGAGAGATCACTGGAGAAGCACTGGAATCTCTAGAATTTGTGATTATTTGATATAAACTAAAAGATCAACATTTCTAGCGCTATATTCAGGGTTCCCAGTGTTTACCAGACTTTTTCATTCATTTGTGATTACTGGAAAATGATAAAAAATAAATAATAATAATAATAATAATAATTTTAAAAAAAAAACAATAAAAAAATATGGATAACTGGAAAGATTACTAGATAAGGGGAAACAATTATAGACCAATTTTTTTCACAAAAAGCAATTTCTAGATAATAAAAATATTTCAGAGATGAGCTAGACGGAGAAAAAAAATATAACTAGACAGAAAAATATATTCACTATAGACATTTCCATGACTTTATTAGGCTTGGAAATCACAATTTTAATATTCCCTGATATTTCCCAGCCTGATCTCATGAAAATAATGTGACTGTGGTGACATTTTTGCAAAATGTTATTACAAGGTTCCTGACATGTTTCATGGCAGTTCAGAAGTCAAGTGTTCTCTGAGTGGCATTAAATGTGAATTAAATGTTTTACCAGACAGTTAAGATTTATATATATATATATATATATATATATATATATATATATATATATATATATATATATATATATTTATTTTTTTTTTTTATTTTATTTTATTTTTTTTATTTTTTTTTTTCTGAAAAAGTTGATACTTAAATGAGACACCTTTAAATCTCCCAAGGTATGAAAGAGCTTTTCTTTTCTCTCTCCTCTTGGCTCCTATTGTCCTTTCACTTGTTTCCTGTGAACCTTCATTGTCTTAACAAGAATAAATGCATCAAAAGCCCCAACATAAAATTAATAATTAATCCCTGACCACCTGAAAGAGCTTGCCACTGTATCAAGAATGGACATGAATGTAAGGTCATGCTAATCATTTTCAACTCCATGATTATTTCTGCAAAAATCAAAAGGGGTAGAATAATGGAGTCTTCTCCTCTTGTCTCCTCCCTAAACAAGCCGTCTATTTCCCTGGATGAGTCAGATGAGATGAATTCACCAGCAAACTCTGTCACTCGACGCCTTCATTATCTTGTCTGCCACTGTTCCAGCTCGACCTCTGGAATTCCCAGGGATGAGCAGTGGCCATTTACTCTAATCAGAGCTCACAAGAGCCTTTTGATCCTGTGCTTCCCTCTCTACTGCACACTTCATCACCTTTATTTTCTGACATAATTGCATGTGAAAGATCCCTCTTTGATAATGCCTTCATGCCAAATCACTATCTGAGAAGGGTGTCGAAAAGTGTCTTGTGCATGTCTGCTCAGAGAAAAAGGATGTCTGAGCACCTGTGGAAGACAAACTCGTTTCTCAAGGTATGATGGATCTATCATCCCAGTGCAGGATATAAGCTGCTCTGTCAACTTATTGTTGAGGAGGAAGAGACATTGTGAGGGAGGGAAGAATGACAGTAGGATGGAGGGAGCAGACTGGTTTTACATAGCAAACAGACTTTGGCAGTCAAGATTAGGAAAGTCCCGTGGCTCACTGACCTACGCTCATGATACAGCATACTTCCAAAAACATGTTACACCTAACAAAGAACTGATCAAGATCTCTAGAAACAACATGACTATGTGAACAATGTAGTCATGTGATAACACTTACAATCAAGTACCAAAAAAGTATTAAATAGTTTAACATAAAAGTGTTAAAAGGGATTTTTGGACATGGTAGCATGGTAATACAATGATTTGTAGGACAAGCAGTTCCATAGTATTAGGACCACTGTATATCACTATGGTAGTACCATGGTGTAACACAGTTCAATGGAAAGGAGGAGGAGAGAACCGGTTTGGCCATGTAAATAATATTTTAATGATAAACTTAAATCAAAAGACAAAACACACACATGACAGACATGTCCGTAAAAGATCTCTCTCTCCCGCACCATCCTCCGCAGTCGGCCTTTATCCCTCTCGGAGGCTTGATTAGCCAGAAAATGTAAATATCACACAAGTACCATGGTAGTGTTTTTATGCCAAATCTGCAGCACCACAGCACAAAAAATCTACACATACTGTGCGTTTAAGCTGGAGTTGTGTTCCATTGCTTTTACAAACATATAATGCAATTGTCTAGTTTTGAGAGGTACTTTTTAATAATCAGTCGAACTTACAACGCAACTGTCCAATTTGCAAACAAACTGTTCGTTTTGAGCATCTCTTTTTCACAAGTCAGTCAAACAGACAATGCAACTGTCCAATTTGTGAAAAAGTTGTTTGATTAGAGTGGCTCTTTTTAATAAATTAGTAGAACAAACAATGCAACTGTCCAATCTGAAAACAAATTGTTCATAAGGAGCATCTCTTTTTATTAAATTAGTTGAACATACAGCACAACAAAGTATTTCCCAAAAATTAATAGACTGTGGTGTGTAATGAACCAAAAATATTTTACACTTCTCATAATAACATTAAAGATCTCTAGCATTGTGATTTGTGCCAGAAAACATCCTGACACAACATCATTTGAGGTAACGTTAACTAACGTTACATTATCCACTAGTCCAAAACACAATTTTATCATTATCAATGTACGACAGCAAACAGATAGCGTTACTGCAGAAGTTATCATTGATAATTAACGTTAATCTAACATTAGCTAACGGTGTTAGCTGTCAGTCTCCTCGCATATGTTGACTGACATATCAGGCTGCTTGTCGTGAAAAACAATCTATAACTTATGTAACATTATATCTAGCTAGCAAAGTTTACCTAATTATCTAACGATAACTTTATAACCAACAGCTCTGAAAATGTAACTATTTAAAAAATAAAAAAACAGTTCAACACAGGTAACCACTTTTTCTTAATTTCTTTGATGGCTCAAATGTATGCTTTAGTCGATTTTGAGTTTTGACCATTTGTGAACTGCGTAAAACTCCATCTCATTTACCATGTTTTGTGGGTGTGATTTTGAATCACCATTCATATCTATACAACCAATGTGTTTATGATTTAATTAATACTAGAGCACAAAACTATTTAAAAACTGTTTCACAAAATTCTGTGGGAAATTATTTTTGCAAACAAATTGCTCGATTGGAGTGGCTGTTTTAATAAATCAGTCAAATATACAAAGCAACTGCCAAAGTCACGAACAAATTGTACATTTGGAAGTTTTTTTTTTTAAGACATATAACAAATTGCTTGATTGGAGTGGCTCATTTTAACAAATCAGTCAAACATATAAGCAAATGCTGAATGCTGAAATGGTGAAAAAAAAATTACCTTTTGAGCAGCTCTTTCAAATAAGTCAGTTGAACATATAGACCAACAGTTCAATTTCTTAACAAATTGCTAGATTTAAGCATTCTTTTTAATAAATCAGTGAAACAATTAGAGACTCCAACTGAATCATGGACATCATCTTCAAACAAATCACTTCCTCACTAAATCAGCTGGGAAGACTCACTCACTCACTAAACAACACGTAATTACTACAACAAGTAAAGTAATTATTATGTCTGACTTGCCATGAGCTGAGAACTGTTACTGTGTTATGTGTACTTAAAGATATAAATCAATCCACAACAGAGTTTTAAAGTTTGTTGTAATAAATTAATACAATGTAGAGGAAAGTAGTCTAGTTTAGCAAGATGGAAGGCCCAATTTTGAGGTGGGCGGTTTTTAAAAAAAAAAAATTATGCAAAATCTGATTTTTAGGAATCACTTTACCATATTCTCATTTCCATCTGATACCACCACGGTACTTTTTGGTTTGGGACAAACATGTGATGAAATGTAGCTCCCTAAGGAGTATGTTATTTTGGTGTTTTTACTCATATACATTCTTCTTACAGCCTGAATAAACATCACAACATCAATGTCTATCAGATGTGGCCAGAATATATAAATAAAATGGCTACATCGCTAGTATGTCACCATGACTTACTTTAGATGGAACACAAAAGCAGAATAAATATTCCCTCAACGTGAGGTTGTTGTCTACATCCGGCTCTCATTCTGGAATGTGCCAGAACCACTGCAAGATAAATGAACACAGAGGAACTGAAGGGAAACAGATCCCCTATCTGACATGGCACTATTTACTGACATTAAGAATGATAATATCCATCAACAGGCTGTCAAAGCCCCAAGTGGGCTGTGAAAAGAACAAAGGCATCCACTGTCATCCTTTTCAGATGCTGACAAGGAGATGTTGATGTACCTGCCATTCAGGTGCAAATAATGTCATCACCCACATTGGGATCAGGACTTTTAACTGCACCATGGCGATGAGTAACCAGTGCCTTCAGCCTCTCCGGGTCTCAAAAACAAGCTAACGAGCTAGCCATCAACATCCAATTAAATGGCTTTGAAAAAGTACAACGAAAAAGCAACAGATCAACATATGTCCATTCAACTCAACAGCGTGTGAAACATGTCTCTGCGTTAACAGTTCGGCTGCTAACAGAGACAAAACAAATATGAGCTGGCTTCAGGAAGCATCTGTATAATTACTGTTGGCCATCTTTCAAGCCGCCCTCCTCTCTGGAGAGAGATGTGTGACAATATATGACAAGAAAACAAACACGCTTCCCCAGCAGAATAATAGAAGGCATCAGTGGTGTACCAGACACACCTGTCTGCCTCTGAAAACAATGCCACACTGCCTATTTATTAGGTGCCAGAAAAGTTTATGTTTGTTCTGTGACAGTGACAGAAACTTGATCCGTTTCATTATTTGGGGATCTCGAGCTTGAGAGAGGGGAGGAGAGAAAAAAGTCTGACTTTCATTTTTTTTTTTTTTTTTTACCAGCCTTGCAGTGAGTTCTCTTTCTTCTAGATAGCTGTCTGCAATGGTGTCAAAAGACAAATAACAAAGACTGTGGAGGAAAGATCCTGCTCAGGTTACTCTGAAATCTTCCACTCATCAGTCCACTCTCTTTCTCAATGTGATCAGGACATTGAAATCATTCCTGCAGAGTGTCACGTTTACCTGCGACGTAGCTATGGTGGTTTTTTGATAAGTCATTATAGTTTGATTGACACTCATTGTGCTGTCTAAATGATGTTGTGAGTTTATTGTGACACAATTGGCAGCTCAAAAGAGGATGACACCATGACCTCCAAAGCTCAAATACGCCATGGTCTATACAATGGAGCAAAATTGCAACTGTCAGACAAATCAAGTGCTAATTGCAGCAATGCATCTATTTTGAGACACAGTCCATTTACATTTCTAAACTAACTCGTTCTTACTTTCACCTGTCAAACAATAAACAAGCCCAACAATTCTTGCTATCATCAAGCTCAAATGAAACATAATGCCATCTATCATCTACCTCAGAGCATGGCAGCATCTGTTTGCTCGCTAGATAGCAGACAGCTGAGGAACACAAAAAAGGAAGCTGTTTGCTGGGATGTTGGAAGGGAAAAAATGGGTCAGGTTGCTAGCTGCTGTTTTGTGGCCTTCCTCTCTGTCTACCTGTCAGTCTGCGTGGCTGACATAACAGCGCTGACTGTCATTTTAACAGTTAATAATTAGGCCTCCTCTCGGCACCAAACGGGGTGCCATGATGACAAAAGCCAATGGCACGACGGCTCCCGCTTTATAAATAGTCTGAAGGGATGATTAATGAGGGTGGCTGGCGAGCTAAAGCAGCAATCTAAGCTCAGACAATGCCCGCCCGCACAGCTGCCGAAAAAATAAGACAAGCTCTGTCCAGGGATATAATTGAGGAAAGTGGCAAAACATTGCACGTAAATAAATAAATAAATGTTAACCGACAGCGTATGAAGACTTTATTTAACCCCTCACTGCTTTGCGAGCTCCTCATTAACATTTTGACACGCTCGGCTGAGAGCGGGGGTCAGGCTCGCCGATACGCTTCGAGAGGAGAACATTCTTCAGTGACGCTCCACTAAGAGGTGTGAGAAAAAAGGCCGGGGGCAGAGAAGAGCCCCACGTTACTGCAGTGAATAGTTGGGAGTTTTCCTCCGAGAGCCATGCCAAACATTGACTTGGTTTTTGAGAGTGATTTTGTGGGTAAACAAAGAAAGACTGAGCCTGCAGTAAATGCCCCGGCAGGGGGCCCTCGCTGGGACTGTTAGTGCCAGACTCTGATCATGGGAAGGGCATAGAATGAGCTGTGTGTATTTTTCTTCCCAAAACAAAACAGGAAACAGTAGTTGTTTACGAAAAAAAAAAAAAAAAAACTATTTAGAATACTGTGAGAAATTGTTACATTGTTTTTCTATATTATTTTGTCAGCAGAACTCTGCAAATTTCCACAAAATCAGAATGCCTGTCATTTACATACATTTCATTTGATTATTCATTACTTAATTATTTATTAAATATTACTCAAACCAGTTTCATAGCAAGTTGTAGTAATAGTTGACTCATGCAAAAATGTTCAACATTTACTTGCATAGATATAACCAAAAAACAATAACCAACAAACAATGTTATTACGATTTCTCTTAAGTTTAACCCTTAAACCAAACCCAAACCTAACCATAAATCTAGCCCCGTACCCAAACCTTAAACCTAAACATTATTTAAATAGGTTTTGTTTGCAATGTGAGAAAGAAACCATTGGGTTTGGATCGAGACGTGGGAAGCGTATTACAGGTAACTGACATACATCAGTGAAAAAGGATCTTGGTCTGTGGGAAATGGAGGAGTCAGGAGACAATGAAGCAGGTTAAAGGTAAAGTCCTTTTAATAAATAAATAGTCCACAGGAAAAAATAACAAAAACTCTTTCTCTCTGCGGGTTTTAACTCACTGGTCAATCTCTCTCCTCTGATGCTATGGCGTGCCTTTTAAGTCTCCCTCCACCATCAATATAATAAGAGACAGATGTTAAAGACAATTATGAGCCAGGTGATGAGCTTTACCGCTCTCTCTCTCTCTCTCCCGCAGACCAACACATGACCACGCCTCCCCATGCCACAATCAGTCATTTGTTTTGCATAAAATAAAGTGTTGGATAAGAGGCTTGATAAAATGTGATACCTGTATCGTATCGATTTGAAATGATGTTTGTTGGTCTTTATGGGAATAAATGTTATACCTTACGAGTCGTCACGAGACTATGTTGGGTTTACCATCAGGGGCTCAACTACCCATTTACGAACCTGTATGCAACATCAACGCTGGTGCTCCCTTGAATGTATATCCATTAGTTCACCCCTTTGTTTGGCACCCTTATGCGGTGTATTTGTTTAAAAAATGGCTTCTACACTCATGTTTACAATTTTAAAGTCCAAGTCAACTCATATTATGTCAAGATCGGTTTGTTATTTCAGCCATATAAATTATACAGTGGAAAAATATATAATTTCACCAGGTCTGCAGTGCAAATTACACTGTACACTTTATAGACAAACTTGTATTCTGATGCAAACAAACTCTGTAAACAAACACCCTGCAAACAATAGACAGAATAATAATGAAAATGCAAAAAAGTGTATAGATTTAAGTTGCAGCTTCCATTGAACTTATTATCCTCATGCATTCCAGCTTGTTCTCTGACAGCTCTTGGTAGCTGGACTGAGCTGAAAGCTGAAGGCACAGGCTATCTGCTTCTAATGATAGGGAATGCTTTGATCGCCTTCGCCACCTGCACGCATGTCCGTTGCTTAAGTACACATTCACACATCAGATGAGTAGCTTCACTGTTGCTGCCCTCTTTAATGTTTCCCTTTTGTCCACTTTAAATGTGCAGGCATTCAAAAAAGTGACAAATCAATCACAGCAACTCCAAACAACAAAACATCTGTTTTCCCAAAACTTTTTTTGGTTATGTTTTACAAACACTGCAACGTCTGACCGACTGGCTAACAATTATCTGAAATATTTTCATGTGATCTTCCCGCCATGTTTCCATTTGATCTGCTTTTTACTTAGCCTCCACTTTTCTTCCCGCTCGCTCTTTCTCCTTCCCTCTCCCCCTCACTCAGACATCAGCGGTTCTCCTTTTAATGTCACTGACAGGGGGTGATTTGCACCATATATGTTTTCTCTTCAATTACACCATGGCAGCAGTGTGCTGCCAAACATCTCAGTGCTGTGCTGATGGTCACCTCTTTGAGGAGTCCTTCCTGCCTCTCTGCACTATATTTTTCCTCTTTTTAGATTCTCCCAGAGAGGACTCTGTCATTTGCCTGTCCTTGGTCCAAAGTGTTATTTAACACCTGACAACAAGCCGTCTCCGCCTCTGCAACAACATAATTTCAAAATTATTTCCTGTGGGGGCTAGTCTTAAATTGGTCCTCTAGTCAAGACAAGCCTATAAGGAACAATGCATTTCTTATAAATGTGGCACCATGGCAAAATTAAATGTTCACACCTTTTTAAGACAATACATAACAACATAACATAAAGTATAATATATAGGGAGACTGAGGATTAATGGTAAAAGGGAGAGCTGTCACAAAGGACATATTGAGGTTTTGAGACATAAGTCAACTTATGCAAATGCTTATTTTCTCTCACAGTGGTTTTGTGTGTTTATTTAATTTATTTTTTAAACCTAGTTCAACATGTTCATAAATAAAATGAATATTCTGGGTTCAGTACAAGTTAAACTCAATCAAAGCATTTGTGGAATAATGCTGATCACCACCAAAAACATAAAAAATGAAAAATAATTGTTGATGGTAAACCCTGTAATTTACTTTATCACACTAAAATGATGGCAAACAGAGATTTTATCACACAATTTGTTTTACATGTATAATGTTTTCATTGTGTGTCTATTCTTTTTAAATTGCGTACATTTTGGATTGGCAGCATTTACATCCACTGTAAGTGCTGTATTGTAACCAGATTACATAATTTTCTATGTTAATCAAAATAACATGCTACAAATGCCGATTAAGCTTGTACTGTTGTATAGAACCTGGAACATTCCTTTACATAAAATATATATGTACACACAAGCATAATCTGGACATTATTCCAAACTTTTGGCTGCCTGTATATATACAGTATCTCTCTCTCTCTCTCTCTCTCTCTCTCTCTCTCTCTCTCTCTCTCTCTGTATATATATATATATATATACACACACACACACTGACCGGCCACTTTATTAGGTACACCTGTATATTTACTTATTCATGCAATGATCTAATCAGCCAATCATGTGGCAGCAGTGTAATGTATCAAAAGAAAAATCCATAACTGCACACTCTCTTACACGTTTATTTCATTACCAACGTTTCGGCAACAGGCCTTTATCAACCTTGTAAGAGACTTGTAAAAGAGTGTGCAGTTATATGCTGCTGCTCGTGTTCTTACACATACCTCACCATGTTCACACATTACCCCCTGTGCTCTCGCAGTTGCTCTGGTTTCCCATTCATGCTTATATTGATTTTAAAACTCTCAGTTTAATGCATAAAGCAGTTCATGGTATTGCACCAGAGTATCTTTGCAGTCTTGTTGCGCCCTACACTCCCTACCGTTCTCTTCGTTCTGCCAATTCATTTGCAATTCAGCAGCCCTCCTGCAAACTTAAATATATGTGGGAAGAGCTTTCTCTTTCTGAGGTCCTAAGCTATGGAATGTACTTCCTTTTACTATCAGAAACGCCCCAACATTGGATTGTTTTAAGAAGTTACATAAGACTCATTTATTTAAGGTAGTCTTTTAATATTATTTAAAATGTTAGTTGTATGTGTGGTTGCTGTTGTATGTTATGTGTTTATTCAATATTGTAGCGCTTTGAGTGCAAGAAAAGCGCATTATAAATAAAAGGTATTATTAAATATTTTTCTTTTGAAATTTTTTGTTCTAAATTGCACCTCCAAACTTAAGGTATGTGTTTGCTCCAGTGTCCCTCTAAAAGCAGTGTAATGTATAAAACCAGGCAGATATGGGTCAGGAGCTTCCGTTAATGTTCACATTAGGGGTGTTCAGCACAGTTATTATCTGTCTCTGTATATTTTACAATGACACAATTATCTGTAATTGTATCTGTATTCAGATAGATTTGGGTGTGGTTTAAAAAAGAAGTGCATCAAAACAAATTTTAAAATGTAACTCTCTTATATTTCTCATACTCTCTTAGGCTATAGCTTCTGTATATAAAGTCTCAGATAGGCCTATTTAAAGATTATCATTCTGACAAAGCCAGGGCTGTAACAACCGTTGTAACCTAGGGTGGGGGAACATGTCCCCCTTACTTCTAGAATATTTTTAGGAAATAAAGCTATATATATATATATATATATATATATATATATATATATATATATATATATATTATAAAGCTATATATATATATATATATATATATATATATATATATATATATATATATATATATTGTATTTTGTATTTTTTATTTATTTATTTATTTATTTTTTGGTAAAATCTATATTATTAGCTTTAATTTTAAATTCGGCTTCCGTGCAAGTAAATAGTAGGCAGCTGCGTAATTGACACCTTTAAGACCCATGTAGGGCCTTGCCCAATATAAATGGCAGCGGAGACCACGTGGTCCTTTGTTCTATGATCAAAGGTGAGACATTGAACTCGGTTTCCCAGAATGATTCACAGCCAGATGGGAAGTCCCGCCCATGGACCCAATCTCAAACGTCATTGGTCAAAAGTGGCCTATGACCGATGACATCATCTTCTCCACAATGCTAGTGTACAGATTTGATTTCGGTCTCTCTGCATAGAGTTGCGCAAGTCTGCGATGTAAAGAGACGCGTATCTACACATACAAAGGAATTTCCCTCCTTCTGGACAAAGAAAGACCACGTTTTTCTAACCTCACCATTTGGCCACGGTAGAGTAAGATTAACTTAGCTTTGTTCCAGTCGTGTAGTATAATTGTTACAACCGGTTCATTCATTTTCACTACGAGACAACAGTGAATTTATTTTGAAAACGGAAAAGGCGACCAGCTCCCCTTCTCAATCGTTTTCTATCAACGTTGACTACCTCCTGCATTGCTCTCCATCACCAGACCCGAGAAATAATGCAGAGACGCATCTTTTCGCTGACGAACATAAGACAAAGGACCCACTCCAGAACGTTTTCTCCTGACCGCAACAAGAATTCAAATGGACAACCCTGCTGAAATCACACAGGATTTCCCAAGTAAGGCTTGATATCTGGGCAGATTTAGTTTAGAAACTGTGACTTTTCTTATAAAACTAAATCATATATTTGATGCTGAATGTTTGATGCTTTGATTACAATTGTATGTTTAACTATGATCACTGATAGCTGTTTTGATTTGTGAGATCATCATTTTTGGATGAAATGTTATTTTATTGAGTGATCTGAACTAACGATTCAATCGCACTTTTACCAGCGTGTATCCTCCGTTAAATTCCATGCTCCCCCGTATGTTCGCGCTCTCTGTCACACACACTGAAATTCGTTGGAGTGAGAAGCACCGTGGTTTTATGTTTGACTCAGGCTGGTGTTTCAAATTCTCCCACCTGTTTCGTTCAGTTCTTTTGTGTGTCTGCCCATTACCACCCTCACGTGGTATTAACTCCGTTGCCCTGGATCTGATCCAGCTATCTTTCATTCCCGCCACATTCAAACAATCAGTGGCACCACCCATTATGATCTGATCCTCCATTTTGAAACTGGTTTCCATTTTGAATTCAGTTTGCCATTTTGAACATAGTTCTCAATGTTGAAACCGATCCTACATTTTTAAACTAGTTCCCTACGTGGAGATTAAACCGCCATGTTTTTTCCTTTGTTACCGAATCTAGACACACACCCACACACATACATCCATACACTAGCATAAGCTCCACTATTTAGTTAAGACTTCCATTTTATGTTTTTGTGTTATATTCATATAGTATTGGTATATAGTATTATATTCATATAGTTCATTGATGTTTGATTATAATAAATCTTGTTATAGTATAATAAGAAGTACTCCTGGTTGTTTGTTTTAATATTTTTGTTGAAGCCAGCCTCTGTCACATCAAGAACTCCCATATTACTTCAGTATTGTTAAATTGTTGTTGTTAGTAGCCAACTGTAACCAGATTACTGTTGGATTCGTACAGCAATAATTTGACTAGCTTCTTCCCTTTTTGATTATTTTGATTATTAATCAGAATACTCAACCTTCAGGGTAGAATTTTATGAGACTTGATCAGTCACTTACTATCATTTTTCTCTTGTCAAAGAGTGGTCCCCCGAGGATAGAATTTAATGAGTTAAGTTCTATTATTTAATTTAATTATTAATTAATAATTAATAAACATTAATTATTGGTTATATCTGATAGTAAAACTGATCTAAACAACCAGTGCACGCTACACCCATCAGAAGCCTCCGTCAAATCGGTCGGTTTGGCAGTGAACAGAACAAGCGCACAAGCAATTAACAGTACAGGCAAGAAGGTACAGCCATCACCTATTGCATGTCAGGACTAAAGGGGAAACAATGCCAGGTTAAAGAAGGTTTTTAACTTTTAAAATATGATTGCGTTGCTGATAATGAAATATATTATGCTACATCATAACTTTGTATAGAGAGTAGTGCGTTATTTAATTTTGCATTAAAAAAAAATATTTTTCACCATCAGTCCATTGCATGAGAGTACAAATTCTCGCTCTCTTTCTCTCACACACAAATGTGGATGGTGCACAGAGAGATAGAGAGAGAGAGAGAGAGAGAGAGAGAGAGTGTGAAAACTGCATTGAAGCCATAGACACAAGTTTGATTTAAACACTTTCACACTTGGTTTGTGTTCTTTTTTTTTTATTTGTTAAATGGTGGACAACATTTGGAATTTGTTTTTAAAATCAGTAAAAGACGGACATATTTTCATATGCAACCTCTACACTTTCTCACGAACCCCCAGGGGTTTGCAAACACCCGTTTGGGAAACACTGGTCTTCTCTCCAGTTTTGGTGAGCCTGTGCCCAATGCAGCCTCAGTTTCCTCTTCTAAGCTGACAGCTGTGGTACCCAGAGGAGTCTTCTGCTGCTCTAGCCCATCCGCCTCAATTTTCGATGTGTTGTACATTCAGAAATGTTTTCTGTATAGTATTTTCTGTTGTATTGCATGTTTATTTTGGTTACTGTTACCTTCCTGTCAGCTTGGATCAGTCTGGACATTCTCACCTTACCCCTTACTTTTTGGCCTCTCAAGCTAAACATTTTTAACACTTTTTCTACACATTGTGTGCGAGCTTCCCCTCTCTTTTGGACTATAGTATGATTTTATAAGCTTACGCACCAAAGCTCCTTACAGTATTTGGTGCGGATGTCTTTCTGCTGCTGGTTTACATGATACACAGGTTGAAATACTCACTCAATTCAAGGACTTTTGCAGTCAAACTGCTCCGTGTTACAGCTCTCCTGTAACTGGGAGAATTGGATGAGAAAAGCTGACTCTGGATCAGTGGTTCTGAGAAAAGTTCTACATTGATTGTGTATGCAGAGAAAGTTTCGAAGACATTAACATTTTTGCTTTATAATAAACAAGTAGTTTGATTCATGAAACATTTTTGAATGACATTTTGGTAGCATTAAAAACTATTCCATTCAAGTTGTATCAAAATGCACCCTTGAAGTTGTGGCATCTTTACTCACCATGGATCAACTCAAAACAAGTGAGCACTGAGATGACTTAAGTGAAAATATTCCTTTATTCATCAGACTAATTCCGTGAACATATTAGACTGACATTCCCTACTGAATTATATCCTGACTTCTGAAGAACATCTCAAGTTGACTCTGGCTTTGTCGATTGGCACTGCAAATGATGACATATATGATGCAGGTTCAAGTGTTGGACTTTGCTGCTTTAGGCAAGACAGTGTTTATTCTTCATTATTCATATTGGTTGATGGAAAAACAAATAATGCATATTCATTACATTGATTCTTTATTATAAATATGACGTGAAGACCTACTTTCTAAATATCTGTTTGTGTACTAAGTTGTTTTGACACGAGTGTTGTACAGTAGCTAGCATGACCTGTAATGTCTCTTGTATGGAATGCATAGCATAGCAGAAGAGAAAGTGGCAAAAGTAATGCAAAAGTAATGTAACGCTTTACTTTCCATAAAAAAAAATGACTTTTTAATTAATTTAGTTACATTTTTAAGGAGTAAAGCAATATTATAAAAGTAACGTTACCCAACACTGGTTACAGAAATACAATCATGTCATGGTCTAAATCACTGAGATAAAATTTTTTCGCCAATCTGATGATGGTTGATGTGAAAATTAACTGAAGCTTCTGATCCATATCTGCATGATTTTATACATTACACTGCTGCCACATGATTGGCTGATTAAATAATCACATGAATATGTAGATATACAGGTGTACCTAATAAAGTGGCCATTGAGTGTATACACAGACACACATGCATTTTTATATAATATGAAAAATCTCTCTCTCTATCTCTCTCTCTATCTATTTATCTATCTATGTATATACTGTACATGTATATATTATATATTACATTTGCGTAGTTGGAATAAGCTTCTGTGATGTTATGTCTTTCGTGGCTTAAAGAATCAACCAAATGAGGAGAAGAATAAAGAACTCAATCAGCTGAGCAGAATGTGTCAGCAATGTTCTTTTTGATATGTCTGTCACCTATTTGTTTTTGAACATTCACAATGTGTTGAAAATCATCAACAGCTTTAGTTCTTAACAGTATGAAAGTAGCTTACTTTGAAAAACGTGCTGCACAAAAATGTGGGTACCTTACAAAACAGAGGAAAACTTAAAATAATAAAAAGAAAAGAATAAAATAAATATCTAAAACAAAGTTTAACAATTACTGTCAAACAAACATTTAATCACTAATTAGACAGATACATTAATGAGAATTAGCATGCATTACTTTGACAAAAGAGTTTTTTCACTTATCATGGAAAATAAGAGACAATGCAACTATGACAGTTTTGATCAGTTTTAAGAGTTTGAGAACCAAGGCCAATCAAGATTTGTTTTTCATGCATAATGCCACAAATACCTAAATTACCGAAAATTATATTTCACAGCTGCCATTAATATGTCTCAAAACCTGTATCATGTCATTAGAACCATATTTAATAGTGAGTTATTCAGTTGTGCATCTAGCTCATGAGAACATCATAGGCATATTTTATGAGCAGGCCGCAAACAATATTCCTCAGCTGAGAATGCCATACAAATTTTCTGGAATCTCTTTAAAATGTAATGCAATACACAATATGCTACCTTCCTAAAACTTCATAATTAGTCAAATTTACTTGATTCTACTCTGTTGCTCAGAGCTATAATGTTGATCAAAGCCAAAGTAAAGTGATGTCAGGGGACTGGTTCCTCCAATATCCAAGATACAAAACTACTGAATCAATAGAGCAAAACAGACAGCATTGCTAAGTATAGCTTTAAGCAAACCTTAGCACCAAATAGAAAAACTTCAATTGGACCCATTGATATCACCATGAAAAATGCATGATTTCAGGAAAGTTCTTTTATCTACAACAAAAGATCAATAGTGGGAAGGGGTTATGAAATCAAAGCTGCTTTGCTAGTCATGCTACCAAAAAAAAAATCAGATTTTCTTTAAAACACAACCGAGCACAATATTGAAGAAGAAAGGGTTTGAGCAATAAATAAGCACATCTAAAGAAGTGAAGAATGATTACTGTTGAGTGTTTTAAACTTTCCAATTCACCTATGCTGTTAATCAGTAAGACAAGAGAAGTCATGTCAGTTTGAAGCTTACCTAAAATGACATGCAACCTCAAACAATTCATATAGACTAGTTGACAGATGTTCTCCCATGAATAAAGCAGAATTCATTTTAATAGAACAGGTCAGCTTTCTTTTACCTATGTGCAAATGGGCTTCATTTACAATGTGACTATTTTTAAGTGTGTCCTAAAAACAAGCACACAATGGGATTGAGTGGTGTCTGGCTGAGATATCTAGTGGAGCGGCACTCATCTGTCATCAGAATTAAAATAACAAGTTACGGATGAGTGATCTGACAATAAGACTGACAAAGTGGAGAAAACAAGTGTTGAAAGGATGACATGACACTTTATCGGAGACACAATTTGCACTTCTACTTTTTCAGTTTAATTTTGACTATGAGTACTTAGTATAAATTATGTTCCTATTTAATGTAGGTTCTTCCTACAAAGTCAAAGGATGACAAATAAGGGATCCATTGCATAACATTAACAGGCTCATGTGGAAATCTGTGGTGAAGAACACAGAAAGAATTGGAACGCCTGTTATTCATAAAGTTTAACACATCCCCTACCCTTTGCTTGTTTGTTTAATACATATTTTGTATAATTTGAATATGCTTTTAGCTATAATAAAAGTGTTGTACTCTCAGCTTCATTTCATGTTTGTTTGATCAGACTGACAGAGAAAAAGTGGCTCAACAAATGGTGAGTTTGTGGGTGGGATTGACTGTTTTTCTAACCAACAGTCAAGGAGGTGCCTATTCAAAGGATGTTTCTCAATCTGACTGTCGAAGGCCGTCTCAATTGTGAGGACACATGGAAGGAAGCCTTGTTTCGCAGCGTTCGTTTGCCATATTTTGGGGGATGCATAAGGTGCATCCTTCGTGGCCTTCGATCACCCACAATCCTTTGCAATTTTCACAAATAATTTTTAAAATATATACAGTTGTGTAACTATGAGTGTGGAAAACTTTATTACGTAGCTTACTTTTTTCAGCAATGACATATATAGAAATTGTTTAAATGTAAGCAGTTTAGATAATACAACAAATTAGAAGATGCAAAACACAAAATAAATAAATAAATAAAATGAATAAAAGAGATTTTGAAAAAAAGCTTTAACATTTTTTATAGATTTTAGAAGTCTAGGGTTCCGTACTTTCATATTTGAAAGAGTTTAAATATAAATTCTAAGATCAGTGTTGCAAAATGTATTATATAAAGACTTTTTTTTAAGCGAGTCTAGCTTTGTGAATAAAATATTTTGCTAAAATTATAAAGGGATTAAGGACATATTTCTAATTTTCTGAAGTATATGGTTTTTCTAAACAAAGTAAAATATCACATGGTTCTAAGCTTATGGTTCATTTTACCACTGAATTCTGAGGAGGAGTCTAGATTATAGTCTCCGAAAAATTGACTGGGCTGCAGCCTTCCATTTGAGAAGCACCCATTATTTCTGAATATTTGTTTGGTTCCACTAGTTGTCCATTCCACAGAATTCTGCTGCTGTTATCCAAATATCAGCAATAAATTAATACAACTAATAAAAGTGAAATGTTTGCAGATTTCTCATTATGGGTTCAAGTTCAGATCAAGATTTGGCTATGTATGCCAGCCAATCTAAACCTTTGTAAAGTCAGTGTTCAGTAACCCTGACAGTACAGGTCAAGTAAAAAGATCAACTGCCAGTATCCATCTAGCAACCATTCATTTCCATTTTATTATTTAAGATGACTGAAGTTTAGAAAGATTGACACAGAACGGAACTCTTCTAAGGGTTCTCAACTGCAGTCTTTTTCATTTGAAAACCCTAACAGGCATAAGTTTGTGGTAACTTCCACCCCAGCATGTCAAAAGCTGGTTTTGGATAAAATGGAACCAACAGCTGCCGGCAGAGAATCTCTGTTCCATCCAGCACAGAAAGAAAAGACAGACAGAGAATATACAGGGACGCATGGGTCCCGGGACATTCGGGGGCCAATGAGGGAGAGGGCAGATAGCAATCAAAGTTCTTTAGATTTGTGTGCCATGCATACTGGAAGCCTAAACAAGGCCTGTGTTTTCATTTCCATACGCCATGCTCCGTCTTTTCTTCTGACAGAGATAAGATGTATAAATTATGAGCAGCTGACAAAGTCGACTCCAGTGCCCGAGGCTGCTCATCAATCATGTCCTGTGTGTCAGCAGGTAAGTGATGTGGCCCCAGAGGCACAGCCCATTCTTAGGTGTGTGTGTGGGGGGGGGTGGAGAGAGAGAGTGGAGAAAGCAACAAGAGTGCCTGTCAGAGCTGCAGCCACATCAGCAAGTGATCCGTATTTAGCAGAATCTTTACAAGAACAACAACAGGGAAAAACAGACATGGCAGCCGTGTCTTAAAGGAACAGTTCACCCAAAAATGAAAAATCTGTTGGTATTTACTCAACCTCATATTGTCATACCTGTATGCTTTTTCTCTCTCTCTCTCTCTCTCTCTCTCTCTCTCTCTCTCTCTCTCTCTCTCTCTCTCTTTCCATACAACATCAGTCTAAAGATCAAATATGGCAAGCTCCAAAGAGGCTAACATCAAAAATGGTGGGACACTTGGGCTGGGCGATATGGTCAAAAATATTATCACAATATTTTTTTCATATAATTTGACATTGATTTTTATTGCAATAAATACTTTTCATACAATTAATAGAGGAGGAAATGCATTCTATGCTTGTTAGACCACAAGAACGAATTTAAACTCAATTTGTTAGTTTAAAAGTAAACTCCAAAGTGTAAGATACATTTAAAGTAGACTCAGATTAGGAATAATCCTACGTGAGGTGTGTGTGACCTCTTTTCAATGAAAATTCACCAATTTCATCATCTTCATCTGAGGTGTAACCCCGCTAAAATACTTTCTTGTGACACTCCACACTCCAACTCAGTAGGTGGCGGTAATGCACCATAAGCCAAATTGTCAATAGCCAATATACATAACAAGAGGAAGAAATACTTTCTTGCCTGTAACAGCGCCATGGATCATAAAAAAAAGCTTAAGTAAATAGTACATTATTATACAGCAATTGTGTTGATGTCAGAGTAGTAGCTAGCCTCTTTATTCTTCTTACAGGCTGATTTCATGACTGTCATTCAGTTAGTCGTGTGTACATCTTTGCCGAACTGCTTGCATTTTTAGCAACACGCACTTGATTTGACTGTTTTTATGTAGAACCAGGGCTGTGACGTCCATTGGGGATGTGCCCGAAGCCAAATACCTTTTTTGGAAAGGCACGAATAATGACTTCAAAATGAATAATGGATTCATATGAATAATATAAAAAACATTTGTATGACTGTTTATCCAAGAGGCACAAGGATAAAGCGACATTTTAAATAAATCTGTGCAGGCAATATTTCTAAAGTGCAAACCTTATCGCGGTCTCTGCTAATTGTTCACATCTGGAGCTTGTCAAGTGTAACATTAAGATAAGACATCATATAAACTTGAAATGTCTGTGTTAAGTTATGGATTTTAAGCGTGCCTAATTTTGTTTTAAAGGTCTCATACAATAGATTTACATGCATCCAAGGTCAAAAAACACTTTAATTTGCTTATAATTTAAATTTCAGCATTACCTTTTTTTTTCCCAATGTCAAAAACGACATTCATTCTAAACTCCTCCTTTCAGAGAGCCTATTCTGCTCAGTGATGATTTCAGGTCGGAGCTGAATGACTGAACAAAACTGAGTAAACAATTTTGCCATTCCATCTTCAAGGCATACACTATGCTGATGTGCTCTGATAAAAATCTTACAATGGCAGTCAAAACAAGGGGTCTGCTCTCCAGAAAGGCCAACGGACCACCCAGTATCTGTAATGGCAGAGTGGCAAACACGTTTTTTTTAAAGGCACTTATGTTTGCATGGATATATACGTGATGAAGCGAGTAGGCCAGTTTGAGTTTCAGCTGAAACCAAAGCCCACTAATGAATGTGTAAACAACACTGCAGAGAAAAACAAGAGCTGGGGTGCATGTTCACACCTACGGCAAAGCAGAGCCTACAAGTCTCTCCAAATCACAGTAATAAACAATGATTTAAACTGTGGTCCACCACACTGGTGAATGCCACATTTAAAAAATGTTAAACGACTCATCCCATGAAGAATGTCTTCCTGTTTGACAAAATGGCATTCATGTAGAGCAGCAGGAAGGACAGGATCAAATTTCATGCGAACACTGAGAGCTGTGAGATAAAGGTAATGAGACAGCTCTCAGGGGAAATGACAGCTAAAACACAGATGTTTACACAGCACCATGCTAGAGAATATGCCTGGTTATTTCATCCTTATCAGCCTCTTCCTCTCTCTCTTTCTGTCTCTCTCTCTCTCTCTCTCTCTCTCTCTCTCTCTCTCTCTCTCTCTCTCTGTGAGTTTTGATATACCAGTGGCTGTGGCCTTTTTGACTGTTTGATAGATCAGTACCGTGGCCTCGCTGTGACATGCACAGCAGAAATTCGTTGAGGTCAAAATCTGTGTTGTTCGGGCCTGCAGGGAGAGTTACAGTAACACTACCTGAAAGGGGTGACATAACACCACGAAAACACACAACAAAAATGCCCTGAACATGGCTGTTGTGGTGTAGGACTAAGGTGACAAAAAAATAAATAATTTTACAGCTTAACAACACTAATTACAGTACAACACTAACAACGTTAATAATTAGAAATTATATCATTTCTGTCCTGGATGCTGATTTGTCAATACAGCATTCCAGCGATGGTAAAATACACAATATTGAAACAGCAATGACATGAAACACCTGTTAAATGGTCTGCACTTATATTGCGCTTTTTTTTAACCTTATAGGTTACCAAAGTGCCCCAAAGTGCCCACTGTGTCCCAATCAACCATTCACACTCACACACCAATGATGGCAGAGCTGCCATGCAAGGTGCTATACTGCCATTGGGAGCAACTTGGGGTTCAGTGTCTTGCCCATGGACACTTCGGCATGTTGAGTAATGTGGGCCGGGAATCGAATCGCCAACCCTGTGATTAGCAGCCGATCCGCTCTATCACCTGAGCCGCCCCATTAAGTGCAGCTATTAAGTCATTTTAATTAACAAAAACGTAATATTTAGCAGTCTCTTACTTTTTGTTTGCAGCTCGGTTACCGTATGTGTGTGTGTGCTGTCGTTGTTGTTTTTTTTTTGTTTTTTTTTCAATAAATTTAAACTGTATTTAGACATGTCTCAAAATGAATAGGCATTTAAAAATTGCAAACCTTATATAAAATGAATAGAAAAGTATGGCCGCATATTGCCTTATTGTCTTGGCGATGTGTGCTCATGCCATTAGGTGTTTTGTTGTCTTGTGAGAGCACATGGCTTTTTTTTTGTTTCTGTATTGCCTTGTGTCACTCTGTCTTACGTCATACCCCGCCTCCTTGTTTCCCCATTATTAGTTTATTATCATACCTGCCCTATCTTGTTAACCTGTTGATTTCTCTCCATATTTTAGTCTCCTTGTGTTTGTTGTACAGTGCCAGTTCATCTTGTTAACAGTCTTGTGTGTTCCAGTCGGTCTGTTTGTTGGTTGGTTCATGTAGGTCCTGTTTTTGATTCCCCCAAGTCAGTCAATTCGGTCCTGTTTCCATCATGCCTACCTCTTCCCCAGCCTGGATTTGACTTCTTTTGTTGTTTTCCCACAAGTCACACATGTTCAAGTCACATGCAAGTCTCAAGTCTTAACCATCAAGTCTCAAATCAAGTCTCAAGTGCAGTGCAGACAAATCAAGCAAGTCAAGTCATTGACTCACCTCAAGCAAGACGAGTCCTGATGAGTTTCAAGTCGAGTCAGGCTACAGTAATAAAATAAAAAGAGGTTATATTTGGAAATCAATATTTATTTTTGCTCTAAAAAGATAAACTTATATATATATATCTTTAAATTATTTTTTTTAAAGGATTATTAGGAATACCTGTTCAATTTCTCATTAATGCAATTATCTAATCAACCAATCACATGGCAGTTGCTTCAATGCATTTAGGGGTGTGGTCCTGGTCAAGACAATCTCCTGAACTCCAAACTGAATGTCAGAATGGGAAAGAAAGGTGATTTAAGCAATTTTGAGCGTGGCATGGTTGTTGGTGCCAGACGGGCCGGTCTGAGTATTTCACAATCTGCTCAGTTACTGGGATTTTCACGCACAACCATTTCTAGGGTTTACAAAGAATGGTGTGAAAAGGGAAAAACATCCAGTATGCGGCAGTCCTGTGGGCGAAAATGCCTTGTTGATGCTAGAGGTCAGAGGAGAATGGGCCGACTGATTCAAGCTGATAGAAGAGCAACTTTGACTGAAATAACCACTCGTTACAACCGAGGTATGCAGCAAAGCATTTGTGAAGCCACAACACGCACAACCTTGAGGCGGATGGGCTACAACAGCAGAAGACCCCACCGGGTACCACTCATCTCCACTACAAATAGGAAAAAGAGGCTACAATTTGCAAGAGCTCACCAAAATTGGACAGTTGAAGACTGGAAAAATGTTGCCTGGTCGGAGGAGTCTCGATTTCTGTTGATGGTAGAGTCAGAATTTGGCATAAACAGAATGAGAACATGGATCCATCGTGCCTTGTTACCACTGTGCAGGCTGGTAGTGGTGGTGTAATGGTGTGGGGGATGTTTTCTTGGCACACTTTAGGCCCCTTAGTGCCAATTGGGCATCGTTTAAATGCCACGGCCTACCTGAGCATTGTTGCTGACCATGTCCATCCCTTTATGGCCACCATGTACCCATCCTCTGATGGCTACTTCCAGCAGGATAATGCACCATGTCACAAAGCTCGAATCATTTCAAATTGGTTTCTTGAACATGACAATGAGTTCACTGTACTAAAATGGCCCCCACAGTCACCAGATCTCAACCCAATAGAGCATCTTTGGGATGTGGTGGAACGGGAGCTTCGTGCCCTGGATGTGCATCCCACAAATCTCCATCAACTGCAAGATGCTATCCTATCAATATGGGCCAACATTTCTAAAGAATGCTTTCAGCACCTTGTTGAATCAATGCCATGTAGATTTAAGGCAGTTCTGAAGGCGAAAGGGGGTCAAACACAGTATTAGTATGGTGTTCCTAATAATCCTTTAGGTGAGTGTTTATATATATATATATATATATATATATATATATATATATATATATATATATATATATAAAACACTGCATGTATGCTGTGTAAAAATATGGTCAGATTTTCATATTGTTCTAACAAAAAAGGCAGACTGGCTGAATGAAAATGCAAATTCACTCTCTGACAGTAAGTGGCGCTTATGCAGCAGAAATATAGCGGTTACCCTGGTAACACCTGCACACAAAGTAGCCCTGCGCTTATAAATAATACTTTATTATAAAGCATTATACGGAGGTAAGATGAAAAGAAAATGCCATCTAAACTTTTCTGAAGTCAATCAGTTCATTTCAGAGATGCATTTATATAAAATAATCATAAAAGTTTTGCATTCAAGGGCTTTAGTTAAAGTCTTCAGAATTCATAATCACTATGAGAACACTTGGATATCGTCACGAGTCATTCTGTATATTTTATAATACTTGTCACGTTTTAAATAAAGTGTTGTGACTGCAAATCTGCCTGTTAGGTTTTTATATTGCCAACAAATGGTTATGGTATATTGTTGACTGTTGAGAAGATTTAGAAAAGGCAAGCACAGATTTAGAGGCAATGTTGGGTCATTTCAAACTTGTTGCGCTACAAAATATGAGATTAATCATGAATCATTTTAATTTACTGACAATCCTCAAACATTTGAACAGTAATTTTACATATTAATCTTTCTGGATAATGAAATGATAATTAAATGATTTACTTACTTTTCCTTGTAATTTTTTAAATGTCTGATAAAATTCGAGGTTGAGGTGGTTGCATCGGATATTTTTGCATTGCATATTTTCATACTTTTGTTATTCACATGGTCCAATTCAAAATCTTTAAATCCAAAGGAGATTATTTTGGGAACTCGACAATCATCTGTCATTTTGCCGTGTTGTGAGTGCAGCGTTAACTGCGCATATGCAGATCAGTGGTGTTGGCGGGTTTACAAGTCAGACTCGAGTCAAGTCATGTAACTCGAGTTCCCCACCTCTGCCCTACGGGGTTGTGCTACATTGGCTACCTTTTAAATTTCGTATTAATTAAAAAATTCTGATAACTACATACAAAGCTTTGAACGGTCTAGCTCCGCAGTACTTAAGTGACATTCTATCAAGCTATATTCCATCACGATGATTACGCTCACAAAATTCTGGCCTGTTAATATTTCCTAGAATATAAAAATCCACAAAAGGAGGTAGATCCTTTTCATATTTGGCTCCTAAGATATGGAATAGTCTACCTAAAAATGTTCAAGATGCAGACACACTCACTCAGTTTAATTCTAGACTAAAGACTCACCTATTTAGCCAGGTATACACCTAATTTATCATTCAACTCACAATTAGGCTGCTTTACTTTTTAGGTCTGCTGGAACCAGAAACATTGATTGTGATGTATAACTGCAATTAATTAAATTTCATCTATGCTTACATTATTTTATTTGTTCCCCTGTCTCAATCTCGGGACTCCTATCCTGAGTCACCAGAACTGGCTGGATCCAGCTCCATTCCTGCATTGTGTTGGACACTACTACATGTCACTGTGTGATGATGACTAAATGCAGCCAGTGCCTGCCAAACATCACTTCAGTCTATTATGATGGACTTCAGAGGATGAACTGATGCCAACTCCAACCATAAGACAGGGGATACTTCATATGCCATTGTCTGAAACTTGGAATTAGGATGGACCACACTGAACCTCACCGAAATTACTGGCCAGATTGAACTGTGATGCACCTCACTGATCTCTGCCAGCATCCGTCAATTGATGGACTACACTCTTTTAATGGAATTCATAGACTATCAATTGCCAACAAAAGCTTTCATCAGCCAAGTAACAAGGACAATTGTATCTATGTGAACTTCTGCAGTTAATCCAGGATGGACTTCAAAGACATTAGTCATTAATCTTACAGTTCATACAAAATCTATGTTTAAACACTGACCATTAACACTTACTTAGTTTAATAATTTTAAACCATGACTTGAACTATACATAAGTAATATTTACATTATATTCATGATGTTAGCCAGAGGGGAAGTGGCCCCCACAGTGAGTCTGGTTTCTCCCAAGGTTTTTTTTCTCCATTAATCAACATTTTATGGAGTTTTGTGTTCCTTGCCACAGTCACCTTGAGCTTGCTCACTGGGATTATTAATACAATTATTATTGAATTACTTATTTTTAAACACGAATAACAATCATATTTTATCTAATTATACAGTGATGATTCTTCGACATTATAGACATTACAGTTTTAACTTTTGTTAATGCCTTTTGTTTATTTGTTTATGTGCTATACACATAAAATTGACTTGACTTGAGGATGGGTTATTGGCAGCCATGCACCTCAGAGTAGTCTCCAGATCCTAGTTTATACTCTCCGTTTGACAATTGGACTCAGGATGAAAACCAGATGAAAGACTCACTGTTGCCCCCAAAAGTTGACAGAATGACCGCCAGAATCGAGAGGAGAACTGAGGGCCTCAACCGGAAACAATGTCCTGAGGCATACCAAAAACTCAAAAAACATAGTTAATGATCCACTCTGCAGTATCTTTAGCATTGGGTAATTTGGGAAAGGGAATAAATCTGCCAGCCTTAGAAAATCTGTCAACAATGACCATAATGGTGGTGTTACTTTGGTATGGCAGATGTCCGGTAATGAAATCCATGGAGAGGTGTAGCCAGGGTCTTCGAGGTATAGAGAGGGGATGAAACAAACCCTGAGGAGAGCGATGAGAAATCTTCCCCTGGTTGCATATGGGACAGGTGCTTACAAAGGTTTTGGTATCCTCCTTTATGGTCGGCCACCAAAACCATCTCTGGAGGAATTCAAGGGTGCGAGAAGTGCCTGGATGGCAGGTCAGATGAGAGGAGTGACCCCACTGGAGAACCTGGAAGCTAACAGCTTTTGGGACAAACAAGTGGTTGGCTGGCCTTACTCCTGGGTCTGGTTCCCGGGCCTGGGCTTCCTTACTGAATTTTCAAGTTCCCATCTTACAAGGGTGACTATCTTGGAACTCGGGATAATGGGTGCGACCAGATAATCTTTGTCACTGTTTGCATATACTCGAGACAGAGCATCAGGTTTGGAATTTTTGGAGGCAGGGTGGAAGGATAAAATATACTGAAATTGGTTGAAGAATAGTGACCAGCATGGCTGATGATGGTTGAGTTGCTTGGCCTGCTGAAAGTACTCAAGGTTTTTGTTGTCAGTGAGTACTTGAAATGGGTGTTTCAACACCCACATCTGAAGCATCGACTTCCACAAAGATGAGTTTGGCTGGGTCTGGGAGAATAAGAATTGGTGCTGAAGTAAAGCGGTGTTTGAGTTCCTTGAAGGACGACTACGTTTATGGACTCCAGCGAAACCCAACAGTATTCCCTTTAGTGAGAGCAGATAGGGAAGCCACCACAGAGCTTAAATTCAAAATGAATTTGTGGTAGAAGTTGGCGAAACTAAGAAATCGCTGCACCTCCTTCACAGATGAGGAAATGGGCCAGTCTGTGACTGCTTGAACCTTCTGGGGATCCATTGAATATGGCCAGGCTTAATGATGAATCCCAGGAACTGTACTTGGGTCACATGGAATTCACACTTTGCGGGTTTGACATAAGGGTGATTATTGAGGAGGTGCCCAATAACCTTCCTGACATCCTCCACGTGCTCATTGAGGGAATTTGAAAAATATTAGAATATCATCCAGGTAGAAAAATACAAAAAGATTGAGCATGTCTCTAAGGACATCATTTATCAGAGCCTGTAAGACTGAAGGAGCATTGGTGAGGCCGAAGGGCATAACTAGGTACTCATAGTGTCTGGTGGGAGTGTTAAAGGCAGTCTTCCACTCATCCCCTTGTCTAATGTGCACAAGATGGTAAGCATTTGCGCAAGTCGAGTTCGGTGAAAATGGAAGCTGTGGCCATGAGGGGCAAAGGGTAACGATTCCAGATACTGTTCTTGTTGAGGCCATGGTAATCTATGCAAGGTCGAAGGCCCCCATCCTTTTTAACCACAAAGAAAAAACAGAACCATCAGGAGAAGTGGACTGGCAAATGATCCCTGCCGTGAGGGCCAACTCAATGTAACTGTCCATGGCTGCATGTTCGGATGAAGACAAGGAGAAGATGCAGCCTCTGGGAGGACAAGTACCTGGAAGCAGGTCAATTGTGCAGTCATAAGGGTATTGTGGTGGTAACAAGGTGGCCTTCTTTTTACTGAAGACTGACCTGAGGTAGTGGTACTGAGCGGGGACTTGAGATAGGTCTAGGGATTCTTGAGACTCAAGAACAGGGTCAGGGTAACTCTGGATCAAACAGGTAACATGACAAGTGGGACAGTAAAGATGAGGGTTATGGTAAAGAAGCCAGGGGTGACCAAGGATAACAGGGAACTCAGGAGACAGTATCAGATGGAAAGACAACTACTCCTGGTGTTGGCAAATGGAGAGGCGAAGAAGAGAGGTTTGAATGGTTACCTTCCCAGAACCCAGGGGTCTTCCATCCAGTGCAGTAACAGTTGAGTAGTAGCGAGTGAGCCCAGGGGTATCTGGGGACACCTAGCAAAAGATAAGCCCATACATTTCCCAGCTGCACCCAAATCCACCAAGGCCTTGAGTTAATGCTTGGGATTTCTCCAAGTGAGTGTGATGGGAGAAACAATCCAGAGTTAGAAGGTGGGTTAATGCGAGCAAGTACTTCCATGCCTGAACGGGACCAAGCATTTCCAAAGAGCTCCGGGCAGGCAGAAGGGAAATGTACAGGCAGTAAACAGTATAGACAACACCACTGCTCCATGCGGCGGTCACGTTCTGATGGGGAGATCCGAGTGCCACCCAACTGCATAGGTTCTGGAAATCCTTGGGATGGTGGTGGCTTCTCTGTGGGAACTGAACTGAAAGGAGGTGTAAAAACAAACTGGCAACTCAAGTTCGATTGACGATTAGATGATTATCCAGCTGGAACACCTGGTCAATGAGGGTTTCAAGATCACAGAAAGGCTCGTGTTGCAAGTTCATCTTGGAGTGCCTCGGAAAGGCCATTCTGAAAGCACATCATGAGAGACTCATTGTTCCAGCCACTCCCTGCTGCAATAGTTCAAAAATGAATGGCATACTCTGCAGCACTGCGACTACCCTGCTGGAGGGACAGCAGTCGTTTAGACGCCTCTCGTCCACTGATGGGATGATCAAAGACCCTCTTAAATTCCTCTTTAATTGAAGAATAACTTGAGCAGAAAGGGGTCTAGGACTTCCAAACAGCTGTTGCCCAGGAGAGGGCCTTACCAGAAAGGAGAGTGATGACATATGCAATCTTGGCCCTATCTGAAGAGAAGGATGATGACTGTAGCTCGAAGGTGAGGGAACACTGAGTGAGGAACCCACAACAAGCACTGGGGTCTCCCGAAAAGAGTTGTGGTGGATGTAGGTGGGGTTCTACAAGGGGAACTGACATTTGAGGACCCAGAGGTGGTACAGATGTGACAGTCGAGGCAGTAGCTTGGGTAGGAGGCAGCTGATCAAAGATCTGATGGACAGAGGTCATGATATCAGCCAATTATTGTGAATGCTTGGCCATCAAGGTCTCCCGTTGGACTAGTGCTGCTTCATGACATTGGACTGAGGACTCATGCTGAGCTATGGTAGTGAAAAGCTCTTGCATGCTGGGTATCTCTGGGTGCATGTTTTGCTTTGTGTTTCTGTCAGAGCCAGGACTTCCAAACATGAGGCATGAGAGTCAGACTGTTGGTGAACCCAACAGTAAGACGTACTTAGAAGTTGAGATGGAGAAAATGTTTTAATAAAAAAATTCAGGCAAAAAATCCACAGCTGGAGCAAAAAACAGCAAAAGATAATTCTCCAAAAAGCCAAAACCAGTCAAAAGGGCATTCCACAAAATATACAAAAATACCAAAGATCTTTAAACAAAAAGCTCCAGAGTGGAAAGTCCACAAAAAATAAAACAGAGAAAGGTATAATCCAAGGGCAGGGATAATCAGAAATGTCACAGAGTTTAGAAAACACTCACTCAGGCAACTGGCTTCAAAACAACTAAACACCAAGCAAAGCAACTTAAATACACAAAGCTAAACGAAATACACGTGAACCCAATAACACTAAATACAAGTGGAAAGCTGGGCATGAGAGCACCATGAGTACCTCTAGAGGCCAAACACAACACAAAGCAAAATACTGACAACAGCACTTGCAATGAAGTGAATGGGGCCAATCAAACATTTAAATAAACACTGTTCAGAAAGTATAGCCACAAGACCTAAACATTATATGTGGTTACGTGATTGCAGTGTGATAAAATTGCTTACCACTCTTATCAGTGTAAAGTTATATCCAATATAACTCATGACAATATCACAGCGTAGACCCCTGTAATCAGGTGAACATGGTAACAGTGATAAATACCTGGGTTTTCACACTAAAATCATGTCAAAACGAATAATGTTTGAGGTATTTTTTCTCCTGGTAATCAACATTATTGCAAAAAAAAAAAAAATATATAAAAAAATATTACTTATATAAATAATGTTTTCATTAACAAATTAGCTCTTTTCTAATCTTTTTATTTTTATGTAGTAATAATTTTATAATTGCTTGGACACTTGGAGACTGTGCTATATTTTTAATATTGTCACGATTTCTCATTGCATAAATAAATCCTATTTTCATTCGTTAACATGGGTTAACGAGACAACAACACAAGGGCAAACAGCCACAGAATGTCTAAATAAATGATCAAAAGCACAAGTCATGAGCTAAGGGCCATTACCGGCCCTGTTTAATCAAACTCTGCTCCCACAAAGCATCCTTGTCATGTGCGGCTGGCCTTAAAAAGCACAGTGTGTTTGGGCAAAGTGCAAAGCGAAACATTAGTGGATTATCTAACTGAAAATATTTGTACCGGCCAGTGATGGCCCCCATTCACCCAACAATAACTCAAAGAAAAATAACACAGAGTATTTTTTCTGAGTGAGAGATTTCGTGTAAGCAGGTCTAAGCCTATTATTCAGTTAAAGATTTGTTTATTTGAAGATAAACAATATTGTTCAAAAAGGCAAGGCTTATCAGGTCAGTGAACAGTCAAACCTGGGGTTTGGAGAATTGTACAAAATACCGTACTGGGAAGATGGGTGGGATGTATTCATTAAATAAATCTGTCTGTCAGAATTTTGGCTTTCTTTCTACAATGTGATCTGTTACAAATATCTTTGCTAAACCTGTTTATCCTAACTGTGGATTGACAAGTAAGTACTTGCATCATGACAATTCATGCAAAAAATTGTTTGAGTAAATAACATTCACGTGATGATCATCATTATATAACAAGCCAGAAGCTTTGCTGTTAAATACAGTACATAAGACATAAAACTATAATGAATAGTAAAAGAAAACTCTGGTCTTGTGAGACTCAGAAACTATCATTACCAGTCTTCTGTGGCACAGAAAGTTAACATGAAATCAAAATTAACTATATTTACTTTCTTAATTCTCATTTGTGGTCCTAATGTACATAATTCAACAGTTCATGCTATTCCAAAGAAAAGATGCTTGTCTTCGTAATCTTTAATCTAAAAGTAATAAGCTCCATTCTGGTATGTAACATCCACTTTTCACAACTAAAAAAAATCTTAATGGATTAAAAATAAAGTGCCGCACAACAATTGTTCTCTCTGACTATCCTGTTTCTGGAAATGCATCAGATTACAGATCCTTGTTGAGCATGAACTTCCTTGGAAGCATGCATTATGATGATTTGACATCATGGTGAGTGACGGGTTTGCCATGAGACATGTAGTATGCATTGTAATGTTCAATTGTGAGTTGAAAGGGCCATTAAAATGAATAGTCATGTCTTTAGAGCTCAGATATTATGTTATAGTGACATGTACAATTGCAGCTCCCAGTAGGCTGTAAAAAAATGCATTAATCTTGAGTTAGAATATGAAACCATCACTATATCTCCTTTCACAAGAAAGCCAAGCAGATGCCTTCAAAATGCAATACTGTCAGCAAGGTTGCCAGCCTCTGTCTTGATATATATATATACATCAGTGTTCAAGAGATGTTATGTCTAATCAAAGAATGCAGAGGTTAGTACATAAGCACTCAATGATTGGAAAACAATGACTAAAAGAGGTCAGGTTGGTTTCTTGACATAAGCGGTGCACATTGTTCTGTAAGTGACTAAGTAAAGCTAAATCATGTAAAAACTCAAAATTACATTTACCAAATTAGAGTAAAATAGGCCTACTCTAAAAATAGGACTACACACATTATTTTAGCATTACAAAAACTACACTCTTCACCTTCAATAAGTCCTATTCAGCTAGTGGATGAATGTTTAAGCAATCTTCTGCAAATTAAGTGCAATGTTTTTCATGCGACACAAAAATAGAAGTAGCAAAGTTGTATATATGGAGGTGGATGGAAACAAGTACTCGCTGAACTTACCATAGAATCACTCATTGCATATTAGCACAGACAATATTGATCTTCCCTATATGTGCAGTTCAAGAGAAACTGGATGAATAAAGGCAGCTGCCATTTTGATATGGTTCCCCCACTGGGCTACAGAGCATATTCAATTCTCAACACCAAAGAGAAGGAGGCTTGTCATGTCTGCCATGATGAGTACAAAGGCTGGTCAAGGCGTTTGGCCCAACTGCAGCTTGAAAACAAACAGTCTCTCAAGTGCCTGACAGACACACAGAGAGCTCAGACCAGCCCCAAAGACCAGACAGGTGTCAGCCGTCCTGACATGAATGACATCCAGTATTGCCCCAAAAACAGCACTGCAAACTGATCAAAGTCATTTTTTTTCTGATCAGAGAAAATGTCTAGTCTAGTGCTTGGTATTATTTATTAATAGTAGTTGCAACCTTTTAAAAGCAGTTTCAACATCTATACAGTGATTCGATTAAGTATTTGGACACATAAAAAATGCCACACTCAAAAACAAATGAATAACTTTGCATTATATAACAAAATATCAACGCAAGTTGCATTTATTTGAAAGAAAGATAGCACAAGCACACTTTTCAAGCAAAACATTAAGATTAAAACAATATTTGGACACTTTCTTGTTCTCAACTTAGCGGAACATGTCCATAGTTAGTAATGTGATGAATGTAGTTACTCTACTAGGACAATGGTGTGAACTTGAGGGGATCTGATGTCATATTTCTACTAAAAATTATCTTGAGTCCAGTAAAAAAGTAATTCAGAAAACGATTAGGAAAATTTGCCAAAAAAATGTCCTGGTCTTATTTTACTTTGCTATGCTCTCACCCAAAACCAGTTGGATGGCTTTTGAAAACATGGATTTAACCTCTGGAGTTTTATGGATTACTTTTTAGTACCTTTATGAGCTTCAACGATTTGGTCACCTTTCACTTACATTGTGTGGACCTACAGAGCTGAGCTATTCTTCTAAAAATATTTTGTGTGTTCAGCAGCAGAAAGAAAGTCATACACATCTGGGATGGAATTGTGTTTAAATAGTAGTACATTGATATTGCCCTTAATTTTCACTGATTTTAATAATAACTTTAAAAAAAACGCATTGTACAACAGCAGTTATTTAATACTGTAATACAGTAAAAAAAAAAAAAAAATGACTGTGTTACAGTAATGAAAATGGTCATTGTGTATAATGGGAATAGAAAAAAGTACAATTTCCAAAAATATTATGGTAAAATGTTCACAATGTTCAAATCTCACAATGCAAACAATCTTAATGGTGCAAAATGTAGGCTTTATTTTTCGGATGAGCCGATTCCTCTGCCATGCTTGTGTATACAGGTGTGTTATGGTGGTCTTGTTTATTACAATGTTAATGATTATCACCTTTAATTTAGTTTTCCCTATTTTTCTTAGGGAATCAGAGAGTGTAAAAGGGCGTAATGAGTCTAAGACAGGAGTATTCAAATAAAATTTCAAGAAGTCCGATCTCTCCATTTCCTTCCCAGCAAAGGTAAGGACAATACTAATTATATATGGTCAGTATGGCTATTTAAATAGCTATTATAACTTCACAGCATTAGTATTTTCACAGAGAGAAAATTCCAAAACATTCACAATAGTCTCTTTAAAACTGTGCAGGGATGAGGACATTGGGGGGCCCAGAGGAGCCAAAGTGTTGGGGTCTGAGGGATTTTTCTACAAAAAGATTAAAATATTTAATAGTGTTCATCAGTTGAGGGCAACTGGATCATTTTTAAGCTGAATTAATTATATATTTGAATATATTTTTTACATTCAGAATACATACCTATGTATGGCTATAGGTATAAATAGGCTGACTATGAAATAATGGAAAAATTCTCAACAGCAGAGAACTCTGCTAGGATAACTAGTCATTTAAAAGTTTTGGTCGTCTTTTTTTGCCATCATGCCAGAGATTATGACATATTTGATTAATTTTCACAAAATTAGAACACACATCAGTTTGTTTATTATGAAATGCTTGTAACATGCTGATTAATGAAGCTAAATTTAGATAGGGAATTTTTTTATAGATCCCATGTTAACCTCTCACAAACCACCCTTTGCTGAACCATCAGATTCATATGTCAGAGAGATAAAGATAGTTTCAGTTGTTTTCTGCAATGTGCTTCAGCGAAATATGCCAGTATCCATCTATATTGCTGCTCACTATGGCTCCGCTACTGTTGTTAAAATAATCGTGCCTGCAACTCTACTAATCAGGGTTTATGCTGAACCTTATGTCTATGGCAGGCAGAGAGAGGCAACATACGAGGAGCGGCAATGAAGCACGTTCGGCAGTAGAGAAAAATATTATTTAGCGTGGTGTGTACAGTTTTGTAGTTTTGACACGTTGCTTACTTAAACTTTAGAAAGTAAGATGATGCCTTGTGGTCCAGATGAAACCATGCCGGGGTCCGGTTCCGGACCGCTGTCCACTAATTGTGAACCACTGGTATAAAGGGTGTTGTCAATGGTTGTTTAAAAACATACTTTAATTTTGTAATTCCATTTGGTGCCACTAGTTACACATAAATTACACACTTCACCTTTAAGTATCCAAAAGTGTCCAAATATATTTTGCAGGCCATGGTATCTAGAAATTTTATTTGAGTGTGTGGCAGGGCAGAGGGCGAGGCCGGGTCGTGATTATACACACCCGGTCCCGTATCAGGCTAATCAAGCCTCCGAGAGGGATAAAGGCCAACTGCGGAGGATGGTGCGGGAGAGAGAGATCATTTACGGACATGTCCGTCATGTGTGTGTTTTGTCTTTTGTTTAAGTTCATAATTAATATATTTTTTATAACGTCAAGCTGGTTCTTGCCTCCTCCTTTCCCTTAACCCCCTTTACAGAGTGATTTTAAACTAGAAAAACAAGAATTCTTTTGTAGAGACAAATTCGTTTTTCAATGTCTGCAGTGCATTGGAGAGCTGTTTGGAATGTAGATGACAATAGGCTATGAGTTGTCTGGAACTCTGATGAGTTATGACAGGATATGGTAAACCTATCTGATTCACCGGCTGCATCTTGCTTTACAGCTGAGAAAAGGGCCAAATCCCTTGTGCTTTTGGATGAGGTGTGATGAAAGTAGGAGCAGCCTACTTATCACATTACCTTAAACAAACCTACAGACTGATGCTGCCAGCTGGCAGACAAACACAATTGTGCCACTGGCTGGCTACTGTCTCCCCTGCAAATATCAGGTGATACAGATATTATTTTGTCCCGTGTCTGAGCACAGGGTTACAATTGTGATTCTTATTCACAAGGAAAGGAAAAAAACACATGTTGAATAGCTTGTTGTTGTCAGTTTGTATCTCAGTGTAACAGGGTTCAGGATGGGCAAGGAGGAGGCGGGAACTGGCAGAACAGTCAATGTAACTTTAATGACGTAAATCAACTTAAACAAACAAACAAAAACACACAGACACACACACACACACATACACACACACAGTGGCCATGTGTGTCTCTCGAACTGGCGCCTCCAGCTCGTCTTTATCCCCCTCCCGGCTGATTAGGACAATTCAGTGCTGGGCATGTGTCCTCACGGCCCGGCCACACCCTCCTCCTCATCACATTCAGCATTTGGATGGCAACTGGTGCCCTGTCTGGCCTAAGTGAATGAAGGTTGGAAAGGAATCTGCACCCTTGCAACACCTGCACAGGGCATTCACCCGTTTCTGCTAATAAAGCAGTGGCATTGCAATAACTCAACTCTTCCTTCTGCAACCTGCAGTCGAGAGCACAATGATGAAAAACAGTAACCAACGCACAGTACATTGACGAGACACATCCCTCACTTGGATAAAGCTGCAAGACATAAAGTGAGCTCCATAGCTTACATGCACAGAAGTGAAATCACTGAAAGCAAGGAAGAATTTCGGGGCTCTTCAACTACTGTGATTTCACCTCATGACTTCACATCATTTTGAATTTATGGCTTACTCAGGGTGAAACTTGAAGGTTGCTGAGGGATGTTATCATGGTTGACTAAGTCCAAGTAATGCTATAATCCTAGCTATTAGCCTTGTCTGTATTATTCAAGGGCCAGCGTTTATATGGCAAATCCTGACTTACAGTTCAGCCTGAATTAAAATGTCTGATGTTTACGGCACTCTGGACCAGGTTCAAGCACTTAAAAATATGTGACAACCTTATTCAGGGCAACAGAGCCATGAATCTGTCAGCTGCACAGTGAATGCCAGCTTCCCGGAGGTCACATGCTGTGTATTAATAGCCAGACACTAATGTCAGAAGTCACAACTGTCCTCAACACCTGTGCAATATACTGTTAATTAAAAACAAGATGGAGTCAAATAGAATCCAGCATTTAACTGAGTAAATCTTCCTCTCAGGTTATAAAAGTCAGAGCATTAATTTATAACTTCACCAACACAAGAAAATCCAAGACATGACTAAAACTTTAAACATCCACTATTTGCCATTCATTACTGCTCAGTGCTTGGTTCACTATATAGTGCCTTGCCTCCCATTGATAATACCTTAGTTTTTTCATTTTCTGAAGAAAATTTAAGTGGTGTTTGTCCCTGCAAAACTCCCCCCAATGGCACTAGGGTGCTCTAGATGGTTGCTAGGTCATTGATAGGTGGTTGCTAAGGTAGTACCTTGCTGGTTTGAAAAAAAAAATCATATTCATATTTGTTCAATAAAAGTACATTGATAAAGTCTTAATGTTGGATCAAAAGTAGCTTTTGACGGCATAAAGAAAAATAAAATGTTTTAAAATATTTTTAGTCCAAGGCTCCTAAGTGGATGGAACAGGGACACCCTATTAAATATTGAATTAAATAAAGTGTTGCATTATAAGCCTGGCCTTTAATAATATGCTCCATATAACTGTATTTACTGTACATTCTTTGTCTTGATGCTTACAACCTGGTCTCGTTGAAACATGTTACTATACCTACCATTATGCCAATTCATTTTGATATGGTTTGTTATAGGAATTGCAGAGATTCCTGGTGAAATGAACACAAGAGGCCCTACAACAATTAATTTGTTATAAAACAGAATAAGCACCAACTTATTACCTTAGTACTTTTTACCCTATTCATCACATATTGCTATCTTATGACATCTAAAAACTTTTGCTATAGTTCATGACTTGTAAGGCGATACATTTTAACATTGGCATTACATTGAAAAATACATTTACAAGCTTGTTCGAGTGTGATTGTGCGGTAGCTCAACTGATAGAGCATGCAATTTTCATGAGATTAGGCAGGATGCATTATTGCAAAGCCATTGAAATAATCATTAGTTATGTATAAAGTTTTATTGAAATTTCACTTAATATAGTTGAATGTAGAAGGGTCAATAACATTTCTAGCTGAACTTTACCATGCCGGTACAATATTCAGCTAAAGTTGAGACCCCTGTTAAAGACCCCTGTCGTAAAACAAAGATCACTGTGTTCCGTGTTTATTTGTGGGCACGTTATGTAATAACATAGTCAGTAACGTCATCTTAAGAGAGTAGAAATGTGAGAACAATGAAAACCACCTGTATCGTAATTAGACGGGCAAGGAGGAGGCAAGAACCGGCATGACAATATAAATAAGGTTTTAATGATTAAACTTAAAACAAAGGACAAAACACACACATGAAGGACATGTCCGTAAATGATCTCTATCTTGTCGCACCACCATCTGCCATCGGCCTTTATCCCTCTCGGAGGCTTGATTAGCCTGATACGGGACCGGGTATGTATCATCACGACCCGGCCCCGCCCTCCGTCCTGCCACACCACCCAAAACCACATTAATGTGGTTAGGCCAATATAGAAAGTCTTTCTAAAAAAAAAATGTAAATAAAGAAAACATTATGAAAAAACAGTAGCCTAAACACATTAAGAAACTTTTCACTACAAATTTCACAGTTGTAATAAAAAAATAGGTTCAATAGATTCTACCTAATCAATTACTGACTATTACATTTCAAATAAAAACTTGTGATTATTTTTTGTGATTATTATGTAAAACCATGCACAGTGTTGTCTCTTTACCTTGTTAGTGCTGCTTGACTTCCTCCATAGCACTTAGAATTCAAATGGGTCTTATCAGAAGCCTTTTTATATTGTCACACATTATAAATAAACAGTGAAATTCTTTTTTCAAATATCCCAGCTAAGCTAGGGTCAGAGAACAGGGTCAGCCATGATACAGCGCCCCTGGTGTAGATAGGGTCAAGGTCCAGAGCAGAACATATCATATGCTTGAGATGCTTCAATTGTATTACGTTTCCAGACAATAAGTATTTCGCGTTTAATAAAATTTGCCTCTGTGGACGAAATGTCATGAAGAACTCTGCCACTGTTCTTTCCCTGCTGTACAGACCAAATCTGAACAGACCTGAGACCCATTTTTTGGTAGTGACCCACCAGATGAGAAACACTGCCCTAGAGTATGACATCATATCATTTGTTGCAGGGACCAAAGCATTTTGAAATGCTCAAATCTTATATTGTTACCATGTCTTAAGTTGTTTTTTTGCCCATTTTATCATCAGCCTGGCAAAAATCCTAAGTATGATGGCTTCATAAAGTAATAGCATACCTTTCCCCAATAAGCTGCATCATTTGGGTATAATTTATGTCCATAGCACAAATGATGCCGGACAAGTTACTCATCAAAGTTTAATATTAAGGGTTTGATGTTGTGAAAGGACTCTCTTTCTTCTTCTCTCTCCCTATATCTTTCTCTGTCACTTCTTAGTAAGAGATGAATGTTGCGTGAGTATCACTTGACCCTGCTGACCCTTGGGTGACCCCAGAGGCACACAGGGCTTGCAGGAGGCCTGTGTTGTGATGGCTCAGAGACTCTCTCCTTTCACAATGTGAATGAGGAGAATGGGCCTCCCTCTCACAGGCTCCTCTGCCCATTCAGCAGACTGGAGAGCTGCTGAATTAGTGAATAATTAACACAATTAACCCTCACACTCCCAAACATACACACCTGAGCTGGTGTTTACAATCACAAAAAGTGAATTTCTGTATGCTGCAATGTGTTTTTTTATGCTTATTAGAGTATTGAGTTGTTAGCTTAGCAACATGTTAACAGATGACTCTATTGGAATCAATTAATTTCTAATTAACTTTGAATCGAGTCTCTCGTGCACTTGGCCATGAAATGGCTTGAAATGCTAGATTTACTTTCCAGCATTGACATATTTCCTGTTGAAGTTTGGCAAGGACATATCGAATGGCTTATTTGTTTATTATTATTATTATTATTAAATTATTATTATTTTTTAAATAGCCAATAGGCATCAGTTTACTTCACAGTCAAGGACCATGAATTGTAACTTTGTATTGCTAGTCGGCCACTGTTGATATTAAGGGGAGGAAAACTTTAATTAGAGAGCATTTTATTGGACAAAAAAATGATATGTTCCTAAAAACAAGAAGATTAAATTTTTTCTAAGAAGAGAAGGACTGCACATTTAATTGTGTATATCTGATAAAAGTTTTAGGGTGCACTAGCATTTAAAGTGCCCTCAAAACTTAAAGCTACACTATGTAACTATTTTTGTTAAGAAATAAAAAATGTTATTAATGAGGGAGTGCAACAAAAATCCATCTTCCAAACCATGTCTTTACCCAAATACACTTTGATAAACCTATAATAATGGTTTATATTTTAGAGCTGTTGGGATGGATTTTGTGTGAAATTGCATATATACACCATTTGCCCATGCGTGTTGACGTCATATTAGTACACAGAGAAAATAAGCTCCGGCTGCTCTAGCGTGTGTGGGAGTAGCGTGAACCGGAAAGTTTGTTGATACAATGAACGAGAAAAATTCAATGGATCATTAAAAACGGCAAACCTCTGGGGAATCTCCGATTGTAAAAACAAAGAAACCCCAAACAGAGGCTCCCTTAGAATGCCACTGCCTAACTAGGCAGTTCACAGTGAGACACCTCAATTTTTTGGAACAGAGTCACAGTTACAAATAACAGTTCTTATGTATGTTAATAAACCAGTATGTTAATGGCTTGTCAGCTCCAGCTTTGAGTCGGTAAGAAGATAAAGCTTTAATGCAGTGCATTTGTCTAGTTAATCTCATGCTGTTTGTTCTCAAACTGAGCATATCTGAAACCTCACCCTGGCATTAATCCACTCCGTGCTTATGTGTGCAGTTATACCTATTGCGACTGGTTTACCCTGGTTGACCTCTCATTTGCCCTCGGTGAGATGAATTATATATCTATATGTGATGATGAAAGAAGGAAAATGGAGGGAAAACAGAAGGGAAGCAATGTTTCTGCAGTCCTGTCTAATGCTAATGACATTGAGGTTCTTGTACTGATATATCATAGACAGTATTATGTTGAGGCTGTAGGAGGACACTGAATATGGTGGCTGTAGGAACTGAATTCCCACCTTTTAGTTACAAGTTCCAATCATCCTTTTAATATTGGTATAGTCTGTTTGTTTATTAAAGAATGCACATGGTCATTAGCTGAATCAGCCAGCATATTTTGTGTGTGTGTGATTTGAGATAAGTAAGTTAAATTGTTATCAGAATATAAGTAATTTGAATATATTATTATATTATTGAAACAATCTTGTTAAATATTTTTGGAGACTTCAGTCTTTGCCCATTCATAGGAGATATGCCTTACAAAGGTAAATGCAGTAACAACACTGAAAACTGAAACTGAGAAAAGTGGCTTCAAAGTTACTTTAAATGTTTAAGTTACTTTAAGTTACTGCACTATTCACACTCAGATTTCTCTGAATCTGAGCATAGGTGAGCCAAACCCTGTCTGCCACAGGACAGATAATTGTCTAAAGGCTGAAACAAACCCTTTGTAAGAGCGTGAAAGCAGATGCTAGTTACGCCAACATGATTTTGTGCATTGTTGCATTCCCAAATTCATCAGATCGCAATTATAACACAACACATATACACGTTGCATTCTCAACGTTGCCACAAGGGGTGCTATCGCAGACATTAATGTGAATTGTCTGCTTCTACGTCAACTATTGTAATGTTGGAGCAAAAGTTTGGAAAGAATATTGCTGAGTAAGGTAAAGCCAATATATTTTTATAGCAACTAAAATGAATAATAACACACCCACTTTAACAGTTGGCACTATCACCCACATGAGTGCTGGAGGCTTATTATCGCCACAGTAGTGCAAGAACGGCCGTTAAGAATGTTCAACTGAACAGTGCGATGGTAATGTGTTGGCCAAGCACTCGCATCTGCTTATACATGCTTGTGTAAATAATTTTTCTGGCCTTAGAGACCCAATTTGAAAATGTTTAGTTACTGTATTTTGCCTTTGCGCGGCAGAGCTGTATTTTTATGCTTGTTAACTACATGAAAAACAGCTGCCTGTAGGCATCACCAAGATGGCAACCGAGTGAACTGATTTGCCTTAAAGAGACTTTAGCATTATTCACTGCATTTGTCATTAATCTTCTCCATCGAAATGCTTGAATTACTGCTTTTATGGACCCATTTAACTTTCACACACTCATTCTGTCTTAGCAGCCCAAGGCTCCTTGTACTGCAGTTCTCCACCACCCACACAGCCTGTTTATTTACTGCAGGGCTTGTTAGTAGCCATTAAACTCATCTTAAATAAAAGTCAACATTGTCAAACCAGTAATAGGACTTATTTGATTGCTTGTCTCATAAATAGAGAAATATTAATTGACTAATGCAATTACGTCATAGACAGGGCTGAAATGCATTTAATGTAGAGAGTGATTGATTATTTTATGGTATTTTGAGCAGCTATATTCTTGTGGAGATCTCATAAAGCTCTTCTATATCTGGATATAACAATGCTTGGATGACAAGTGTGCTAACTGGAGATGGGGAAATGTGAGCTGTCCAATGGCAAAAAGAAAAACACAAATAGGTGTTCATGTTTAGAACACTAAACTTAACTGCTAGATTAAAATAATTTCAAAATCTGAATGCGATCCCGCAGACAGCAGATTATTATCTTCCCCATTGCTCCTTTACATAACAGGAGGTCGAACAATATGAAGGTTATCAGTGCCTTTATCCAAATAAATTATGCTCATGAGTGTCTCCCACTGTCGTGTGGTGTCTTAATGATGCAAAGTTAACACACACTAAATAACAGAGGCTCCTAGCATTGACAGCCTCAGAAATAATTGACCAATATGTTGCAGGCTGAGATAGAGTGGGCTGAGAATCCAATCCTGCAGCTGACAGAATGCATTGAGCATGCCACTAAATTCTGCATTATACACAAAGAACTGGCAGGTCAGGAAGCTGACTCCTGCGAGCCATTATGTGATGCCATCAATGAGGCTAAATTACCTGCCTCTCCACAATATGCTCCAGTTAACTAATTTCCTGACAGCTCACTGTCTCACAAGAAAAGTGCCAAATTCGCGAGCTGTCAGGTGCATGATGGACTATTCCTCTTTCTCATCCGCTGCCTCTTTTTGAAGCGGCACACCTCCCAGCAGCCCCTTCAGCGAGAATATGTGGAGACTCTGTGAAAATGCACAAGCAATGAAGTAAACCAGATTATAAACTAAACCCAGAATATGCATTAGCTGCTATTACAACACGAGGCCGACAATGCCGAATGGAAAATGAGAAAGTGCAAATTGCCAGTAATTTTGCCAATATATGAAAAATTTACATAAGAGGTACATTATAAATCACTGAATCATTAAGTTTCAGGCCACAAATTCATCTCTCTTGCACTGTTGCTCTCTCCCCCCACCACAAAAATAACAGAATAAACAAAAAACCCTAGAAAAGCTTCACCTCCACATTGAGGCCGTAGAAACCTGATCCTCAGGTAGACAAAGTCGACTTTTCTCTACCAGAACATGAGCTGTGGTGATAGCAGCCCAGATCACAATGGTGGTGGTGTCGTTGTTGAAGCCTACCAAACAATGCAGCTGTAGAAAAAAAAAGACACCCACCAAGGAACAGAACATCGTCTGCTTAAAGTTCACAATGCATGCCAGCGTTTGTCTGCCTTGCCTTTTCTTTCTCATTTTTTCTTCCAAGCACTGTGTGTATGTTCCTTCACAAAGGTGTCATTACCTCACGAATGACAGTAGGTGGAAACGCTATCTTTCATTACACACAGCATAAATAGTGTAATCTATCAGATATGTCAATCAGGATGATTGATAATGGCCTGTCAGAGAAGAGTGACATATTAGAAAAGTTTTGTTAACAATGCCTATTGCAAGTGGGGCCTGCCACAGAGGCAAGTGATTAATGTGTTGTCAGGCTGTAATCCCACACCGCTGGCTAATGAGGCAAGAATTTATCATTTTTACAGACTGGCAGATGTCAGAAGGAAAGGAATCCAAAGTGCTGGAAACAATATACTGTTTCTTAACGGGTCTGACATGTCTGACAAGCTTTAAAAACCACAAAGAGGCCTTGTGTAAGCAAAAACTCGAATAGTGCAACTTTCCTTCTGGCATCTTCCTCGAATTCTGCAAGTCAAAAACTATTGCTCGGAGCGAAGAGTTCCCATAACTTCAGCAGCTTTTGTTGGGCCAGTCAAATTGTTGCTACAAAGAACTTTTCAATATCTCATACACACACTTTTATGTACTGTACACATAGACCTTATGCGTTTTATTTAAAGAATCCTCTTTATTAAACAAAAGAAAGAAAAATGAAAAAAAAAAAAAAAGAACGAACTGCTGTAACAAAAAATACACACGTGGGAACCTTCCTACCTTCCTGAAAAAGAGACGGAGATGTGTAATGTGATAATAACTGTTTTTAGTAGCAGTGGATTGAGAAATGAATGGGAATCTAGCTTGTTTGGGTACGACTGGCCCTTGTAAGAAGACTTCCTGCTGCCTCTTTGGCTCCAGCTATCCCGCAGGTCTGAGATCCAGGGCCCCAAAAAGGGAGCCACTGACATGGGTTGTGAAAAGCTCCAGGTCCCCTGGGGCAAAAGAACACTCAATCTCTGTCAAGGCCACTTTAACTGCCTCCAAACACTGCTTACAATTAACCCTGTTAAACAGTGTTAAAGTAACATTCAGTGCATTAATATATACAGTTGTGGCCAAAAATATTGGCACCCTTGGTAAATATGAGCAAAGAAGGATAAGAAAATAAATCTACATGGTCTATCTTTTTGATCTTTCATTCAAACAATTCACAAAAATCTAATCTTTAATTGATGTAAAACAAATGAAATAGGGGAAATATCTCATTATTAAATAAATATGTTTCTCCAAAACATGTTGTTCACAATTATTGGCACCCCTAGAAATTATTATGAGTGAAATTTATCTGAAGTTGATCCCATTCATATTTAAAAAAAATTTAGTGCATCTAGGAACATGAAATTGTTCAGCCATGTCTACCTGTTTCATAGAGGTATAAATATGAGTTAACACACAGGCCAAATTATATTTATATTATACAAATTAAATTAGCCATTTTCCCTCCCCGGTGTCATGTGACTCATTAGTGTTACAAGGTCTCAGGTGTGAATGGGGAGCAGGTGTGTTAAATTTGGTGTCATCGCTCTCACACTCCCTCATACTGGTTCAACATGGCACCTCATGGCAAAGAAAACTCTGAGGATCTGAAAAAAATAATTGTTGCTCTACATAAAGATGGCCTAGGCTATAAGAAGATTGCCAAGACCCTGACAATGAGTTTAACAGGACAGGTTCCACTCAGAACAGGACTCGCCATGGTCAACTTTGAGTGCACGTTGAGTCCACATGCTCAGCGTCATATCCAGAGGTTGTCTTTGGGAAATAGACGTATGAGTGTTACCAGCATTGCTGCAGATGTTGAAGGGGTAGGGGGTCAGCCTGTCAGTGTTCAGACCATACGCCGCACACTGCATCAAATTGGTCTGCATGGCTGTTGTCCCAGAAGGAAGCCTTTTCTAAAGATGATACACAAGAAAGCCCAAAAAACAGTTTGGTGAAGACATGCAGATTAAGGACATGGATTACTGGAACCATGTCCTGTGGTCTGATGAGACCAAGATAAACTTATTTGGTTCAGATGGTGTCAAGCGTGTGTGGTGGCAACCAGGTGAGGAGTACAAAGACAAGTGTGTCTTGGCTACAGTAAAGCATGTTGGTGGGAGTGTCATGGTCTGGGGCTGCATGAGTGCTGCCAGCACTGAGGAGCTACAGTTCATTGAGGGAACCATGAATGCCAACATGTACTGTGACATACTGAAGCAGAGCATGATCCCCTCCCCTCGGAGACTGGGCCGCAGGGCAGTATTCCAGCATGATAACGACCACTGCCTTGCTAAAGAAGCTGAGGGTGAAGGTGATGGACTGGCCAAGCATGTCTCCAGACCTAAACCCTATTGAGCATCTTTGGGGCATCCTCAAACGGAAGATGGAAGTGCACAAGGTCTCTAACATCCACCAAATCTGTGATGTTATAATGGAGGAGTGGAAGAGGACTCCAGTGGCAACTTGTGAAACTCTGGTGAACTCCATGCCAAGAGGGTTAAAGCAGTGCTGGAAAATAATGGTGGCCACACAAAATATTGACACTTTGGGCCCAATTTGGACATTTACACTTAGGGGTGTACTCACTTTTGTTGCCAGTGGTTTAGACATGAATGCCTGTATGTTGAGTTATTTTGAGGGGACAGGAAATTTACACTGTTATACAAGCTGTACACTCACTACTTTACACTGTAGCAACGTGTCATATCTTCAGTGTTGTCACATGAAAAGATATAATCAAATATTTTCAAAAATGTGAGGGGTGAGATACTATATATATATATATATATATATATATATATATATATATATATATATATATATATATATATATTAGGGCTGTCAATTAACATTTTTAATCAAATTAATTACATGATGTCCCGATTAATCGCATAGACAAATATTTGCTAAGAAAGTCTCTCATATAACAATAATTCAATATATAATGATGAAATAATGATACATAGTTATCTTTAAATATTAAAAAATGATATAATATGTATATTTATCTATATATAAATGTATACAAAATATTTATAATTATATGGTGTCCCGATTAATTAATCATGATTAATCGCATATACAAATATTTGCTGAAAGCCCCTCATATAACAATAATTCAATATATAATGATGAAATAATTATACATAGTTATCTTTAAATATATATATATATATATAAAGCATATATAAATATATAGAGTTCATCATTAATAAGACAATACAAAAAGCGGTTTTAGAATACAATGTATTGTTTACTACCATATTATTGATCATAAGTCAATCATTGGCATACACTTCACAGCAATCCATTTTACAAGTGAATCTGTCAATCAGATTGAGATTTATTATGAGAGCTTATTTAAGGCCCCGTCAATGTACACCTGCGTCAGACATGCTTGTGTAGCGTCTCTGGTGCGTAGCGTAATAAACATAAATGTTTTAGGTCACTGTGTCAAGTTAAATATAGTTTAAAACTCAATCTTTACATACGGTATTTATAATAATCAACCACTGTGGGTTAGACTAAATAATACAGTTCTGATGTGTGGCAAAAGTTTGTTGAGCTTAACAAAATGGTAAGTGGCTATAAGAACATAGCCGAAGCATTGAAAATGCCATTTCCACCATCAGGGCAATAATTAACAAGTTATAATTAACTTAAGAATCTGCCTGGAAAAGAACGTGTGTCTATAGGCTATTGTCTCCATGTACAGTGAGGAGGATGCTTCAAGTGGCCAAAGAATCTCCAAGGATCAAAGCTTGGGAATTGCAGAAATTAGTTGGGCCTTGGGGTCTTTAAGTCAAAAAAAATTTTTTTTATTAAATTATACATCCCCTACAACACCACACATTTTTTGGGAGAGTTTCAAGACAAAAAGCCTCTGCTCTCATCCAATAACAAACTCAAGTGTCTTCAGTTTGCCAGACACTACTGGAACTTCAGATGCGACCGGGTTCTGTGGTCAGATGAAACAAAAAAAGAGCTTTTTGGCATCAAACACCAGAGATGGGTTTGGCGCACACAGAGATGAAGAAGTACCCAATGTTCATGGTTAAATTGTGGTGCTGGATCTTTAATGTTGTGGGGCTGTTTTTCTGCCAGAGGTCCTGGACATCTTGTTTGGATACATGGCATCACAGACTCTATCAAATACCAACAGATAAAAAAATCAAAACCTGGCTGCCTTTGCCAGGAAGCTTTCAATGGGCCCTGGTTGGATCTTCCAGCAGGACAATGAACAAAAAGAAACATCAAAATCAACACAAAAATGGTTCACTGACCACAAAATCAAGATTCTGCCATGGCCATCCCAGTCCCCTGACCTCAACCCCATAGAAATTTTGTAGGGTGAACTGAAGAGGAGTGTCCACCAACATGGATGTCTGAATTTTAAGGATCTGTGGAGATAATGTATTTAGGAATGGACTCAGATCCCTTGCCAGGTGTTCTCCAAACTTATTAGGGATTATAAGAAAAGACCCAGAGCTGTTATCTTGGCAAAGGGAGGTTGCAAAAAGTATTGAATAAAAGGGTGCCAATAATTATGGCCCATGCATTTTGGAGAAAAATATTGATTTAATAATGAGATATTTCCCCTGTTTCAATTGTTTTACGTCACCTAAATTTCTTGATGCTTTTTTTTTTTGTATTTATAACTTTTGTTGTTTTACCCATGTCCCAGAGCCAGACTGCCAGTCTTAAAATATGAAATATACTTTTTTGTAAGTTTTTGGTAAATATGAAACTTTATTTTTTGATTTGTTTGAAGATCATGCTTGAGATGAGTCATGTGACTGATCAAAGTAAATATGGACAATATATATAATTCAGTTTGACCCCAAACCCCCCCCCCCCCCCCCCCCCCCCCACCCCCCCAGGGGTGTCCGTCCGCTTTACCGCAGTACACGGCATTTGTACTGCGTGCGGAAATCGCGACCCTCTTAATCAAAGATGCGATAGAGCCTGTCCCTCCAACCGAGATGAAGAAGGGTTTCTACAGCCCTTACTTCATCGCACCCAAGAAAGGCGGCGGCTTACGACCGATCTTGGACTTCCGAGTTTTCAAGACCTAAAAGCCCATGTGGTGTATTGACCACTCTTACCTCCCCCTCACTGGGCAAGTGTGGTCTCTGCAGGGTCTTTACCCCCTGAAAGAATAGGAAAATGGGTGCGTGTAAGGGCCCCATCCGTATGCGAGAAACATAGAGAGAAAAGAGGCCCGCTAGGCTCGGCCCATTCCCAGGTTGGCAAGCGTCGACTTGTTCCCCTGTCTAGGGTAACTATAAGGATTCCAAGGACTTTGTGGGACATTGGGGAAGGGTACGTGCAGTCTGATACAGCTGGTCGTTTTGGCACGTCAAGTACCTGCCTGCTCCTGTGTCAGCAGTACACGTACACGGCTCAGCACATGCCGTTATTTAAATTGGACCCCTAGTGTCGCTTCTTCGACACAACATCGAAGTGAGCGACAGATGGGGATGCCTAGGTTACGGATGTAACCTCCGTTCCCTGATGGAGGGAACGGGATGTTGTGTCCTCCCGGCCATGTCGCTGAGCCAAGCCACTATTGTGGCCAGACCATTTCTGGCTCCTCAGAAAAAACCTGAATGAAACAGACGTATTTCCACTCCTTTATATGCGTATGTACGGGGGCGGTACATGCAAATTCTGTCTGCCAACTTCTCATTGGCCTTTTTTCATAGATCAGAGGTATATTCAGCATTCAAGTGAGACCAGTAGTGTCGCTTCTTCGACACAACGTCTCGATCCCTCCATCAGGGAATGGAGGTTACCTCTGTAACCGAGACGATATCAATACTCTTTAGGTGCATCTTTGGTAATTGTGCCATCATGCCAACAGAACAAGAAAATATATGCTGCTTAGAGATCCCTGTGCGTTAAAACTAATACACAAGCGTCTAAAATCACTAGGATCAAATCAAATACTCAGTACACATCTAACAGTCTGTAACATACAAAGAAAAACAATTAACATGGATATTCACACTTGTTTGTTGCGACATTACTGTCGGATCCAATATAGTTGGCAATGCATCAACTTTTAATTTAAGTCTAATTTAAGCCTTCTTCATCCTGTTTGTGAAAGAATCATCGGTAAAATGAAGTGAGCAAACAAACGCGATCCAGGACTTCATTAAAAATAAACATCAGCCACTAACGCAAAAGCAATAGATCTAGTTTCCCACAACCTGGCACTTTACAACGTCTTGATATCTTCCGGCCATTGTGACACCTCCTGTTGCTCCAAAATAATCTCAACTACTCTAATGCAAGGCCTAAGCAGTGTCGACGATAAAGTAGGCGTTGATCTGTTCATGCAGAGGCTGGTCTATGCTGATGTAATTCCTCACTATTACATATTAGTGAGGAGAAAGTAGAGAACAAGCCATTTTGGTACTTTGGTTTCAATAAAGCCTTTTTTGGACTAAAGAAGAAATTTACAGTATGTTTTTATAGTGCTATGGATGCTTATATGTCAAGATAACATGGTAAGTATGATTTTTCAATTCATGATACTTTAAAGTCTGCAGTGGGGACAAAAGTGAAACTCCCATAAACAATTCATAGGAACGTCATTACTGATGGCTAATTCTAACACTGCTTTTGTACTTTCCTTATAATCAAAGTCACAAACTCAGAAAGAACATTAACAAATTCTCCAGGGGTGTACATTTTTATCGGAGATCCTAAAGAACAGATGAACTGAATGATAAAATGCTATCAGTATCTCCTCATCCTAATGAAACACAAATTGAGAGTTACAATTGCAACATTAGCAGCACTGGCTTATTTGCATATGTTTATAAATCACAATAACACAATTAGCATTATATGATACAATCAGATGCAGGACTACTTTAAATCTCCCAAATGATCTGGCTCTATCTTAGAATGCTGGCACGATCCTGAACTGCAACACGCATGCATGCTGAGGTCTTTCAGAATAAGCCATCTGTGTTTAATTAGGCTGGCATCTTCTTACAATCATCAGAGGAAAACTGAAAAGTTAAACTGTAATTAAACTATGAGTACTGGCGCTGTGGGACATTGTGTCTTTATAATTACAAAAACATCATTGAATAAGTGTTGTAACTAAAGGAAAACAACAGCTCACTTTGCTTTAGAACAACTGCGCCGTCCACTTCCATACTTCCAGTGGAAACACTGAGGGCATCTGTCAAGAAGTAAAAAAATAATACCTAATTATATTTAGTTCATTTTGACTAAGCAGTATCTAGTTTCTGATAAATCAATATCTTTTACAAGATGTTAAGGGAAGAGTTCACACAAAACTTAAAAAACTGTCATTATTTACTCTAGTTGTTATTTAGGTCTCATTCATTAACATTAGTTAATATATATGGTGTCATGAACTAACAATGAACAAATTAATTTTTACAGCATATATTAATCTTTGTTAATGTTAGTTAATAAAAATACAATTGTTTATTGTTAGTTTATGCTTGTTCATAGTGCAATACTAATGCACTAATGCTAACATATACGGTACAACTTTTGATTTTACAAATGTAGTACTAAATATGTTGAAATGAACATTAACTAAGATTAATAAATGCTGTAAAAGTATTGTTCATTGTTAGATCATGTTAACTAATGTTGTTCACTAATTTAAACAAATGCAACCGTGGTCACAATAAACGTGGTCGCAATGAACTATTTCAACTTCTATGTTCCATGGGACTAAAGATGTAAGCATACTGGTGAGTAAATGAGGGCAGATTTTTCATATTTGGGCGAACCCTTCTTTTAATAGCTGTGGTTATTTTGTAAAAAATACTCTGTTTATGTGCCAAGGCTTTTGTGTATTGATGTCAATCATATGCCACAGTTTTTGCTCTGTGATGAAGTGTTGTTTAAAGGGATTCAATGCTGTCATTTTTACAACATCTACATTTAGTCGTATCTCATAACTGTTGAGCAAATGCAGGGGACAGATGGGAATATAAATGCTCAGCCGTTCTCACTTTCCATTAAGCAATGCAAATGGGAAACATCATTGTGGCTGTTCAAACAAAACTCCTCAAAAACATCTGCTTGTTTTCATGCCAAAATATGCAATTTATCACTCGTGAAATAAGAGTGACGTGACATTGAGGTCATCCGCCCCTATCTCTCAGCTTTGTACAAGGCCATAAATCAGTAGAGCAGCTATTACTAACAATTAACTGTTCTTTCAAGTTTTACAGTCTGTTTATGATGTGCAATGTCATCTGATTTATGTGGACACAATGAGTCACTTACTCTAATTGCCGCTGTTTTGGTGGACTCTGCCCTCGCGGCGACCTCCAAAAAACTACAGCTGCCAGAGCACTTTGGGCGGCTCGGTCCCCCTGCGTTTCAAACACCTCGCTGATGGACACATGTGTTCTCATAATTATGGTCTTTCCACAAAGTAAGTACTGGGATCGTAAAGCTATTTCTATTAGAGTGCTGATGATGGCAACAATTGCAATTTTTTTAATACATTACTAAGTTCCAAAACTTCTTTTCCAATGCATTTCAAAGCATACCGACATGAAGACTATTTAAAAAGTATGCATTTTCGTTGTGCTTAAGACACCTCGATTTGACCAAGACAGCATAACATGTATATTTCTTAAAGAAAGCAATCCCAGAATGCATATATAAAAACAAAGATGGTGGATGAGGTGACTTTTTTCAATCAACACCTCAAAGGGTAATAAGTAATACTTCAATGTCATTAAAATCTAATTTTTTTTTTCCCTATTTTTGTTAATGTTTTGTAATTTTTCATCTATGAAAAATGCTTATTAAAGTATCACCTAGCATGAAATCAACTGAAAGTTCAGTCTCCCATGCACTTTTTGTGCGAGCACTAGTGTGTGTTGCACATGGAGTTGTTGCCTATGTAGAGCATTAAAAATCAGCCACTAACGACATTTCAAGGATGGTGCATATGCAGGCAGTAGGCAGCTTAATATGTTTTAGAACAGAGCTAATGGAATCATGTTTGTGGTTCATGTGCTCCAATTTATTTCAGATAAAAGTTGTGCGCTTTTTTGGGTTAATTGTGCAATTTCACATTTTTAAAAAATTTAAGATTTAAAAAACACACTATCAAACAATTTTGTGAAATCACAGAGTGCATTTGAGTTTGTGTGTGTCCTGGGATCAGAAAATATTGCAGATTTATTGTCTGTGTACACATCCCAACAACAAAAACATATACAAGTGCTCTCACATGGAAACAGCTGCAAGTTAGCACACAGTTTGGTGTGTTGGTTTAATTTACAGCAGAAGTGTGTAATTGTTTCTGTATTAAAATGCTGTGGTAGATCACGTTCTTTATGTGGAAAGTAGGAAGCGGGAGCTTGGTTAACATCCACGCTTAAGACATTTATTGTTCCACTTTTCAGTGTCACAAACCAAGGGTTTGCTTTTAAGCACAATCCCGACACACACAAACATATCAACACACACAGCTTCATCTGTCTCTCTTTTCTGAAAACCTGTTTGAAAACAATCACTATTTTAACATTTCAGTTGGTTGAAGCTAGTGGCCCAGCAATTACACACTTCAGCTTTTAAGGGATAGTTCACCCAAAAAAAATATTTTTCTCTCATCATTTACTAACCCTCATTCCATCCCAGATGTGTATGATTTTCTTTCTTTCTTCTGCAGAACAAGATTTTTAGAAGAATATCTGAGATGTCCTCACAATGCAAGTGAATGGACATTTTTAAGCTCCAAATTGCACATAATGGCAGCATAAAAGTAATCCATAAGAATCCAGTGGTTAAATCTATATCTTTAGAAGCAATATGACAGGTGTGGGTGAGAAACATATACAAATTTAAGTTATACTAAATTTAACCTACTGTTATTATAAGTATTCACACCCTTTGCTATGATACTTCCATTTCTCTGGATCATCTTTGAGATGTTTCTACACTTTGACTGGAGTTCACCTGTGGCATATTCAATTGATTGGACATGATTTGGAAAGGCACACACCTGTCTATATAAGGTCTCACAGCTTAAAATGCATATCGCTTAAAACAAAAGAAGAAGAGTATGAAAGTGTAAGTGAAGATTGCTAATAAAAAAGGACTTACATATTTATTTGTTTCTCACCCACACCTATTATATCTCTTCTAAAGATACAGATTTAACCACTGGAGTCGCATGGATTACTTTTATGCTGCCTTATTGTGGTTTTTTGAGCTTCAAAATTGTGGTACCCATTCAATTTAATTGTAAGAAACTACAGAGATGAAATATTCTTCTAAAAATGTTGTTTGAATTCAGCAGAAGAAAGGAAGTAATGCACATCGAGGATAGTATGAGGGTCAGTAAATGATGAGAGAATTTTCATTTTTGAGTGAACTTTCCCTTTAATTAGCAGAGTTGAGGACAATTTATGCAATACAACTGACTGTTATTTGGGGGGTTCAGCTAAACTGAATCATCCAAGTCGAGCTACCTATCACAAGTTTCAGAGTCACATAAAACAAATGAAGTCAAATTTATCAGCAGAAAATTGTCAGTTTTTCAGTCACTTTATTTGGCCAACCTGCACTTCCCATTGCAACTATATTTTTATATCTGTCTCTGAGGAAAGATTTATCCATAAAATGATTCAGTAAACACTGAAGGTACATTGGTGGTCGGTTCTACAGCCTACTGTTTATTATGTTTAAATGCTTCAGGGAACCCATAATTCTCAAGCAGGGAGATGAATATGGCAACACGCCACAGAGTGATGACAGAGAGAGTGAAAGAGAGTAAAAAACAAAAAACTACTCTGTCCATCTCATCTACTACAGAACTTCCAGAGTGAAAAATGCAATAATCATCACCATCAAGCCGCCTCACTGAGGTGGTCTTACTTAGTTTGGCTCTTTTATTTCCATGTCTTGATATGAACTTCTTTGACAAGAGGCAGATTCATACGAAAAAAGCACAGAGGAGATCTACCTCATAACTTTCCTGGCTCTGCCAACATGGATTACGGAGAGCCGGGTCTTTGTGACTAGAATTGATGGGACCTCAGCGCTGACTCGAAACTCCTCCGGTTGGGCCATCTGTTTTTCATTACCCAAGAGGAGGATGTGGAAGAAATCGTGTATCGTGGCGAGAAAATCAAGTCAAACGCGTCATCCAAGCATAATCTAGCTGACATTTCAGAACCATTATACCCTTACATAGCTACCAAACATTATTTTGAAAGAAGAGTTGAACCAGTTACTTCATCGTCAGTGAAAAGTCCTTTTCAGATGACTGTTTCAGTGAAATATTCTTTCGTTTTGAGTTTGAGGCATTTAGCAAGTAAATTAGATATTTACGTAGAATTGCATATTCAGATTTGTTTTTTCAGCAGACTGATCTCACAGTAAAATCGGAAAGAGTAGGTTTACTTTTCTCAAGCTAAAATCGGTCTGTGCTTACAAAAAGCCAAACACTGCCACCAGAGGCCAAAGCATTTTCTGGGTAAAATGTCCATAGAGGGCCGCCACAAGCTAGTTCTGAAGCAAGTTTGTAATACAGTAAAGAGGAATGCATATTTTATGAATTGAATCCCCAACCCAAACCCCAAACCTAAACCTAACTGTCAGTGGAGCCAAAATGTAATGTTAGGGGGGAAATGCATCCTTCAAATCATGCTCATCACTGATTATGCAAAGGCAGATTACTTCCTGGTGTCATCGGGGGATCTGAACCAAGGTCTTCCACACTGCTGATGCAACACTGTTCAGGTCGTGCCACAGGAGAAGGTGAACACATTAGTGCAGATGCAAAAATGTCTGATAGGAGATGGTGCTTGTCAATGAGTCTGCATAATGCGGCAGATCCTAGTTATGTATGTGAAATAAAAGTACTTATTACTTTTGGAAACTAATACAGTTTCCACAGTTTTCTGTACAACCATTTGTTTTCAATTACAAAATAATTTCGAAGCTACTTTTGTATGCCTTATTGTGGTATAATGCATTTCTAATAAACCCGCCCCTAAATTTAAGAGCAAAACGATGTGTGATTGGTCACTTTACATGCCAGTCAGATTCTCTCTTCCTATAGGCGGTTCTGAGCCAGAAAAAGGTGCAGTATGGACCAGACTTTATCATAAGGTATGATCCACATTGTTTTGTCAGTATGTTTAGGTAGACATGGCCTGTTAAAGTAAAATACTTTAAAATGTTGAGAAAGTTTTGCTGTACTTCAGATAAAGAAAAGGGAACAGCCTAAATTTAACCACTTTTTTCTGGAGTGCAGCCCAGCGACTCAACACCATCGCATTACATGACCTCTGAGTCCTCTAAAAAATATCACATTATGGTATTCCTACATGCCCCATATTCACCAAAATATAGCTTAGAGCTTTTCACTTTCCTTTTCTTAACTGTGGCTATGGGAAATGAGATGAAAACTTCCTTGCTTACAGCAGGTACAGTGTATTCAAAAAGTGTTCAGGCCCTTTAATATTTTTCACTTTTTGATGCAGCCTTATGCTAAATGCTTTAAATTATATATATATATATATATATATATATATATATATATATATATATATATATATATATATATATATTTTTTTTTTTTTTTTTTTTTTTTTATTATTATTTTTTTTTTTTACATCAATCTACACTCCATACCCCATAATGACAAAGAAAAAACTTGATTTTTAACACCTTTGCAAATTTATTAAAAAGAGACAACTGAAACATCACATTGACATAAGTATTCACACCCTTTGCTATGATACTTCCATTTCTCTGGATCATCTTTGAGATGTTTCTACACTTTGATTGGAGTTCACCTGTGGCATATTCAATTGATTGGACATGATTTGGAAAGGCACACGCCTGTCTATATAAGGTCTCACAGCTTAAAATGCATATCAGAGCAAAAACCAAGCCATGAGGTCAAAGGAACTGCCTGCAGAGCTCAGAGACAGGACTGTGCCGAGGCACAGATCTGGGGAAGGCTACAAATTGTTTTTGGCAGCATTGAAGGATCCCAAGAGCACAGTGGCCTCCACAATTCTTAAATGGAAGAAGTTTAGAACATCCAAACTGAGCAATCAGAGGAGAAGGGCCTTGGTAACAGAGGTGACTAAGAACCAGATGGTCACTCTGGTTGAGATCCAGAGATCATGTGTAGAGATGGGAGAAATGCACAGAAGAACAACCATCAATGCAACACTTCACCAATATGGGCTTTATGGCAGAGCAGTCAGACTGAAGCCTCTCCTCAGTGCAAGACACATAAAAAAAGCACCTAAAGGACTCTCAGACTGTGAGAAACAAGATTCCCTGGTCTGATGAAATGAAGAATGAACTGTTTGGCCTCAATTCGCAACATCATGTCTGGAGGAAACCAGGCACCACTCATCACCTGCACAATACCATACCAACGGTGAAGCATGGTGGTGGTAGCATCATGCTGTGGGGGTGTTTTTCAGCAGCAGGGACGGGGGGACCAGTCAGCGTTGAAGGAAATCTAAATGCAGCAAAATACAGAGATATCCTTAATGAAACCTGGTTCAGAGCGCTCAGGACCTCAGACTGGGCTGAAGGTTCACCTCCCAACAGGACAATGACCCTAAACACACAGCCAAGACAACACAAGAGTGGCTTAGGGACAACTCTGTGAATGTCCTTAAGAGGCCCAGCCAGAGCCCAGATTTGAACCCAATAGAACATGCCTAGAGATACCTGAAAATGGCTGTCCACTGATGGTCCCCATCCTACCTGACAGAGCTGGTGAGGATTTGCAGAGAAGAATGGCAGAAAATCCCCAATTTTTTTATATATATAAATTTGAAAAGTTATCAAAAATCTATTTTTGCTGTTATTTCGGGTGTGGAGCGTAGATTGATGAGAAAAAAAAATAAATAAAAAATTATTACATGAAAATAATTTTAGTATTAGGCTGCAACATAAAAAAATGTGAAAAAATGAAGGGGTCTGAATCCTTTCTGAATGCACTGTAGTTGTTTATCCCCACCTTCACTTTCTCCTTCTCTCTCCCGCTGGTCAGATCACTCTATTTTAGTACTCTAGAAATCCAATAAAACACAGGACCAATCATGTTGTCCTCATAACTACAGCTCACAAAAACAACCTCCCTCCCATCCAGCACACATCAGCCATATAGAGACACCAGACAACATGAGCGAGACAGCTAATTTTCAACCACTTACATTAATATATAGTGTTGGGACCACCAGTGCATGGTGGGAGAAAAAAAAAAATCAATGCAGAAGAGAAAGAGATTTGCAACAGGCTGTTATAAATGTCACCTTGGGCTAAATTGCAAAGACACTAAACATTTCAACACATTCAGTAAGTGCAGCATCACTTTAGGAGACAATAAATTGAAAACTCTCAATGTGATGAGAGGCATTTCTGTTCTGCTATTTGCCTTACACATTGGGTATAATTTGAGACCTTTGGAAGAGGTAAAAAAAAAAGTTTAAAAGTTATGCTATTCATGTTGTATGAAGATAATAATAATAATAATAATAATAATAATAAAATAATAAAATGGTATTAGTAATAATAATAAATAATTAGTATACCCTTGCCTAAACCATGTGTAATAGTGTACCCTAGTGCTAAACATATCAAAGTCTCACCTTAAAACACAATCTGAATAGTGCTTTTGAATGCAAAAAGAGAGAGAAAAAAGACTTTAAATACTGGCAGATTTTGAAGCATTATATATTTTGTTTTCCACCCAATCTCTGATTGTTATTTGCTGCTCTGCCTTTAAGACTTTCATTGTTCTATTGTTTTTAACTGCTCCATATATCAATAACAGCCTCTTTACAAAGCTCTGTGACTGGGCAGGCCAAGTTTATGTTCACCTAAATTAATCTTTTGTGGACAGGTCATGTGTTCCATTCATTAATATGACATCACATTGTTATGTTCAAAACAAGTTGATTTTGCAGCTTGGTTTCAAAACATGCACATTTTGGAATGGGACAGAAGATTTGAGTTGTTAAAGTTACAATATGTTTCTCTAGTAAATCAAGGTCTTTTATCTCAAAAGATCAATGACAGTTTGATTCCTCACAATATGATTCCTTTACACATTCCAACACAATCAAATTAATCATCATACTTAGATTTAAATTTCCAAAGAAACTATGAATTCAAATGAAAGCCTACATCCGTGTATCTAATTTTTCAGAACTCTTTAGATTCTAATATAAAGTAACTTATCACTAATATGTGTAAATAAATGGACAACAGACATGGTTAACAGTGCTTAAGGACTAACAGGCAGGCATACATGAGAGACATTCAAAAAGACTACCACAATGCTACCAGTACGCAACAAGCTGTTGTGTAAGGGACTCTGGTTTGATGGGAAATTTGGAAAGCAGGAAAAGCTAATTATAGTCTGCTTTAACAACGTTAATGTCCACATGTATTTAAATGTAAGACATCCAACTACATGGAGCATAAAAGCAAACACAAATAACAAATAGCTAATTATGTCATCATCTTCTGCCAGACGCGTTCAGCGCTAGCTTGTCAGTGGCGTTCATTAATTGGTGACCTGCACTATTGGTCAGTAGACAATCGGCATGATGATGAATCCAATTAGAGACAGAGAGTACACAAGTCCCATAGAGCTTGTTATGGCTGCCACATCATGTCTCATCAAACTCAAAACAAACGCTGAGGTAATGTTGGCATGACAGCTGGGTCAGGCATAGAAACGGAACATTAGAGCACAGCCAACTTTCTCCCTCTCACTAGGCCCCTACAAAGGCAGTTATTGTGGAGAGCACCAAGGCCTTAAAGCATTTGAGCAGAGCCTATTTAATCTGTTTAAGTGCCAAGCCCAGTGGAGATGCCACAGATATTCCTGTCATTTTACTTTCAACTTAAAGACTTCAGAAATGTTATTTCCACAATTTGTGATCATCTTTGCAACATTAACATCAAAAGCAAGACAAACACAAAAACAAAAAGGTAAAAATATATGAATTGTAATAATTTAATAATAATAATAATAATTGTAAAACACATAAAAGTGGAGAGCCTTGCTAGGATAGATATGCATGTAATTTTCTGATTGCATTTGTCACAAATGACTGCTGATACACTTTCTTGGAGTTTTATAAAAGCCTCTTGTTTTAACAGTGTACCATAGTTTAATGTAACGATAGAAAAGTTGCTTAAAGGGGTCATAACGTTGTCCTGAAACTTAGGGTTAATAATTCAAAATGTGTAGAATTTAGATGATCAGAAAGTCCTGAAATGTCCAAAATATCTTAATATATATATATATATATATATATATATTACTTAATATTTAATATTGCTGAGAAAGCCCCTCATATAACAATAATTCAATATATAATGATGAAATAATTATACATAGTTATCTTTAAATATATATATATATATATATATATATATATATATATATATATATATATAAAATAAAAACATATTCAGATAATTAAAGTGCATTTAAAAAAGTACATTTTTGTGGCAGACGAGTTCAAGACAATACAAAAAGCGGTTTTAGAATACAATGTATTGTTTACTACCATATTATCGATCATAAGTCAATCATTGGCATACAGTTCACAGCAATCCATTTTACAAGTGAATTTGTCAATCAGTTCGAGATTTATTATGAGGGCTTCTTTAAGGACCTATCAATGTACACCTGTGTCAGACATGCATGTGTAGCGTCTCTGGTGCGTTGCGTCATAAACATAAATGTTTTAGGTCACTGTGTCAAGTAAAATATAGTTTAATACTTAGAACACATCTTGAGATCCCTTAGTTTGCATTTGAGCTCCATCAACTGTTTTGAACGCAAAAACCTAACGCATGTTTGTGTTGTTCTGTCAGCTGAATGGTTGTTTTCTTCACTGTACAAACTGCGCATTGCCCGTGCAGCTGAAATATCACTTACTGCCCTCTGGAGTAAACAGGTGGTACTACAAGCTTGCATTTCTCAGGAATCTTCCTTATTACGGTCCGGGCATTGCAATTAATTGCGTTATTTTTAATAAAATTAATCACACTGAATTAAAGTGTTAAATCGACAGCCCTAATATATATATATATATATATATATATATATATATATATATATATATATATATACCGTATATTTATTTTTTTTAGCATGTTTCCAGATATTTAAAACAGCTACAGTAACTATTTTAACAGGATACCCATTGGGCTGAAACTGCTCAATGGTTTCTACTCAGATGCTCTTAAACTTGATCTATTGTAGCATTGTGTTATTATGTATTATGTTTCACTTGAAATTGTTTTATATTTATTTGACATGTGATCATTTATTCATCTGCATCAATATCTCTAGAATGATTCTCAAATTCAAAAAAGCCTATCCAGAAATGTCTGGATACATTTTTGTGGACTGGTTGCACAATCATTTCTTATTGCTTATTTTCCATTTTCAAGTCTTCTTTTCTTATTTTCCAACCAACAAAGCATCCCACAAACTCAAAACATGCCAGATTGAGGTTTATTTATTGCATGGACTCTGCTTTTTCTGTTTGTCGCTTTAATGCTGAAACAAATAAGTGACCTCAGCATTTTGCAAACAGACAATAAATACCAGTTCACTATGAGTGATGAATGCTCTGTTCTTTCATGCTCTGCACTTTCTAAACTTTGGGGTTAACTAACATGAGCTGCCCGTTATAAAACTGCTTTCGTTTGCCAAGCAACATTCACATTTACTTCCTTAATCCAGCACACGGCTCTGGGGATATTTTGACAATGAGGCCTGGCTCAACCACAAAATAAATATTTTAAGACTGTACAATTACATGAAATCAAATCTTACAAAAGTCATTTATTTATGCATCCTACAGGATAAGGCATGCAGATGCCAATGCGTTTGAAGAGTAAGACTGTGTGCAACTCCCTCTTAAACAAACAGAGAGAGAGAGAAATAATTGTGTGTGAGGCAGATAATTAAGCGATGGTGACTGTCGTGAATGTGAGCTGTCACTCCGATCAAGAGCGCTGTCAGGCAGTGCAATGGAAGATGATCGGACAGGCCCCATCCACTTTGATCTGGGTTCATGCATACGGAAAGAGGTCAGGTCGTGGTCATTAAAAAGACCCTCCTCTAAACAGACAAGCGAGATTAAAAGGGCACGTCTTCAAAGAGCTGTGTACAAGTAACCTTCTTAAGACATTCTGACAATTTGCTACGAACAAACAATGGAGCCAAAGAGGGAGAGGAATGGATGAGATTCTGGTGCCCAACACTTTTAATCATATTGTCAACAGCACAGAAAGGGGATGGTTACACAAATCATTTACAGGGTCAGGCTATGTAGTTATTCAGAGATGTTACATGAAGTAAATGGACTTAACCTGCTACTGAATTACACACTGAAGTGATGCGCTTAAAAGCCCAATCTGGGATACACAGTCAGTTATCCCTGATTATATTAACTCTGTGTTTATCCTAAACTGAAACGCTTGTGTACGTCATAGGTCTTTCTAGTAACATCAAAGTGCTTACTTGGTCATGTTTTGGCTTGACCACTTTCATGAAAGATCCACGTGCTTCAGTCTCTGACCGGGTCACTCTCCTGGTGTCCAGGAACTTCAGATTTGTCAGCTTATGTAGTACAAAGTACCTACAGATTGGATGAAAAAAAATTAAGTTTACAGATTGACGTGCATGGATGAAAATTACAAGCCACAAAAGAAGAGTTTAATGTTGTTTTGGGAAATTAGAATGTCTGTTGCAATAGATAAAATGACATCATACTAATCTTACAGTCATGTGTTCTTTGTAAAAGCCTATTTAATAATGTAATATATTGTATTATTATATAATACTTTTTTATAATAACTATATAATAATGTATAAATGCATAACATTATATAATATATAATAATAATATATATAATAGCAAACAGGTTTTTTATTTTTTATATGAAAGTAAATAAATGTTCCTCATATAATCCAACTCCTGATCGGGAATGTCCCTTAAATGCCCTTTATATAATATGATGTGTCTCCATTTCAGAAATCTAAACGATGACATCTGAAATGCTTAACAGTTCCATTGTCTAATAAAGAGACAGTCATTTATATTCACCAAATGTCTGAATGTAGTTTTCCTTTTATGAAGGTCTGTGGAACTTCAAAATATTGATCTATTTGCAACCCAGTGTCAATACGTCTTGAAGATGAAAAACAAAACAAAAAAACAAACAAACGGACAAATAAATAAATAAATAAAAGAAGAGGATTTTTAATTAAAATCTGCAAGGCAACTACAATTTCCTATAAAAAGTGTTAAATTATCCATGGCAATGTTTGTAAATAGGTAATCACCTTCAAAATATTTCAAAATAAGGACAACATACAAACAGATACCAAAAAACAAACAAACAACAACAAATAACCACATTGACAGAATGTGCCAAGCTGTCATTTGGGTAGCTTCACAGATATCTCTTTACGCTTTCACACACTCTCTGTCTTTCATTCAGCGGGAGAAAATGACGTGAGATAATAGCAGGAATACACAGATGACAACAGATTCTTTCACAGACTGACTGAAATGGAGGAAGAGGCATGTCAAGACTTCAAACAGAGAGTGAGATAGAAAGAGAGAGAGACAGAAAGAGAGTGAGACAGACAGAGAGAGAGACAGACAGAGGGTGTGAACAGATGTGTATATGGGCAGTGACAGATCCCCAACCGAGCTCTCACGCAAAAGCCAGCAACAAACCAATGATGATGACAATGATGAAGGACGATGGCGAACCCATGCTACGTGTTTATTCCTGATAGATCAGAGGGCACAGAATTGCAGATTGATCCTATTAAGATAAGCTTGAAAGAAAAACATGTGAGGATGTGTTTTTTACTACATCAGAGTAAAACTCTATTTGCATAAAACAAGCTTTGTAGTGCATACGCAAATACTGAAATTTACAACTAGATAGCAATTATCTAGTAAACTAGATTTTTTACATTTTCTGAAAAAAATATGTGAGTTGTGCTTGCCTGTGAAAAACTTGCAGCCACAATGCTAGGATGTTATGAAAGGTTGCTAGGGTGTTGCTATGCGGTGTCTAGGGTGTTCAGGGAGGCTGTTAGTTGGTTGCTTACTGGCTGAGTCAAAAGCTGATCTGGGGGTGCTTCAGCAAGGCTGGAATCGGGCAAATACATCTTTATGAAGAACACATAAATCAAGCAACATACAAGGTTTATCTGGAAGAAAACTTGTTTCCTTCTGCTCTGAAAATGTTTCCCAACTCTGAGGATTGGTTTTTCCAGCAGGACAATGCTCCATGCCACACAGTCAGGTCAATCAAGGTGTGGATGAAGGAGCACCGGATCCAGACTCTGTCATGGCCTGCCCAATCTCCAGACCTGAACCCAATTGAAAACCTCTGGAATGTGATCAAAAGGAAGATGGATGGCCACAAGCCATCAAACAAAGCCAAGATGCTTGAATTTTTGTGCCAGGAGTGGCATAAAGTCACTCAACAGCAATGTGAAAGACTGATAAAGAGCATGCCAAGACGCATGAAAACTGTTTTTGAAAATCAGGGTTATTTCACCAAATATTGATTTCTGAACTCTTCCTGTTAAAAAAATTTGTATTGTGTTGTTTAAAAATGAATATGAACTTTATCATTATTTTGCTCAAACACATACCTATATATATATGCATTATAAAAAATAAAGAAATAAGTATTGATAAGACTACTCAAAGTGTCCAATGTATTGTTTATTTGCATATTATTTAACGTAAGCAAATAATTGGCCTATACAGTTCACAGCAATCTATTTTGCAATTGGATTCATCAGTCAGTCTGAGATTTATTATGTGGGCTTGTCTAAGTACCCGTCAATGTGCACCTGAGTCAGACGTTTACTTTTGGAGCATCTCACTTTGGTTGCGTCGCGTCTTAAACATAACATTTTTAGGTCACTGTGTCAAGTTAAACGTAGTTTCATTCTTAGAAAAACACATCTTGTGATCCCTAAGTTAGAATTTGCCCTCCAACAAGCTTTGTTTTGAACACAAGAATGCATCCTCCTGTTGTGCTGTCTGCTGAAGGGTTGCCTATCTGCCTTTTTCACTGGCAGTGAAATTACCCATTATGCTTAGCGTGTTCTTCCAATGCGGATGCAACAGACATCCACTTCGCAACTTATTTCCATTAGCAAGCACTACAATATCATTAATAGTCAAAAACGGCAGAACAGTCTGTGTTTACTTAATGTATATCACTTTCTCACTAATGTTTCTGTATGGACATTAGGTTTCGATGGCAAAACATTTGCATGGTAAAGTTACTGAACTCTAGCGCTCGCTGCATGCGCACTGTATGTGTGTGTGAAAGAGAGAGAGAGAGAGAGACAGACATACAGCACGCTGAGAGAGAATCCATGAAGATTAGGGATGGGTGATACCACTTATTTTCATTTCGATCTGATACCAATAATTTCAAGTCCAATAACGGTCAATAACGATACCAATACAGATACTTGAATTAAACCGATTTTTTTTTTTTTGGTAATTTAAAAAAATAATTTTTAGTCATAATACGAGTCAATAATTTATGTAACTTTTTTTTTACATTTGTGAGCCTAAACTGAAAAATATTAGACTAGTTTTGTTTACCCCTACACAAATTAAACATGGTTTCACTACAGTAACCATAGTTTAACCACGATATTTAGCTAAACCATAGATACAACACAATATTACTGTAGTAAAGCAAATGGTTTCAGCCAAAAAAGAAAAATGGTTACTACAATATTACTTTAGTAAAACCATGGTTAATTGACTATTGTATTTAATTATTTATTAACAACAATTACCCACAAACACATGATAAGAAATGTCACCTTTAGATATGTTGTTATTTTAGCGTGAATTTACTCCTGAAGCTGTTTCTCTGAGTTTCTCTCATTACCTCTTCAAAGCACTGATCCCTTTTGTTGGAACGAGCCTTAACGGCGTAAGTGCTTGTCTGCTTGTGTCTTTCAGCATTCATGCATGTTAAGATGAGCTGAAGAAGAATTTTTTTTTTTTTTAAATGTTAGAACCAATATTTTTGTGTGAGGATTGATATTTTTTGATACAACATCAGTATCGGAAGTATCGATACTTTAGAATAACTTCAGTATGAAAGCAGCAAAATCCGGATATTTAGGAAGTCTAGAAATCTGAATGAATATTTTATTAAGGTTTGAAAAAGAGGACATGTCTGTGAAAAGAGGGTGTATGGTCATAGATTCCATTTAAAAAATCTTCAGTTCCCTGTCTGTCGCTCACTTCGACGTCGTGTCGAAGAAGCGACACTAGGGGTCTCTCTTGAGCGCCGAAAGATACCTCTGATCTATGAAAAAAGGCCAATGAGAGTTGGCGAACAGTATTTGCATACTCCGCCTCCGGATACGGATATAAAGGCGAGAGAAATACACTCGTTCATTCAGTAATTTTCTTCGGAGCCGATGGTCGTGTGTATGCAGTCAGCTGCGAGTAACACAACTGATCCTGCTTCTGATCCTCTGACGCTCTGCTTTGCTGTTGGATTTACGGCGCACTACAGCGGCTTTTCTCTTCACTGCCGGCATGCAGTTTGCCCCTGGGCGCTTCGACAGCGCAGAGTTAAAAGAGTTGAAAGAGTGATTCTCTCCATAAAAGAGTTTATTTCTCTGAAAGAGCATTACACAGCAGCGTTGAACGTCCTTTTCAGGACGCGTCTTTATAAAGATGTAATTCCGCCCCTGTGTAGTTTCTGGATGCGGTGATTTCTCCCCACCTCTCTCGGTCATAAAACACTGTCTTGCATGCCTGGGCTGCGATCACACGCAGGCAGTTTTTATGAATGGTTCATGTTCTCAGTGCGAGAACATAGCCATGGCAACATTGCGGTCGTGTGGCTTTCTTTTGTAATGAGAGAAAGCCGTTTCAGCCGCCCCCCGCGCCTCGCCTCCTTCCTACGGGATTGACGCAGGCGCTGCGGGCGATGAACACGATTTGGGGACAATGACGGGCTCTGTTCGCCGGGTAAACCCCCTCGAACCTCCCGCCTCCCCGGCACTCTTGTTTGCTTCCGTCTGAGCTCGGGATGAGCATTCTCTCCAATTGTTCATCTTCTCAGTGTGAGAACATGGCCGTTATAGCATTGCGGTCGCACGGCTTTCTTTTGTAATGAGAGAAAGCCACTTCAGCCACCCCCCACGCTCCGCCTTCTTCCTACGGGATCGGCGCAGGCGCCGCGGGCGATGAAGGTGATTTGGGGAATATGATGGGCTCTGTTCGCCGGGTAAACCCCCTCGAACCGCCCGCCTCCCCGGCACGCTTGCTTGCCTCAGAATTGGATGACATCACCGCTGCATCGGAGAGCGTTACAGCGGCATCGGATGCTGATCGCTCGCCTGGGCCGCCACCTTCGGGTCTGCCGCCCAGCCTGACGCACAGAGATCCGCTATGCTTTCCCGGGCTACTTGATCGGTCCCGCGGGCAGGTGCGCCGCTCACAAACACGCCCCCCCCCCCCCCCCGTCCTTTCTTCCCGGACGTGCACGACGAGTTGAGCAAAGCCAAGGCTTCTTCGCTCCTCCGCTCTCACTACCCTCGCAGTGGAACGGTCCCAGACCGCTTCCACTCTGCACGCCACGGCCCTTCCTGCAACCAACGCCAGGCCAAGGCACTTCAAAACTTGCACCTTGGGTAGTCCTGTTCTTGATGTGCTGCAGGAACTGCGCTGGATGACCAATCGCGCCACCGGGCCACAGAGGTCAGAAGCGCCGGCACTCGAACAGGCGATGGCCACCCCTTGTGGTCCAGAAACGCACCTGTGGACTGGACCTGGTCGAAATGCGGGAGGCAGACAAGGCACACCTTCGACCATCCGACTCAGTTACGCAATTCAGTTTGCCAGGCCCCCGCCCCCCTTCATGGGCGTCCGCTTTTCCGCAGTACACGGCGAACACGCCCACTCCCTGCGCGCGGAAATCGCGACTCTTCTGGCCAAAGACGCGATAGAGCCTGTCCCTCCAACCGAGATGAAGAAGGGTTTCTACAGCCCTTACTTCATCGTACCCAAGAAAAGCGGCGGCTTACGACCAATCTTGGACCTGCGAGTTCTCAACCGAGCGTTGCACAAACTCCCGTTCAAAATGCTCATGCTTAACCTGCGTCTGGCATCTAGATTGGTTCGCAGCGGTAGACCTGAAGGACACGTACTTCCACGTCTCCATCCTGCCCCGACACCACCCCTACCTGCGGTTTGCGTTCGGGGACCAGGCGTATCAGTACAAAGTCCTCCCCTTCGGCCTGTCTCTGTCCCCTCGCGTCTTCACGAAAGTCGCAGAGGCAGCTCTTGCCCCGCTCTGAGAAGCCGGCATCCGCATACTCAATTACCTTGATGACTGGCTTATCCTGGCCCACTCGCGAGAGTTACTATGCGCTCACTGAGACCAGGTGCTCATGCACCTCAGCCGTTTGGGGCTTCAGGTCAACTGGGAAAAGAGCAAGCTTACTCCAGTCCAGAGCATCTCTTTTCTCAGTCTGGCATTAGACTCGGTCTCAATATCAGCACGCCTCACCAACGAGCGTGCCCAGTCAGTGTTGAACTGCCTCGCCGCCTTCAGGCCAGGCACAGCGGTCCCCTTAAAACTTTTCCAGAGGCTCCTGGGGCATATGGCGTCCTCCGCGGCGGTCGCGCCGCTGAGGTTGATGCATATGAGACCGCTCCAACACTGGCTCCAGACCCGAGTCCCGAGACGAGCATGGCGCCACGGCACGCACCGGGTAACAATCACCCCCGCCTGCCATCAGACATTCAACCCCTGGACAGACCCCTGTTTCTTACGGGCTGGAGTGCCCCTACAGCAGGTGTCCAGATGCGTCCTGGTCACGACCGACGCCTCCAGATTGGGTTGGAGTGCCGTTTGCAATGGGCACGCAGCCTCAGGCCGTTGGAAAGGGGCCCAGCTGCGTTGGCACATCAACTGCCTCGAGTTGTTGACCGTCCTTTTGGCCCTGCGGAAGTTTCTCCCGTTAATTCGGTACGAACATATCCTAGTCAGGTCGGACAGCACCACTGCGGTCGCGTACATAAATCGCCAAGGCGGCGTACGCTCCCGTCACATGTCACAACTCGCCCGTCAGCACCGACTCAAGTCGCTGCGTGCCACTCACATCCCCGGCAACCTCAATGTGATAGCGGACGCGCTGTCATGACAACGCTTGCCTGGCGGAGAGTGGAGGCTTCACCCCCACTCGGTTCAGCTGATTTGGGAACGGTTCGGCAAGGCCCAGGTAGACCCCTCTGCCTCCCGAGAGACCTCCCACTGCCCGCTCTGGTACGCCCGTTCAGAGGCTCCCCTCGGGGCAGATGCACTGGCACACAGCTGGCCGGCTGGGCTGCGCAAGTACGCATTCCCCCAGTGAGCCTTCTTGCACAGGTGCTGTGCAAGGTCAGGGAGGACGAGGAGCAAGTCACTCTCGTGGCTCCTTACTGGCCCACTCGGGCCTGGTTCTTGGACCTTGTACTCCTCGCGACAGCCCCTCCCTGGCGAATTCCCATGAGGAAGGACCTTCTTTCTCAGGGACGGGGCACGCTCTGGCATCCGCACCCAGACCTTTGGAACCTCCACGTCTGGCCCCCGAACGGGATGCGGAAGATCTAGCTGGTCTACCACCCACGGTCGTAGCCACGTTCAACCAAGCCAGAGCCCCTTCTACCAGGCAACTCTACGCCCTGAAATGGCGTCTGTTCGTGAATTGGTGTTCTTCCCGGGCAGAAGACCCACAGAGGTGCGCAGTTAGGTCTGTGCTCCTGTTCCTACAGGAGAGGTTGGGGGAGGCTGTCCCCATCCACCTTGAAGGTGTATGTTGCCACTATCGCAGCTCACCACGACCCAGTAGACAGCAAGTCTCTGGGTAAGCACGACTTAATCGTCAGGTTCCCAAGAGGTGCCCGGAGGTTAAACCCCTCCCGGCCAAACCTGTTCCCCTCCTGGGATCTTCAGAGATCCCCCCCCGAGTCGCTAGAATCAGTTGGCTCAGGGCCCTCTCCTGAAAAGACGGCCCTGCTGATCGCGCTCACTTCCATCAAGAGGGTCGGGGACCTGCAAGCGTTCCCTACTAACGACACTTGCCTGGAGCTCGGTCCGGCAGATACTCATGTGATCCTAAGACCTCGACTGGGCTATGTGCCCATGGTTCCTACCACGCCCTCTGGAGATCAGGTAGTGAACCTACAAGCGCTGCCCAAGGAGGAGGCAGACCCAGCCCTCTCACTGTCGTGTCCAGTACGTGCCTTGCGTGCCTACCTGGAACGCACCCAGAGCTTCAGGCGCTCTGAGCAGCTCTTTGTCTGCTTTGGAGGACAGCAGAAAGGGAACGCTGTCTCCAAACAGAGGTGTCTCACTGGGTGGTGGATGCCATTCAGTTGGCCTATCACACCCAGGCCATGCCCCCCCCCTTTTTTGCGGTTTCGAGCCCACTCTACTAGGAGCGTGGCATCCTCATGGGCACTGGCTAGGGGCACCTCCCCAGCAGACATTTGCAGAGCTGCGGGCTGGGCAGCACCTAACACCCTTACGATCTCAGGGTTGAGTCAGTCTCGTCCCATGTTCTCTCAGGTCCGAGCCCATAGAACTCGGTACACGTCGACGATCTGACCGGGTGAACCGCTTGTTCCAGCGCCGTTTCCCTCTGCCAAGGCAAAACAGTGTGCTTTTGTCCCAGAGGACCTAGGTCCCTGGTTGATTCCTCCCTAGCCCTTCGGGCCCGCAGCAGTTCAGCGGAGGAACGTGCTGGTCCAGTCCACTACGGGTACCTCCGGCTACCCCTACTGGAATAGGTGCTCCACAGATCAGGCCTCCTACGGGATTCCTCCTGTGTGTATTTCCGCGGTACGGTCACCTTACGAGCTGACCCGCGTCTCCCTTAGGCAGTCCTTCGCTGCCCTCCGGTCGCCGTGTTGTATCAACTCCCCCCTCCCCGAGGTTGGATCTACCACCGCGCCATTTCCTCCCACATGCCCAAAGTGGCCATGTGATGTATTTTGCCACCTTTACCTCCCCTGCTGGGCAGGTGTGGCCTCCGCAGGGTCTTTTCCCCCTGAAAGAATAGGAATAAGACCCCCTTCCCTCAATACGGTAAGGGCCCCGGCTGCTCTTGCTCTATGCCGAGAAAACATAGAGAGAAAAGAGGCCCAGCCAGGCTTGGCCCGTTCCCTAGTTGGGAGCGTCACCTTGTTCCCCCCTGGGTAACCAAAAGGATGCTGACGCTTTTTCGGGGCATTGGGGAAGAGTACGTGCAGCCTGAACACAGTTGGTCGCTTGTGCACGTACAAATACCTGCCCGCTTCTGTGTCAGCAGTACACGTACACAGCTCAGCGCATGGCGAGTTTTGAAGTGGACCCCTAGTGTCGTTTCGTCGACACGACGTCGAAGTGAGCGACAGACGGGGAACGTCTCGGTTACGTATGTAACCTCCGTTCCCTGATGGAGGGAACGAGATGTCGTGTCTTCCCGGCCACGTCGCTGAGCCGAGCCGCTGAGGTGCCCGGAACACTCCCGGCTCCTCAGAAAAATCCTGAATGAACGAGCGTATTTCTCTCGCCTTTATATCCGTATCCGGAGGCGGAGTATGCAAATACTGTTCGCCAACTCTCATTGGCCTTTTTTCATAGATCAGAGGTATCTTTCGGCGCTCAAGAGAGACCCCTAGTGTCGCTTCTTCGACACGACGTCTCGTTCCCTCCATCAGGGAACGGAGGTTACATACGTAACCGAGACGTTTTATAGCATTATTTTTGCATTAACATTTGCCGACTTTTCACTCACTCTTCCGACAACAACTCTGTCTCTTAACTCATTCACATACACTCACAGCGCGACATGAGACATGAACCTCGTAAAGATGATTAATAAAAACAACAATCTTTGTTTTCTTCCAAAACGACGGACGTCATTTGGAATTATCTGTTAATGTTTTAAAAAATAGGCAAGTGACAGGGAATTAGTTTAATGCAACCTCTGATTATTACATTTGGTTCGACTCAAAATGTTTCAGAATTGGCAGCTTTTGTGGGGGCTTGATGTTGTGACATTCATTTTACAGTAGTTTTCAAGCCACCTGTAGTTTTTTTAACACCCTTAAACAGTGCATTTTCATCCAGAGCCTCCGCTGCTCGCAATCACATGTAATATTATTCTAGCTGATAACAACAACTTAGCAGAAGTGTGGAGCATCTGAGAGGAAATCTATGGCTGTTATGACGCCGCCCATGGAGAAGTTAGGAAAAAGGTGGGTATAGCTGAAGTTTTGCTTACTGCCCCCTGGATAAAACAGGTGGTACTTGAATTGCTCAGGAATCTTCCTTACTACATTTCATGATTAATTGCATAATATTTATTCTTTATTTAAGCACAAATGTAACAAATTAGTGAGTCTTATATGAAAAATAAGAACAAAAATATATTTGTCGTTGGGGGTCATTTATTTTGTATTTTTTTTGTGTAGTGATGATATTCTGGTCAAAACAGCTAGCACCACTAATAACTTTAAGTAAAAAAAAAATCCTTTAGTGTGATTAGAAGCAGTCTAGTGTTGGCATGCTTTATTTGCCGTTATGATTCAATTACAAACAAACATAATAACAGCGACTGTTTGCTGGAAATATGCAGGTGTTTCCCTGATCGTTGTGAAATTGCTTGCGGTGATCTAACAGATGGTTGGAGCAGCTCTGCTGCAAGTGTTGTTTAAAACACCCCTGGCAAAACTGCCCTGAACTTTGTGATCTTCAGCAAACACAGATTTTTAAGCCCACACACATGTCATGATGTCAAGAGGCAAACATGCAATCGTAGACAGCATGGGCTTGAGTGCATTCTTAAGAGACAGGACATGCATCCTTTACTGCAGATGGCTGTCACTGTGTAGTGCTGTACTTCTTAGGCAAAAAGCAAAAAACAAACTCCTCCAGGCTCTGAAGTAAACAATGATGAATGAGTTCAGCAACTGCTGTAAAATACAGCAGAATGTACTTGTTAATTTCATTTGACTAATTGAGAGAGCGTAAAGAGGAGCACAACATTTCACTTTGCTATGAAACAGGGCGTTTTTACTCTTTAGGCTTACTTGGAGAAGTGCATAGCCCAAGGCCAGTCCTGCCATGACCTGAGCACTCGCCTAACCCTGTCAGACATGAAATCTGCATTATGCTCAAATTGATGTATTACTATGTGACATGTTATGAATATTACATCACAAACACACTGCTGTCAGTCAGGGAAAAGAATGGCCATCCTCAGCACCAAGTGAAGCATGGGAGACATTGCGAGAGAGTGGCGCCTTTTGGGTTCATCTGTATGGTAAATGATTCATACTGAACACAGTGTCAAGAAAAATGCACTTAGGTCTAAAGTAGACAAAAGAATGTGTTTCTCTCTCCCTTCTTCCCACCGCTAGTTTTCATGTTGAAAAGCTGACAAATGGTGGTAACATAGCGTGGCATTTCACTCACATAGGCCCGGGCTTGATAATGAATGCATCGTTTCATCTTGTTGGGAAGGATATCAAACACTCATATGTGGTTATCACAATTCACACATGAAATTGAAAAAAAGGGAGATGAGTAGCTTTAAGAGCAGTGTGGTTATAGCCGAAAGTATCAGTCTTTGCTTGTACAACGTGATTTATGGCATTGTGTTCATCCAAATAAATGAGTACTGAAAGTTGCCAAATTACACACTGCTGGGGTAAAACTGTTCTTTGCAGAAGAAAGGAAAACATCAGCATGATGAAAAAACTAAATAAATGCATGAGTACATACTGTATGCAAAATCAAACACTGATTGCATCACTTTGGGACACCAAAAATGTAAAACCTTGGAATAAAATTGTATCATTATCTAATGTACACTGGGGTCCAAATGTCTAAAACCATCAGTGAAAATGCTTCTATTTAGCATTATTTTAATGTAATCATTTATTATTATTATTATTATTGTTGTTATTATTATTATTGTTATAGAATTATTATTGTATAATTTATTAATAAAATTTATTGGAGTTGAATGTATATATATATATATATATATATATATATATATATATATATATATATATATAAAATTTAAATAAAATTTAAACCGAATTTTATATATATATATATATATAAAATTTGGTTTAAATTTTATTGCGAATTTCAGAATTTTCAATGCCACAGTATATTACAGATATATCATATTTGCTGGCCCACAAAAATCTAAAAAAATTAGCAGTATTAGTATTCTTACCTGTATCTCTAATAATCATCCTTGTCTTTATCTATACTGACCAGCAGGCCTCATTTCCCAGAAGGCTCAGGTATTCCAGAGCTGGCATCACTTCCATCAAATGCTCTAGCAGACCTTCGATATCAGTGATGTGTCACAGGGCAGAGATCAAGGAATCCATGCTGTTAATTACATTATCATTTTCTTTGCGGTCTTCCCTGCCCCGGTTTTGCCAGCACAACCAGAACCCTCTAAAGGCACTCAATAGGCATTGTATTGTCAGATACATAGATTGACTAAATTTTATGGTGAGAAATTTGGCTTTTGCTGGAAGTTAGACTGTGCTCTTCTCTTGTTTCTCTACACATTTCCTGGGTGGCTTGGTGCAGAACATTAAAAACATTGACAAAATGATGGATGACTTGTGGTAAAAAACAGTTAGTGACTCCCAAAGCCATTGAAACCCCTTCCCCTTCACCCAACACAGGGAAACAAACAGCCACTTCACAGCAAATTCATCACTAATACATTCACTTCAATGGAAATGGTGCCCAAAATGTGTCAAAATACAACCACACTAATGCGGCACTTGAATTTCAATGGCACCAGGCCACTACAGGATGTAAATAATTGCCCCATTTGCATGTGCAGACCACTTCACAGCAGAATTTGGGTCTCAGCTGCTGACACTCTGTCGGAGGAGAGCTGGTAGGAAAACACAGAGTTCGTCTGCATCATTATTATGTAGATGGATAACATTCAGCAACAAACACCAGAGCATATATTTTTGTCACACTAGCACATTACTTGTACCACTTATTGCTCTTTTCTATCTCATCACACAAACTAAATGTAACATGTCTTAGTGTACCTGCCAACTGTCATCCAGACTGACTTCAAACACGTGTAGATTAACTTTTGGCATGTTATAGATAAATTGCTTTGTTAACTTATTAAAGAACACAATACTAGGAAAGTTATAAAGAGTTTAGAATTTAAAGGTAATGTGTGCAACTTCTGCGCCACTACTATGAACAAACAGAATTAAAAACATAATGGTTTCTCAAACACTCCCCCATCTTCACAAACAGATAGCCCTGCCCCAAACTTACGCCATTGGTTGAGCCAACGTGTTGAGTTTTTATATAAAAAAACAGAGCAATATATTATAGCACCATGGTATCAAAGTGTCAACACTCTACAAGAAATCAACTTACATATGGCTTATTTTTAGTTGATTCTATAGTATTAATATTAAACTTGGATGTAAGAAGAACTATTTTAATATTAAAACATCATACACTTTTCAAAATTACACACTTCATCTTTTAATATGAAGCAAATAAACTTTGTTTGCTTCGCTTTATGGTCACATAGCTCTATCCTAACATACTGTAACTGATACTTATCAGTTTTCATGATGTGATCTGTTTCTAAGAACAGGAAGGAGGTTTCACTAGGCTTTTCTTTTAAGTCATGGGACTGCACTGATAATATTTTACTTGTCTTCCACTAGAGGTCACCATGGCACAGAATTCAGTAAGTTTATGATGCAGCCCCATATACAGTGGATCTCAATTGAATACAATAACATCTCTTAAAGAGCATTTCCAGAGATTAACTGTGGCAAAAGGAGTGAATCGTAAACATGCAGTCGGACACATTTCACTCTTACTGCAAGACTGTCGTTTTGGTAAAGCATGAAGTGAATAAGCAAAGCCTGAGAAAAGGATATTTGGTTATTATTGAGTGTCAGGGTATGGAGGCGCGGTAACCTGGGCAACCATAGGTCATTTCCAAGAAGATTGTTGTCCACAATCAGCTCTTCCAGTTGGGTGAATGCTTTCAGGCCTGTCAGTGACCTGCAATGATAAGGCAAGAGAGGAAAAATTATATGGCCCTAAATCTGGGAAGCCATTATGTGAAGAAATAAATATTTCAGATGGGCCCTTTCACACGCCGGAATAGTTTGGGCTTGGGACTGTCAGGGGAGTGAATGATAAGAATTAGTAGCGGTAAGATCCCCTGGCATGGTGCGGCATCCTTCACACGCTGGCAGCGTGAGTGATGAGGGTCACTTGTGAGTAGCCAGGATTCAAAACAAAAGGGCTTCAGAAATGCAGTGTGCGGGATGAATTTGTCAATGTCTTGTGCCTTCAGGCACCCAGCTTTGCCTGACCCTAACCCTCCATTCCCAAGATAAATAACTCTGTCACAGTTCACCTTCACTCCCCCAACACAAATTTAACTCGTCATCCATCATTTTCCCAGCACAAATCTAATATGTCTCCACAAACAGAATGAGTACAACTTCTGCAACTTTTATTCGATGATGAGTCGCTTTAGAGTTAAAAACAACTGCTTTTAGGGGGAAAACTTTGACATTGTTTCCTTTATTCGCCATTGTGACACATAATCCCCACAGACACATACGCGGGCCCCAAGGACTTTCTCTCTGTCTGGGTCCCTTTTCCCGCCCTGTGTTGGCATAAACATGATGGAGGGTGGTGCTCAGAGTAATGTTGGGGCCTTCCAAAGTTCATGGTGTGGAAGGTGCCTAAAAGCCGTGGTGTGTGTTTCTAATCCCTCAAATGGCAGGAGGCTGACAACCTACAATGTTAATGTGTCCACCCTTAGTTAAATGACATTTAGGTCTGTAAGCTCGCCTTGAGAACAGAACAATCAAATGGCAACTGAGATGCTAGTCTTGTGCGCTCTTTGGGTGAGAAAGAAAAATAACACCTGCGTGTCATAATCTTATGGTTTGTGTTGTCATGAGACCTTTTGTGGTAGCATGGAAAATCCCATGGCAATTTGGAAAGAGCTTGCAGGAGTAAAATACTGATATCAAGCCAGGTGAATACTGTCTTTGGGCGACACCCATATACTGCTGCTGTCAGTGCCGTAAAACACTTGGTGTTGTGTTATGCAAATACAACACTCTTATCATGTACTACATGGCTGATTAAATTTTATGGGTTTGGAAAAATAAGAAGGTAAGTATGTAATGACATATTTTTGGGTGAACTATCCCTTACAGCATTAAAAGAAAAAGCAAGCCAAGTACCCTTGAACCATAAGAGAAATATGTAGTATATGTTGTCAAATTGTGTAAAAATCTGCTGGTAAAGAGAAACATTGCTAGCGTCCCTGCTCGGTAAATGAAAGCTGTAGTGCAAGCCCCCACCACCTGGTTGCCTCAGCTAAATCTGGGTGACTGTAATGTTTTTAGCTGCTTAGTTAAGAGGCAGCCGCACGTCACTGGGGGGTTGCTTCATAATTGTTGTTTTCGTGTCACTACTGCTGTGTGCAAAAGTTGATTTAATCAGTTAAATTCACAGCCAAGGGAGAGGCCAAATCACGTTCAGAACAACATACAGGGATTCAGTCCTAATTTACTAACACATTCTGCCTAAACATTTGTGCTGCCGAATTATATACAACATATGTATAATGCACAAGTGGAGAAGTTTCAAACTGTGTTGCTAACAGAATGATTAATTACCTAGTGCTCATAAGCATGCTTATGAAAAACAAAATGCTTAAGTGTAAATACATAAGAAGAGGCAAACTAAAACTCGATCTCACACACACACAAACACATGTAAACTTGGTATTTTAATACTGTAAATTATAATTACTATAAACTAACCCAAACACTAACCTGTAAAAGAACACTTTTCACATTTAAGAATAATAATAACACACACACATGAATGTACACTCACCTAAAGGATTATTAGGAACACCTGTTCAATTTCTCATTAATGCAATTATCTAATCAACCAATCACATGGCAGTTGCTTCAATGCATTTAGGTGTGTGGTCCTGGTCAAGACAATCTCCTGAACTCCAAACTGAATGTCAGAATGGGAAAGAAAGGTGATTTAAGCAATTTTGAGCGTGGCATGGTTGTTGGTGCCAGACGGGCCGGTCTGAGTATTTCACAATCTGCTCAGTTACTGGGATTTTCACACACAACCATTTCTAGGGTTTACAAAGAATGGTGTGAAAAGGGAAAAACATCCAGTATGCGGCAGTCCTGTGGGCGAAAATGTCTTGTTGATGCTAGAGGTCAGAGGAGAATGGGCCGACTGATTCAAGCTGATAGAAGAGCAACTTTGACTGAAATAACCACTCGTTACAACCGAGGTATGCAGCAAAGCATTTGTGAAGCCACAACACGCACAACCTTGAGGCGGATGGGCTACAACAGCAGAAGACCCCACCGGGTACCACTCATCTCCACTACAAATAGGAAAAAGAGGCTACAATTTGCAAGAGCTCACCAAAAGTGGACAGTTGAAGACTGGAAAAATGTTGCCTGGTCTGATGAGTATCGATTTCTGTTGAGACATTCAGATGGTAGAGTCAGAATTTAGCGTAAACAGAATGAGAACATGGATCCATCATGCCTTGTTACCACTGTGCAGGCTGGTGGTGGTGGTGTAATGGTGTGGGGGATGTTTTCTTGGCACACTTTAGGCCCCTTAGTGCCAATTGGGCATCATTTAAATGCCACGGCCTACCTGAGCATTGTTTCTGACCATGTCCATCCCTTTATGGCCACCATGTACCCATCCTCTGATGGCTACTTCCAGCAGGATAATGCACCATGTCACAAAGCTCGAATCATTTCAAATTGGTTTCTTGAACATGACAATGAGTTCACTGTACTAAAATGGCCCCCACAGTCACCAGATCTCAACCCAATAGAGCATCTTTGGGATGTGGTGGAACGGGAGCTTCATGCCCTGGATGTGCATCCCACAAATCTCCATCAACTCCAAGATGCTATCCTATCAATATGGGCCAACATTTCTAAAGCTTTCAGCACCTTGTTGAATCAATGCCACGTAGAATTAAGGCAGTTCTGAAGGCGAAAGGGGGTCAGACACAGTATTAGTATGGTGTTCCTAATAATCCTTTAGGTGAGTGTATGTACACTGAATGTAAAGTCAGCCGATTACAATTTTTTATTGCAATTAATAATAAAAAAAAAAGTTAAAGGAAGAGTTTACCCAAAAGTCATTATTCACTTACCCTGATGCCATCCCCAATATGCATGACTGTCTTTCTTCAACAGAACACAAATTAAGATTTTTAGTTGAAGATAGAGCTCTGTCAGATCTTTATTGTGGAAGGACACAGTTGCCAGCACTTTGACAGTCCAAAAGTCACATTTAGGCATTAATCCACACAACTCCAGTCAATCAATGCATGTCTTCTGAAGTAAATCGATACATTTGTATGTATCAAAGTCAATTATTAAAAAGCGCTGATATAGCGCTTTGGGAACATCTTTAGGAGTGACCAGCTGTGAATATATGTGCAACACGTCAATGAAATTGACTAGAATTTATAGCCTCCGCCAGTGACATCATCAGGATGCGCCGGTACAGGGGCTATAAATAGATGCACCACAGGTGCATCGTCAGGTATTTTGTCTGAAGAGCAGTCCTGGGGCATCGTCAGTGCGGCAATGAAGTGCAGAATCTTGTTCCGTTTTATTCAGGGAATAGGGATTACAGCTAAGTAACCCGAGACATTCCATATGAAAAAGCTACACTTTGATGCTGCGTTGATTTAGCATTTTGGGAACATTAATATCCATGCCGCAACACTGCGGATGTCTGGACCCTTACAGTTGTGTAGTTTTGCTCACTAGAGCGTGAGAGGTCTCAGACATGATCTTGTGATGTTGACTCAAGAACATAAGAGCCCGGAGTGGCATGAACATCCAAACTATAAAATCTTATTAATGTTAGCGGCGAGGACCAGCCTGCCGCATTACAAACATGTTGCAGAGGGACACCTCTGGCCAAAGCTTTAGAGGAGGCGACCACTCTGGTAGAGTGAGCCCTGATACCTACTGGCGAAGCTTGACCGCATGCCTTGTAGGCCAGGGCAATAGCATCCCTCACCCAATGTGACATTGTTTGCTTGGTGCGGTCACCCCCTTGTTATGGCCCCCATGACAAACGAATAGTTGCTCTGACTTACGCCACTGGATAGTGTGGTGGACATACACTCACCTAAAGGATTATTAGGAACACCATACTAATACTGTGTTTGACCCCCTTTCGCCTTCAGAACTGCCTTAATTCTACGTGGCATTGATTCAACAAGGTGCTGAAAGCATTCTGCACAGTGGTAACAGTCTGCACAGTGGTAACAAGGCATGATGGATCCATGTTCTCATTCCGTTTACGCCAAATTCTGACTCTACCATCTGAATGTCTCAACAGAAATCGAGACTCATCAGACCAGGCAACATTTTTCCAGTCTTCAACTGTCGACTTTTGGTGAGCTCTTGCAAATTGTAGCCTCTTTTTCCTATTTGTAGTGGAGATGAGTGGTACCCGGTGGGGTCTTCTGCTGTTGTAGCCCATCCGCCTCAAGGTTGTGCGTGTTGTGGCTTCACAAATGCTTTGCTGCATACCTCAGTTGTAACGAGTGGTTATTTCAGTCAAAGTTGCTCTTCTATCAGCTTGAATCAGTCGGCCCATTCTCCTCTGACCTCTAGCATCAACAAGGCATTTTCGTCCACAGGACTGCCGCATACTGGATGTTTTTCCCTTTTCACACCATTCTTTGTAAACCCTAGAAATGGTTGTGCATGAAAATCCCAGTAACTGAGCAGATTGTGAAATACTCAGACCGGCCCGTCTGGCACCAACAACCATGCCACGCTCAAAATTGCTTAAATCACCTTTCTTTCCCATTCTGACATTCAGTTTGGAGTTCAGGAGATTGTCTTGACCAGGACCACACCCCTAAATGCATTGAAGCAACTGCCATGTGATTGGTTGATTAGATAATTGCATCAATGAGAAATTGAACAGGTGTTCCTAATAATCCTTTAGGTGAGTGTAAACCTGAAGGGCATGGACTGGACACAGTCCATGAAGTCTTTCCTGATCCGGCGTTATAAACGGCGAGGAACAGAAGACTTCAAGTGTGCCCGGATGTATGTCCGAGAAAGGAACCTTAGACAAAGAAAGAGAAAGGAACCCCATTGGAATTTTCTGTCTGGACAGTAAATGTGCTCCCACATTCAGGCATCAAGGGATATAAACTGCTCTGATTGACAGGAGCTTGCCCTGGGCCCAAAGAAGAATCTGCCGTGCCAGTCTGTTCAGCTGGCTTCAATGTAGACCTCCTTGATGGTTTATGTAAGAGACTACTGCTGTGCTGTCAACCCGCACCAGGACATGGCAGCCTCTCATATACTGGAGGAAGTATTTCAGGGCCAGAGATTTTTCACGTGCCCCGTCCCGAGGGGGGCTACCCTCACAAGGCTGGGCACAAAACCTTCATGGCTTTCTCTTCTTAGAGATGATGGTCCTGAGGTCTTGCTTTGGGGGCTGCTGAGGGCGATGAGCCAGTCCCCAGTCTCTACGAGGGGGAGCGCGATTCGCCACACACTGTTTTTGAGCCTCCCTTCTAGAAAGACCGGGGTGGGGCTGGGTGGCCAGCAGCCCCTCCCCATGAGTGCGGTGAGGACAGAATTGCCGAAGGCCTCCTCATGACTCTTTGCCTCCTGGAACCAGGTGATGACCATGTTCATAGAGTCACTGAACAATCCAAAAGGTGAAACCGGGGCATCGAGGAGGAACACTTTGTCCTTGTCCCTGATGCCCATTGAGCCATAAGTGTCTCTCCATGCTGACCAAAGCAGTCATAGACCGGCCAATGGCACGAGCCGTCTGTTTGGTCGCCCGAAGAGATAGATCCGTGGCTCGATGAAGCTCTGAAAAGGCCTCTTCGGCGACTGTAGTGCCTGCACTCAGGTCCTTCAACAGGTCAGCCTGGTATGCCTTTAACACTGCCATAGTGTCTACAGGTGAAACTTGGTGCAAAAATGTTAATATAGTGGATGATAAGAGTTTAAGAGATTTAATGCCCATTGCAATGAAAATGCATCCTTTGTGGGTACTGATTATTTCAATTAGTCAAACTCCCACTTAGACGTTGGGAAATGTTTAATGCACACTGTAAATAATAAAAAAAAAAGATCTTACCTTACACTTCACAACAGGTGTACTTAAGGTCATATTATATATTATCATACATATAATGTGTTTTTTAGATGTTTATAATATTGATTATGATAGATAAATCATGCAGATACAGGTCAGCAGCTTCAGTTAATGTTCACATTAACCATCAGAATGGGGAAAAAATTTAGATTTCAGTGATTTGGGTCATGGCATGATTGTTGGTGCCAGAACAGGTTGGAGGAACGTCCGCAAGGGGAGGTGGTGGAGCCACTGTCAGGGTCGGAGGACTCACTCCGATCTGCCTGGAGAGGAGCAGCTGTCATCACCATAGGGTGGAGGAGTGGTCGAGGACCAGGAGACGTCGTGTATGGGAACCGGTGAGCAATTTTTTTGGTCTCGCTCCTCTATCTCTCTCACTGTCGCTCCACCTTGCCCTTTCCCTCTCCTCTTTGCCCTCCCCTTGTCTCCCTTTCAGGCCTCGATATGCAGGGAAAGCCTGCCGGCAGGCATAGCCGATGGAGAAGGGGATTGTACGTCATGCCGGGGATTCCCCGGCAGGAGGCAGAAGAGTGAGGAGTGTAACGAGGAGGAGGGCGGAGCCAGCCCGTGAGCTGCCATGTGTGTTTATGTTTGTGTATTTTACGTTTTCATTAAACATTATTTTGACTGTTCAGCTGGTTCCTGTCTCCTCCTTTCCCATCCTTAACCTTGTCATATGAGTTTTTTCCAATTTAGCATCACAATTGCTTTTGCATTTGTACTCCTATCATTCCGAGGACTCTCCATAGACATAATGATTTTTATACTGTACAAACTATATATACTATCCCCTAACACTACACCTACTCCTAAACCTAAACTTCATAGAAATCTTTTGGCATTTATACATTAAAAAAAAAACATTGTTTAATATGTTTTTCAAGCCATATGAATTAACATAAAGATTTGGTCTAAACATAAAGATGACCAAAAAATAAATAAATGTTTGGCATACAGTATATACTGTACATATTTAAAATGCCTTTCGCTAACGGGAAAACAGAACAAAATATTGATGACTTATCTTGCACATAAGGGCGTATACAAATTTGTCAATCCATGTCAAAGCGGCTTTCAATTAATCATGCATATTTGTAGATGCTGACAGCTTGCTGACATGTAAAAGGACTAAAGCACCTTCTCCACTTGCAAACTGCATGTCTGCTTCCAGACCACATCAAAAGATTGCAATGCAAATGCATTTAAGCATCCTTTCAAAGCCAGGGCATGTAAAACAAATTACTAAGCAGACTATCCTCAAAAGAAGCCAAACAAGAGGACAAGAGCACAGACAATGACACTGAGATGGCATGACAGAGATGGATGGATCGATAGACAAATACTAAAGCGGACATGCTGATTGATAAACTGCGGCTGACAACAAGGGAAAAAAACACTTTGTGATTATTGGTTGAAATGTCAGTTACTACAGCCTTAGCCAGCATTCTCAGGTCACATGTCCATAAAAGGAGAGAGAGAAAATAGACAAGAAAAGGAAAGAGAACAGAGCAAAACAGTAGGGTTACGGGAGCAAAAATCCCATTAATTTTCTCCATAAGGAAAAGTATTTTAAGTGATAACGTAAAAACCTTTCAAGACAGAGACAGACCTACTTTGAGCTCTTGTTAAGTGACGATATATGCTTCTGTAGAAGCCACAAGTCGATTTCAACATAATTAAAAAACATATATATATTTTCCAATAATGTTTATTTTCCAAATTCTTGGTGAAAAACTACACTACCCATAATCCTGGTATAGAGACAACCAATCAGAGAAGTCTCTATTAGCATGAAAATGTAAATCACACTCCCATGAGTCAGTCTCCCTACACTCTCAATCTAATAATATCTTTGTATATATTTGAGATTTCGCAATAATTTATTGTATTTTTTACAATATAAGAAAATGCTATAAATGAATGTATTGTACATTATACAATTCACATTATTGTATTGTCATTTTTGATTTTATTTAGTCATTTGCGATGATTCATAGGATTTGTTGCTCATTGCCTAATAAAAGTTGTGACAGGGTGGAGGGCGTGATTTTACACACCCGGTCCCTTATCAGGCTAATCAAGCCTCCAAGAGGGATAACGGTCGACTGCGGACGGTGGTGTGACAGAGAGAGAATGTTTACGGGAAGCTGTCCGTCCAATGTGTGTCTTTGTGTCTTTTGGTTTATTTCTTCATTAAAATATTAGTTATATTGTCAAGCCGGTTCTTGCCTCCTCCATGCCCTTGTTCCCTTTACATAAGTGTATAGTTTTTGTCTTTGTCTGATTTTCAAATACTGTTGTGTTTACATCCAATTTTATAATATTTTAATTCATCTCAGAGCTGGTTGGCTTGGTTTATGGCTAGAATTCTTTACTGAAAAATATACTGAAATGCCTATGGAGAAAATTAATGACAAAAAGCAACAGTCTCATGACCATCCGCAGTAATTCATACAAGATCGCAAAATCGTACAGCAAGATATCGTACAACTTAGCTTGTATGAAAAGATAAAACTTTTATTCCAACAGAGACCAACCAATCAACATACAGATTTTCAGATTTATACAATAAAGGCATCACATTTTTGCTCATCCTATCCAACACTTTGTTTTAAGAAACGAAACATTAGTGAACATTTTTTGTTATGCGTTCCATATTTACTTATGCAATAGAATTGATTGATGTATGTCAATAACCTGTAATACACTTCATTTGTCTCATTCCAAACACCAAACTTTTCTTTCTTCTGTGGTTCTCAAAAGTTTTGTGCCTTTTTTTAAAGATTTCGTATTACTTGTCATGAGACAGAGATGGACAAACAATACTTCTGGAACCAAGGCCACTGAAAAGGGGGTTGTCACTGTTTTGCTCCACTGAGATATACACCTGCTGAGCCAGTAGAATTGAAGGTCTCCAGAGTAAGCAAATACTGCAAACCTTAAACAGCGTTCTCTGAACGGCGATGATCTAAGACACAGTTCTCATTCAGACACACTCACACTCCCTTTGTATTCCAAGTCTGTGTTCCATTGATCCCATTCAGCAAAAGCCTCTGTCTTTATGATATTCACACTCTTTGATATTTCCCTTTGCTACTGGCCATTAATTCTCTTGTTTGCTCGTTGGTTTAAATAGGGTCTTTCTCTTGCCTACTCTCTTTCAGTGGTTTTTGAGTCCCCAGTGGGTCTGTACTTGACAGAGTAGCTCTGATCATCTTTTGATATTAGTCCTCCTCGTATCCTCAGCTCCACAGTGTCACATATGTGTCTGGAGCCAAAAGTTGTGTCCCAGAACAGCCACAGGCAATCTAAACCTTACATACTCAACAGCTGATCCAATTAAAAAAAAAACAGCATCACACTAACCCACCTCAGCTCAGTCTCAAAGCATGACTCAGATTTGGTCTGTAGACCAACGTACATACAAACAATTGCTCAAAATATTATTTGGATCCTTTAAGCACCACTAAAATTGTATGTATCTAATAAAATGTCAAACCAAAAGGCATTTCATTTAAAGAATGATAAGCACAAGCACACATTTCAAGCAAAACAAGAGATATTCAGTTCAAAATAATGACAAATGTATTTGGACACTTCCTGGTTTTCAAACAAACTTTTTGGCTCATGTCTATAGTTAATGTGATGAACTACACCTCTGTTGGCTTAAAGGAAACTGACTTCATACACTCACTGAGCACCTTCTTAAGAACACCTATACACCTACTTATTCATGCAATTATCTAATCAGCCAATCATTTGGCAGCAGTGCAATGCATACAATCATTCAGATATGGGTCAGGAGCTTCAGTTAATGTTCACATCAACCATCAGAATGGGGAAAAAATTTGATCTCTGTGATTTCGACCGTTGCATGATTGCTGGTGCCAGACGGGCTGGTTTGAGTATTTCTGTAACTGCTGATCTCCTGGGATTTTCATGCACAAAAATCTTGAGAGTTTACTCAGAATGGTGCCAAAAAAAGAAACAAACAAAAAAAACATCCAGTTAGTGGCTGTTCTGTAGACAGAAATGTCTTGTTGATGAGAGAGGTCAATGGAGAACTGTTGAGATGAGAGAAAGGCTATGGTAACTCAGATAACCACTCTGTACAGGGCTGGACTGGTCATAGGTAGAACCGTTGCCACACACACACACATACACCTACCCTGCTCAACAAATTTTGGGCTGGTTTTTAATTCAAATCCAGGGCCGATTCTCATCCCAGTCCACCCCTAACTCTGTACAATTATAGTGAGCGGAATAGCATCTCAGAATGCACAACATGTCGAACCTTGAGGCGGATGAGCTACAACAGCAAAAGACCATGCCGTACACTTTATTAGGACTGAAGTTTTCTTAATAAAGTGCACAGTGATTGGTCATACACTAAAAAACACCTTGACACCAGTTGGTTGGAAATTGCAAAAATGGCTGAGAAAACTCAAACTAATTCTGAAAAAAAGAGAGGCCAATTATGCAATAAAATAAAATCATTTTAAGTGTGGCTTAAGTGACCAAAAGCGCTAAAGCACTTTTTAGGGCCACTGTAAGGGAAAGACTGCAAGAGCAATAGATGCCTGGACGAAGAATTGTGTCCCCTTGTACATTACGGGTTCCTTTACAAAGACACCCAAATTGTTTGGAATCTTTTCCTGTGTGAGGATTGAGATCAGACTTCAGGCCTTGTTTTAAAGTTTGAAAAGATTTAACATCAAAGCTGTCTCCGGTGCAGGAAAAGTAATGTTTTTATTCCAAAGAGGCAGCAAAGGCTTGGGGGTGACAGGCAAATTGACATGCTGTTCACAGGGCAAAAGATAAATGTTTGATGAATTTGCCAATCCGGTTGGAGTGATGGGCTTCATATGTGCATAATGGACTGGCTGCCTGGCAGTTCTGATTGCCTGCCAAGATATGGAACTATAATAAATGAAAGAGGCAAGCAGAGCTGTAAAAACAGGGATTGGACTGGTTTAAATAAACTTAAAAACAAGTGGAGGAGAAAAAATGCAAATGCCACTGCAAAGCGATGTGCTGTCCACCAAAGGATATGACAAAGCCCTAGCTCATAAAATTTTCATCGCACAGAGAGGAAATGAGTAAATCAGCTATTGCTGAGAGAATTGTCTATTGTGATATGTGTGAGAAAAACACAGCTGTATTTTCGTTCTTCTAAATAATCAGTATTTTTTTCATGTTTATTCTATGTTGTTCTTGTTTTCATGTCTTTTATTTTGAAAATGTAGTTTGTGTTGTTATGTCATGTGATTTCCTGTTCCCTCATGTGATTTTGTCATGCGTTTCCCCTGTTCATGTGTCTTGCTTTCATTGGTCCATTGTTTGATTACTTTGATATCAGTTCTAGTTTGTCATTGGTTTAGTTTAATAGTCTTGTTATCTTGATTATAGCTTTGTCTGTTCATTGGATATCTTGTTACCCATGTTTGTGTATTTAAGCCCTCATGTTTGCCATTGTCTTGTGAGGTATTGTGTATGTAACTTTGTTGTATCTTGTGTAGTCAAGTCAAGTCAAGTCAAGTCAAGTCAAGTCAAGTCAAGTCATTTCATGTCTAGTCTAGTCTAGTCTAGTCAGGGTTTTTGGATATCACATTTTGGAAATAAACTGCACTTGGGTTCATCACTTTACCATCATCTCTTTGTCTGCCTGTCATTGCCTGCCAGCATTGTAACATTTGTCTTATTTTCAAGTAAAAATATCTAAATATAAGTATAAGAAATATATTTACTTGAGAAGCAAAGTTGTGGAAGATGATAAAACTTCCTTTTAGATAATATATATTGAATTATTATTCTTTTTTTTTTTAAAGTACATTGGCATATATATATATATATATATATATATATATATATATATATATTTCAAGCATAAACCAAAGCATTTACAAAATGTTGTGGAGTTTATATGTAAAAGAGGTAAAAATGCCAATTTTTCCTATTGTGTCATTTTAAAAGTTTTTAATTAACCGTACAACCTTGAATATAATCCTGACAACATATTCATCAGGTTCTTGCAGAATATATGTACAATGCCCAGCAAAATGGGTTTAAATGCACTCCCAACTTGAACCTGCATGCAATTCTGTTTTCAATCTTCAAAAATATGATGGCTTCCAATGCTGCAGCGCTATAAATCTCCAGCTTGGCAGTATTAGGCAGCCATTATCTGGCATAATCTCAGCCCCTCCACCCCACCTGACTTCAAACATGTCACCAGGCTTCGGGTGGCAGCAATTTACAGATCACATGTGTAAGGAAGTGGGCTTCAGCTATGTTGCAATTTACATGTGTTAAAGGCTTATGGAGCAGCCATCCTGCAGATTTAATGGGGACACACCGGTCGGGTGATTTTCTTCCAATCTATAGTGTACATTTTGGTTTACTATTTACATGTATATTCACAAACCTGCAGTGAATAATTCAGCTTCATTTAACAACACTATAATTACAATATACAGCAATGCATGTACCACATACAAACAAAGTCTACTTATAAAGAGCTAAAGAAAGAGCTAAATGTGTGAAATGGAAAAATCACAAAGAATGAACACATGGGGTTCCATGGATAAAATGTCATATTCAATTAGACCCAATTTGAGGATTATAAGAGAAAAGTACATGAAGTAAAGGAATAGATCACTTAAAAATGAACACTGTGTGTCACATATTCTGGGTTGACTTTTGTTTTGTGCTTTTACGTTGAAGTTCCTGTTTTGTTCCTGTTTCCTGTTTGGTTTCTGTAGTCCATTGTAGTTTCTTTTTCTGATTGGTTTTCCACTGATTGTCTCCCATTCCCTGATTGTTTATTTAAGCCCTTGTTTCCCCCTGTCTATTTGTCAATTATTGCATGTTTTGTGATGTTCTGTTCTAGTTTCCTTGTGGTTTTTCTTTATTCCGAGTTTTCATGTTTTTGTAAATAAAAGCTGCATATAGATCCTCAATCTCTGCCTGCTTCGTCACACTGTGTCATCATTTACTCAGCCCAATATCATTTACGTCCCAATTTTATTAAATCTTTTCTGTGAAACACAAAATGATATCTTAGGCAGAACGTTAAAGCTTCTGTTATCATTGTGAAAATAGATGGTCATTTTTAGAGAAAGGGATACTGTAAAAGTATCTTTATTAGTGCTGTCAGTCAATTAGCATTTTTAATTGAGATTAATCGCATAACTTTTCAGACTTATTTCTGATTAATCACAGATTTTGGAAGTACTTTGTATATATATATATATATATATATATATATATATATATATATATATAATTTTATTTTATTTATTTTTTTCTTATCAAAATGCATTTATTTCATCTTTTAGGAAAGAAAGCAAACAATATGTAACAATATAATGCTTTAAAATATTTTTCCAAACAAAGCATTCTGCTGAATAAAGACTGAAATGCATTAAAATAAGTAACATTAAACATTTCCTAAAGTCTAAGTGGGAGTTTGACAAATTTAAAGAACTAGTCCCCCCATAGGTTGCATTTTTATTGCAATGGGCATTATACAGTGAGGAAAATAAGTATTTGAACACCCTGCTATTTTGCAAGTTCTCCCACTTAGAAATCATGGAGGGGTCTGAAATTGTCATCGTAGGTGCATGTCCACTGTGAGAGACATAATCTAAAAAAAAAAAATCCAGAAATCACAATGTATGATTTTTTAACTATTTATTTGTATGATACAGCTGCAAATAAGTATTTGAACACCTGAGAAAATCAATGTTAATATTTGGTACAGTAGCCTTTGTTTGCAATTACAGAGGTCAAACGTTTCCTGTAGCTTTTCACCAGGTTTGCACACACTGCAGGAGGGATTTTGGCCCACTCCTCCACACAGATCTTCTCTAGATCAGTCAGGTTTCTGGGCTGTCGCTGAGAAACACGGAGTTTGAGCTCCCTCCAAAGATTCTCTATTGGGTTTAGGTCTGGAGACTGGCTAGGCCACGCCAGAACCTTGATATGCTTCTTACAGAGCCACTCCTTGGTTATCCTGGCTGTGTGCTTCGGGTCATTGTCATGTTGGAAGACCCAGCCTCGACCCATCTTCAATGCTCTAACTGAGGGAAGGAGGTTGTTCCCCAAAATTTTGCATTACATGGCCCCGGTCATCCTCTCCTTAATACAGTGCAGTCTCCCTGTCCCATGTGCAGAAAAACACCCCCAAAGCATGATGCTACCACCCCCATGCTTCACAGTAGGGATGGTGTTCTTGGGATGGTACTCATCATTCTTCTTCCTCCAAACACGGTTAGTGGAATTACGACCAAAAAGTTCTATTTTGGTCTCATCTAACCACATGACTTTCTCCCATGACTCCTCTGGATCATCCAAATGGTCATTGGCAAACTTAAGACGGGCCTTGACATGTGCTGGTTTAAGCAGGGGAACCTTCCGTGCCATGCATGATTTCAAACCATGACGTCTTAGTGTATTACCAACAGTAACCTTGGAAACGGTGGTCCCAGCTCTTTTCAGGTCATTGACCAGCTCCTCCCGTGTAGTTCTGGGCTGATTTCTCACCTTTCTTAGGATCATTGAGACCCCACGAGGTGAGATCTTGCATGGAGCCCCAGTCCGAGGGAAAGTGACAGTCATGTTTAGCTTCTTCCATTTTCTAATGATTGCTCCAACAGTGGACCTTTTTTCACCAAGCTGCTTGGCAATTTCCCCGTAGCCCTTTCCAGCCTTGTGGAGGTGTACAATTTTGTCTCTAGTGTCTTTGGACAGCTCTTTGGTCTTGGCCATGTTAGTAGTTGGATTCTTACTGATTGTATGGGGTGGACAGGTGTCTTTATGCAGCTAACGACCTCAAACAGGTGCATCTAATTTAGGATAATAAATGGAGTGGAGGTGGACATTTTAAAGGCAGACTAACAGGTCTTTGAGGGTCAGAATTCTAGCTGATAGACAGGTGTTCAAATACTTATTTGCAGCTGTATCATACAAATAAATAGTTAAAAAATCATATATCGTGATTTCTGGATTTTTTTTTTTTAGATTATGTCTCTCACAGTGGACATGCACCTACGATGACAATTTCAGACCCCTCCATGATTTCCAAGTGGGAGAACTTGCAAAATAGCAGGGTGTTCAAATACTTATTTTCCTCACTGTATATCTTAAACTCTCATCCTCCACAATATTAATCAGCCAGCAGACTGTGGCTATCCTCTTTGCTACAGCAATCTTGAAACTGGGTTCATGATTCACATCAGGGTGTCAACAGCAGCATCAAGCACCACTTTGATCCACATGATTAGTGCTGCATATACATCTCATTCTACATTTTTGTGATAGTTAAAAATGTATCTGCTTCTGTGGTTAAATTGCACCATACGAAGTCTGCAAAATACTTGCTTTCTGTCTGAAGTCCCATTTGGGCTTTTTTAGTACATACAAATAGCATTAAGAGGTCCTTTCCCATCGCTGTTGTGTTTGTGGTGTGGTGTGTGCATCAGTGTAATGACTCAGATCAGACACATACTGTAGCAAAGCTTCCGCCCTAGTCCCACCAGTGTTTTATCTGGTTTATGCTGTATTAACAGTAAATATGTTAATCACGATTAAGAAAATGTAATGCCTCAAACTTTAATTAATCGCATGTGTTAACTCGTTAAAAGAAAAATGAGTTTGTAATGGCGTGATATATTTCAAATATTATTTAAAATCTTCTAAAGCCAACGATAGCTTTTGCATGAGAAAAAGACAAAATTTAACAGTTCTTCACTGATAGTGTTTCTCTCTGCCGTAGCTCGCAGATTTGTGGGAATTTTTTTTAAACTTGGTAAGATTGGTCATGTGATGCATGAGAACCAATGCAGTTTGAGGTCAGTGATGTCTAACCTGGTGTGACACATATAGAATAGACTTCAGCGCACGAGTAATATGGACTATTTTTATGATACATTTATGGTTGTTTTTGGTCTTTTTGGAGTTTGGTAAAGTAAAAAGAAAAAAAAAAACTATTTGTATGGGGGCAAAAAACACCTTGGACATTCTGCCGCACATCTAATTTTGTGTTTCATGGAAAGAAGAAAAAGAATGCGTTTAAACGACAAGTTCTGGAAGACAAAATTTCATTTAGTTTTTAGCTGAACAATTTTTTAATGACACCACTGGCTGGACCAGGAAGTTGTGTGCTGAGATTGGTGGGGTTAAGTCGGGTCGAGTCGAGCGGGGGATCATCCAGAAGAAGGACTGAGGCTAGGGATGAAATGCCTGGTGAATTAAAGACAGCTTCTCAAGATTCACAGCTCTCAGTGGTAGGAGGTTAATATTCTCACATGTCATTAGGTCTGCTGGCTTGGCTGACGGCTCATTGAACCAGGCAGCAAATTATTTCCTCATGCGGCAAAGGACAGCACAATTCAAAGGGGGGGGGGGGGGGGTGGTTGAGGTCAGAGCTGCTCTGCTGTGATTAATAGCCCAAGATCATCCCAGTTTGGACATAAGGTAAGAATGTGACAGACGCTTTTGACAGAGCTGACGCTTTAGGCCAGGTTTGACCCCATGGCTCTGGCAAACTTTGTTTCCAGTGCCAAGTCTAACTTTGTTTCCAGTGCCAAGTCTGACTGACCTGATGGACCATGTCAGGGCAACCTGGACTGAGTTAAAGTGTACACAAATTGTGTCTGATCACTGTGAGCGTCTGTCTAATCGCTTACCATCATTCTAATCATGCAGAAGGCACAATCTGTCTGTTTAAAGGTGATGTAATAGTTTTCAATGTTAAAATACATTTAGTATGCAGAGACAACTATGAGTAAGCCATTTGTAGATTTATTGCCCCGAAAAGTGTATCGACATAACAAAATTGGCTAAAACAACGTCATGGGCTTGGGGTCAAACTATCTGCTGTTTGCTGTTCGGGAAACGTTAGTAAAAACAATATATATATATATATATATATATATATATATATATATATATTGCGATTCCATTTTTTTTGGATAATGATCCTTTGGTCAAAAATACAGACATACTAGCTGTCTAAATTGAGTGGAAAGTCATTTTAAATGAAAACACATAAAACACAGTTGAATTTGTTTGTCACAGTCAATACCACACTATAAATGTACACAGCATTACAACTGGAAACTACTTTAAAATAATTAACATGATGTAAAGTGTAGGCATTATATGATTAAATCAAAAACGTAGCCAGCCACTTTATTTTGGAAGCACTGCAGCGTAACTTTATATGGGTCTGCTGGCAGAGAAATGCTCAACACCATTTCTCTTCATGCCTCTTGGCCTCCTTGTCTCTTGTGCAACCCAGTTTTTTTTAAACAACACCACTGACTGATTATACCTCTTCTTGCAAAACAAATGCATTCACCCTTTCGTACCGCTGCCCTGGAAATCAATTCTATTCTTTACAGATGGTTCTGCAGTCATCTGCCATCACTGTTTATCTGAGAGGGAAATGTATCTTAAGGCACTTTTCATTGAGATAAATGCCAAAAAGTAAAATCAATGACTTTGAAATGGCGCAATAACTTGGGCGGATATAAGCCTCAATGTAAAAGAATGGCGACCAATGTGTATCCATTAGGCCCTTTCAGCAGAATGTTTCTAACATGACTATGAGGAGTTTCAAGCTATTTTCAAGCCTTTTAATCCATTTACATGCACATAATTTTCTGGTGCATGTTCTGATTATTCTGAAAAGGGTGTTACATGCTTGACGGATATTGGAACATTGCTGTAAACAGGTTTTCAGCTGATTCTGAATAAACCAAGACATAACATTTTTTTGCCACTATTTTCTTGTGGAAATACATGTTCGCTCTTGCCATTTATTACGCTAATTTTATTAAGTTTGCACTGTAATTTAATCAACTCTCATATATGTCATTCATGAACTGCAAAAATATTAAAGTGCTTTCACTCATCTGTATATATATTTGTTTATTTCTTTTAACAAAAAAAAGTTTGCTTCACTCTCCAAACCGCTCATTCAGATTTTCTCTTTGGAGCAGAGCGGTTGCTTTTCATTGAGCTGAATTCCCACGGCTTCCATTCACATCTGCACTGGTGAACTGCAGAGATCGCCCCTGGGTGCTTCGGGAGAACAAACTAAAAGTGTATAAATCCTAAAAGAGTATATTCTAAAAGAGTATAAATCCTAAAAGAGTATATTCTAAAAGAGCGGCACACATGGAAATGTCTTTACAAAGACTTGTCTTTTTAAAGATACCTTTCCTTCTGTGTTATTCCTGGTTGCAGTCGTTATCTCTCGCCTTCTGATGGCCACGATCTCTGTCTTTCGTGCCTGGGCGCTGCACAAGCGGAGACATAATTCGTGGATGCGTCATGTTCTCACTGCGAGAACATGACAATGGCAAAGTTACGGTCTTGGCTTGCCTTCATTAGAAAGCAAGCCACCCCAGTGGCTCCCTTCTCGGTCCTTCTACCTACGGGTTTGAGGCCAGCAGGGCTACCAAAATCCCCACAGACCTTCCATTCCCCAGCATACTCGTTTGCCCCGGATGAGTGTGCCGGCTCGTCTCAGGGTGAGTTCGACCTCTTGTTCATCTAGTCAGATGCGGAAACCTCAGCTGGGCTTCCCCCTTCATGTGCGGTCACCCAGTAACAGGCTGATGTGGAAATTACGGACATTATTTCCCGGCCAGCCGTGAGCGTCGGGTAGAGTGGAACCCTCCGCTCTCCCATGAACCCTCGCGGCTTGATGATTCCCTGGGCCTATGGCGCCACTCACAGCCACACCTTGCCCCAGTTCCTTTCTTCCCGGAAGTGCATGAGGAGCTGACAAGATCGTGGATGGCACCTTTTACTGCCCGGTCCTGATTTTTCGGCTCCCCCGCCCTCACGACCCTCAATGGTGGGGTGGCCAAGGGGTACTCGGTGATGCTCTCAGTGAATAAGGCGCTCACGGTGCACTTATGCCCACAGAGTACCACCACCTGGCACGGGCACCCGAAGGTCCCGTCTAGCATCTGTAGGTTTACGTCATCCCTGACGGCCAAAGCCTATGGTGACACTGGACAAGCCGCCTCCACCCTGCATGCCATGGCTCTCCTGCAAGTCCACCAAGCCAAGGTGCTAAAATAAATGCACGAGGGTAGTTCCAGGAACTGCACTCGGTGAACAACCTCGCCCTCCGGGTAACGAAGGTCATGGTGCGGTCTCTCGCAGGCGATGTCCACCTTGTTGGCCCAGGAGCACCACCTTTGGCTCAACCTGGTCGAGATGAGAGAGGCCGACAAGGCACGGTTACTTGACGCCTCCATTTTCCAGGCTGGCCTGTTCAGCGACACCATCGTGGACTTTGCCCAGCAGTTCTCGAAAGTGAAGCAGCAGAGGGAGCTGATGAACAGACCACTCCATCCCCCGGTGGAGGACAGGTAGGAGAATGTTTTGTTCCCTTTCCATTTAATTTCGCTGCATGCTCAAGCCCTGACCTGGTGAATTCCCTTGAGGAAGGACCTTCTTTCTCAGGGACGGAGCACCATCTGGCAATCTCCATGTCTGGCACCTGGATGGGACGTGGAAGACCTAAGTGGCCTATCACCCGCCATGGTAGACACACAATCCTTCAGACTAGGGCTTCCCTTACGAGGCGCCTGTATGCCTCAAAGTGGCACCTGTTTGCTAAGTTGTGCTCTTCCCGATGTGAAGGACCACAAATATGTGTAGTCAGATCTGTGCTTTCCTTCCTGCAGTGGAGGTTGGAGGGACGACTGTCCCCCTCCACCTTGAAGGTGTATGTAGCCGCTATAGCAGCACATGATGACACAGTGGACATTAAGTCCTTAGGGACAACCTGATCATCAGTTTCCTGAGCAACACATTCTCACACCCAACTCGTCACATATTGACGCTTTTGACAGGACCCCTTGGCGTCACATTTTAACGCCCTGGGTACACCTTTGGCGTCATTTTTCGACGCGTTGGGTAGTCTTAACCTAAACCGCATTCAAGGTGAGTTTAACAACGCTCCACGGCGTGTGCAAGTAAGCAGTTTAAGCGTTTTCTTAGGTACTGGTAACTAGAGCATGCTGGATAACGTATTTTTATCGGAGGTTTGTTGATGTTAATAAATACATATAATATGCTACGATTGTGTTGAATTAATAAAAGTTTTTTATATTTTTATTTTTATAATTTTGTTCAATTAATCAAAGTTTTTTATATGTTTATTTTTAAAATCCTCTATAGAAATCTTTCGGACTACCCAACGCGTCGAAAAATGACTCCAAAGGTATACCCAGGGTGTTAAAATGTGACGGCAAGGGGTCCTGTCAAAAGCGTCAATATGTGACGAGTTGTGTGTGAGAATGTGCTGTCCTGAGAGCGTCAGGAGGTTGAATCCCTCCAGATCACACCTTGTTCCTTCATGGGACCTCTCTGTAGTCCTTCAGGGTCTACGGGGAGCCCCCTTTGAGCCATTGGAGTCAGCTGAGCTTAAGGCACTCTCTTTAAAGACTGCCCTTCTGACGGCACTCACTTCCATCAAGAGGGTGGGTGACCTGCCTCTTGCCACTCGCCAATTCCCATTGGCATTTTATCAAAGATCAGAGGTGTCTCGGGCTTCCAAGAGTGACCCCCATTGTCACTTCATTGACACAATGTCTTGTTCCCTCCATCAGGGAACGGAGGTAACGGAAGTGACCAGAATGATACCCGGGCCTTTAGAGCACTGAGTATTTTATTAGTAACACCTGTAAACTTACTTATTCATGAGTGCAATGGATAAAATCATGAATATACGGGCCAGGAGCTTCAGTTAATGCTCATTTAAACCATCAGAATGGGGAAAAAAATCTCTGTGATTTTGACCATAGCATGATTGTTGGTGCCAGACGAGCTGGTTTGAGTATTTCTGTAAATGCTGATCTCCTGGGATTTTCATACACAACAGTGTGTTCTAGAGTTTACTCAGAATGTTGACAATAAAAAAATAAAAAAAAAACCATTAAGCTGGAGATCTGCAGACAGAAATGCCTTGAGAGGTCAACAGCGGATGGCCAGACTGGTTCGAGCCGATATAAAGGCTACGGTAACTCAGATAACCACTCTGAACAATTGTAGTGAGCAGTGAGTAGTGAGTGGTGGTGGCGTAGTGGGCTAAAGCACATAACTATTAATCAGAAGGTTGCTGGTTCGATCCCCACAGCCACCACCATTGTGTCCTTGAGCAAGGCACTCCACTCCAGGTTGCTCCGGGGGATTGTCCCTGTAATAAGTGCACTGTAAGTCTTTGGATAAAAACGTCTGCAAAATGCTGAAAATGTAGAATAGCGTCTCAAAATGCACAACACGTCGAACCTTGAGGCGGATGGGCTGCAACAGCATAAGACCACGTTTGCACTTTATTAGTGTTCCTAATAAAGTGCTTAGTGAGTGTAAGCCTATAACTAGTTTCATTTGAAGCAATAGACAATTTAAATGTGAATCACAATATATTCAACATCCAGATTGGCAATATTGTTACATTGTGATGCAGATATCGATATGATATTGTACAATATAATATATCTATGCTGATTTCCACCCCTATTGGAATGGGTCCAACTTTCGATATTTAATGAAATTTAATGTAAACATGTGCGCGTAATCATGGTCACTGATTCTAAGAAGTAAGCATTTCACTGGAACTCAAAAAGAGCATGGTTTTTCTACGATATCTGGGGCTGAGCTGGTTGAACTGTCAAGCTGCAGCCCTGTATGCTTGAGCATCTATCTAATAGCAAATAATCACTACCTTGCTGTCACTTCATGGCAAATGATCAATGACATTTGATGGATGACCCTGTCTGGCTCCTGCTCGTGGTCTGCATCATTCGCATCCAATCGCTCAACCACATGAGACAGTCATGATTTCATGCCTCATGGCCAACCACACATTTCTCCCAAAAAGCTTTCATTTTAGTTTCTCAAAGCCATAAATGAGGGGCTCTATAAAAAAAAAAAAAAAAAAAAAAAAAAAAAAAAAAAAAAAAAAGTTTGCCGAATGCCTGGAAAACCAGTCTGAATCCGACCGATGGCCACTGAGAAAATAAATCTGCATTTTTCACTATTAGAGGCAAATTAAATCATTGGATGATCTAATTGGGAGTATTATGGTCCCCCACCTGCGCTGTCACTCTCTAGGGCCCCATTACAAGGCCCTTATTAGTTTTTACTTGGCAGATTAAAATGCGAGCGCCACAATCTTTGATCTCTCACTTGCTGACACAAATCCTTTCAAGCCCCAACATTTTCTGCTGGGTAATTAATGCTAATTAAAAGGTTTCAAGCAGTCAGTGAGCGCCGGTCTTCTCCTGTCTAAATTCCCATCAACTTCCCTTATCTAACATATCTACATGTGATGCACATTTCCTCTGTTTTAGATTGAGCATCGCAGCATCTATGCAAACAACAAATTATAAACCAAATGTAGGCAACTTCCCAGAGTGAGATTGTGTAACTGAGTATTTACAGAGATTTCGCAAAATATAGAAGCACACTCCTTATAAAAAATAAACAAAAATCCAACCGTGCCACATATTATTTATGGGTTTCAAGTCTTTTCAGCAATCTCTAATTCATGTGTAAAACACAGGATTGATTTTAGACAGCTTAATGTACGTTTTAAACACTTTGAAGCTATAAAAGGATTTGTTTATATAGATGTCAGCTGTAAATGTTGCAGACAAAATAAATTGCAGTGGGTTAATAAAACCATATAAAGCTACATCGAAGACTTCCCGTCTAGAATATAGAAATAATGTATACATTGAAAATACGCTTACAGCTTTAAAACTGGGAATTGTACCATGCCAACAGATACTATAAAATAAAGCATTATTGAAATAAACAATTCTTCTGCCAAGAAATATAGTCCATGAGCTTAACTGTAGGCTGCTTACAGTTGCCAAGCAATGTAGTAACTTGGCTCAGTAATATTCTGTAGAACGTTCTACAATTACTTTGAAAGTGGCTCATTGAATCAGAATTCAGTGTTGAATTGTAAAAATCCATTTTTATAATCTGTGGTTTTCCCACCTATAAATATCCAATGTAGTCATTCACATAACATCCAGTGTATAGTTATCTTTTCATTTGAGTTAAATCAAAGCATATACTGTACGCAAATAAATCTAGTTGTAATTAAATGAAGAGTGGTTTGATTTAATTGCAAGCCTCTCTACATTGGCAGCGCTTTGAAACCACTTAAATATATGAGGCATATCCACCCTGACTCCATCATCACTCACTTATTATGTTGTAATTAGCTGTCGCTCCGCCATATCATTATGCAGCTCAGTTAAGTGTCAGGTATGAAGATGTCTTCTCCTGATGAGCAAAAGGCAATATCATTACACAATGCAACAAAATGATAATTACATTACTTCTGCATCGGTACCAAACCTATGTGATAATTAGACACATATGCAAACCAATTAAACCTCTGATGCAGCCTGTTTTTTCACTGTCAAACAGACTGTTTGACTTCTCCAACGCCCTGTCACAAGGATATCACATACAATATTATTGAGATTCGGGATAACCTGTGCACATAAGGACAAAAAACAGGAGGTGATGAACAATCTTCACCTTTTTTATGGTGTGATTATAAATTTTAACTAAATATAAGCATTAACAAAGCATTACATAATCAACAGATAAATTAACTTAATATTTACTAAACTAACAGGTAGAGTTTTAATCAGTTTGTGTGCCAGCCTACAGCAGTTATTCTAAAGGACAAATGGGACATTATTGCTTATTAAAAGTATTGTCAAAGTCAATGAAAGCAGACATGGAAACAATGTTTGCATCAAATTACATGACATCAGTTCACAAGAAAACTACTGTTATTGATCCTAGTACCACAGTTTCATAGTACTCTCTAATATGGTAGACAGGGCTTGTCATCACACAGGGAAGTTGTCATGAGGGCTGTATCTCAGTAACTACTGTAGGTTTTAAGTTTAAAGTTCTATTATGCAAATGTTTCTCTAGCAGTGTATTTGCATGTTGGTTTCAAACACCTAATTTAAAACAAAACTAAAATTTTGTACCATCATAACAAAATTTTTACAAACTGAGTTTTACATGCAGTTTTTTGTTTTACTGCAGTTTCCCGGTGAAATTATCATCAGAGACACTATGCGTTACAGACCCACTTACTTTTAAGCAGTTATTACAAAATAATTTGCTTGCACAGTAGCTCACCTGATAGAGTACTGGACTTTGGACCCAGAGACTGAGCCTCGAAGCCCAGCCAAGGATGCTCAAAAGAAAGCTAAAGTGAACCGAAAGTGCCATACAAGCAACAATGAATGAACTGGTTTCTTCAGTAAATGTGCTTTACATGTTGAATATGCTTTCAAAACACTATCGTTAGGCTTAGGCATTGGTTAAGGGTAAGTATGTCTGTTTTGTTCACCTCCCATTTATCTTGTTGAACACTATCGGTTAGGTTCAGGCTAAAGTTTTAGGTTAGGGAGGTATGTTTTACTCACTAAAACCACACATTAAAAAACTTGTCTGGTTACAGCATCATTTCACTCCCTGTCAGTGCCTGGACTGGACATTTCAATGGGAAACTGTAGCCAACTGTTTAACAAAGCATATAACTTGGTTTGCAAATGTGTTGCCATTGTCACCTAACTTTCATGAGATCAGGCTACAGGAAGACCAAACTGTGTACACAGTACAAATGTATTTTGCTGAAAGGTCCATAATATGCAGTTCAATGGCAGTTCCCCGTCTGTCACTCACGTCGACGGTGTGTCGAAGAAGCGACACTAGGCGTCTCTCTTGAGCACCGAATATGCCTCTGATCTATGAAAAAAGGCAAATGAGAAGTTGGCAGACAGTATTTGCATTCCCCACCCCCGGACATATGGGTATAAAAGCAGGAAATACGTTGAGTTTATTCAGAAATTTTCTTTGGAGCCGATGGTTGTACTGCAGCAAGCTGTGAGTCACACACCCGTTCCTGTTCCTCTGACACTCTCTGCTGTTGGATCTACAGCACACTACAGCGGCTTTCTCCTTCCTTGCACGGCAGTGCAGTTTGCCCCTGGGCACTTCGACAGCGCAGAGCATATTAAAAGAGTGATATTTCTTTTAAAAGAGTGTTTTTCCTCTATTAGAGCAATACACAGCGGCGTTGAATGTCCTTTTCAGGACGCGTCTTTATAAAGATGCCATTCCGCCCCTGTGTAGTTCCTGGATGCGGTAGAGTGCTCTCCGCTTCAGACGGCTACAGGCATTGTCTTGTGTGTCTGGGCAGCGATCAAACAGAGGCAGCGTTTGTGGATGGTTCATGCTCTCACTGTGAGGGCATGATCGTGGCAATGTTGCGGTTGCGGCTCACTTTCAATAGAAAGCACGCCACTCCAGCTGCCCCCCGCATTGCTCCTTCTTCTCACGGGATTGAGGACGATGCGGCTGGCAATGGAGGCGATCTGGGGATGGCAGTGGGTGCAGCTCCGCTGGGTACACCCCCTCGGACAACCCGCCCCCCAGCACGCTCGTTGACTTCCATCCGTGCTCGAGGCAATAGCGGCTCGCCTCACAGCCAGTCTGCTTATCCACTAGAGCTCGAAGTGGATGAGCTCGCTGCTGCATCGGAGAGCGCGGCGTCTGATGTGGATGACTCCCCTGGGCTGCCGCCTTCGGGCCAGCACGCCCAGGCTGAGGATGACACTCAGATGACCGACATGCTTTCCCGGGCCGCCGACAGCGTGGGCTTGGACTGGAACCCTCCGTCCTCCCCACATCCATCGCGATTGGATGACTGGTTCCTGGGGTCCAGGCGCCTCTCACAGCTGGGGTCCGGGCATCCGGGCGCTGCTCACAGCCTCACACCCTCGACAGTGGAGCGGCCCACGGGTACACGGTGATTCCCCAGGTGGATAGGGCTGATGTGCTCCACTTATGCCCCGGAAACCCTACCACCTGGCGGGGTGCCCTGTGCTCCCCTCCAAGCCCTGTAGGACAACATCCTCGCTGACCACGAAGGCCTACAGCGCCGCCGGACATGCCGCTTCCGCCCTGCACGCCATGGCCCTCCTGCAAGTCCACCAGGCCAAGGCACTCAAAGATCTGCACAGGGGTAGCCCTGATCCCGATGTGTTGCAGGAACTGTCCTCAGCGACCGACCTCGCCCTTAGAGCCACGAAGGTCACAGCGCAGTCACTTGGGCAGGCGATGGCCATGCTCATGGTCCAGGAACGTCATCTGTGGCTGAACTTGATCGAGATGCGTGAGACTGACAAGGCTCGCTTTCTCGACACCTCTGTCTCCCAGTTCGGCCTCTTCGGCGACACAGTCGAGGACTTCGCCCAGCAGTTCTCCGCGGTGAAGAAGCAGACGGAGGCCATATCTCACATCCTGCCCCACCGCAAGCCTGCTGCCATGGGCTATGCCCCGTCTGCTTGGCAAGGGTGTCCTCATGCGGCAAAGAAACACTCTGCTCCACTTCAACCCGGGCCCAGCTCTCAACCCCACCGTCGAGCACTCCGCAGGAAGCAGACGCCCCCCCGTCTCACGGACCCCTTTGAGGACCCAAAAGTCTCCCAGGCGCTCCTGAGACGTTTGACCCAGAGCCCGAGATGTTAGCTCCGGAGCTGGTAAGACGTCCCCCGGTGGAGGGCCGGGAGGAGAATCTTTTGTTGAATTAATTTCATTTGCCGCCTCCCCCCCCCCCACACAGGGCTGCGATACCCACATTCTCAATAACAGAGGCATTTCCTTTGTCTCTTGGTCACCTGGCCCGCAAATGCCGTTCTAACGGCACCCTGCTGCCAGATCTTTACAATCTCGGCATGCTGGATGCGGACCCCCCGCCTTCAGACCCACGACTGTTCCCCAGCCGGCTGGTTCTGATGAGTCTAGAGGATGCCTACACTGGACCTCCTCCTCAGTCGCTAACCCGCCCCCTGCCAGGTGTGCGGAGCAAGGTAAGTGCTTTGAGTCTTTTCTCAGCACCAGAGCCTTGGGATGCACCCTCGCCTCCCGATGCCGTACTACCTGCTCCGCCCCGCTGCTCCGCCCCACCGGGTACGTCAAAAATAACCATCCCCTTGGTGCCCCTAGCACGGAGCTTGGATGCGTGGCTTTCACTTCCCAGCCCATCACGCTGGCTGGCCCGGACCATTCGACACAGTTAAGACTTCAGTTTGCCAGGCCCCGCCCCCCTTTGTGGGCGTCCGCTTTACCGCAGTATACGGCTAACATGCCATGTCCCTGCCCGCAGAAATCGCTACTTTTTTACTCAAAGACGAAATGAAATGAAGATGGGTTTCTACAGCCCTTACTTCGTTTTACCCAAGAAAGGCGGCAGCTTATGACCGATCTTGGACCTGTGAGATAGAGCTCTACTCAAAATCCCTTTCAAAATGCTCTCGCAAAAACAAATTCTAACTTGCGTCCGGCATCTAGATTGGTTCACAGCAGAAGACCTGAAGGACGCATACTCCCACGTCACAATTCTGCCTCGGCACGACCCTTTCTATGGTTCGAATTCGACATCCAGGTGTATCAGTACAAAGTCCTCCCCTTCGGCAGGTCTCTGTCCCCTCACGTCTTCAGGAAAGCCAGCATCCGCATACTCAATTACCTCGACGACTGGCTTATCCTGGCCCACTCGCGAGAGTTACTATGCGCTCACAGAGACCAGGTGCTCAGGCACCTCAGCCGCTTGGGGCTTCAGGTCAACTGGGAAAAGAGCAAGCTCTTCCCGTTTCAGAGCATCTCTTTTCTCGACATGGAGTTAGACTCGGTCGCAATGTCAGCACGTCTCACCAACGAGCGTGCGCAGTCAGTGCTGAGATGTCTCGCCACTCTCAGGCCAGGCACATCGGCTCCTAGGGCATATGGCATCCTCCGCGGCAGTCATGCCGCTGGGGTTGATGCATATGAGACCGCTTCAGCACTGGCTTCAGACTCGAGTTCTGAGACGAGCATGGTGCCGCGACACGCACCGTGTGACGATTACCCCCACCTGCCACCAAATATTCAGGAGGACGAGGGAGGACGAGGAACAAGTCACTCTAGTGGCTCTCTATTGGCATTTCCCTTCTTTCTCAGGGACGGGGCACGCTCTGGCATCCACACCCAGACCTTTGGAACCTCCACATGTGGCCCCTGGACAGGACACAGAAGATCTAGCTGGTCTACCACCTGCCATCGTAGACACAATCAGCCAAGCCAGAGCCCCTTCTATCAGGCATCTTTACGCCCTCAAGTGGTGCCTGTTCGCAAATTGGTGTTCTTCCCGGGCTGAAGACCCACAAAAGTGTGCAGTTAGGACAGTGCTCTTATTTCTGCAAGAAAGGCTGGAGGGCAGGCTGTCCCCTTCCACCCTAAAGGTGGCCCACCATGACGCAGTAGACGGCAAGTCTTTGGGTAAGCACGACTTAATTATCAGGATCCTAAGAGGTGCCCGGAGGTTAAATCCCTCCTGGCCAAGCCTGTTCCCCTCATGGGACCTCTCAGTGGTCCTCTCGGGCCTTCAGAGACCTCCCTTCGAGCAGCTAGAATCAGCTGGACTCTGGGCCCTCTCTCTAAAGACGGCTCTGCTGATCGCGCTCACCTCCATCAAGAGGGTCGGGGACCTGCAAGCATTCTCTGTTAGCGACACTTGCATGCAGTTCGGTCCGGCTGACACATTTGTGATCCTAAGACTGTGACCTGCTACATACCCAAGGTTCCTACCACGGCCTTTAGAGACCAGGTAGTGAACCTGCAAGCGTCCCGGGAGGAGGCAGACCCAGCCCCTTCATTGCTGTGTCTGGTACATGCTTTGTATACCTACTTGGACTGCACACAGAGCTTTAGACGTTCTGAGCAGCTTTTTGTCTGCTTTGGCGGACAGCGGAAAGGGAACGCTGTCTCCAAGCAGAGGCTTTCCCACTGGGTAGTGGACACCATTTCATTGGCCTATCACACCCAGGCTGTGCCCCAACCCCCCCCCCCCCCCCCCCCACTTACAGGTCCGAGCACACTCGATAAGGTGTGTTGCGTCCTCATGGGCACTGGCCAGGGGTACCTCCCTAGCAGACATATATAGAGCAGTGGGTTGGGCAACACCTAATACCTTCGTGAGATTTTACAATCTCCGGGTTGAGTCAGTATCATCCCGTGTTTTCTCAGGTCCGAGCCGGTAGAACTCGGTAACACGCTGACGGTCTGGCCGGGTGGATCACTTGCGCCTAGCGCCCTTTCCCTCTGCTGAGGTAAAACTGTGTGCTTTCTCTCCCAGGAGATCCCACTCATTCGGATCCCTGGATGATTCCTCCCTAGCCCTTTGGGTCCTCAGTTCAGCGGAGGAACTCACCGACCCAATCCACTGCGGGTACTTAATCTACCCTGTACTGGAATAGGTGCTCCGCAGGGCAGGACTCCTACGCGGACTCCCCCTGTGTGTATTTTCCATGGTACGCTCCCCTTACGAGTGGACCCGCGTCTCCCTTAGGCAGTTACAGCTGCCCTCTGGTCGCCGTGTTGTAGCAACTCCCCCCTCCTAACGAGGTTGGATCTACCACTGCGCCATCTCCACACGCCGCCTAAAAACCCATGTGATGTATTCGCCACCTTTTCCTCCCCTTTCGGGCAGGTGTGGCCTCCGCAAGGTCTTTTCCACCTGAAAGAATAGGAAACTGGTTAAGACCCCTTCCCTCGATGCGTGTATGGGCCCCTGCCGTTCTTGCTCTATGTGGAGAAACATAAAGAGAAAAGAGGCCCATCCAGGCTTGGCCCGTTCCCAGGTTGGCAAGCATTGCCTTGTTCCCCTGCCTAGGGTAACCAGAAGGATTCCGACGACTTTTGTGGGGCATTTGGGACGGGTACGTGCAGTCTGACACAGCTGGTCGCCTTTGCACGTAGAATACCTGCCCGCTTCTGTGTCAGCAGAACACGTACACGACAGCGCATGGCGTGATTTAAATTGGACTCCTAGTGTCGCTTCTTCGACACAACGTTGAAGTGAGCGTCAGACGGGGAACGTCTAGGGTAAGGATGTAACCTCCATTCCCTGATGGAGGGAACGAGACGTTGTGTCCTCCTGGCCACGTCGTTGAGCCAAACCACTTTAGTGGCCAGACCATTTCTGGCTCCTCAGAAAAATCCTGAATGAACTTGATGTGTTTCCCCGCTTTTATACCTGTATATCCGGGGGCGGGGTATGCAAATACTGTCTGCCAACTTCTCATTGGCCTTTTTTCATAGATCAGAGGCATATTTGGTGCTCAAGAGAGACCCCTAGTGTCGCTTCTTTGACACAACGTCTTGTTCCCTCCATCAGGGAATGGATGTTACATCCATACCATAGACGGTTTAATTGTTGTAACTTACCATTAACTACCAGACATTAATCTGTTCCTATCACTCAGATCTAAAATAAATAAATAAATAAATAAAAAAAAAATAACACTTCCCTTTCCTCTTCACTTGTTTGGAGATGCCCTCTATATTATATTGCCATGACACTTTAAAAGAGGCATGTGATTGCCGATTTATTAAATATTAACTCAAGTTCAGTTAAAAGTACGATTATTCTCTCTCTCTTCCACTCACGCTGCCTATGCTTCATTACCTTAGAAAGCAGGACTCATTAAAGGAGGCAAGTCCAGTCAAATCTAGGCATAATTCTATAGAGGTGAACTGCTGTCAGCATCATTAACCGTCATTTCTCCAACTCGCTCTGTGACTTGTGAAGTGTTCTTTATTGTGTAATGATCCAAATCTCTTACAAAATCTCCCTCTTCAAAGGGCCCCTGGGATGTACCACCCATGCAGCCTGCAGACATGTCAGAGGCAAAGATCAAATGGAGCTCAGTAATTAGGCACTTTTCTTTATTTTACACTCGGCTACTGTTTACTTCAATTTTCAGGTGACAGTCAGGGAACCGTAAAGCGAGCGAGGAAAATGTGTGTGCAATAACGAGCAAAGAAATAAGGTAAAATGCTTTGATGTCTAATGTAGTTCAAAACGTTACTGGTTCTGATCTCAGACAGCCCAGCTTGAAGAATGTACTGTAAACATTGGCCATGTAAATGTTTCGAGGGTCACAGAAACAGCTCAACTTTCGTACGGATCTGCTGAGACACATTAGAGCAGTGGTTCTCAGTTGTTGCTTCAGAGACAGATTTTACAATGGAGATTAAAAGTACAAAAAAGTACTGTGCAAAAGTAAACAAAAGTGTCCTTAATATCAAACATTGAAATGTATTAATAATTCCACTGCACTGCATAGGCCAAACAATACAACAAATTATCAATATGAAATAGGCTGATTTTGACTGTTTTCTTTTCTAAATGTCAATTCTCAGTAATTCCACTCTTGGCAGCCAATTTGCACAAAAAGCTTTAAGGTCAGCATAAACCAAGTTTATCATTGTTGCAACTGAACCTGTACTTAAAGGAATAGTTCACCCGAAAATAAAAATTCTCTCATCATTTAATCACCCTCATGCCATCCCAAATGTGTGACACAAACAATGATTTTTAGAAGAATATCTCAACTCTGTAAGTCAGTACAATGCAATTGAATTGTGGCTGGACCTTTGAAAGTACAAAAGCATAAAAAGGCAGCATACAAGAAATCCAGTGGTTAAATCCATAACTTCAGAAGCAATACAACGTATGTTGTACGTAATACGTAATTTTCATACGTATGGGTGAGAATTTTTTTTATTTTTAATTTATTTTTATTATCAATATCAGCTTTCACTTTCACATTCTTGTTCTTTTGTTTTTGCAGATTCACATTATTCGTGCATATCACCACCTACTGGGCAGGGAAGATAATTTATAGTACAAAAATGGCTTAGATATTGATCTGTTTCTCACCCACACCTAACAGATCACTTCTGAAGACATGGATTTAACCAATGGAGTCTTACAAATTACTTTTATGCTGCACATAAACCAGAAACATCTGGTGTCAGGGGTGTAAAAAGTATAAATTATACTTAAGTGAAAGTATGGATACTGAGTGAAAATTTGACTAAATCAATGTCCAAGTATTTAGCCGAAAACAAATTTGAGTGAAAGTAAACAATATTAACATTACATTGTACTTAAGTTTTAAAACAGTAAAAAGTAACTTTTTTTCCTAGCTAGAATAAAATCAAGAGAGGAGATTGTGTGTGAGAGGATTTTGTTAAATTGAGTTGGTTTGTTAAGTCACCTTTTTACTGTATCTGATGAGAGTTATATTTCTCCCACAGTGGCATTCACAACCTGGTCAAAGAATCGTGTTATCATACATTTTTGCCAAATTATTTTTATGTGGCCTGTTGTATGTAACAGCAATTTCCAGGTGTGATGAACACTAGAGGCGCTAAAACAACAATGACTTTTATTCACTTTCACATATATCATGAGTAAAACCATAGATTATCAGCTCATAAACACTAACTTTTCACACGGTTCCTCACACAATGCTATCTTAAGACATATAAACACTTTTACTATAGTACATGACTCATTTTAATGTTTTCATTTAATAACCAACTACATTTACAAGCTTGTTCGAGTGTGATCAAATTGCATGGTAGCTTTGCACTTGTGATGTAAAGACTGGGGTACGGGTCTTGAAGAGCACATGAGTCCACACGTGAGCTCAAAGTGACATAGAAATACCACAAAATGACGTGGTCGCTTCAGAATTTTTTTTATCTCACGTTTGCTTTTTATGACACTATCGGTAAGGTTTAGATTTAACATTTAGGGTAGGGAGGTTGTTTTTGTTGATTTAAATCTTGATATAACCTTAACTTTAAAAATCTTATCTGTTCAGGAGAACATTTCACTTGTTTTTAGTGCCAAACAGTGGACTTTTCACTCCGTAACTGCCTTAAGATGTGTAATGAACCACGTCATTTGATTTTGCAAAATGTTGCCACAGTGTTTGTTGCATGGGAATAGGCACTCATGAATTGAGACATCAGAGCACCCAGCCCCTTGAGACATAAAAAAAGATTAAAAAAATTCAAATGAAGCTTTGAAGAAAGTTAGTAATGTTGTTGGTTTTGTGAATTGTTTTCTGAGGTTTGCTATCAAACAATAGTGTTGTAGCAGATGGATTAATTTATTATTCAATTCTGATTACATTATTTTTAGTATAAATATTATAATAATTTTCATTTCTGGATTTATATTTATTATTATAATGAATAGTTGCCTAACAACAACAACAATACTTCAGCGTGCCAGCCTGCCTATCCTCTAGAGCTCGAGGTGGATGAGCTCGCCGCTGCATCGAAGAGCGCGGCGTCTGACGCTGATGCCTCTCCTGGGCTGCCGCCTTTGGGCCAGCACGCCCAGAATGAGGCTGACGCACAGATGTCCAACATGCTTGCCCGGGCCGCCACCAGCTTGAGGTTGGACTGGAACCCTCCGTCCTCCCCACAGCCATCGAGGTTGGATGACTGGTTCCTGGGGTCTGCGCGCCACTCACAGCCTCAAGCCCCCCGGTCTCGTTTTTCCCAGAGGTGCACGATGAGCTGATGTCTTCGTGGAGAGCACCCCTCTCCACTCGTCACAAAGCCTGCTCATCTGCTCTCGCTACCCTCGATGGCGGAGCAGCCCATGGATATACGGCGATTCCCCAGGTGGATAGGGCTGTTGCACTCCATCTATGCCCCGGAAACCGGGGGAAACAGGGTCGCCCTGTGCTCTCTTATAAGGCCTGCAGGACGACATCATCGTTTACTGCCAAAGCCTACAGCGCTGCTGGACAGGCTGCTTCTGCCCTGCACGCCATGGCCATCCTGCAAGTCCACCTGGCCAAGGCGCTCAAAGATCTGCATGAGGGTAGCCATGATCCCGATGTGTTGCAGGAACTGTGCTCAGCGACCGACCTCGCCCTCAGGGCCGCGAAGGTCACAGCGCAGTTACTCGGGCAGGCGATGGCCACGCTTGTGGTCCAGGAACGTCATCTGTGGCTGAACTTGGTCGAGATGCGTGAGACCGAAAAAGCTCACTTTCTCAACACCCTTGTCTCACAGTTCAACCTCTTCGGCGACACCATCGAGGACTTCACCCAGCAGTTATCCGTGGTGAAGAAGCAGACGAAGGCCATCTCACATATCCTGCCCCGATGCAAGCCTGCCGCCATGGGCCATGCCCTGTCTGCCTGCCGAGGGCGTCCTCCTACGGCAAAGAAACATCCTGCTCCGCCTCAAACCGGGCCCAGCTCTCAGCCTCAGCGTCGAGCACACTGCAGGAAGCAGTGCCCCCCGTCTCACGGATCCCCTCAAGGACCCGTAAGGCTCCCAGGCACTCCTGAGACATAAGAATCCTGAGATGGTAAGAAGACTACTCCGTCCCCCAGTGGAGGGCCGAGAGAAGAATCTTTTGTTGGATTTATTTAATTTGCCGCACCCCCTTGGGGCTGCGGTACCCACATTTTCAGTAAAAGAGCTATTTCCTTTGTCTCTGGGTCACCTGGCCTGCAAATGCCATTCTCACGGCACTCTGCCGCCAGATTTCAACAGTCCCAGCAAGCTAGATGCGGACCTTCCACCTTCAGCCCCACGACTGTTCCCCGGCCGGCCGGTCTCAACGAGTTTAGAGGATGCCTACGTTGGACCTCCTCCACAGTCGCTAACCCACCCCCTGGCCGGGAGTGCGGAGCAAGGTAAGTGCTTTGAGTCTTTTCTCAGTACCAGAGCTTCGGGGCGCGTCTTCGCCTCCCGATGCCGTTTTACCTGCTCTGCCCCGCTGCAAAGCTCTGCCGGGTACATCAAAAATAATTGTCCCCTTGGTGCCTCTAGCATGGAGTTTAGATGTGTGGCTTTCACTTCCCAACCCGTCCTGCTGGCTGGCCCGGACCATCCGACTCAGTATCGCAATTCAGTTTTCCAGGCCTCCTCCCCCCTTCACGGGCGTCCGCTTCTCCGCAGTACACGGGGAACATGCCAAATCCCTGCTACTCTCTTACTCAAAAACGCGCCTGTCCCTTCAACTGAGATGAAGAAGGGTCTATACAGCCCTTACTTCATTGTACCCAAGAAAGGCGGTGGCTTATGACCGATCTTGGACTTGCGAGTTTTCAACCAAGCTTTGCACGAACTCCCATTCAAAATGCTCACGCAGAAACACATCCTAATCTACGTTCGGCATCTAGATAGGTTCGCAGTGGTAGACTTCCACGTCTCAATTCTGCCTCTACACCGTCCCTTCTTACGGTTCGCGTTCGACGGCCAGGCGTATCAGTTCAAAGTCCTCCCCTTGGGCATGTCTCTGTCCCCTCATGTCTTCATGAAAGTCTCAGAGGCAGCCCTTGCCCCGCTCCGAGAAGCCAGAATTCACATACTCAATTACCTCGACAACTGGCTTATTCTGGCCCACTTGCGAGAGTTACTATGTGCTCACAGAGACCAGGTGCTCAGGCACCTCAGCCATTTAGGTCAGGTCAACTGGGAAAAGAGCAAGCTCTTCCCGGTCCAGAGCATCTCTTTTCTTAGCATGGAGTTAGACTCAGTCTCAATGTCAGCACGTCTCACCAACGAGCGTGCGCAGTCCCCTTAAAACTTTTCCAGAGGCTCCTGGGGCATATGGCATCCTCCGTTGTGGTCGTGCCGCTGGGGTTGATCCATATGAGACCACATCAGCACTGGCTTCAGACTCCAATGAAGGTGTATGTCGCCGCTATCGCGGCCCACCACGATGCAGTAGATGGCAAGTCTTTGGGTAAGCACGACTTAATCATCAGGTTCCTAAGAGGCACCCGGAGGTTGAACCCCTCCCAGCCAAGCCTTTTCCCCTCCTGGGATCTCTCAGTGGTCATAGCAGGCCTCCAGAGAGCCCCCTTCAAGCTGCTAGAATCAGTTGGACTCAGGGCCCTCTCTCTAAAGACGGCCCTGCTGATCGCGCTCGCTTCCATCAAGAGGGTCGGGGACCTGCAAGCGTTCTCTGTTAGCGACACCTGCCTGGAGTTCGGTCCGGCTGACACGTATGTGATCCTAAGACCGCGACCGGGCTATGTGCCCAAGGTTCCAACCACACCCTTCAGAGACCAGGTAGTTAACCTGCAAGCGCTGCCCCGGGTGGAGGCAGACCCAGCACCTTCATTGCTGTGTCCGGTACGAGCTTTGTGTACCTATTTGGACCACACACAGAGCTTAAGGTGCTCTGAGCAGCTCTTTGTCTGCTTTGGGGGACAGCAGAAAGGGAACACTGTCTCCAAACAGAGGTTCTCCCACTGGGTGGTGGATGCCATTTCATTGGCCTATCGCACCCAGGCCGTGCCCCCCCTTGTGGGTCCGAGCGCACTCAACAAGGAGCATTGCGTCTTCGTGGGCACTGGCCAGAGGCACCTCTCTAGCAGACATATGTAGAGCAGCGGGTTGGGCAACACCTAATACCTTTGCGAGATTTCATCTCAGGGTTGAGTCAGTATCATCCCGTGTTTTCTCAGGTCTGAGCCAGTAGAACTCGGTAACAAGCTGACGATCTGGCTGGGTGAATCACTTGCACCTGGCGCCATTTTCCTTGGCAAAGGTAAAACTGTGCGCTTTCTCTCCCAGGAGAACCCACCCACCCGGGTCCCTGGTTGATTCCTCCCTAACTTTTTTGGGTCCGCAGTTCAGCAGAGGAACTTGCCGACCCAGTCCTCTATGGGTACTCAATCTACCCTGTACTGGAATAGGTGCTCCACAGATTGGGGCTCCTACATGGACTCCCCCTGTGTATATTTTCCGTGGTACGGTCCCCTTACGAAGTGGACCCGCATCTCCCTTAGGCAGTTTTAGCTGCCCTCCGGTCGCTATGCTGTAGGAACTCCCCTCTCCTTGAGGCTGGATCTACCACTGCACCACGTTCCACATGTTGCCTAAAAAACCCATGTGATGTATTCACCACCTTTACCTCCCCTTTTGGGCAGGTGTGGCCTCCGCAGGGTCTTTTTCCCCTGAAAGAATAGGAAACTGGCTAAGACCGCCTTCCCTCAGTGCGTGAAAGGTCCCCGGCTGTTCTTGCTCTATGCGGAGAAACATAGAGAGAAAAGAGGCCCAGCCAGGCTTGGCCCGTTCCCAGGTTGGCAAGTGTCGCCTTGTTCCCTTGCCTAGGGTAACCAGAAGGATTCCGACGAATCCTGTGTCAGCAGCATGGCGTGATTTAAATTGGACCCCTAGTATCGCTTCTTCGACACAACGTTGAAGTGAGCGACAGACGGGGAACGTCTAGGTTAAGGATATAACCTCCATTCCCTGATGGAGGGAACGAGACGTTGTGTCCTCCCGGCCATGTCACTGAGCTGAGCCACTGCAGTGGCCGGACCATTTCCGGCTCCTCACAAAAATCCAGAATGAACTCGATGCATTTCCCCTCTTTTATACCCGTATGTCCGGGGCGGGGTATGCAAATACTGTCTACCAACTTCTCATTGTTTTTGTTTCATAGACCAGAGGCATATTCGGTGCTCAAGAGAGACCCCTAGTGTCACTTCTTCGACACAACATCTCGTTCCCTCCATCAGGGAATGGAGGTTACATACGTAACCTAGACGTTATGTCATGTACACATTTAATTGCTAAAGTCTGGGATAGCATGAGGGCAGTAAATTATGAGAGAATTTTCATTTTTGGGTGAACTATTCATTGAATTTTTCCTGGGTCATATTTTCTTCTACCTATACTTCTAGTATAGTTTTGTTCATTGTTCTTGAGGATAAGAACATGTCTTGTAACTTAATTTGCATAATTTAGCACACTTCTACCAAGTGCCAGATGAATTTGTGTCAAAATACTATAAAATCTGAGCCACAGCTTTTGAAATCAACAACAAAAGATAAAGGAAGCACTTTTTGCTCCCTGTTAAGAATCAAAAAATATTTTAAATTTCAAACTATGCATGATTAGTCGTATGTTATTATTTGCATTATCTTTTTTTTTCCTGCTGTCCGTGATACCATCATAACATTTTTGGGTCATGGCCCACCAGTTGAGAACCCCTACTTTAGAATATATCTCAGACTCATCAGCATATACGAGTAATGGTTGGATTTGGATTTTGTATTCATGTTTTGTATGAAGCCATGACAAATTACGCTGGGACAAGGCCTCATTAGTCTCGATAAAAGTTAATCTATCTCTTTCTTGTCTCTGGGAAAGTTATCTTTGTGTATGTGCACACCTTTATACGTCATGGCCATGGCCATGTGTATATACCCTTCCACTCAGAGGGGGCATCAAGGCAGTGCTGCAGGGGTGATGTTTATTGGGGGCCTCAGGACCTACAGTTATTCTTCAAACAATTTAGAAAAACAAAAGGCCACCAAGGCAGGGAAAAAAAAGACAAGGATAAACAGATGAATAAGCAACATCAATTACCGGCAGGGTTGACCTGTGAGCCCCCCCACACCACAGACGGCCCCTCATACCTAGGGGTGGCAGATTGAAGCTGACATGCCTGGAGTGAGAACAGTATGGCTTCACAAGGCCTTCCCTATCAGGGTGGACAGAGAGAGAGGGAGAGTGCCAGCAGTGAGAGCTATGAATGAAAAATCATGCATAATAGGTCCCCGCTTTAGTTTAAAGTGAAACAAAATGGCTCAATTTGAGCACTTAGCCTGTGGAAAATTGGCGGCGCTGAGATAGGACAGGAACATGCGAGGGGACAAGCGAATCAGCCCTCTGATAAGTAGACTTAAGGGGGAACAAAGCGAGATGTCCAACAGGCTTAACAGTGAACTCAAGAGGGATTGGGTCCCCCTCAAAAGACCGCTTCAGTCTCTGCTTGCTCTCCAAAAAATAGCTTCTCTCCTCACGTACCCCCACTCCTCTCTGCTGCTTTGTGCATGGCCAGTAGTAAAATAAATACAAAGCTCATATTTGTTCAACACACTGCGCTTTGTACCATCCTATTGGGACCTTTGCATGGGGAATAGAACAGAGTAAATGCACAGCAAAGCAGGAAGCTTATAAGCTAACAAGAGTGGATTACAAAGGTATTGTGTTCTTTTAAATGGCTTACATTACTGGCCTGTTTGTGACAGGGAACCTGTTTAAATGTTTGTTTGAGCAAACTGAGTTTATACAATACCACAGCACACAACTTTAATACAGTGCTAATTAATCCTCATGTTGACAAAGCAACTGACAAACTCAAGTCCAGAGGATCTAGCTTTAATACTGTTTTCAAATGTATCTGGGTATAAGTTAGGACCATTTAAGGAAAACAAAAAGTGAAATATACAAGAAAAAAGGGTGATGGATGGATTGATTTATGATTTCATTCTAATTTCACAAGGAATCAATTTTTTTTTAAGTTATATATTATCAAAAATTGTGATAATATATAATGTATTATAAGATGCATTATCCATCCATTCATATAGATTTGACAATATATATACAGTATATATAATGTATGCAATTAACATGCATCATTATATCATCAACTGCACAACCAAATACACAAATAACTAAATAAAACACTAAAACGTGCCACACTAAGTTGAAAGTTGTAAGTTACAACTGCATTCTCTAGTTCTTAACTTGCACAGGGGTGCACAGGGGACATTTTGGAGCATCATCCAAGGGACTGTAAAATACAGTGGGTGTAAGGCTGAACAATAACACCAGTCTTCACAATAGACACCAAGAACAGTGAAACTAATCCAAACACCTCACTACGCTAGTTTCATACACATATTATAAGATGTGTATTTTGCAGGTTATTATAAAAATGCATAATAAGGTTTGATTATCAGTTTTATTCAAAACACACTATATATATTTAATAACATGAATAATAAGCAAAAATGTCAAACAATAAATACAAATCTTTTCACATTAAAATTTGAAAGCATCAAAATCGTCTCAAGTGCAGTTTGACAGACTAAAATAAAACACTAGTATATTTAGCATGTGCTTTTTAAAAATGGTAATACAGAGTATATTTTCCTTTGAAGCTAGAGGTGAAAGCTAAAATGAGCTGGACATCTTAGGTTTTAAAATATGGACCAATAAGATGCACTGAATTTAATGTAATTTTGTACTTTTTGCATTATGCACTTCATGTATTTACTCACCATAATTTACACCACACATCATCTGTTTCAGTGAACAATATAAATATAGGAATTTCTGTGGTTCATACCCACCTAACAGGGAACGTTCCAACAACTTTGGCTAACATTATTTAAAGGTTTGGGGGGAAAAAAATTATATAAAACGTTAATGGAACATCCTTATAACGTTATTAACCTTAAAAAACGTTCTACTAATGTTAAGAAAACTGGACATTTTCATGTTCCCACAACCAAATACTAACGTTAGGAAAACGTTCTTAGAACATAAAATTGTTAGCTGGGTATTCAGACACTGACAGCAGTCCCAGATCTTGCTGTTTTCTGTAAATCACACGTTAGATCATAGTTGATGGTGTCATTTAAGAGGGAAACCTCTTTGATATTAAATAAGATGGGAGCAGAGATATCATAAAATATTTGACCTTGCCAAGAGCTCTACACACCTCTCTAATCTGACTGACTCCTTTTTCAAACAATATAACTCTTTAAATTGCTGTAGCTATCAGTTTGGCTCAAATTGTTCTATAATAGAGCCCTATCTTCTTTGTAAATGGAAATCCAGTCAAGGGAGTAGATGGGAATTATTTTCATCTCGTTGACATGCAGTACAACTGAGAGTTTTGCGGGAGACAAGAGCCAACAGGTCAGTTTCCATGTCAGCACTGTCTGTTTTTTTAAATGTGCAGCTTTGAAGTTCAATTTTATGCAGCACTCTGGTGGAAGGATTCATTGATTCATCGCAACTTATTTTTCTTCCTTAGTGACACTCTTTTATATTTCTATACTATTTCCTCCCAGGTCTCATAGAAACATATCACCATTCCTACATTTTTGCGAAATTATTTTTACGTTGTACATATCGTGGCCATCAGTGTTGGGTAACGTGTAAAAGTAACTCGTTAGGATATTGCATTGCTCCTTATAAAAAGTAACTTAATTAATTCAAAAGTATTTTTTTATGGAAAGAAAAGCATTACTTTACTTTTGTGTTTCTTTTGCATTACTTTTTTCTCACAGCCAAGTTCTCTTCTGCTATGCTATGCATTCCATACAAGAGACATTACAGGTCATGCTAGCTACTGTACAACACTCTTGTCAAAATTTTCTTGACAGAAATTTTAAAAGTACTGTAGGTCTTCACGTCATATTTATAATAAAGGATCGATAACATGAATGTGCATTTTTATATGTCATCATTTAACTTGTCAACTTGAGATGTTCTTCAGAAGTCAGGATACAATTCACTGGGGAATGCCAGTCTGACATGTTCAAGGAATAAGTCTGATTAATAAATTCATATTTTTCACTTACATTTACATTTATGCATTTGGCATATGCTTTTATCCAAAGTGACTTACAGTGCACTTATTAAAGGGACAATCCCCCCAAAGCAACTTGGGGTTAAGTGCCTTGCACAAAGACACAATGGTGGCCATGGGGGTCGACCAGCGACCTTCTGATTAACAGTTATGTGCTTTAGCCCACTACGCCCCCCCCCCCCCCCCCCCACACTTATCTCATCTCAGTGCTCACTTGTTTTGAGTTGATCCATGGTGAGTACAGACACCACAACTTCAAAGGTACATTTTGATACAGCTTGAATGGAATCGTTTTAATTGCTACCAACATGTCATAAAAGCGGTTTGTTTCATGAATCAAACTACTTGTTTATTATAAAACAAAACTGTAGAATATTTTTAGAAACTTAGACATTTTCTCTGCATACACAATCGGTGTAGAATGTTGCTCGGAGCCACTGATCCAGAGTCTTTTCTCATCCCATTCTCCCAGTTCTAAAAGGAAGACTCGCAGACTTGAGTAAAGATGACATGTATTATATGAATATGAAACAGGAATGTAATGTCTCCCTGGATTAAGCCCCGTCTGGCAGTCCAAAGAAATTGTACTCGAGTCATCAGATCCTGCCAGAGATAGGAGGCAGGGGTGAGGATCCTAACCCCGTGCAGGACGGGACTCAACTGGCGGTGGTGAGGTGGTGGAGGTTGCCGTGTTGGCACACTGAAACAGCAATGTGTTAGATTGTGAGCAGTCATGCACGGCTGATGCATAATTGGCTAGGAGTTACATAGCTAATGGTGCGATGATGTACAGCTGTGAGTCTTCTCACTAGAACTATGCTGTGCTTACATATACAGGGGAGCTGTAACATAGAGCAGTTTGGCTTTGAATTGAGCAAGTATTTCACCCTGTGTATCATGTTGTGGCCAGTGGGAGACTAGTCTTATAATCACTCTGCCTACACGTATTTACTGATTTTTTTAATGCAGTGTGTATTAACACATGAATCAACCGTGTTTCACTGAACAGAATGTTGACCTCGAATTATGCTAAAACACTAAATGCGCATGTGAGTTAGTGAGTTGATTGACAGGCGATGTCTGTATCTAAAAGGTTGTCACTTTTACCTGCAAGGCAGGACTTCCTTTCTACATCCATTGAATGTTGGTTGCTAGAGCTTCTTGGTTGGGCATTCCAATTTCTCCCATTCATTTAAATATAAGTGACTTGTCTCCTCTGCTAAATAGTCTCTGGCCTCACACCCTATAGAACAACAATGCCAATCCAATCAAGTCTCCTCCCCAAAGTTTGCACACTTTTAATACCTGATTTCTTGCTATACAGGCAGTAGGTGTGCAAAAGTAACATGTTACTTTATTTAAAAATAAGTCAGATATTATGGTAAATAAATGCTAAAAATAAAAACTATAGCATTACTTTACTCATTACTCAGAAAAGTAATCTGATTATGTAACACATGTTAATTTTATTGTGTTACCCTCAACACTGGTGGCCGTTTCCTGGTAAAATGAACACAAGAGCGCTAAAACAACAATTAATTTGATTTGATTTGATATGAGTAAAAAGGCAGATTATCAGTTCATAAACACATACTCACCTTGTTCCTGATAATGCTGTCTTTTGACATCAAATCTCTTTTACACCAGTGAGTGACTTGTAAACTGATTAATTTTAACATTTGTATTACATTACCAACTAGAGATGCAAATATTTGGCCAGTACGTATTTTAAAGAAAAACTATTGGCCAATACAGATATTTTGCCACTCACCATTTTGTCATCAGATCAATGTTTTGCTGAGAAATTATGTTTTAAAAAATGTTTTAAAAATGTACACTCAAATTTAACATGTTTGTACTCTATTTAATAGAACAACACAATTTCATATTATGCACATGTTCGAAAAATAAAACGTTACCAAAGAAACAAAACGGCTTTTAAGTTGGTATAACGTATTATGGATAATGTCATACACACAGCTAGTGGTCGCCACTTGCTTACACAATCCTGACTGACGAGCTAACTGAATCGCTGAATGCAGCCTACTTTTAAGCTTTCAAGGCTTAGTAATCGCGCAAGACTATATTGGGATTCCAATCTTCAAGCTCCGCACACACATGCAGTGACTTCCAGCATTCATTTTCTATGAGAGCCGGCGACTTCCATCGACAGGAGCGGCAGCGAACTCTGGTGACTATATTTGGGGATGGTGAGTGACAGGACAAAGTTGAGAAAAGTTTTACTTTATGCAAATGAGGAGTTATTTCTGGAAGCAACAACCAATAGGAGTGAAGAGGTTGTTAGTGGAGCTCATCACCAGTCTCCATCAAGATAATCAAGTGCAGGAGTCGAGTGCTGGCACGACAGAGGAGAAGTTTCTGTGAGCAATTACACTGTCTGTAACCACAAATAATATAATATACAATACAACATGATGAGTGGAAAAGAAAATGTCAGCAGTCTGAGTGAGTTTGATTCGTGCTCATCTTATTAATTCTACAATTCTACAAAGCAATGTTGCAGTTTATATAAAAACACTCTCTACTGCAGAATGTGCATTTTAGGGACAAGAAAATGGATTCCTTCTGAAATTAGAATGAAATCTTAGTTTTAGAGTTAAAATGCCTCATCTGTGATCAGATTTTCAAGAGATATAGCCAGACGTGCAGTCCACCAATAACGTTAGTGCGACAGAAGCAGCAACGCCCACTTTATTCATTCGGAATTGGTTGGATTTCTATGGGAGGGGTTCAAAAGTAAGGCAGCCAGGTGATGTCAGCTGAAATGGAAGTATACATTTTTCCTTAAGAAATATTTAAACTAATGAATTGTCTACAATTTAATTAAGGAAATGTGTTCAATTTAAGGTGTGAGGGTCAATTGTGACTGCATGTTGACTTTAAGGAGTATAAAAATGGCAATTACTAAAATGAACGAACAGATTTAAAGCCATTTTATATTCCGATCTTTCTCAAGCTGCATTTACGACTTCTTCTAAAATGGATTCTGCAGAGAAAGGGGAAGAAGGGTAAAATCTGAAGTGACACAAGACAAGAAATCTATTTCCCCCCAAACTCCCTTCCTCCTTCACATCCTCCAAAATGTAAATGCATTCTCACTCAGTGCATGACATATAATACTGCCCTTGAAATATTGAGTGACAGAAAGAATTATGGGTTATTGTACTGTCAAAATGCAAGACAGCTGTATGATGGGATACTGTGTTATTTAGACAATCAGAAACTTAAGAGGCAAAGTGACACATACACCCCCCCACCACCACCACACACAAGCCTAGTGATCACTGCTAGACAGTGAAAGCACTCGGAACACAAAGAGGGCAAATAGCAGGAAAGGTAAAGCTACTGTTCTTTCATATGTACAGAACGTCCACTTCATAAGCACTCATGCAACTCCTGCTTGCCAAAGAGCTGCATTAAAGGGCTATTTCACCCAAACATGAATATTCTGTAATTATTTACTAGTCTTTTTTCCAAACTTTCTTTCTTTCATGGAACACAAGAGGAGGATATATGGAGAATATTGATGTTGGTCTTTTTCATTCAATGAAACTGAATGTGGACTGAGGCTAACGTTCTGCCTGACAACTAATTTTGTGATTCACAGAAGAAATAAAGTCATACTGATTTGGAACAATATTATGGTGAGTAAATTCTGAAAGGACTTTCATTTTTGGGTAAACTATCCCTGTAATTTTACATGGGCAAAGTTGTCCTTGAATCAACTATTGTAATTCCAGGAGTGATTTCAGGGGGATGATGATTTAGGGGATTCACTCCTGTATTTAAATGCAATTGTCACTCCGAAAACTTCATAATTTCAGGTTTTGATAGACAAACACACCTAAACATAAATAATCACTTTTGAATGTAGTGAATCACACATTTAACATTAAAGCATCACTAAATAAATTGACAATGTCTCACATGCTCTCTTTAAATTTATGGATTCATTTATTTTGTCACCAAAGCAATTAGTAGAGCTGTCATCCAAGCAATCAAGGAACATGCGGGATATAAGATAATGACACATCCATTTCTCCACATGCAAAATAAAGAAACTAATTATGAACAAACCCATTTTTCAACTTGATAATTAAATTCAATAAAAGTAACATTGTCTGATTTGTCACATTTCAAACCCAGTGACAAGTAATTACCATTATTTGTTGAGAAGACATTCATTACTACAATAAGAATCAGTAGGCTCTGTAAATAATGACAAGTGCTTCCATTTAGTTTGATTTGCTTTTTTGTTGTTGTAGTTGTTGTTTTTTTGTCCAGCAAAAATATATATATTTTATACTGTATATTTGTCTCGTTTTCCAGTAAAAATATCAAAGCATCCTTAAACTAAGTACATTTACTTGAGAAGTAAAACTGCATGAGAACTTATTTATGGAGAGACTATTTGCACAATGTGGATGCTTTTTGTGCAGACAACAAGGGTTTGATTCTGCTTTTTGTACCACTTTTTCCCATCCTGTTTCCTGTCTCCACTCTTAATATTTCATAATATATATATATTTTTAAAATGAATATGAAAAGTTTACTTTCTCACAGTGATTTGGTCACAGGTAAGGTCTGGAAGTTGAGAGAAAGGCTTGATCCGGATAAAATCAGCCATGGTGTTACTACAGTAAATGGTGTTAATATAGTAACCATGTTTAACTTTTTGGTTACAATGATTTTACTACAAAATACCATGGTAATAATATGGTTTCTATAGTAAAACCATTATTCATTTTTGTAAGGTACGGTTATATGGTTAGGTTTAGGGGTTGGTGTAGAGTGTCTGTGGGATTCTAAATAAACACAATAAACACACTGTTGGTATTTAATTAGGGGTGCAAATAATATCTGCCACTATTTGCACTACGGTTGCACTTCTAGCATCTGCCTTTTATTTATTAGGGTTCTAGCCCGAAGTTCTTAAACCCTATTGATTTTACTCATATTTGCTTTCATTATTATTATTATTATTATTATTATTATGCTGCAAAATTCGTCGTGCAGACCAAACAGTAAGTCATAGAGACCTGCAACTTTCAGGGATGCTAGTACTCCAGCTGACATGGTGGATGCAAAGTTTCGCCCCAATTGGCAACAAGGTGGCGCTACAGTAATCAAAACAAACAAATTTGCAAAATGCCCATGAGTTTAGAACCACAGTGCCTTAAATCATTGCATGAACAAAATGGCTATCTCCGATTTTATTTCCGTCATGAATTTCTTTTTCACAATTTACGATTTTATGTAAAACCTACTTTTGTGAACTAATCCTAGGCCTTTTGAACGAACGTAACCAAACCAGTGCAGAATTATTAGTTGGAGTCCAAATATCAATAATGATCAAAAAATTAAAAATAATTTTCAATTCAGCATGGCCACGACCATCCAAATTGTCTGTAGTTTGTGGGGCCAATTTTACTTAAATGACTCTAACATTTGAACGGAATAGCTATCTTCACCAAACTTGACATACTAACATAGGGGATAATTCTGAGGACACACAAAAACATTTATGGCGATTAGTCACATGGTGGAGCTATAATTTGAACAAAAATGAAACTGACTCTTTGTATGAGACCATTGCCCTGATGTTTTGTATGTAGCCTTTTTGTCCAACACCCCATCAATACCAAAGAGGACATTTGCATATCTACAAAAATATGGCCGCCATCAGCCAGTTAATAACCAAATGCTTTTAGACAAGGTTAGCAATGGCCAATCAAAACGAAACTTCATGGGCTTGACTTTGGGACACAGACATATGTATACAAATAAAATAAAAATCTGCAACCGGGAGGAGCTATCGCATTTTAAATGCACAGAAATGGCTGTATGTCTCGCAGTGCTTAACAAATACATAGGTAATTCGTGTATCTAGATAGTACTCCTCACCTTGAATAATTTTTCTTCAAAAACAATTGCTGTAAATTAAATCGTTGTTTAACATCATCAATTATTTCAAAAAAATACTTCTGCGAACTAGTCCTAAGTTTTTCGTCAAAATGAAACCAGTTTAGAAATATTCTTTGGAGTCCCTAAATCAATAATTATCAAAAACATGTTGAACATCATGTTTTGAATGGCTATAATAGACCAATTAAATATTGTGGGTGGAGCCTAAAACACATAAGGCTATAACTCCTGAACAATGAGTAATCTCAACCTCACTTGAGACAAATGTGTAGGGTATCAAAGTAAGGACACATAATAAATTCACCATGTATTGGCCACTAGCCAGCACTATAATAATAAAAAATCTACAAATGGCTCTAACTATGGAAACTGTTTTCCGAATTACTTGAAATTTTGCTTGCTGTGTCTTTGTTTAAGGTGCCAACAAGGTCGATGAGGACATTTGCATATCTTGGAAAACCATGGCTGCCATTGACCAATCAGGTTTTAGCAGCTTTTTAGACAAGGTTAAAAAAGGCTGATCGGAACAAAACAGGGTGGGCCTATTTGACTGTTGGCCTTGATGTAGAGGTCTGTGCAAAATGTGAAGAAGAAAACAATCAGCCACCAAGTGGCGATTTTGCGTTTTACAAGTCAAGTAATTTTTATTTGTATAGCGCTTTTCACAACACACATCGTTTCAAAGCAGCTTTACAGAACATTATGCTTCAACAGAAAATTAAACTGTAGTATCTATAAAGTCTTAGAATCATCATTGTGTAGTTTAATTAAATATGATTGTATATTGTGTATAATAATGAAATCAATAATGGCATTTAGAACCATAGTGAACAAGCTGAAGGTGACTGTGGCAAGGACCACAAAATTCCATTAGATGGTTAATGAAGAAAAATGACCTTGGGAGAAACCAGACTCACTGTGGGGGCCAGTTCCCCACTGGCATGTTTACATGCATGTAAATTGTTGAATATTGTGCGGTTTGTCACAAACTTACATATTGTTTATATCATATTATACATCTCCTCTTTCTGAACAACTTTGCCTAAACAACAGTTGGTGTCAATAAAATAATTCATTAAATATTTGAGTTTTATTGAAAATCCTACTTTTGCAAACCTGATGTTATGAACATAATGACATTTTTTCACTGTTTTTGGTGATATCTGACAACAATGATTTATTGATTGATAATTAAACTGCTTCAATGGCTTGAACCTCAAGAAATGCTACTCACAGCTATATTTCTATTTATTTTTTAAACATTTTTTTATTGCATTTACATTTTTTATCGTGTTTGAGGCATTAATCTAATTAAATCTATTGAGGTTCATGCTTAAAAAAAATGGAAAGGACAACTGAACAGAAAACTCTAGTAAAACTGTTTTCTTGTAAATTTAAAAAATGTAGAAACATTTCTAGTAAACTTAATATTTTTACAAGAAAATTGTGTTTTGCAGTGTAGGGTCT